>CM038676.1:417801978-418401978 GCA_021605205.1 Aegilops longissima
CCGATGATGTATGAATGGGGAAATGGAGGGGAGGGGGGGATCTCAAACTTTGGGACGCGCTTCTCTGAAATGGGGGATAAGTTCTTATCCCCCGTTTAAAATTTCGGACATCGCGTCGGTTGGGGATAGGACGATAATCTCGCATCTCCCAAATATTTGCCGGTAACTATTTCGAGCAAGGAGAGCGTGTTTTGCCGCCCACGGTTGGCGCCCATGGTGTATGAACGGGGCTGACAGGTAGGGCGGTTTTGTCACGTCTGATGGAAGTTACACATGTGCCCATATTTAAAATATTAGCCTACATCGATTTCGGGCGAGGAGAGGGTGTTTTGCCGCCCACGGTTGGAGCCGATGGTGTATGAACGGGGCTGACAGGTAGGGCGGTTGTGTCACGTCTGATGGAAGTTACACATCTGCCCCTATTTAAAATATAAGCCTACATCGATTTGGACGAGGAGAGTTTGTTTTGCCGCACCACCGTATGAATGGGGAAATGGAGGAAGAGACACATGTCTTTCGGACAAGCTTGAATCAAATGTGTTTTGCACCACGCTTGGCGCCCACCGTGTCTGAATGGGCTCAGAGGCCGTCGTGTCACGCCCGATTGAAGTTACTAGTCTACCCCTATCGACAACAAAGTGTAAATCCTGTCGATAAGGATGTCAAGTGTCAGGGGTAGACAGTAATTTCCATCTCGCAAACACTTGCTTCGGGCAGCCCACAAATTATAGTGGGTGGTTAGCCGCTTCGTTCAAAACTTGGGAGAATTAGCATTCACGTTTGCCACGGGACCGCAAACTAAATTCAAATCCAATTTGTATTCGATTACGAATATCCACAGATAATTATACGTTTTGTTATTTATTTCTTCAAAACCACAACAAAGATTTATTCCACCTTTATATATGATTATGATTTAGAAATGCCGTGATCTTCGAATTCAGTAGGTTGGATACACTCTGAGTCAAACCGTTATTTCATCCAATACAATATGCTCACACGAAAAACAGTTCACCTTATGTCAATCATACAAGTACTGAGGATTACCTCGCCTAAAAAATTCGGATCATTACAACACATGGACAACATAGGGGGTCTTGCAACATAATCCATTCAGAGACATGACACAACATGCAAGTATAGTAATCTAATGAAAATTTCAACTGGTATCTAAAGAAGAACTGGGATTATCTTGGGCTTCAGATAGCAGAAACAGCAGGACCTCCTCCGTCTTCTAATGCAACATTCTTACTTCCTCCAATTCTTGGGTTGCTTGCATAATGCGTGCCGCTAATTCCGTAATTTCCAGCCTCAAGATAAATATTACCTCATTCATGGCAGCCACACCATCTCTTTCTGCCTCTAGTAGAGCCTCAAGCACTATAATATGTGTGCTCAGACTGCTCTCCGGCGGTGTTGCCTCTGAACTGCTACCATCTGGTAACATGGATGGCGCACTGCTTTCACAAATAGATTTCGGGGTTGTACATTGTGTCCTAGTGTGAACGGCATCCTGAAAGGTTTCACTGGACATCAATAAGAGATAGTTATCGATGATCCAGCAGTAAGCTTACATGGTAAACGACGGACTAATTATTGCCGAGCATGGCAAACTATATTTAAATGGTTCAAGCAGCATCAGCCAAAAAAAATTAAAATGGTAAGATGAAACTAGGGATGTAAGTGGCAAATAAACGAAATCCGCCAGTCCCATCTAGTTAGTTTTTGCTACCTCCCTAGTTCATTTTCCTCAAAAAAAACAAATACTCTTTTGAACTATCATACCACTAGTGGACTTTAATCGATTAAACGGACCCGCTTGACATCCCTAGTTGAAAGGGAGTGTACAACCGCTATATTTAAGTTGCCAAGGCATCTAAGCGCTTGAAATAATCTGAGAAAGCACTTAACAGTGTGGCCTCATATAAACTACGAAGACAGTCTTGTGATGAAGTTGAGAGGAAAAGTTAAGGACTCAAATGAAATAGGCATGCATTTCTTTACGATAGTGCATCGTGCAATCACGACATATTGGCCAACTCGTATAGCGTAACAACAAATAAGCATTCAAATCAAGCAATACAACAAAGCGCATAAACTGAACTATTTGTAATTCGGTAGGATTACACGTTGAGGGCACAAGCCAAGAAATCAGCCCACTCGCATTACATTTCACATGTACTAAAACACACTGGCTTACCATATGTTGCTGTGAAGCCTAGCTGATGTTGCAATGTTCTTTGAAGATATCGTCAGCATCCCGTGGTTGCAAATCTAGTTGTTGTAGTTTATTCTGCACCATCTATTTAGGTAAAATTAATTTTAATCGCATGCACTGGTCCAAATTGATCATCAATGGTTCATCTAAACTAATGAAAGAAGGGTGTGTGCATACACGACAATACTCCCTCCGGTTGTTTTTACTTTGCGTATAACTTTTTCTCAGTTTTCTCGTATTAGTATGCACGTTGCCGATTCCTAGCGCTGGTTTCCTTTTGTGCCCCGCCTCATCCGCCTCTGCCCTAATTAATTGGCAAATTAGTCCGAAAAATTAAACCAAGGCCTCCTTGGTATGCGGGTCAAGAGTTATGCGAGTAAATAGAATCGAGGGAGTATATCTGCTTCTATTTTTATGCTTGTTCGAGGTGCCAGCCCCAAAAGAACAAATATTTTGCTTGATGGGGTTGGCAGCTCCATAATTAATAGAAGCATCAAATTAGTCATGCAACTTGGGAAGATCAAGAACACATAAACAAGTAATGAACAGAGGCTCGGAGCAGTGATGTAATAGCTAGCATCAAAAATGTAGGGTAAAACGAACAAAAGCAGCGTAACCACATGCTAGTTTGCTGATGTGTAATTAAGCATAGAGAACATTAAGCGATCGATGGAACCAACAGTGGCATCGTAACAAAACTAAAGCATATTAACTATATGTGCACTTTGGTATGTAATTTAGCACATGTAACATGTTCATTTGCCAAAGTATGGCCCTACAGTGCAAGCAGAATAACGCGTCTCATGAAAAACTGAATGATGCCCTCAAGAAATTCAAAGGTGTGGTGCTTATGCTAGGAAAGTGAACGTGGCGCCGCCGCTGGATAATAGTACCGATTCTCGGTGGCGTATGGGTATCGTTGTCATACTTGATAGCTAAGGATCGTCGATGGTGCTCGTGTTGCGGTTGAGTTTGGGCGGTATGCGCCGTCTGAAGCGGCTCCGGTGCTACTGATTCGGCGCTGTCGACATACAAGAAAGCTCATCTGTGGTAAGTGAACAGTTGCACGATAAAGAGAAAAATCGAAGGAGTACAAATCGAAATAACCTGATGAGGCTGCGGCATCGGTAAAGCAGGGCCGGTGGATTTGAATATGGCGTCCGTGGAGCGGGTCCAGTGCAGTGGACGAAGGCTTCGGCGGGCGCGTTGTACAATGCTTTTGGTGAGGCGGATCTGTTGCGGCGGACGAGGGCTTGTATGAAGGGCCAGCGAAGGGGCGCACGAGGGAGTCAGTGAAGGGCCTACACTATGGTGGACGAGGACGCCGGTTAAGCAGATCCGGTGCGGTGGACCATGATGGCGGTCAAGGAGATCTGGAGCGGTGGACAAGCCAGTCGCTGAAGCGGCTCCGGTGAAGTGGTGAGTTGGCAGTTGGGGGTTCCAAGGTGCGGAAGGTAGATCCGGCGGGGTGTGAGGTCCACCACTGCGGCGGAGGACTAGATTCGCGGCTTGCCATGGTTGAGGGGGGGGAGGGAGGGAAGAGGGGCTCTGGGGAAGAATTTTGGGGGCAAAGAGGGGAAAACAATGGAGTTACCAAAGCAGCCCTTTTCCGTTCATGTGGCAGGGGTGAAACAGGAATATCGCAGGGCTAAACTTTCAGGCGCGTGATTTTTCGATGTGAGCGGGAAGTTTGAAAGCTTTTGGCGCCTAAAATTATAAGTATTATGCTCTCGTACGGCCGACTATGATATCATGGCCGACAATTTGTTTGTTTTGCACGCAAAAAAATGTGCAAGTTTTGAAAATCAATGTCTCCAACTCGAAACTTAGAGTGTCCATTCAATTCAAATATGGATCATTGAGCTACTACAAGCAAATACCAGCATACGGTCCAATTCAAATGAAATTCCATATGTTTTTATCCTAAATATGATGACAAAAGCAAAAATGTGTATGTGTATGAATAAAGTGGATGATTATAAAGTTTGAACATGCCCGTATGTGTATATCTCTAGGTTTGATATATGAATCTGAAATCACGAAATCCCGGCTTAAAAAATGTACCTCCGTTTAAATGAATTACAAAAGCAAATGATGGAGTCGAATTCCAAAATTCCAATCTTAGGTTTGTAATTCTGGTACATCAAGGTATATCACGCATGTTCAAAAGTATTGTTATCTCTATCACTTTGTCTCTCGGGCATGCACACATCTCTTCCCTCACTCTCTAGGTCTCCCGCTATCTCTCATACCCAAGCACACGCACTATGTAGAGTGTATACTTCCCATACACACAAAACGTCGCTCCCAATGTCTATCTCCCTAGTTATGTGGTTCTCGCGCACTCACCTCACACACCACCCCCACTGCAAACAAGCACACTTTGTCTCCTTGTGCACCACTCTCCTCTTTCTATCTCTCCCACATGCGGACCCGCCCCAGCTCCTTCCCTGTATACATATATGTCGTGACTCTTTGCATAGCTCCCTAATGTATAATCGTTCTCGATTTAGCACATTGTTCTCTACACCATCTATTCTAGATCTCTCATGAAGTCCCTATCACACACACGATGACTCGCTTCCCTTGCGTCTCCATTCATAGGCCAATTTCGGACAACATCAACATTGTCTCCCTATCTATACGCCATTTATGGACACAAACGACCCCTCTCGCCCCTCTCTTCCTCTATCTCTCTCTCTCTCTCTCTCTCTCTCCGTCGCTAGCTCTCTCTTTCTCTCGCTCTCACACCCCTCTCCCACACACACACTCGATGTCTCTTCCAAATAGTCTGCTCCCCGCCCGCACCGTGCTATCTCGCTACTACACATGTCACACCATTCCCCCTTCCCTTATACTAGGTTTACATCATCAGTGGTCTCTCTACTCCACATACACTCTCTCCCTCTCACACACAAACGCGTGCACAAACACACACAGACACGCACAAACACCCATTTACCTGGATCCTCATCTCTCCTCATGTCCGTATGTGTATCTCACACACTCACTCTCTAATTATGAATATGTGTCTCCACGTTACACAACATAAAGCCCCATGTACATGTCTCTCTCTATCCTCCACACACATAGACACAAAGAATCTGTTATCATTGCCTCAGTCTCTAACATATCACACACACACACTGTCTCTCTCTCTCGCAAACACACTCAACAAGGGTTTCCCCGTGAATAACTTACCGTCTATTCATCAACAGTCGTGGCAGTACGGCGAACACGAGACGTGAAAAAGAATAAATCTACACGTGCTTAGACCACCTAGTATGACTACTAGGACTAGAGCAAGCCAAAAAGCGCGCCGCCGTCACCCCCTCCTTGTCGGTGACGGGAAAATCTTCATTTTACATAGTCGAGAAGTCATTGTGCTAAGTTCCCACATGCCGAGGCGTTGAATAGGATGTAGATGCTAGTTTACGGAAGCATGTATCGATAATACGTTAGTATCTCCATACTTATATTTCTTCTCTTATAATATAGACCGTCCGATCTATATCTGACAGATGGAAATTAAACTAAAAGATACCCACACCCCTCTCCACATTTGCGGACAAGGCCTTCCCTCATTCATCCTTATCTCCAACAAACCTCATTGTTGAGAAATTAAGAAAGGAAGCCTCTGAACAAAGCTGGCCTGGTGGCACTGCCGTGTCGCTAATCCCCATGCCTCCGCCAGTTCGACCACCAACCACCACCACACCACTCCTCTTCACCTTATCTCATATTTCTCGAGATATCATTAGTTTTACACATGGGATTACTCCCAAGGGTCAATCACAACAAGTGTTCTATAAAAAATGCATCTTGATGTTCTCATGTAATGCACGGATCTTGCTAGTACTCCTACACAAGACTAAGTTGGTGATGCTGGTGTGTCGCCATCCGTCGCTTCGACCATTAGATCTACATCTAACGATTGTGAGGTAAGTTGTTGCCTTTTCTCACCAACATCCCACTTGTCTACCAATTTGCGAAAAACCCATAATTAGTATCTTAAAACCAACCACATCCCTCCCCGACCTCACCAAAACAGCCCAAGGAATATATTCTAATTGAAACATAATATATCTCTAGTGACATATGTATATCAAAATTAGAGTGTTTTGTACCAAGTTCGTGAATAAGTATTATTCTAATTATGATTCGTTGCACCGGACATGAACATTGCTAAATTTCCAACCATGCATTTTTTTCCTAGTATTCCATAGTTTCGAGTTTTCCATCAAGATATTAGTCACTCGTGGTTGATATTTACTTTCAATCATGTACACATATGCACTATGTAACTAGCCTTGCTTATTGGCTTCCAAAGCTTAACTTTCACTCCTACTTACAATATGTAGAGTATTTAACAAAAACTACCACTTTCAACCAGCCCTAGGAAGAATCTATTGTACAAAAATAGCAAAACATACCCAAAATTTATTAATCCACGCCAAAAACTACCTAGTACTCCTACCGATTAGGTTCGTTTAAACCCATTTATGACAAGGTTGGCCCACATGCCCGTGCTGACGAGGCAGCTTAAACCAACACATTTTGTTTGACCGTTGACACGAGGGACCCACATCTGACCTTCTATCCTGTTATTCACCCTCAAATCATTATTTTTCCTAAACATTACTTCAAACAGTACTGATGCGTGTTCGTCGGTGGCGCCGGTGATGAGCGAGTTGGCCGCCGCTCCGCCGGACGGGCCGGACGCCGCGCTGGCCTCCACAAAGGTTGGCAGGCTGGCCCGAGCGTGACTCACGAGCGAGCAAGCCGCCGCTACTGCCTTCGCCGAGCCAGATGGCTGGCCTTAGCGCTGCCACATGCAAGCCGCCACGCCATCGTGCCAATCTAGCTAGCAAACCTTGCGCATAAGCAGCTAGACGGAGCTATCTTGGCTAGCTAGCGTCATGAAGCGCCGGACGGAGCTGGCATCCGGCTGCCGCAATATGGGCTCCGCACCGCGGCGGTTTTGACCTCACCTTCGCGGTGGCGGTAGCTGCGTCCCATGGCCGAGGATGACTAGGTGGACGGGCGGAGGTAGGAGGTCACTCGAGGATTTTTGTTGGTAAGAGCATGTACAATGGTTGATAAGGTAGTCTTATCTTAAGTCTGCCACGTATGCAAGTGGTAGTAGTTTCTTGGCATTTTAGTGGTTTCTTGCATTATTAGAGCAAGTACAATAGAGCTGAGTCAGCGGGCTATAAGAAATAAACTACTCCCTCCCTCTAGGTGTGTAAGTCATCTTATGAAAACCAAATAATCCCAAAACACTTAGGCGCGGTGCTTTAACTTCTACCTCGTTTCTTGTTTCTTGACATATCAACCAATAAGAGATGTGGGTGTGCATGCTTTTAATGACTTGAAACTACCAAACATGACATGCAGTGGTTAATTCATTGCATGCAATGCTATTAATTAGCAAATAAACATTAAGTTCTCTAGTTTTCCCCTCTTCCTTGGTCACGGTGCACAATCTAAGATGACTTATTCACCTAGACGGAGGGAGTACTACATGTTGGCTATAAGATGGGCTGTAGATGACATGGCACTGGCTTATAGCCAGCAGCTGACTATACTATTAACCATGCTCTTAGGGGTTTCTTGTAAGGAACAATGTATGTACTACTAGCGACAAAAGGCGATTCTAGATTGCGTTGTACTCCAACGAGTACTACTAGTGGTCGCGGGAGTGTATACCTCGTTTTGTGGGTTCGATCCCGGCCGAACGCATGACGGCCTTTTTTTAAAATAGTACTACTACACTTTGCTGCGAGCCAATATTTTACACGGGTAGTTTGAGTTTGGAAGTCAAACGGACGTGCGGCCCCACAATCTAGGTGCACTAGACAGCCTAGCCACGTGAACGGATTTTCCTTCCCAGCATCCCATGGCTCACGTGCTCGCCCTAGCCGCACCTCGCTTGCAGCTTCCAGCTAGTAGCATATTTAAACTAGTGCCTCCCAATTAAGCCCGAGGAACCGGAAAGGCCTGGCGGGGCATTGGGAACTGTGCAATATGGCTCTGTACGTAAAGGGCTCTACTACTACTCTATAGCTTGTGACGTTGCATGCATGGACTTCACTCCATTATCGGCTCTACTATGAAAGAAATTCCTCTTGACGTGTTTTTTTGAAACGGAGGCAAAAGCTTTGCTTCATCTTATTCATAAAGAAGGAACTACTAACAAAGTTCGACGAGATCCATTACACCTCCACAAATGGAAGCGAAAAGCCTAGTCTCATTGTATCAAATAACTCAAATGTTCTCGCCTCAAGATAACTGTCTTTGATAAACATGCTGCTAGTGTGTGCGTGAGAGGAGCGGTGAGTAGGCCAGCTACATGAGAGGAGCGGCTGAATAGAGCAGCGAGTACCCACTAGGCCACTACGCAGTGTACTTCCCTGCATTGATAGTACAGGATGGTTCTAGAGAACAGAGTACCCTCCACTTCCAACCTGTAGCTCCTTGGCCCCGAGATTCAAGAGTTCAAAACGGATGCACTATACTAGACTAGACTAGAAGTACAAGACATCGCACTACTAGTTGAGAAAAGTAGTACTAGTATCTGCTACAAAGATGCAATAACGCACTCCTCCGTCACATAATGTATGAAGTTTTTGACACTAGTTGGCGTGTACAAAAAATGGAAAAAACATACCCAAAATTTCTTAATCCTCGCCAAAAACTACTACCTAGTGCCAAAGATTTCTTACTAGTGCTATTATTTACAGTATAATGCAATCCCATAATGTTCCATAATGCTAGTACTAGTAGTAAATAATAGCCTCACCCCTTCGATGAGGAACGATCTACGGTTGGAAGGGACGAGGCCCTGCGGTTACTACGCTCTTATCTCCTCCTCTCTAGTTCCCCTCCCCCCGAAGAGAAGGCAGTTCGTCGCTACTCCCATGGATTCGCCAGGCGGTTCTCCTCCTCGTCGGGGCTGGGAGACCTTGGATGACGGTTCTCTGGGAGAAATCGCACGCCGCTCCGACGTCCTCACCGCTGCAAGACTCGGTGCTTCCTGCACCAACTTTTTCAAGACGCTGCTTAAACGGGCTTGGGAAAAGGCCATGCTTGTTGGTCTTCCATGCGTCCTCAAGGAGAAGGTTCTTCTATGGGACAATTCTTCGAACAGTCACGCTCCCTGGCCATGGTTGCACGTTGACTCCGGTAGAGTTGACGACGTTGAGAGGTAGTCGGATTTTGTCCGATGAGCAGGTCAGTAATGGAGTTTGATCATGTAGTACTTAGTTATTCCATTTCCATCCCGTAATTTCTCCGCTGCCCACCGTCTTATATATAGGTGCGGGTCGGTGCCAACGAAGATTGGCTTGCATACCTCCGCCGGATACCACCATGATTTTGCACAACATCCACAAAGAAGGCGGCCGCTCCGTAGACCCTTCTCCACCATTGGGATCGGCCTTCGGACTGGCTGGGCAAGAATACGTATGATGATGCCTACATGAGATTGAAGAAGATAGCAATTGCGGACCCGCCGACAAAGCGACGCTGCTCGACGATTACTATCTCATCGCGGTGTTCGACATAAGGATTGCCATCAATGCAGGAGGCGAGAACGGTAGAGGCCGGTGCATGTTGGCGGCGGCAGATTTGTACCCTCACACGCTCAAGACGCCAGGCGCCATCTAGGCCGATCTTCGCGGTGACAAGCCAGGGGACTTGTTTCATCTGGTTGACATCCTACGGTACGGGAGATTACAAACGGAATGCACAAACCATTATTTGCATCCCTAACGGCACTCCATTATTTTACAGGGACCAGTCATCCCCTGATCAAAATAAGATCGCAGATCCTGGATGTGCATTTGCATCCGCGATTTGGTCTAACCTGGAACCTTGTAGCTGACTTTGGCATATTGGGATCAACTATCTTAGCAGTCGTTACCCATGGTACCACTGATGTGCAACATGGTCACACAATCTACCATGATCGGCCCGTCACCATCTACCAAGGTATTCCATTTTTTAACCCTCTCGCCTTCTCTTTCATTGGTGTACTAGTAGTATACTTTGTAGTACTAGTAGGAGTACTTTTTACCTTGGAGGACGCGTATAGCTAGCTAGGCCCTTAAAGACTTGAACCCACTAGCTGCCACCATTTTTTTTTCCACGTCTTACTATCTCATCCATGTAGCCAAGAGTGGCTATATATAATAAGCCGGTTATTTTACTTCCTCTGTACCGGAGTAGTACTATTTGCTGCACAGTATTACTGACCGCCACATTTGAGCACAACATTATTATGCATGGACCTTGACTATGTACGTCACCATGTGTCCAGATCTGGGATGCCGTGTGTACTAGATGAACGGCGCCGAGTTTGACCCCCGTGATGCTACGTGGGTGCCGAGGAACACTCTTGGAGAGTACTCGCTTTTCATCGGGGACAGCTACCCCATTGTGAAGCGGATGCCACCTTCCGTGCACGACACGGAAGGCCTGCCGTTCATGAAGCATGGTTGTGTCTTCAGTGCGCACCGCCGGATGAACGACATGCTGGGACACGCTATCCCTGATTTATGCCGCTTCAGCTTGGATGAGTCTCCATCGTGTGGAACCGGACTAGAAAGCTGCGATAATGATTCCTGTTGCCCACCGCTATGGATCGTGCCATCCATGAAGAACACCTGGGACTGGAACCTGGAGGAGGACATGTAGCCCATCTATAACGTGTAAGTGGAGTACGGTAATTGTGAACGGTAGCGCCGTGAATATATGTAGACTAGTCATGCACAAATTTATCACATGTGTTGGAGATGAACTTGTGTGGCATACAAATTTATTACTAATAAATGTGTTATGTGTACGTGCAACTTGTGTGGTTGTTGCACGGGCTCCAACACGCTCTTTGAGAAAAAAAGGTGGCACAACTTTGGACATACGTGACGTGGCGGCATCATACAGTAGCATCGTTCACTATAGTTGTACTAGTACACTCCTACTAGGACGACAACCCCTATAAAACCTTGCGCTTGGCTCTTCGCCTCTTCGGGAGGTTCAACAGTTCGTACTGGTGTGAACCTTGCACTTGGCTCTTCGCCTCTTGGAAGGTCCAACAATGATGATACTACAAAGACAATATGCTTCCGCAATCGACACCGATTGAACTGCTGCACGTCCACCGCGAGGGCGAGGGAGAGGGAGAGGTAGAGGGCGCTGTAGTCAAAACCCTCTCCTCGTCCTGCGAACCACCGCGCGCGTGGGCGAGGGAGAGGCGTAGTAAGCAAGCTTCTCCACGTTCGGCGAGTTGACGGGACACATCAAAGCAGTACTAGTACTAGTAGTAGTAGTCCATACTGCGTCCTTTCCGATTAATATGGCTTAATTTGAAATGAGAAAAATACATCAAGGTCAATGTATGTAACAAGACACTCTTTACGGTCATCAGATATTGTTTTGCGGCGATTATACGATCACTAGCTCATCATAGAGCACCGTGTTGCACCCTCTTGACCGCCACATAGTCGACGTGGCACTTTGTTGATCGGTTAAATTGTCACATGGTTTCGGGTCCCACCCGCCGCCAAGTTGGCGAGCAAAGAAATCAGTAAAACAAAACTTTACGCAGGCGCGACACGAGTCCAACCCTTGCGCGCGAACCGCCCTAACTGTGTATGTGAGTGCATGTAACGCCCCGGATTCGATGCGCCAGGTGTCTGCCAATTATTCGCCGTCGTTGCCATGTCATTTTCTTGCGTGTTGCACTTTGCCATGTCATCATCTGCATTTCATATCATGTCATCATGTGCATCGTATTTGCATACGTGTTCGTCTCATGCATCCGAGCATTTTCCCCGTTGTCCGTTTTGCAATCCGCACTCCTATGTCTCCCGGCGCCTTTTACCTCTTTTTCGTATGCGGGTGTTAAACGGTCTCGGAATGGACCGAGGTTTGCCAAGCGGCCTTGGTATAGCACCGGTAGACCGCCTGTCAAGTTTCGGATCATTTGGAGGTCGTTTGGTACTCCAACGGTTAACCGGGTAACCGTAAAAGCCTCTTTTGTGTGCAGCCCAACACCCCTTCCAAAGTGGCCCAAAACCCACCTAACTCCCCTCCATGCTCTCGGTCGTTCGATCACGATCGTGTGGGCGAAAACTGCACCTCATTTGGACTCTCCTAGCTCCCTCTACCTATAAATATGTCCTCCCCTCCGAAATTCGCGGTCAAATCCACCCTAACCCTAGCCATCTTCATCCTCGCGCCGCCGGACATGTCCGCCCGCGCCGGAAGTGTCCGCCGGCCACCTCACTCCAGCCAATCACGGCCTGCCACGTTAGCAACCCCGCCGCCCCAGCCACTCGCGCGCCGCCACCTCGTCCTCTCTCTCTCCACCTCACAGCCCAGCCAAACCCATCCCATCACCCGCCCGGCCCGCCGGCCCGAGCCCCCGCCGCCGCCTCCCGCAACCAGCGTCTGTCCAGAGATTCCCTGCCGCCGCCGCCCGTTGTACGCCGCCCGGCGGCGCCGCCGCCGCCCGTCACGCCTCAGCGCCTCCCCGGCCGGTCGCCGCCCGCCTGCCTCCGCCGCCCGCCGCCCGCCATGGCCGCACCTCGCTGGCGCCCCTCGCCAGCTCCGCCTCTCCCTCCGCCCGCCCGAGCCGCCGCCCCTCGGCCAGCGAAGCTTCGGCTGCACCAAGGCCGCCCAGCGCCCTCCGGTCGCCCGCCGTCGCCGTGGTCGCCTCCACCTCCGGGATCAAGGCTGCGCCGGATCCGGCGAGATCCGGCCGGATCCGCCTCTCCGGCCGTCGTCCCCTCCTTCTCCGGTGAGATGTCGGCGAACCTCGGAAACCGTGCAGCCCCGAGGTTGACTTCCCCCCCTCTGTAAATCCACCAAGTCCCGAGCGTTTTGACCATTTTCGTGCATTTTCATCGCACGATAACTTTGCATCCGTAGCTCCATTTCGTGCGTGTAATATGTCAAATAGTTCGCCTCGACGAGTACATCATTTCATCTCATTGCATCATCTTCATTTGATCTCATCTTGATGCCCGAAATGCTGTTGGAAGAGTGCTATGTGATGTTAGTTTCAGATTCTTATCAGAACATGCACTTTTGTCATTTTTGCCATGATTGATGTGTGCAGCCTATGAACTTGAGTCCTGCATGAGTTTTGTAATATGACACGCCATCTTTACAGGGGTGTATGCCATGTATTTTTGTGATCCCTGTGGTGACTAGCACAAGCATGCAAACTAGGCTTCATGATGTTGCTGATTTCAGCCCCTGTTCTGCTGATATTTTTATGCCATGTTAACTTGATGCTACCGAGAGATCCATGCTTATTTTGAGATACTTCAGTAAGGATGTTTTGAACATATGGTTATGCTCTATCCATACATGCCCTTGTTTGCAATTATGGAGTGCCATAGCTTGAGTCAATCGAGCTCTACTTTTGCTATAAAATGTTTCCTGGCAGGTTGTTTACATGTTATTCAATTTTGCCAAGGTTGTTGTAGTTGATCCATGCACCCTATGATGTTGTTCTTGCCATGTATAGCTTCTATGCCATGTCTTCTTACTGTTGGTTGCCTTGCCATGCCATGTATTGCTCTGTGGTGAGTGGTTCAAGCTCACCAACATGCCTACTTATTGTTGTTCCTGCCATGTATGAATCTGTAATATAACTTGCCATGTTTACATGGGTGCCATCATATTTTCTGATCCTTTTTGGATCATGGTCAGTAAGGGACTTTTGTTCTATGCTTTGAGTATATTCAGGCCATGCCTTTGTTTGCCATGTTAAGTTCCTGTAACATGTTGTTTGATAGCTCTAAACATTGCAACCTGATGTTATTTTCTGCAATGCCTGAAACTGTTAGTATTTGCAATCTTGCCATGTGTGTTTGAGCATGTTCTAGTGATTTTTGGAGATAGCTCAATGTTCATGTTTTGTAATGCTTTACCTGTACATCATGCCCATGCCTTTTGTTCTCATGTTAAGATGCTGTAGCATGTTGTTTTGATGCTTGCAATATGCCTAGTTGCTGTTTTGGACAGATTGTTGTTATAACTTGTATAGAGTGTATGTGTTGAACCGTTGCTCCGTTTTGAGTGTGCTCTATATGAAACTTGCTTTATTTTGCATGTAGTTTCATATTATCATGTTGAATCCTTGTTTTGAGGTGTTTGCTTGATGTTTGTATGCATTTTGCATCGATGCCATGTTTAACTTGTTTTGTTCATATCTTCTAGGCCGTAGCTCCGAATTTAATAAACTTTATATGTAACTTGACTAGAATTTCGTGTAGATCATCGTGGTGCATCTTAACTTGCTGTTTAACAACTTGAACATAAGGTTAATTCAGATCTGGACCAATTTCGAAATTTTCATATGAGGACTTACCGGAATTGTTATATGTTGTTCCCAGCCTCATTTAAACTTGCTTTGATGTGTTGCTCTTGTTTGCATCATCTCTTGCCATGAGTAGCTTCATGTAGTCTTGTCATGCATCATGCTTGTTTGTGCATCATGCCTTGTTCATGTGTGGTGTGTTTACCATGTCGTGTGCTTCTTCTTGTTAGTTCATGTTTCGTTGCGATCGTGAGGATTCGTTCGTCTACGCTTGGTTCGGCTTCATCCGTTCATCTTCTTCATGGACTCGTTCTTCTTCCTTGCGGGATTTCAGGCAAGATGACCGCTACCCTGGATCTCACTACTATCATTGCTATGCTAGTTGCTTCGTTCTATCGCTATGCTGCGCTACCTGTTACCTGTTTATCAAGCCATCCCAAATTGCCATGTCAGCCTCTAACCTTTTGCACCCTTCCTATGCAAACCGTTGTTTGGCTATGTTACCGCTTTGCTCAGCCCCTCTTATAGCGTTGTTAGTTGCAGGTGAAGATGAAGTTTGTTCCTTGTTGGAACATGGAGATGTTGTTCCTTGTTGGAACAGGTTTACTTGTTGGGATATCACAATATCTTATATTATTAATGCATCTATATACTTGGTAAAGGGTGGAAGGCTCGGCCTTACGCCTGGTGTTTTGTTCCACTCTTGCCGCCCTAGTTTCCGTCATATCGGTGTTATGTTCCCGGATTTTGCGTCCCTAACGCGGTCGGGTGATTTATGGGACCCCCTTGACAATTCGCTTTGAATAAGACTTTTCCAGCAAGGCCCAACATTGGTTTTACCATTTGCCTGACCTATTACCTTTTTCCCTTGGGAGTCGCGCTCTCAAGGGTCATCTTCATTTTAGCCCCCCGGGCCAATGCTTGTCTAAGTGTTGGTCCAAACCAGAGCCACTTGCGGTGCCGCCCCTAGGCAACTTGGGGTATCGTCGGTTGCCATACGTAGTGTTCATCCGGTCGTGGCTCGAGACGAGATACGCTGCTACTATCGTGGTGTGTCGCACGCCGGGAGGTCTTGCTGGTCTTGTTTTATTGTCGTCGAAATGTCTTGTAGCCGGATTCCGAGACGACCGGGTCTTCCCGGGAGAAGGAATATCCTTCGTTGATCGCGAGAGCTTATCATGGGCTAAGTTGGGACACCCTGCAGGTATAAACTTTCGAAAGTCGTGCCCGCGGTTATGTGGCAGATGGGAATTTGTTAATATCCGTTGTAGTAAACTTGAAGCAAACCTTCTAAAATACACCAACCGTGTGCATAACCGTGAGTGTCTCTTTTCGGGTGGATCGAGAGGAGAACACGGTTTCGGGTTATGTCGACGTAAGTAGGAGTTCAGGATCACTTCTTGATCATTACTAGTTGACGACCGCCTTTGTTTCTCTTCTCGCCTCATTTGCGTATGTTAGCCACCATATATGCTTAGTAGCTGCTGCAACCTCACCACTTTATCCCTTCCTTTCCTTTAAGCTTTGCTAGTCTTGATACCCATGGTAATGGGATTGCTGAGTCCTCGTGGCTCACAGATTACTACACCACCAGATTGCAGTACAGGTTTGCGATGATCATGACGTGAGAGCGATGTTTGCTTGTGTTAGAGTTCTTCCGCTTCTTCTTCGATCGGGGATAGGTTCCAGTCGGCAGCCTGGCTAGCAGGTGGATGTCGTTTGAGTTTCATTTATGTTTCATCCGTAGTCGGATGTTGATCTTGTATGATGTTGATGTATTCTTGTGGCATTTGTGCCTTTTGTATGTAACCCCATCTGTTATGTAATGTTGATGTAATGATATCCACCTTGCAAAAGCGTTTCAATATGCGGGTCTATCCTTGGTGAGACCTTCGAGTTCCTTTTGGATAGGGTCGCATATTGGGCGTGACAGTGCATGCACGTGTCCTCCCTCGGTCTTCCAACAAAGAGTGTACTACATGATGTACATCTACACTTCCAATGCATTTAGCCTTTAATCTAAATCGATATTGATTGACTAATGCACCAACTTGTGCTGTAGGTATAGGTTACATGTCTCTCCTTAATTACAGCATGCAACGGCCTTCATTTAATCTTCTTATCTCAATGGTCGCATGCACACATAAGTCTGGTACTTTTGGGCGTTAATTATGCCCTGGTCAATGTGTAAATCTCTAAATGTACAGTCTTTCACGGACGTAGGTAGTAGGTTGAGCACTTGAGCGTGAGCGTGTGTGTTGCGTCGTGTGCTGTGTACCGCATGGGTGCGTGAGTGTTGCGTGCGTCCATGTGTACGTGTGAGTGTTGCATGTTGCATGCATGCATGGGGCTTACTCCCTCCCATTGACATGTTCATATTTCAAGCTTCCTCTGTTCCCTCCATATGGTGATACTCCCTCTGTTCCCAAGTAGTACGGAGTAAAAGCCTCCCTCTGTTCCCAAATATAGAGTATTTGTCTTTCTACATATTTCAACAAGTGACTAGGTACGGAGCAAAATGAGTGAAGTGAGCGTAGAGGCATAGGGATACTGTAGAAAGGAAGTCCTCGTGATCCATTATTCCCCATCTCGGTCAGAGAGAACTATTCAACTAGTCTTCGCAGTGAAGTGACAATACACGCTGCAACAGATGGGACACATAATTAATAAGTTGAACCAGCGTGTTGGTGTTCCTTACCCAGTACTGCTACCATGTTTGCCAATAGAGCACGCTTCCGCAAATACGCCTACGCACCTCTGTCCTCCATTAACTGACATATGGGCCCTGTTGTGGTAGACCCACATGTCATCGGTGTAACTATTTACACTCCGAAGGACGGTATATCCTGGTAGTAGTACTAGTAGAATTGAGATTGAATGCACTTTCTTCCCCGTCTTCCACTCTTCTTCCTCCTATCTTCTTCTTCCTCCTCTCTTCCCCATCGTCGGCCGCACACCATTTACCCCCGCTCACTGCTGTCCCGCCCACGCCATCTTCCTTGGTAGCTCGCGCGTACCATATCCCCCCGCTCACTGCTCGGCCACACGAGGAGAAGCTTCTTCGCTCGCCCGCCCGAATCCACTTCCCCGCTGGCTCGCAGGCACCGAAAACCCCAATGGCAGAACCGACTGACACGCAGAGCCGCGAATGGAACTCCCTCCCCGATCTTCTCTTGGAGCAGATCTCAGAGTCGTATGGACCTCACGAGCACCGTCCGTCGGCCGCATGCTCGGTGTCTTTGTACCGTCTACTCAAATGCTCGCAACCGCCGGCTCTTTTCAAGACACCCTGCTTGTCGATGCCCGATCCTCGTAGGTGGCCTGCATACACCGACTTGACGATCCTACGGAGGTTGTCGTGGTGCCCCTCGACATGCTACCACTACCTGTCCGCCTGTCCTTCATGCGCGGCCACTACTGGGCGGGCATGAAGGCCAACTGGACCGTCCTCATCCACCACACCGGTAGTCCGTGGCGTCTCGTGGATATCTACACGCAGCGAGAGATCACCCTTCCATCGTTGGATACCGCCGCCATCGAGCCTCGCGGCCCGCCGGACACTCCTGCCTACTATGCACGAGACACGTCAAGCTTTGGCTCGACCTCTGTTTGCAGAAAGTTGTAATCTGCGAAGTGCCCACACCATCAGAAGACTACATGGACTACAAGCTCATTGCCTTGTTCAACAAGGGATTAGTCTATCTGGAATCCGGTCGCCATACATGGTTATGGCTCATCATCAATCCTGTCGAAGAAACATTTCTGTCTGATGCTATAGTGCATGATGGCATCGTTTACGCGGTCGACGCACAGATTGGCTACCTATACTGGTGGAATCTATCGTCGTGTAATTGTTCTATCTCATCTCATCTTTACCTTATGAATACGACTGCCTGTTCATTTGTTACAAATTTAGAATGCATAGCATGTCTATAACCACATCATTGCTATATGTTCCTCTCATTTCCTAGATTTTTATGACCACACATGTTATTGTTAGAGTTGATATGAGAACAATTGGCATCTAATGATTGTTAGAATACATATTATGAGCATAACATCATGATTGCTATATGTTACTCTCGTTTACAAGATTTTTTTAACAACGCATGTTATTGCTTAGAGTTGATATGAGAACAGTAGTAGTAAGTGCTATGGTAGAATATGAGTAGGCGCTGTCATAATTGTTTTCCTCTCATTGTTACATGATGTTTTAACCATGACATATTGCTAGAATATGAAAGCCATTGGCTTATTTTTTAACTTGGGGTATGATTATGATCACGACATTGAAATTCTCTGTCTATGATATGTGTCACTGTTATAATAATCTTAATTCCACACATACTCTGAACATGATTGTTTAATTTTGTCCTTTTGGTCTCTAATTTGAATTGTTGCAGCAGACGCAAATGCGCTGGCCTTCATGATTCCCGGACCTGGAATCATACCAGCCGATGGGTGGTGGTTTATCGCTCGTTCAGCTGACGGCGGTCATTTGATACTCATTCGCACATACCAAATTGACCAAACCATTACATCAAACCACATGCAGTACAATGCGTGGAGCGTTCGTGACATTGATGGTTATGGCTGCTTCGTGTTCGAGAAAGATCCTAGCTCCGTTGGGCCGGGCGTATTCAACTGGAGGCGGGTTTACAGCCTCGGCAACCACTCCTTGTTCCTCGGGCTCAATTATCTGATCATCGAACCAATCATCGATCATATCACCGGTGATGATTACTGTGCTATGCAACTTCCATTCGCGAGGGGGTCTGTGTTTACGAATCATACCATGGGTTTCATGAATCACCATATCCAGAGATTCGTCGACATAGCTTGTTGCCAGATAATATTCAGTGTGTGAAAGGCATCAAGCTTCCATGCGATGGATGGCTTTTGCAAAACCGACATGCGGCGATGTGGTTCATGCCAACAGCAAATATGCTCAACTTGATTCGTGCTGATATCTAGACTGAGCCATGTATTCTGCTGTTGTAGCACGACCCTCTTTTGTTGGATATTATGTACTGTTGTTAGTTTGAAGCACTCCTCTGGTTTGAAGGATAGATACCTTCACGGGATCAAGTGCATCCTAACTCACCGCGTGAGGATGTACCGATAATGATGATGGAGATGTTTGTGTGAAGCCATATATATATATATATATATATCGCTTAGTTAAACCTATGTATAAATTGTGACACTAAATACGACTAGTAAGTAGTACAAGAGCGATACTAGTATACGTCGGTCAAATTATTCATCATGTCCACACATTGAATTGATGTGACAACACGCTGCGTGAGGTGACACAACAATCCCGCTGCGTGTTCGGGTATTCGGACTTCAGATTTGGAGTACCACTTATCATGTCAAATCTTTCATCATTCACTTAAAACAATCGATTGATCATACATTAAGTACCATATAACTGGAATTACCGATGCAAGTCGAAGAAGGATTGGCGGTGCTGCCGGTGGCGTCAAGTTTGATCCCACGGATCGAGCTGATCGAGCACCTTGAGGCCAAAGTGAGTCTTGACAATGAGATTTCAGTCTCTCATCGATTTGTTCATACGATCCATCGACAGCGAAAGCACGGCATATGCTACACCCAACCCGAGAAACTTCCGGGTAAGACACCGATCGGCCATCTACTTGCACAAACATATTCCTTTGTTTATAGCTCTATTTTTTTTAGACGATACCGTGAAGCAATTACAATTTGACAGTTAATAAAAAGTGAAACAAGTGACTGCAACATGCCAAAGATGTTATGAAAATGCCAACTAGGTACACTAAAACCTGTATTCCACAATACTGCAGGTATCACACTGAGTGGCCTAAGGAAGCATTTCTTCCAGTGCAATTCCAGGGCGTTCAAAAGGGGCACGTGGATGCATCGCAAGATACAGTCGGAGTGCATGCACGCGATGTGGCACAAGACCTGCAATACCTTGCCGGTGATGGTCAACGGCCGGCAGACGGGCAGCAAAAAAGGTTCTGGTGCTGCACACCAACAAGAACTTCGACCAGCAGAGGACCAACTGGGTGATGCACTAGTACCACCTCGGGGACCTGGAGCAAGAGAAGGAGCGGGAGCTGGTCCTCTGCAAGATTTTCTACCAGACAAACACTAGGGCCAGGAGTAAAAACATTATAAGTTAGTTTGGTATTGGTAGTTGTACTACCTTGTCGTCCGCAAGTTGGTATTGTTGGTAACGATCTTTTGGGATGAACTTGCATTTGCTTCCAACCATCATGCTGAGGGTCGACGTGGATATAAAGCTGAATCATTTGTTTCGAAACGAATTTTCAGGCACCTGATTTTTATTTGATGGGTAGCATAAGCACCCGCCGTTCGAATTCCAGTTCTCCAATTTTTTTCGAAACAAGTGCATGCACTTATTATCACGATAAAAAAACAATATCCGTGTTGCATCCCAGATATCAGTCTGTACTTGCGGAATTCTCTCGTTTATTGAGCACGTATATTGTTTTCTCAGGTCGAGCAAGTTTCAACTGGGCTGTAGATTGCCCAGGGTTGGTTTTGTTTTTAACAGGCCCAGCCCATGACGACAACGGGACACAAAGATCCAGCAGGTATCTACTGGCCTCTGGCCTGCCAGCGTTAGTTATATTTTGTCTTACAACATCCGCATGCAGTTCTTTACTGAATCAAACACATAGCCCAGTTCTATTTTCCTCTTGAAACGCATGTCCTACATTCGTTTTCTAATCTCTACCTATAGTTTTGCTAGTTCATATACACATATCATTACATTGAAAACACATAAAATTCCCTTTTCATATTTACATCCTTATTTTTGTTGTTTTTTCCCACCCATCGCTGATTTTTTTACCACTGGTTTTCCCTTAAACCAACTCAATTGTCCAACGTCTTATTTGCTTACAAAAACAAAATGATTTTTTTGGCAAATCAATAAGTTCTTATAAAAATGTTTATCATTTCAGGATTATAACAGTTCGGACTCCACCGAAATATGCAAAATAAGGGTGAACTTTTTGACCGTGGTCCTGGGCAGAAAATGGGTTGTAATAAATTACTTAAGAATTAGCAAATGGGCTGCGAATTATAAAAAATAGCAAATGGGATTTATGTTGTCTGCCACAGATTTGGAGGCTGACTTGTGGGCCTACTAAGTTCATGCGTACACAAGGTTTCTCAAAAAAGAAACTTAGTCAACAATCGACTCTACCAGCGTCAGACCGTTAGATGTCAATCTAACGGCAATTGTGCTTCATCAGTCTCTGATCTTCCTGCCCCAGCCGCCCAAACCAGCGCCGTCGGAACCGCCTGCTCCCGCCTCCCATGGCCGGCAGTGCTGCCGGGAAGGCCTCACGGCCCCATCATACTCGCATCCCTGGCCTGTCTATCCCTCTACTCACCCACACCTCCTGTTATTTTCCGTGGACGGCAGCCGAACCAGTCAACCCTCGTACTCTCCACCGCGTGGGCAGCCACTCCCATGTCTTCCCCGGCTCCATGTTGTTCCCTTCATAGGCCTCGCCCTCGTCCACCGCCCTGGTGCTCTCGGCGCGGCATGGTCAACGATGTCCATCCAACGGTCGTAGTGCTTCTTCAACCTCTGGTTTTCTTGCCCCAGCCGCCCAAAGCAGCGCCGGTCGTGCCGCTTGCTCCTGCCTCCCGTGGCCAGCTGTGCTGCCGCGCAGGCCTCACCGTCCCCATACTACTCCCACCGCTGGCAAGGCCATCCCTCCACTCACCCACTCCCCATGTTATTCTGCGGCGATGATAGCCTCACACCGCAGCCGAACCAGTGAACCCTCGTACTCCTCTCCGTGTGAGCATCCACTGCCGCGTCTTCCCCGGCTCCGCGTCGTCCCCTTCCTAGGCCTCGCCGTCGTCCACCGCCGTGGTGCTCTCGGCGCGGCGTGGTCAATGTGGTCAACGACCGACTTCCATCGAAAGAGTACTGTACATGGAGAGGCTGACAGCTGGGTCCACGGCAGCCGCAAGGAAGTTCCTCCTTATTACGCGCAAAATAATTATTCCTCCACCTGACAGCAGGGACCCACCAGACGGGCCACCAGTATTCCGTGGAAAAAATGTTTCCCCCTGACTGCTGGGACCCAACGGACGGGCCACCGTATTTCGCGAAAAAGACGTTTGCCCCTGACTGCTGGGACCCACCAGACGGACCACCGTATTTCGTGAAAAAAACGTCCCCCCCCTCCCCGCTGTCAGCTCGGACCCACCGGAAGTGCCTCCTTATTACTCACAGAAAAATGAATACTCCCCCTGCTAGCTGGGACCCACCATGGTGGGAGGCTGACTTGTGGGCCTACTAAGTTGACGAGGACGGAGGGCTTTGTCAACTTAGTCAATATGAACGATTCTAGCTCTAGTGATCGTACGATGTCCATCCAACAGCCATAGTGCTTCTTCAACCTCTGGTCTTCTTGCTCCAGCCGCCCAAAGCAGCGTCGGTCGTGCCGCGTGCTCCTGCCTCTCGTGGCCGGCTGTGATGTCGCGAGGCCTCACCGCCTCTACTACTCCCACCGCTGGCCGTGGTATCCTCTACTCACCCACACCCTCGTTATTCATGCGGCGACGGCAGCCTCACGCCAAGAATCAACCAGTGAACCTCGACTCCTCTCCGCGTGGCATCCACCGCCGCGTCTTCCCGGCTCACAGGCCGTCCCTTCCTAGGCCTCGCCGTCGTCCACCTCCTTGGTGCTCTCGGCGCGGCGTGGTCAATGTGGTCAACGACCGACTTCCATCGGAAGAGTACTGTACATGGAGAGGCTGACAGCTGGGTCCACGGCCACAGCCCAGTTTTTTTGTGATTTGCCAAGTAAGTCGCTTTGTCAGGCCTGTTGGGCTGCAAATCTTTGAAGACGAGGAGAGCTTCATTCGGCTGGCCAAGAAAATGGCCCATCAATAATGAGAAATGGGCTGTACATTTTTAAAACACATCAAACCGGCAATTAGTTTCAAATATCTTTTTTTTCATTTCGAGATTTTAAATTACATTAATTTTTATGCATGGAGAATTTGTTGGATTTTATATTGATATACATTTATTTTTAAAATCAGTATGAATGTGAGTCAAAATTTCGGGATTAAAAACAGTTCGGACCGCACCAAAATATGCAAAATTTCGTATAATTTTTTAACTGTGGCCACAATATAGGCTGTAATGCTAACAAAAAGAATATGGGCTCCAAAAAAACCTTAAAAATTAGCAAATGGGCTGTAAATTATTAGAAATAATGGCAGATGGGCTGTATGCTGTTTTTCCACTGATTTGAGGCTTTCCTAAAAAAGGTTGACGACAAGCAAAGGATCGTTGGATGGCCATCCAATGACCGTCGTGCTTCTTCAATCTCTGCTCTTCTGCTCCAAATTCAAAACAGCGGCCAGGGATCATGTGCTCCTCCTCCCATGACCGCTCTCTGCCAGCAGCCTCACCGCCCCACCATACTTCCATCGCTGGCCTAGCCATCCCTCTACTCAACCACACCTATTGTTATTCTCCGGCGACGGCAGACGAACCAGTAAACCCTCGTACAGTTGTACTCCCCTCCGCGTGGGAAACAACTACCGAGTCTTCCCTGCATCCATGTCGTTCCCTTCCTAGGCCTCGCTGTCGTCCATCGCCCTGGTGCTCTCGGCGCGGCCTGGTCAACGTGGTCAACGACCGACATGCATCTGAAGTGGACTTTACGTGGAGAGGCCGACAGCTGGGTCCACGGCCGCACGCAAGGAAATGCCTCCTTATTACGTGCAAAATAATGATTCCTCCACCTGACATCAGCGACCCACCGAAAGGGCCTCTGTATTTCGCGAAAAAAACGTTACCGCGGCTGACAGCTCGGACCCACCAGCTATATCTTCGCACGCAAGGAAGTGCCTCCTTATTACGCACAAAAAAAATGAATACTCCCCCTGTTAGCTAGGACCCAGTATAGTGGCAGGCTGACTTGTGGGCCTACTAAGTTGACGGGGACGGAGGGCTTTGTCAACTTAGTCAATATGCACGATTCTAGCTCCAAAGGACCGTCACGATGTCCATCCAACGGCCGTAGTGCTTCTTTAACCTCTGCTCTTCTTGCTCCAAATTACCAAACCAGCGCCGGTCGTGCCTCGTGCTCCTGCCTCCGTGGCGGGCTGCGATGCGGCAGAGGCCTCACCGCCCCCTACTACTCCCACCGCTGGCCAGGCCATCCCTCTACTCACCCACACCCCCTGTTATTCTGTGGCGATGACAGCCTCACACTGCAGCGAACCAGTGAACCCTCATACTCCTCTACGCGTGGGCATCCACTGCCGCGTTTTCCCCGGCTCCGCGTCGTCCCCTTCGTAGGCCTCGCCGTCGTCCACCGCCCTGGTGCTCTCGGCGCGGTGTGGTCAACATGGTCAAGGAACGGCTTCCATCGGACGTGGATTGTACGTGGAGATGCTGACAGCTGGGTCCACGGCCGCAGCAAGGAAGTGCCTCCTTATTACGTGCAAAATAGTTATTCCTCCACCTGAAAGCGGGGACCCACCGGACGGGCCACCGTATTTCGCCGGCCTGACTGCTGGGACCCACCAGCTACATCTTCGCACGCAGGAAGTGCTCGATACGGGACCCACCTGGTCGAAGCGCACGTGGCGTTGTCATCCTGGTCGCGAACGTATGCGTATATATATCTGGTCAATGTATAGGCGGCGACGTGTCGATTAGAGGCGCGCGCCGCGTAGCACGTACACACGCACAGCGCCAGGGTGCAAGAAAGAAAATACGGCCACGTATGTGTACATACGGGCGGGGTCTCGAACGCCTACTCGCGCATATGTACGGCGAGGGCTCGTGTACATGGCTGGGTCGGAACGGAGAAACAGCGTCGTCCTCGTGTTCATGGGGAGGCAACGGAATGCATCGTGTTCATGGGGAGGCAACGGAATGCGTCGTGTTCATCAGGAGGGCTTGGACGGAACAGGCGATGGAAACGAGGCTTGGCGGAGCGCAGAACGGAGGAAACAGCCTTGTGTTCGACCGGCCACGTTCGAAACGGGATCCTGTTCATCGGGAGGGGTCGGCGTACCGCAAAATGGAGGAAACGGACCTCCTACGGTCGAAACGGGGGTCCTGTTGATCGGGAGGGGTGTGGCGTACCGCAAAACGGACGAAACGAACTTTTGTTGGAGCGCTACGGTCAAAACAGGGTCCTGTTCATCGGGATGGGTGTGGCGTACCGCAAAACGGGACTCCACGCGGATATTGTTCATCTCCAGCGTCGACCTCCTCCGGCATCCACGGGCTCCTGTTCATCCAGCCTCCAAGGGCTCTTGTTCATCTAGCCTCCATGGGCTCCTGTTCATCCAGCCTCCACCGCGCGCTACTCCACCGGCTACTGTTTAACCACCCCTCCACCATCTACTGTTCATCCAGCCCTCCACACCACGGGGTCCTGTTCAACCACCCCTCCACGGGCACCCCTCCACCATTTACTGTTCATCCAGCCCTCCACACCATGGGGTCCTGTTCAACCACCCCTCCACGGGCACCCCTCCACCGCTCTCTGCTCATCCAGCCCTCCACACCACGGGTCCCGTTTCATCCACCCCTCCACGGCACCCCTCTACCGCTCTTGCTCATCCATCCCTCCACCACACCACGTGGTCCTGTTCATCCAGAGGCCACGCCACCGCTAACTGCTCATCCAACCCCCCCACAACGCTCACTTATTCATCCCGAGGCAGATCGATCGGCTTGATTAGCGCAGATGCGGCGAATCGCTGATCAGTTCGCCAACACCATCGATCGATCGCTTCGGGTTCGATAACGCGTAGCTCGCAAAGGCAATCGCCGGGTTCGTTAGAGCCCAACGCCTCGCTTCGAAGTTTAGTTAGAGCCAACGCCGCACACACGCCGCGCACGCAGTATGAGAGAAACACGATCGCTTCGCCCCGACCTCCCACCGTGGCGGAACTCCCGAAATTTTCCTCGCCCTCGCTTCTACCACGGTTTTTTCCATCATGGACGGCCCAAAGAATGTCATGCACCTGTGTCTCCAGCCCGCCCAAGACGAAAAGCCCATTTTCTGTCATGATTTTTTGTCATAGAAGTAGGACCCCACCACATCTATGATGATACCGGGTTTTGTCACAATTATCGTCATAGAAGTGTCATATGTATGACAGAAAAAAAAATTGTTCGGCCCAAAATGTCAAGGATGTGTCTTTTTTTTGTAGTGTAGGAGTCGGCCGCGACCAAGCAGGCTCCCTGGTGATTTCAAAACGTTTGCAATGAGCCAGGTGGCACGCCAGTCGGATGGTTGGCCTGCCGCCCGTTGCTTGCCCGCCACGTGGCGCTAGCAGGCCGGGCCAGCCTGCCAGCCCACGCGCGCGATGGGACGTCGCCGCAGGCTGGGGCCCGCCACTACAGGGCATCGGCACACGCTCGGATCCTCTGCGGCCGAGGCGAGTGGTTGGGCTCCTGCGGCAGTTAATACACGTCGTTATTGGCGCAATAATCGGGGGATCGTGGGGGAGTGGGCGTAGTTAATCCCATGTCCCCCCACGTTCTCGCCTCCTCGGCTTCGTCGCCTGGGGCTATAAGTAGGGGGAGGAGGGGAGCGGCAGACGCACGCGCGCCCTCCTCTCCCTTCTCCTTTCTTCTTGCTGCTGCTGCAGCACCCTCGTCTCTTGCCAAAGTACTGCCGCAGCCCATCGTTGCCAAGCTTATCCTCCCTGCAGCGTCACTGCTCCACCGCGGGCTCGCTCGTTCGTCGCCGCGCCGTGCTTCCGTTGGGCTCAAGCTCTCATGGCGCGCGAACGGGCCAGCGCCTGGGACGGCTCGAACGTCCATGAGGATCACCTCGCTTTCCTCCGCCAGACGCGGTGGCTACCCGGCGAGAACTACGTACAGGTACGCGTTCCGCGCGAGACGGAGATCTCGCGGTGCCGGAGGACAGCGAACGCATCGTCTTCCGGTCGCATTTCCTTCGCGGCCTCGTCCTGCCGGCGAGCAGCTTCTTCTTCTCCTTTCTTCAGTTCTATCGGCTCCAGACGCACCACCTCACACCAAACATGGTGGTGCTGCTGTCCGCCTTTGTCACGCTCTGCGAGGGCTACCTCGGCGTTCTCCCCACCCTCGAGCTCTGGGGGAGTTTTTCTACACCAAGCTTGGCACCACCGCCAAGAAGGAGGCGGCTCAGTGCGGAGCCTTCATCGCGGTGCGACGTCTGGGGCTGGGAACTGCTTCCCGGCTATCAGCTTGACACAGTCGGTCAAGCTGTGGAAAAAATCTTATTTCTACATCAAGAATGTCCACCCGACGCATGACTTTGTCAATCTGCCGGCTTATCCAGCCGGCCCGCCGACTGAGCCCCGCACCAACTGCACTATCAAACCGAGGACGTTGTCGGCCGCCTCCACTGCCGCCATCGCCCGGCTCAAGGTGATGACGGAGTCGGAGGGCCTCAAGGCCTCGGACCTGCTGACCGCCTTCGTGGTGCACCGAGTGCTCCCTCTTCAATTTCGGCCTCACATAAGCAGCCGGATGAGCAGGCATCGGGACCCATGCTGGATGTGCACCAAGGAGATGCCAGACACGGAGGTGGCCCGGCTGGTGAACTACATCTCGAACTGCAAACTCTCGAAGGCAGAGTGGCAGTTCGGCAAGCAGCCATATTCCCGCGCAGACCCGCCGCCCGCGGTGAGTCCTTAACTCTTTTTTCTCTTTACTTGCCGGGTTTTGCTTTGCCGCCTGATCAGTCGGTCATGATGTAGATCCTCACCTCCCAGCCGGTAGTCGACGCCCTGGAACAGGGCCATGAGTATCTGCCGGACCGGTCAGTGAGTGACGCGGACGACCCCGACTTGGGGGCGACCGCCATGGAGGAGGACGACGCCATAGGAGGCTCCGGAGGAGGCGGTGTCGAGGATTGGCCGGATGACGATGAGGAGGAGGCCAAGCCACGCCGCCCGCAGGGCGCCAACAAGGCGGACGCGAGCTCCTCAGTGGTGCCGACCGCACCAGGCGGCGCGTCGAAGCGCCGACCCGAAGAACACAGCCGCTGCGACCAAGCGGCGAGAGGCCGCCGCGAAGGCGGCCCAGTTCCAGAGGACCCCGAAGCAGCCCCCGACGGTGTCTGCATAAGTGTTTGGTTCTTCTTGCGTTTTCCTCTCGTCTTTCTTGCAAAATTCTTTCTGAATTTCTTCTTGTCTTGCTTGAACAGGGCCCCGTTCTCTCTTGAACGGTTTGCCTCTGCTTCCGTGATCGGGGAAGGTTCTGTCGACACCCGCCGCGTGGACCCGTGCGCCGAGCTCCAGGCGGCGACGGAGCGGAACGCGTGTGAGGAGCGGGAGAGGGTGGAGCGGGAGAAGGCGGACGCGGCCAAGGCAGCACAGGAGGAGGCCGACGCGGTGGCCAAGGCTCAGGCCGATGCCGCGACCAAGACGCAGGAAGACGCGGCCGCCAAAGCGCAAGCGGAAGAGGTCGCATGCAGCCGGACTCCGCAAACTCCGCAACTCATCATGCCACTGCGCTTCGCGCCACCGGCGCCAGAGACCCAGGCACCGACTGGAGGGGTCGTCGACAACCAGCCGGCCATGGAGAGGGGAGGGGGCGACCCCATCATCGTGGAGGCGGAAGTGACCCCGCCCATGCCGACTGCCGGCGCTCAGACCAGTTGGCCTGAGACGCCGTAGGTGCTGCCAGTCGGTGGCGAGCTAGTGGTGGGGGCAACCCCGATGGTCCGTACTCCGGTGCGCCGGCGTGCGGCGAAGGCGGTCTCAGCGCCGCGGCCGCAGGAGATCGAGGCCGCAAGCTCGTCAGCCCCAGATGCAGAGGCCACCAGTTGCTAAACAAGGTCGCGACGACGCTCGTGCCAACCGGGCCCAAGGCACCACCTCCAGCGAAGACAAGGCGTTCACTGACGCGAGCAGCCTTTCGGGTACGCTCCTTTTCTTTGTTTTCAATTCTTGCAATCTTCCGTGGGGGCGCGCCAGCGCACCCACTGGGTGTAGCCCCCGAGTTCAGGGCCGGCTGCTAAGCAGGCGGCTCAGAACTTAAAGGTAAGTTCCGAGTGCTGACTTTTTCTTTTCTTCTGTTGTCTTCGTTGCAGGATTACCACAACATCCGCGTGGCCGCCTTCAACTCCCAGGTCTGGGAGCTGGCCAAGCGGACCGCCGACTTGTCCGACAGCCGGAATAAGCCTCTGTTTTTTCTCTCTTGCAGGGGCGCGTCAGCGCACCTGCTGGGTGTAGCCCTTGAGATTCGGGCCAACTGCTGAGCAGTCGGGCCGGATCTCCCGGCAACCACTTTTCTTCTATGTTGATTTTTGATTGTTTTTTCTTTCTCGTCCTTGCAGGAGCCAATGCCACCTTGGAGCAGCAGCTGGGCGAATCCCAAACCGCGCTGCGCGCCAAGTTGGAGGAGTGCCGCAAGGCGGCTGAAGAGCGCGACCGCCTGGCCAAGAAGTTGGCGGACCAGGCGGACCAGCACAAGGCGGAGCTGCAAAAGCTCAAGGGGGCGGACGACGCCCTCCAGGCCGAGTTTGAGACTGAGTGCTCGAAGTGGGCCGAGAGGGAGAAAGCTCTGTCCGACGGCTACATCAAGATCGAGGACATGCTCGACGGTGGGTTATCCTTTCCTTTCTTTCATCTGCCGACTGTCATATGAGCCGGCCTCCGGGTTCATACTTCTTTTTTTCTTCTTGCGCAGAGTACTTCCCTGGTCACGCCATTGCCGCCAACCAAGCCATCAAGGCCCGTCACGATAAGCGAAGGCAGGCTGGTGCGGAAATCGCGCCCAACGCCCCTCGGACCCTCGGCGAGCAGCTTCTCGCCGTTCAAGCTCGTCTCCAGCCGGCCCATCAGATGCTCCACCGCCTGCAGCGTGTCGGAGCCCAGGTGCTGACGGCCCTCTGGCCGGATGCTCAGATCCCGCGCACCCCCAGCCGGACGGCCGACTGGCTAGAGGTGGTGGTCGGCCGCTTCGAGGCGTGGAAGGGCTCCGCGGCCCATGCTGGCACACGGTGGGCCTTGGAGTTCGTCAAGGCGTGGTATCCTGGGCTAAATCTAGCCCAGTTGGCCACGTTCCAGCAGGAAGCCAGCGAGGAGTTGGTGGCGGTGGGGCCTGCGCTCACCCAACGCGCGCGGCGATTGCCGAGTACGCCAACACCGGTGACTTCATCCCTGAGCTGGACGAACGGGGCGCCGAGATGTCGGCCGACTGGTTCGGCTGAACCCAGAGGACGGCGAGGACTCGGTGGAGGAGATCGCTTCCAGCAACGAAGGGGAAGATGAGGAGGGTGAGGATGGTGAAGACGACGCGCCGGAAGGCGGAACAGACGTCCAGCCTCAGCCCGATCGAGCCTCGAGCAATGAGCCATGCGTGATCGCGCCGACTGCCAACGATGCTGACCAGGTCGAGACTCGCCAGCCGGCCACTCCACCAGCCGGCGCCGCCGACTCCACCAGCCTACCGGATCCGCCTACTGCTCCTTTGGCCTAGGCTGCCAATGTTATATGTTCCTGCTTTTGTATTTTCTTGAACAAACTTGTTAAATTTAAGCAGTTCCACCCGTTGGGGGTGTATTCAAACGCTGTTGAATATTGGCAGAGGGCCTTTTGGTGTGTAAATTAACTCTCGCACGAGTTGTGCTTGTGCCGAATTCCGACTTGTCTTGCTTTTTGTTCTTTTGGCTTTTTTCCTTTGCCGCCCTCCCTTGGCTGCCGCCTTGCTTGCCAGACAACCGCTCTGCAGACTATGGCTGGGTCAAGTACTTAGTCGTTTTGGAGGACAAGTACTTTGGTCGTTTAGAATGTAGCAAATTAAGTAAGAAGTCGGCCGGCCGGCTGCACAGCAGCCGGTCGACGAGGCGAGGAGCCGGCTTGGCCTATGTGAGTGCTTTTGTCCTTAGCCATTTTTTCATGTGGGCACCGTTTCCTGCCTTTAAATCTTACCAGCCAAACAGTCACACTGCGAGCTGCGGCCTATGGCAGTTGAGGGCTTAGATGCCAACACACTACTTATCCGACTGTAGGTAGCACCGACATAGTACAAGGCGGCAAGCCCCCAGGCCGACTGGTCGAACCCGGTGCCAGGCGGCATAATGAAATAACACATTCATAGGCATAAAAACTTATCATATAGATAAAAAGGGTAGCCCCCGAGTGCTCCTTGAGGGACCCGATTTCTTAGCTTCTTAATACAAAAGGTAGCGTGGTACATACTGCATTAACTGTAAAATCTTCGGAGAAGATTTGCATTCCATGGGCGCTCCAATTCCTTGCCGGAGTCGTCTCTCTTGCGTGCTCTAGGCTTCTGTGCATCGATGAGGTAGTAGGAGTCGTTGCCCAAAGCTTTGCTGATGATGAAGGAGCCTTCGCAAGGGGTCGAGAGCTTGTGCTGGCCGGCTGTTCGCTGGATCAGCCGGAGCACAAGGTCTCCCTCTTGGAAGGATCTTGACTTGACCTTCCGACTGTGGTAGCGGCGCAGGCTCTGCTGGTAGATGGCGGACCGGATGAGTGCCAACAACCGGCCCTCTAACAGCAGATCGACACTGTCTACTCGTGCTTCCTTTGCCTCCGCCTCCGTGTACATTGTGACACGAGGTGAGTCGAACTTGATGTCAGTTGGGATGACAGCCTCGGCCCCGTACACGAGGAAGAAAGGAGTGAAGCCGGGTGACTTGTTCGGATTAGTGTGCAGACTCCAGAGGACGGCCGGCAGCTCGTCGATCCAGCAGCCGGCCGAGCGCTCCAGAGGCTCGACCAGTCGGGGCTTAATGCCGGACAAGATGAGGCCGTTTGCTCGCTCGACTTGGCCGCTTGACTGCGGATGGGCAACAAACGCTAAGTCCAGTCGGATGCCCTGCGTTGCGCACAAATGGGCCAAGGCGCCTTTGGCAAAGTTTGTGCCATTGTCGGTGATGATGCTGTGTGGTACACCGTACCGGACGATGATATCTGCGATGAAAGTCACAGCAGTCGGACCATTCAATTTCTTGATTGGCTTTGCTTCAATCCACTTGGTGAACTTGTCTACGGCGACAAGAAAATGGGTCATGCCGCCGCGTGCTGTCTTGAATGGTTCCACCATGTCCAGCCCCCACATAGCAAAGGGCCAAGTGAGGGGGTGGTCTTGAGTGCAGAAGCCGGCAGATGTTGCTTGGAGCTGAATTTCTGGCATCCCTAGCAATGCTTGACCGAGTCCTTGGCGTCTTCCAAAGTAGTCGGCCAGAAGAAACCATGGCGGAAAGCTTTGGCGACAAGGGATCCGGAGGCCGTGTGGTGGACGCACTCGAATTGGTGGATATCTTTGAGGATTTCCTTGCCCTTTTCTGGTTCCACGCAGCGCTGGAAGACTCCAGTCATGCTGCATCTGACAAGCTCTCTGTTTACTATCGTGTAGGCTCCTGCCCGACGCTGCACTTGTCGGGCCAAGATCTCATCAGCCGGCAGCTCTCTGTTCACCAGGAACTTGAGGATGGGGTGCGCCCATGATGGTGCTTCGACTTTGTCTACTGTCAGCACTGCCCCTTGTACTAGGGCGGTTGGGTTGGGAGGCGGTGGGTTGGGATCAGCCGCCGCTTGCTGCGTTGTTGGAGTCCCCGGGCCGACTGCTGCAGCCCCCGAGCCGGGTTTTGAAGTCCCGAGGCCGACTGTCGGAGCCCCCGGGCCGGGTTCTGAAGTCCTCGGGGCGGGTGCGGCTGCTGTAGTCCCTGAGCCGCCTGCCGAAGTCCCCGGGCCGACTGCTGCAGCCCCCGAGTCGGATCCGACTGCTCCGGGGGCGGCCAGCACGAAGATAGACTCTGATTCCATCGAAGGCTTGATAGACGGCTCGAGGAGGCGCTGAAGGGAGACATCGGCTGGTTGGCTTGCCGGGTGGAGCCGATCCGTGCCAGGGCATCTGCTTGCTCGTTGTCGTTTCTCGGTACGTGAAGGAACTCGCACCCTTCAAAATATGCACTGAGCTGTTGGACGAGGAAGCGGTAGCTTGCCATGTTTGCATACTTAGCATCCCAGTCGCCAGACGACTGCTGGACCACCAAGTCCGAGTCGCCGTAGCACAGGATCTGGCGGATGTCGAGTTCTTTGGCCAGCCGGAGTCCGTGTACAAGCGCCTTATACTCTACCATGTTGTTGGAGGCTGAAAAGTGGAATTGCAATGTGTATCTGAGCTTGTCGCCTTTGGGAGAGGTAAGGACGATGCCGGCTCCGAAGCCAGTGTGCATCTTGGAGCCATCAAAGTGCATCCGCCAATGTGTGGAGTCTGGAGCTGGCGGCAGGTACTGGGTCTCGGCCCAGTCAACAAGGAAGTCGGCCAGTGCTTGGGACTTGATAGCGGTGCGAGGCTGGTAGAAGATGGTGTAGGGGGCCAGCTCGATGGCCCACTTGGCCACCCGGCCTGATGCATCTCTGTTGCCTATGATCTCGTCTAGCGGGGCGGTGCAGACAACTGTGATGGGGTGCTCTTGGAAGTATGGCTTGAGCTTCTTGGCGGCAAAGTGCACGCCGTAGCACATCTTCTGGTAATGGGGGTAGTTCTGCTTGGAGGCTAACAGCACCTCGCTCAAGTAGTACACAGGCCTCTGGACTGGCAGTGCTTTGTTGTCTTCTTGGCTTCTACCAGCACGACTGTGCTGACCACCCGGTTGGTGGCAGCGATATAGAGAAGCATGGGCTCCTTAGCAGCCGGGGCGGCCAGAACAGGCGGTGTGGTCAACATCTTCTTGAGTTGGAGGAAGGCCTCGTCCGCCTTGTCGTTCCACTCAAAGTGAGTGGTCTTCTTCATGAGCTGGTACAGGGGCAGAGCCTTCTCGCCCAGCCGACTGATGAAGCGACTGATGGATGCCAAGCAGCTGGTAAACTTCTAGACGTCTCGCAGTCGGGTTGGTCTCTCCATCCTCTCGATGGCTTTGATCTTTATAGGGTTGCACTCAATGCCGCGCTCTGAGACTAGGAAGCCAAGGAGCTGGCCAGCTAGCACTCCAAAGACACATTTCTCTAGGTTGAGATTGATCTGAAAACGGCACATATTTTCAAAAGTTTCCTTGAGATCTTCCAAGAGGGTATTACGCTTCTCCGTCTTCACCATAGTATCGTCTACATAGACGTGGGCATTTCTACCGAGTTGCTTGAGGAGGCACTTCTGCATGCAACACTGAAACGTGGCACCGGCATTTCTCAAGCCGAATGTCATGGTCAGGTAACAGAAGGCTCTGAATGATGTGATGAAGGCGGTCTTTAGGCGGTCGGCCGGGTTCAACTTGATCTGGTGGTATCCTGAGTAGGCATCCAAAAAAACTCAGTAGCTCGCATCCGGCAGTGGACTCTATCACTTGGTCAATCTGAGGCAAGGCAAACGGATCTTTGGGGCAAGCTTTGTTGAGGCTGGTTGATACGTCTCCAACGTATCTATAATTTATGAAGTACTCATGTTGTTATATTATCTATCTTGGATGTTTAATGGGCTTTTATATGTTGTTTTATATGATTTTTGGGACTAACCTATTAACCCAGAGCCCAGTGCCAGTTTCTGTTTTTCCTTGTTTTTGAGTATCGCAGAAAAGGAAAACCAAACGGAGTCCAATTGACCTGCAATTCCACGGAGCCTATTTTTGGACCAGAAGAAGCCCACGGAGCACCAGAGTTGGACCAGGGGAGTCCCGAGGCACCCACGAGGGTGGGGGGCGCGCCCAGGGGGTAGGGCGCGCCCCCTGCCACGTGGACGCCTCGGTGACCCCCCTGACGTGAAATCAACGCCAAAATCTTCTATATATACCCAAACTTCCAGAAAGAAACCTAGATTGGAAGTTCCGCCGCAGCAAGCCTCCGTAGCCACGAGAAATCAATCTAGGCCCTCTCTAGCACCCTGCCGGAGGGGGCCATCATCACCGGATGCCATGGAGGAGGATTCCGGAGGGGCCATCATCGCCATGAAGGCCAAGGACCAGAGGGAGAACCTCTCCCCATCTAGGGGGGAGGCCATGGAGGAGGAAGCACAAGGGGGAGAACCTCTCCTCCTCTCTCTCGGTGGCGCCGGAGTGCCATAGGGAAGGGAATCATCGTCGTGGTGATCGTCTTCATCAACATCACCATCCTCATCTCTTTTACGCGGTCCACTCTCCCGCACCCCGCTGTAATCCCTACTTGAACATGGTGCTTTATGCCATATATTATGATCCAATGATGTGTTGCCATCCTATGATGTTTTGAGTAGATATCTTTTGTCCTTGGGTTGATTGATGATGTAGATTGGTACGAGTTGTATGTTTTATTTTGGTGCTGTCCTATGGTGCCCTCCGTGTCGTGCAAGCGTGAGGGATTCCCACTGTATGGTGTTGCAATACGTTCATGATTCGCTTCTAGTGGGTTGCTAGAGTGACAGAAGCTTAAACCCGAGTAAGGGAGTTGTTGCGTATGGGATAAAAGGGGACTTGATGCTTTAATGCTATGGTTGGGTTTTACCTTAATGATCGTTAGTAGTTGCGGATGCTTTCTAGAGTTCCAATCATAAGTGCATATGATCCAAGTAGAGAAAGTATGTTAGCTTATGCCTCTCCCTCATACAAAATTGCAATGACGACTATCGGTCTTGTTAACAATTGCCTAGGATAATTCCGCACACCGACCCATCATTATTCCACACTCGCTATTTATAATATTTAGTAATTTATTCTAACTTTATGATAACAGCACCTACTTTTATGTTTTAGCTCTCCGATATCATGCAAAGTTATCCTCTTCATACCGACAACGTAGTTTCATTTCTCGTTTCTAGTTGGAAGCAAACGTTCGATGTACGTAGAGTCGTATCAGTGGCAGATAGGACTTGAGAGAATATTGATCTTACCTTCAGATCCTTGTGGGTTCGACACTCCATACTTATCACTTCCACCATTGGGAATTGCTACGATGATTCCCTACACTTGGGGATTATCAAGCTCTTTTCTGGCGCCGTTGTCGGGGAGCAAATAGCGTGGGGTTGATATTCTCGTGTGTGCTTGTTTGGTTTCTTCACTAAGTAATTTTGTTTTTCCTTTTTGTTTATGTTTAGTTGTGGGTGAAACATACAAAAAATTTAAAATAATGAAAATACAAAAAAAAATTACTTGCCTTTCATGCCTAAAAAGTTTTTCAAAAAGAGAAGTGATTGGAAAGTTATGCATTGAAGAAGTGAGGTTCGACCTTGAGCACTTGTGTTCATGCTCACGGAAGCAATGTACAATTTTTCATGGAAGTTTCCCTGTAAATAATTATCCCCTTGTGTATATCCACTGTATTATAAAAATAATGTGCCAAGCTTTGGTTTTAGAATGATTAGATTGCTTGTTTACTATGTGCAGAACAAAAACAGAAACTTTGGCTGTAGTGCATGAATTTACATTTTTTACTGGAAGGTCAAATGGGTCTGAAATTTTTTTCACATTACTTCTGTAAAAAAAATTCAAATTGTAAAATTCATTTCATAATTTTAGGAGTTACATAAGTTTACTAAACTTCCAGATTACTACAGACTATCCTGTTTTTGACAGATTCTGTTTTTCGCGTGTTGTTTGCTTATTTTGATGAATCTATGGCTAGTATCGGGGGGTATGAACCATAGATAAGTTGGAATACAGTAGGTTTAACACCAATATAAATAAAGAATGAATTCATTACAGTACATTAAAGTGGTAGTTTGCTTTATTACACTAATGGATCTCACAAAGTTCTTGTTAAAGTTTTGTCTGGATGAAGTGTTTGAAGATCGAGGAGCTATCAATATGAGAAGAATAAAGAGAGGCAAGAGTTCAAGCTTGGGGATGCCCAAGGCACCACAAGTAAATATTTCAAAGGATACTCAAGCATCTAAGCTTGGGGATGCCCCGGTTGGCATCCCATCTTTCTTCTTCAACAAATATCGGTATACCTCGGTTTTTTATTTTGTCCGCATGATTTGTGTCCTTTGTGTTTTTCTTTTTCTTCAAGAACCATGCTAGTGTGAGATGTCCCTTCATAAATTTATATAATACTTCATGTGCTTCACTTAAATCTTTTAAGTATGATCTTATAGAATTCTTCTTTGTGCTTCACTTAAATCTTTTGAGTATGGTTTTATAGAATGCTTCATGTGCTTCACTTATACATTTTGAGCATGGATATTAGTTAGTCTATATTGATGGTAGAATGTTCCATGAACTTCACTTATATCTCTTGGAGTATGAATAATACTATCATTTAAAGTGGGTTTGGAAGAGTGTCAACTTTAGGAATTAGTGATCCCACTATTTTGGAGGGTGTTGAATCTTAGTGTGATATTTATGAAAGTGGATTTGGAAGAGTGTCAACTTTAGCTAGTAATGATTCCACTATTTCGGAAGAGGTTCCAATTGATTATGAGAACAAAGTTTCTATTCATGATGCTACTGAAAATTGTTATACGGGAGGAATACATGCTTGTAGGAGTTGCAATAATATCAAGTTTTCTCTCTATGTGCTTAAAGTTTTGAAGTTATACTTGTTTTGCCTTCCTATGATAGTTGATTCTTGTTCCTATAAATTGTGTGCTCACAAAATCCCTAGGCATAGGAAGTGAGTTAGATTTAAATGTGCTAGTCATACTCTTCAAGATGCTCTCCTTGTGCTTCAATTCCTATCTTTTATGTGAGCATCATTGAAATCATCATGCCTAGCTAAAAGGCATTAAAGAAAAGCGCTTGTTGGGAGACAACCCAATATTTACCCTTACTGTTTTTGTGTGTTTACATGATTAAGCTACTGTATTAATCATGTTTTATAGTTTTTGTTTCAATAAAGTGCCAAATAAGACCTTTGGGAAGACTTGGGAGAAAGTTAATGTGATCTTGCTGTAAAAAACAGAAACTTTGCGCTCACGAGTTTAGCTGTAATTTTTTACATAAGAGTGATTTTGAGTTGATTATTTTTGAAGAAGATTAATAGACAAATTCCTCACGTCCACCAATTTATTTCATAATTTTTGGAGTAGCAGAAGTATGGTTTATGTTCAGATCATTACAGACTGTTCTGTTTCTGACAGATTCTGTTTTCATTGCATAGTTTGCTTGTTTTCTAGTTTCTTTGACTTATATTTCTCCATATAAATTATAGAAATGATATGGTACAGTAGTATTTGTGTGAGAAAAATTATGAAACTTTCCCTTGACAGTACCAAAGTGAATGGTTTACTCTTTATCATACTAACCTATCTCATGAAGTTTTGTTAAGTTTTGTGTGATTGAAGTTTTCAAGCTTTGGGTGAGATATCGATATGAGGAGAACAAGGAGTGTAAAGACCCTAATCTTGGGTATGCCCAAGGCACCCCAAGGTAATATTCAAGGAAGACTCAAGCGCCTAAGCTTGGGGATGCCCCGGAAGGCATCCCCTCTTTCGTCTTCAAAACTATCGGTATACCTTACTCGGAGCTATATTTTTATTCGTCACATGGTATGTGTTTTGCTTGGAGCATGTTTTCAATTTTACTTGCTGTTTGAATAAAATCATTGGATCTGAAATATTGAATGAAAAATAATCCTCCCATGGATAGTTCATTATTTGACTACTCAGTGATCTTCACTCATATCTTTTGGAGTAGTTTGTCATTTACTCATGTGCTTCACGTATATCCTATGAGTAAATGGTTGAATGAATTGAAAGTCATAAATCTGAATTTATATATGTTTCATATGCTTATAACATGGGGAGTAATGACTTCACACATAATAAGTATAGGTAGTAAACTTATTGAAAGTTAGCAAACGTAGAATTGGTCACTTGAACAATTCATGAAAGAATATTGAAGGAAGAGGGATTTCACATATAAATATACTATCTTGGACATCTTTTGTAATTGTGAGAACTCATTAAAATATGACATGCTAAAAGGTTGATGTTGGACAAGGAAGACAACGTAATGGGTTATGTTTTCTTATATCTGAAATAAAGTATATTGTCATGGATCGCCCAACACGTTGAGCTTGCCTTTCCCCCTCATGCTAGCCAAATTCTTTGCACTAAGTAGAGATACTACTTGTGTTTCCAAATACCCTTAAACCCAGTTTTTCCATGAGAGTCCACCATACCTACCTATGGATTGAGTAAGGTCCTACAAGTAAGTTGTCATCGGTGCAAGCAATAAAAATTGCTCTCTAAATATGTACAATTGATTAGTGTGGAGGAAATAAGCTTTATACGATCTTGTGATGTGGAAGAAATAAAAGTGACGGACTGCATAATAAAGGTCCATATCACAAGTGGAAATATAAAGTGATGCACTTTCGCATTAAGATTTTGTGCATCCAACCCTGAAAGCGCATGGTAATCTCTGCTTCCCTCTGCGAAGGGCCTATCTTTTACTTTTATCTCTTACCCTTATGCAAGAGTCATGGTGATTTTTCACCTTTCCTTTTTACATTTTATCCTTTGGCAAGCACATTGTGTTGGAAAGATTCTGATATATATATCCAATTGTATGTAAGGCATCATGAACTATTATTGTTGACATTACCCTTGAGGTAAAAGGTTGGGAGGCGAATCTATAAGCCCCTATCTTTCTCTGTGTCTGATTAAAACTTTGAACCCGTAAATATCGCGTGAGTGTTAGCAATTGTGAAAGGCTAAATGATAGTTGAGTATGTGGAGTTTGTTAAATCAAAGCTCTGACATAGACTCTTCCTGAAAATAAAATGAATTGTAATTGTTTGATGACTGATAACACGGTTTGTTAGTTTTCAAGAAAGTTTATGATCTATACTTTAACATGTGAATAGCTTGTTACTTTATCATGCAAAGTGACATATAATGATGATAGAAAAAGTGATTGGAATTATCTTTGATCGAACTTATGCACTTGCTAGCATTCACACTTCATAAATTATTTCTTTTTATCATTTACCTACTCAAGGACGAGCAGGAATTAAGCTTGGGGATGCTGATACGTCTCCAACGTATCTATAATTTATGAAGTATTCATGCTGTTATATTATCTATCTTGGATTTTTAATGGCCTTTTATATGTTTTTTATATGATTTTTGGGACTAACCTATTAACCCAGAGCCCAGTGCCAGTTTCTGTTTTTCCTTGTTTTTGAGTATCGCAGAAAAGGAAAACCAAACGGAGTCCAATTGACCTGCAATTTCACGGAGCCTATTTTTGGACCAGAAGAAGCCCACAGAGCACTGAAGGTGGACCAGGGGAGTCCCGAGGCACCCATGAGGGTGGGGGGTGCGCCCAGGGGGTAGGGAGCGCCCCCTGCCTCGTGGATGCCTCAGTGACCCCCCTGATGTGTTGCCATCCTATGATGTTTTGAGTAGATATCTTTTGTCCTTGGGTTGATTGATGATGTAGATTGGTACGAGTTGTATGTTTTATTTTGGTGCTGTCCTATGGTGCCCTCCGTGTCGTGCAAGCGTGAGGGGTTCCCACTGTAGGGTGTTGCAATACGTTCATGATTCGCTTATAGTGGGTTGCTAGAGTGACAGAAGCTTAAACCCGAGTAAGGGAGTTGTTGCGTATGGGATAAAAGGGGACTTGATGCTTTAATGATATGGTTGGGTTTTACATTAATGATCTTTAGTAGTTGCGGATGCTTGCTAGAGTTCCAATCATAAGTGCATATGATCCAAGTAGAGAAAGTATGTTAGCTTATGCCTCTCCCTCATACAAAATTGCAATGACGACTATCGGTCTTGTTAACAATTGCCTAGGATAATTCCGCACACCGACCCATCATTATTCCACACTCGCTATTTATAATGTTTAGTAATTTATTCTAACTTTATGACAACAGCACCTACTTTTATGTTTTAGCTCTCCGATATCATACAAAGTTATCCTCTTCATACCGACAACGTAGTTTTATTTCTCGTTTCTAGTTGGAAGCAAACGTTCGGTGTACGTAGAGTCGTATCAGTGGTAGATAGGACTTGAGAGAATATTGATCTTACCTTTAGCTCCTTGTGGGTTCGACACTCCATACTTATCACTTCCACCATTGGGAATTGCTACGATGATTCCCTGCACTTGGGGATTATCGCTGGTATAGTCAATACACATGCGCCATTTGTTGTTCTTCTTTAGTACAAGGACTGGGTTGGCAAGCCATTCTGGAAAGAACACTTCCATAATGAAGCCGGCTGCCAGACGCCGGGCTATCTCTTTGATACGTCTCCAACGTATCTATAATTTTTTATTGTTCCATGCTATTATATTATCTGTTTTGGATGTTTAATGGGCTCTATTATACACTTTTATAATACTTTTGGGACTAACCTACTAACCAAAGGCCCAGTGCAAATTGTTGTTTTTTTTGCCTATTTCAGTGTTTCGCGGAAAAGGAATATCAAACGGAATCCAAACGGAATGAAACCTTCCAGAGAGTTATTTTTGGAACAAACGCAATCCAGGAGACTTGGAGTGGATGTCAAGTAAGCAACGAGGCGGCCACAAGGCAGGGAGGCGCGCCCCCACCCTCGTGGGCCCCTCGTGGCTCCACCAACCTACTTCTTTCGCCTATATATACTCATATACCCCGAAAACATCCGAGAGCACCACGAAACCCTATTTCCACCACCGCAACCTTCTGTACCCGTGAGATCCCATCTTGGGGCCTTTTTTAGCGCTCCGCAGGAGGGGGAATCAATCATGGAGGGCTTCTACATCAACACCATAGCCTCTCCGATGATGTGTGAGTAGTTTACCACAGACCTTCGGGTCCATAGTTATTATCTAGATGGCTTCTTCTCTCTCTTTGGATCTCAATACAAAGTTCTCCTCAATTCTCTTGGAGATCTATTCGATGTAATTATTTTTGCGGTGTGTTTGTCGAGATCCGATGAATTGTGGGTTTATGATCAAGATTATCTATGAACAATATTTGGTTCTTCTCTGAATTCTTATATGTATGATTTGTTATCTTTGCAAGTCTATTCGAATTATCAGTTTGGTTTGGCCTACTAGATTGATCTTTCTTGCCATGGGAGAAGTGCTTAGCTTTGGGTTCAATCTTGCGGTGTCCTTTCCCAGTGATAGCAGGGGCAGCAAGGCATGTATTGTATTGTTGCCATCGAGGATAAAAATATGGGGTTTATATCATATTGCTTGAGTTTATCCCTCTACATCATGTCATCTTGCCTAATCGTTACTCCGTTCTTATGAACTTAATACTCTAGATGCATCTTTGGATAGCGGTCGATGTGTGGAGTAATAGTAGTAGATGCGAATCGTTTGGTCTACTTGTCACGGACGTGATGCCTATATACATGATCATGCCTAGATATTCTCATAACTATGCGCTTTTCTATCAATTGCTCGAGAGTAATTTGTTCACCCACCCTAGAATTTGCTATCTTGAGAGAAGCCACTAGTGAAACCTATGGCCCCCGGGTCTATCTTCCATCATATTATTTTCTTATCAATTTACTATTTCTTCCATTATTTATTTTTCAAACTTTACTTTCCAATCTATATCATAAAAATACCAAAAATATTTATCTTATTATCTCTATCAGATCTCACTTTTGCAAGTGGCCGTGAAGGGATTGACAACCCCTTTATCGCATTGGTTGCAAGGTTCTTATTTGTTTGTGCAGGTACAAGGCGACTTGCGTGTAACCTCCTACTGGATTGATACCTTGGTTCTCAAAAACTGAGGGAAATACTTACGCTACTTTGTTGCATCACCCTTTCCTCTTCAAGGGAAAAACCAACGCATGCTCAAGAGGTAGCAAGAAGGATATCTGGCTCCGTTGCCAGGGAGGCTTACGCTAAGTCAAGACATACAAAGTACCCATCACAAACTCTTATCCCTCGCATTACATTATTTGCCTTTTTCCTCTTGTTTTCCTCTCCCCCACTTCACCTTTGCCATTTTATTCGCCTTCTTTTTTGTTTGCCTTTTTCTCGCCAGATCTATTGTTTTCTTGTGTTAACATGTGCCTTCAATTTGCATGCATCTTTGCTTGCTAAAAATATATTGATATGGATCCACTTAAAGTGTTCCACTTAGATCATCTTCGATCCTTATGCGCTCGTGCTGAAACCCCAACTAGCCTAGTTGATGGGAAATCTTTAGATAAGCATGCTCATTTTGTGCGTCACCATTTGTCTAAAAAAGGGAGACTCTTATGGGATCAAATAAACAGATTGATGTGTTATGCTTGGAATCTTTGTGAAATTTATGATTTTACTTGTTGCTCTGAGAACCCTAAAAAACACCTCCCCTACCTATGTGAGGATAATGAAATCTTATCTTCTTATGCAAAGGGTGTTTATTGTTACTACGATATCGGACAAATTGAAGAATTTGTTGCTTTTAAGGGTGCTTATGAAGTTGCTTCTTTGATTGAAAAGTATGATATTACTATCTACGAATCTGAAAATTTTGTCATACTTAAATATTGCTATGAAAACTATGCTCATAATGTCTATGTCAAAGAATTTATTGAAATAATGACCATTGCTTCTGAAGAAAATAATGATATGCATGAATCTATAAATAATTATGATTCCGATGATTTGATTAAAATATCCCTTGATGAACATGATGCTTGTTATTCTTGTGGCCATGATGCCAATATTTATGAAGATGAATTTGCTATAGTTCCTTATGTTAAACATGAGATTGTTGCTATTGCACCCATACTTGGTAGTTCCTTCGATGAAAAGCATGATTGCAATGATGTTATTATAAATTCTCTTAATTCCAATTGTGTTAATAGTATGCAAAACCCTAAGATTGGGGATGCTAGTTTTACTATGTCTACTATTTGTTGCAATGATCATGATTGGGGTGATTCTTCTTATGATCTTGAAAATTTATTTAAGCCCCATGATGAATATGAGATTGATAATAGTGTTTGCAATAATATTGAAAGTGGGTTTGGAAGAGTGTCAACTTTAGATTACACAGATTTGGACAATGTTCAATCTTATGGTATTTTTGATAAAAGTGGGTTTGGAGAGGTCATGACTTTAGTTAATGTTAATCCCACTATTTTGGAAGACTGTCAACTTTGCATACATGTGGATTGTGTTAAGAATATGTTTTGTGATAGCTATATTGTTGAATTTGCTTATGATCCTACATGTAGTTATTATGTGAGAGGAAAATATGGTCGTAGAAATTTTCATGTCACTAAATTTTCTCTCGTCATGTTGAGATTGCTATTGTTTCTTTCCTCTTCCTTGCATATGCTAGTTTTTTCTTGCTATGATAATTTGTTTGCCTATAAGATGCCTATGCACAGGAAGTATGTTAGACTTAGATGTGTCGGTCACGTATTTCGAGAGGGCTGGAGTTCCATAGGGGGCGCCACCGCCGGGAAAGGAGGGTTGTCCGCGCCCCATATTTGATTGGGAGGAGGGAGATGATGAGTCTCAACATATCACCAGGGAGGCTGCTGATTAAGTCCAGGCCTGCTGGAGTCACTTGCGGTTCTAGCTCGCCCCGCCTCTGCTTGTTAGCAGCCCCATTCTCCACCTTCGGAGTCTCCTTATCAGCGGCGCTTTCTGATAGAAATGGGAGTATAGGGAATATTTAGTTAAAACAGGGCAATAGAAAAGTGTATTGGTAACTAGAAGTTATTAGGTAGGAATATAGTAAGATAAGGGACTAACAATTGGTTGCTTAAATACTACACAATTCATTTGACATTGTTGGGTAAGTCAACATATGCAGATAGTTGAAAAGAAAACTTACTTCGAACAAAGTCTGGATGGATGATTTTGTCAGGGAAGTTAGCTTATATCTCATGACCAGGCCCTTCTATGTGCAGTGCAATTTTAGTGCCAGCTTGCAGTACATAAAACTTTTCAATTTCATTCCAAAAGCCAGTGCCAAAATAGGAGTCACCACGTTCATCAAGTCTTCAAGAGCAATGATTGTAAATCCATGGTTTGTCTTGTGATATGACATTCGTGGAGCCTTGATGTATGTAAAGGGAAAAATTGTGCACTACATAATCTGTTGCATAGCGAGGGATGTCCTGCAGAAAATGGTAGGATTGTTAAAGAAAATATGGTAACATACAAATATGGGCCCAAATTGAAATAACTGTACAACAGTTGAAATCGAAGGACAAAAGTCTATAATTAAACAGATAGGGTAAACATGATGTCATGGAAATATGAGAGTAATCAAAAGAACAATACATCATTAATTTGCCTAATATAGAAAGAAGAGGGGGAAATCCCCTTTGACGTATATGGTGCATGTGGCACCTTTTACCAAAATGTATCAATATTTAGAATATGTTCAGGAAAGTAGGCCATGCCAACCGATTTAGGGTGAGATTGAACATACCGCGCGCGTCCTCAAGTTATCTGGTACGATGAGATGGGATCTCTGGCGGCGGTCGCCAAGTCCTAAAGTATCGGCGCACTGTACATTCTATGAATGAAAGACAACCCTCAAATCAGCTCAAATAAAAATAAATTCATGGCGATTTCCGCCGGGTGATTAAAGGAGGCAGATGAACAGGGATAAGAGATGAGATAATATCTCGTTAGATTAGTTACCTTGTCGTCCATGAGAAAGAACCCTCAGTACGGCAGATTCCCCAACCGAGCGGAGCTGGGTCGACCGCGAGCAACATCGAGAAAGTCGCTGGCGATAGGCGGCGGCAAGCGGAAGTGGCGAAATGCAGTGGGCTTTGCCGGCAACCTAGCGGCGGCGGCAGGCGTCGAGCTAAGTGTTTACCGCCGCGATAGGCGGTGCCATGTCATAGACGCGGAGGAGCTTGTGCAAGTGTGAATGGGGAACGTACTAGAGGGGCCGAGGTGTGTGGCGGGCGGGGTGAGGGTTTTTGTGACATGGGGATGGTGAGGGTTTTCTTTTTTGAATTGGGTGGTGAGGGTTTTCTATCGCACAAAGAATTTTGGGGGTGACGGTTTGCTAGAGCGAACCGTGTGTGATTGACACAGCAGGAAAAATGATAGTCATTGCACATGGTTCCAATTTTGGGAACCATGTGTGATTGACGTGCTACCTCCGTCCTGGTTTATTGGTCCCCCATTGTAATTTTTACCAAAATTTGGCGAAATATTTTACATACTCAGACATAGATAATAAGCGTACACGTACATAAGCATAGTTCAACCATAAGTACATAGTTCAACCGTCATTAAGCATACTCAAGCGTACATAGTCGATCCATCCCACATCTCATCTCACATGCGGCCGGCACGATCCTGAAGCTTCTCCAGGTACTCGGCGTACGCGTCGTGCGCCACCCTACGGGAATACTTCTGCTTGAAGGAGCCAACGACCTGTCCTCTTGCATGCACAAGAACACTTAGATACGCGTCATGAATCTTGTGGTTGCAAAATGGGCATCCATAGCCGTCGTTCCAGGACATAATACGCCTGTTATTGTTGGAAATATGCCCTAGAGGCAATAATAAAATGGTTATTATTATATTTCCTTGTTCATGATAATTGTCTATTGTTCATGCTATAATTGTGTTATCCGGAAATCGTAATACATGTGTGAATACATAGACCACAACATGTCCCTAGTGAGCCTCTAGTTGACTAGCTGGTTGATAAACAGATAGTCATGGTTTCCTGACTATGGACATTAGATGTCATTGATAACGGGATCACATCATTAGGAGAATGATGTGATGGACTAGACCCAATCCTAAGCATAGCACAAGATCGTGTAGTTCGTTTGCTAGAGCTTTTCCAATGTCAAGTATCATTTCCTTAGACCATGAGATTGTGCAACTCCCGGATACCGTAGGAGTTCTTTGGGTGTGCCAAACGTCACAACGTAACTGGATGGCTATAAAGGTGCACTACGGGTATCTCTGAAAGTGTCTGTTGGGTTGGCACGAATCGAGACTAGGATTTGTCACTCCGTATGACGGAGAGGTATCTCTGGGACCACTTGGTAATGCATCATCATAATGAGCTCAATGTGACCAAGTGTTTGGTCACAGGATCATGCATTACGGTACGAGTAAAGTAACTTGCCGGTAACGAGATTGAACGAGGTATTGGGATACCGACGATCGAATCTCGGGCAAGTAACGTACCGATTGACAAAGGGAATTGTATACGGGATTGATTGAATCCCCAACATCGTGGTTCATCCTATGAGATCAACGAGGAGCATGTGGGAGCCAACATGGGTATCCAGATCCCGCTGTTGGTTATTGACCGGAGAGTCGTCTCGGTCATGTCTGCGTGTCTCCCGAACCCGTAGGGTCTACACACTTAAGGTTCGGTGGCGCTAGGGTTGTAGAGATATTAGTATCGGTAACACGAAAGTTGTTGAGTCTGGATGAGACCCGGACGTCACGATGAGTTCGGAATGGTCGGAGGTAAATATTTATATATAGGAAGTCCAGTTTGACCATCGGGAAAGTTTCGGGTGTCGGTATTGTCTGGGACCACCGGAAGGGTCCTGGGTCCACCGGGTGGGGCCACCTATCCGGAGGGCCCCATGGGCTGAAGTGGGAAGGGAACCAGCCTGGTGGGCTGGTGCGCCTATGGCCTCCCCTGCGCCTAGGGTTGGAAACCCTAGGGGTGGGGGGCGCCCCACTTGGCTTGGGGGGGAAGCCACCCCTTGGCCGCCGCCCCCCTTGGAGATTGGATCTGCTAGGGCCGGCGCCCCCCCCCAGGGCCCCTATATAAAGAGGGGGGAGGGAGGGCAGCCGCACCCTTGCTCCTGGCGCCTCCCTCTCCCTCTGTAACACCTCTCCTCCCCGCTTGCGCTTGGCGAAGCCCTGCCGGGATCGCGCTACTTCCACCACCACGCCGTCGTGCCGCTGGATCTCCATCAACCTCTCCTTCCCCCTTGCTGGATCAAGAAGGAGGAGACGTCTTCCCAACCGTATGTGTGTTGAACACGGAGTTGCCGTCCGTTCGCCGCTTGGTCATCGGTGATTTGGATCACGACGAGTACGACTCCATCAACCCCGTTCACTTGAACGCTTCCGCTCGCGATCTACAAGGGTATGTAGATGCACTCCTCTCTCTCGTTGCTAGATGACTCCATAGATTGATCTTGGTGAAGCGTAGAAATTTTTTATTTTCTGCAACGTTCCCCAACAATGGCATCATGAGCTAGGTCTATGCGTAGTATCTATGCACGAGTAGAACACAAGATGTTGTGGGCGTTGATTTTGTCAATTTACTATCCGTTACTAGTCTTATCTTGATTTGGCGGCATTGTGGGATGAAGCGGCCCGAACCGACCTTACACGTACGCTTACGTGAGATAGGTTCCACCGACTAACATGCACTAGTTGCATAAGGTGGCTAGCGGGTGTCTGTCTCTCCCACTTTTCGGATCGGATTCGATGAAAAGGGTCCTTATGAAGGGTAAATAGAAATTGGCATATCATGTTGTGGTTTTTGACGTAGGTAAGAAACGTTCTTGCTAGAACCCTAATACAGCAACATAAAAACATGCAACAACAATTAGAGGACGTCTAACTTGTTTTTGCAGCATGTGCCGTGTGATGTGATATGGCCAAAAGATGTGATGAATGATATATGTGATGTATGAGATTGATCATGTTCTTGTAATAGGAATCACGACTTGCATGTCGATGAGTATGACAACCGGCAGGAGCCATAGGAGTTGTCTTAATTTATTTATGACCTGCGTGTCAACATAAACGTCATGTAATTACTTTACTTTATTGCTAAACCGTTAGCCATAGCAGTAGAAGTAATAGATGACGAGACAACTTCATGAAGACACGATGATGGAGATCATGGTGTCATGCCGGTGACGAATATGATCATGGCGCCCCGAAGATGGAGATTAAAGGAGCAATATGATATTGGCCATATCATGTCACTATTTGATTGCATGTGATGTTTATCATGTTTTGTTTCTTATTTGCTTAGTACGACGGTAGTAAATAGGACAATCCCTCACAATAATTTCAAGAAAGTGTTCCCCCTAACTGTGCGCCGTTGCAAAAGTTTGTTGTCTCGAAGCACCACGTGATGATCGGGTGTGATAGATTCTAACGTTCACATACAACGGGTGTAAGCCAGATTTACACATGCAAAACACTTAGGTTGACTTGACGAGCCTAGCATGTACAGACATGGCCTCGAAACGCAAGAGACTGAAAGGTCGAACATGAGTCATATGGAAGATACGATCAACATGGAGATGTTCACCGATGATGACTAGTCCATCTCACGTGATGATTGGACACGGTCTAGTTGAGTCGGATCATGTATCACTTAGATGACTAGAGGGATGTCTAATCTGAGTGGGAGTTCATTAAATAATTTGATTAGATGAACTTAATTATCATGAACTTAGTCTAAAATCTTTACAATATGTCTTGTAGATCAAATGGCCCACGCTAATGTCAACCTCAACTTCAACGCGTTCCTAGAGAAAACCAAGCTGAAAGATGATGGCAGCAACTTCTCTGATGGGTCCGAACACGAGGATCATCCTCATAGCTGCCGTGAAACAATATGTCCTAGAAGCACCGCTAGGTGAAGCACCCATCGAGAGAACCAAGGCGTTATGAATGCTTGGCAGCAGCGTGTTGATGATTACTCCCTCGTTCGGTCGGCATGCTTTACAGCTTAGAACCGGGGCTCCAAAAGCGTTTTGAGCAACACGGAGCATATGAGATGTTCAAGAGCTAAAAATGGTTTTCAAGCTCATGCCCAGGTCGAGAGATATGAAGTCTCCGACAAGTTCTACAGATTGTAAGATGGAGGAAAATAGTTACATCGGTGAGCACATACTCAAAATGTCAGGTTGCACAACCGCTTGACTCACCGGGAGTTAATCTCCGGATGGCCTTGATCGTTGATGAGAATCCTTGATCGCTCCCACCGAGCTACAAGAGCTTTGTGATGAACTTCAATATGCAGGGATGAAAAGACCATTCTGAGGTATATTCAATGCTGAAATCAGCGGAGGTGGAGATCAAAAAGGAACATCAAGTGTTGATGGTGAATAAAACCACTAAGTTCAAGAAAGACAAGGGTAAGAAGAAGGACGGCAAGGGAGTTGCCGCGCCCGGTAAGCCAGTTTCCGGGAAGAAGCCAAAGAATGGACCCAATCCTGAGACTGAGTGCTTTTATTGCAAGGGAAAGGGACACCGGAAGCGGAACTGCCCCAAATACTTAGCGGACAAGAAGGCCGACAACACTAAAGGTATATGTGATATACATGTAATCGATGTGTACATTACCAGTACTCGTAGTAGCTCCTGGGTATTTGATACCGGTGCGGTTGCTCATATTTGTAACTCAAAATAGGAGCTGCGGAATAAACGAAGACTAGCGAAGGATGAAGTGACGATGCGCATCAGGAATGGTTCCAAGGTCGATGTGATCGCCGTCGGCACGCTACCTCTACATTTACCTACGGGATTAGTTTTAAACCTCAATACTTGTTATTTAGTGCCAGCTTTGAGCATGAACATTGTATCTGGATCTCATTTAATGCGAGATGGCTACTCATTTAAATCCGAGAATAATGGTTGTTCTATTTATATGAGAGATATGTTTTATGGTCATGCCCACTGGTGAATGGTTTATTCTTAATGAATCTCGAGCGTGATGTTACACATATTCATAGTGTGAATACCAAAGATGTAAGGTTGATAATGATAGTCCCACATACTTGTGGCACTTTGCCGCCTTGGTCACATAGGTGTCTAGCATGAAGAAGCTCCATCTGGATGGACTTTTGGAGTCTCTTGATTTGAATCATTTGACACGTCGAACCATGCCTCATGGGTAAAATGACCAAGACTCCGTTCTCCGGAACAATGGGCGAGCAACCAACTTATTTGAAATTATACATCTTGATGTGTGCGGTCCATCGGCGTTGAGGCTCATGGTGGCTATCGTTATGTTCTCACTCTCACCGATGACTTAAGTAGATATGGGTATGTCTATTTGATGAAACACAAGTCTGAGACCTTTGAAAAGTTCAAGGAATTTCAGAATGAGGTAGAGAATCAACGTGACCGAAAGATAAAATTCTTACGATCAGATCGTGGGGGAGAATATTTAAGTCACGAATTTGGTATGCACTTAAGGAAATGTGGAATCATTTCACAACTCACGCCGCCTAGAACACCTCAGCGTAACGGTGTGTCCGAACGTCGTAATCGGACTCTATTGGATATGGTGCGATCTATGATGTCACTCACTGATTTACCGCTTTCATTTTGGGGATACGCTCTAGAGACAGCTACATTCACTTTAAATAGGGCATCGTCTAAATCCGTTGAGACGACACTGTATGAATTATGGTTTGGGAAGAAACATAAGCTGTCGTTTCTAAAAGTTTGGGGATGCGATGCTTATGTCAAGAAACTTCAACCTGAAAAGCTCGAACCCAAGTCCGAAAAATGCGTCTTCATAGGATACCCTAAGGAAACCATTGGGTATACCTTCTACCTCAAATCCGAGGGCAAGATCTTTGTTGCCAAGAACGGGTCCTTTCTGGAGAAAGAGTTTCTCTCGAAAGAAGTAAGTGGGAGGAAAGTGGAACTTGATGAAGTATTGCCTCTTGAACTGGAGAGTAGCGCAGCTCAAGAAAATGTTTCTCTGGGGCCTCCACCGACTAGAGAGGAGGTTAATGATGATGATCATGAAACTTCAGATCAAGTTGCTACTGAACTTCGTAGGTCCACAAGGACACGTTCCGCACCAAAGTGGTACGGCAACCCTATCCTGGATATTATGTTGTTAGACAACGGTGAACCTTCGAACTATGAAGAAGCTATGGCGGGCCCAGATTCCAACAAATGGCTTGAAGCCATGCAATCCGAGATAGGATCCATGTATGAAAACAAAGTATGGACTTTGACAGACTTGCCCGATGATCGGTGAGCGATAGAGAATAAATGGATCTTTAAGAAGAAGACGGACGCGGATGGTAATGTTACCATCTATAAGGCTCGACTTGTCGCTAAGGGTTATCGACAAGTTCAAGGGGTTGACTACGATGAGACCTTCTCACCCGTAGCGAAGCTGAAATCCATCCGAATCATGTTAGCAATTGCTGCAAACTATGATTATGAGATATGGCAAATGGACGTCAAAACAGCATTCCTCAACGGCTTTCTTAAGGAAGAATTGTATATGATGTAGCCAGAAGGTTTTGTCGATCCTAAGAATGCTAACAAGGAATGCAAGCTCCAACGCTCCATCTATGGGCTGGTGCAAGCATCTCGGAGTTGGAACATTTGCTTTAATGAAATGATCAAAGCGTTTGGGTTTATGCAGACTTATGGAGAAGCCTGCGTTTACAAGAAAGTGAGTGGGAGCTGTGTAGCATTTCTCATATTATATGTGGATGACATACTTTTGATGGGAAATGATATAGAACTTTTGGACAACATTAAGGCCTATTTGAATAAGTGTTTTTCAATGAAGGACCTTGGAGGAGCTGCTTACATATTAGGCATCAAAATCTATAGAGATAGATCGAGACGCCTCATAGGTCTTTCACAAAGCACATACCTTGATAAGATATTGAAGAAGTTCAATATCGATCAGTCCAAGAAGTGGTTCTTGCCTGTGTTGCAAGGTGTGAAATTGAGCTCAGCTCAATGTCCGACCACGGCAGAAGATAGAGAAAAGATGAGTGTCGTCCCTATGCCTCACCATAGGGTCTATCATGTATGCCATCTTGTGTACCGGACCTGATGTAAACCTTGCTGTAAGTTTGGTAGGAAGGTACCAAAGTAACCCCGCATGGAACACCGGACAGCGGTCAAGAATATCCCGAAGTACCGAAAAGGACTAAGGACATGTTTCTCGTATATGGAGGTGACGAAGAGCTCGTCGTAGGGGTTCTGGCGACGCGGCTTCGACACGATCTGATGACTCAAGTCACAAACCGGATCGTGTTTATTCTGAATGGTGGGGCAGATAAGCTAGTGCGATTTGCAAGCAAAGCGTCGTGGCGGGATCTACATGTGAAGCGGTGTACATGGCAGCGTCGGAGGCAGCTATAGCGACCCGACCTCGACGGTCAAGCCTCGTATATCGTGCCATCCTGGATCAAGATCTTTGCACACACAAGACATCAATGTATATATCAAAGTGCAATCACATGTATAAATAACGTAAATGATATATACCTCATAATACTCAGCGGAAACAATCAAGCGGGTGTGGAGCCCCATCAGCGCCATCGGCAAGTTGAGTGTAGACCGTAACCTGCACCGTACTCTTACTCGTCGGAGAAAATCCTGCAACATGATACGTTGCAGCCGTGTAGGTCAGTACATTGAATGTACCGGCAAGATCACAATAAGAGGAAAACAGATGATAAACTATACTATATGCAGTATGGCTTTGTGGCTCTGTGTCTGAGTTTTGTTTATGTAAAAGCTGATTTATTTTCCCTACATCAAAGGAATAAATGAAGTCTGTACTATGGAGTATTTTATCATGACATGGTTCCGCCAACCGATGTCTCATAGCCGAAAATCATCATAAGTTGCCCACAATTAAGTTATCAGTCCGGTGTTGAGAGTTCCGAGATAGATCCAAGTCCAGATGCTCAAATTTTCCGTAACAGGGACACGGCTAATCGATTAGGTTTAAACCCTCTGCGCAGAGGTTTGTACACTTTACCCGCAAGATTCGATCCTCTCTTTACGTTCTCTCACTTGAGGTGTTTGAGAACAAGATGACCAAACATGGTCTTCCAAGAGTTCCTCGACCACTTTGTCCGGTGCTCATCCAATCCTACCGTAGTTCTACATCTGCTAGCACCGTCCCAGCCAGATTCACCACTAAGGTCAACCAAGCGAGCCCATAGTGACTTGCGGTTGCACAGTAAGCTTCCGGTCATGAAGTATTCTTCCGTCTCTTTGAGTGCAGGTGAAGCTTTCCGCAAGATGTCATGGCGCTTCTCCATGCATCTCGGCCAACCACTGGTTTCTCCAGGGTGCCCGTCAACCATCCTTCACCCAGTAGTGTGTATTGAATTCTTGTCTCGAGTCTTGAAGTCTTGAGGCCTTGAAGATGCAGTCCTTGCAGATTCCATCATGGAGCTATCGTCATTGACGTAGATCCTCCATTCTCACACCACTCCCGAGCACTCATACCAACCCCGTCTACTATAGCGTAGCATTAAAATAACTAACGTCCCGGGCTTGGTAACAGGGTGATGGGTTCCTGCCTCATGCATACTACTCAACTACAAGAATCAATAACACTACTAGAGGGTGGTTGCAAAGATGCCACTAAATGCAATAAAACATAGGTATGAAAGCATGGTCAAAGTGAACTTGCCTGGTAATACTTGATGGAGATAACAACGCTGTCAGAAAATGACTTGGTAGAACTAATCGTCACTCCGTTGAAAATCTATATAGTCAAACATAGCATTCACATAAGCAAACATCCTAGCAAACAATTTTAGAACTCGAAATAACAATCAAAACAGCAAGGAAAATCGATAATAAAACTCAAACAAAATCAAAAGAAACTTCAAATAAAACTACAAAGAAAAACTACTAACGAAGATCTATGACTTTGCTACAAACATCTAATATAGTTTTGCCGTAAGTAAAAATTTAACAACAATTAAAATACTAAACTAATAAATTAACAGAAAATAAAATGTAAAATAACTAATTTAACAGAAAGTATTTTTTTCATAAAATTTTATTTGCAAAAAGAAACAAATAAAAAGCTTTTATAAAACTCTAACTATGACCTATAGAAGGTTTCATACAAAACTAAGGAAAATAAATTTTTAAAATAAAAATAAAATTTTCTCCTGTTGTCTAACAGAAACACAACTAATTTTTTCAAAAGTGACAAAAAGAAATAATTTAAAACTAATAAAAACAATAAAGAAAAAGCTAAAACAGAACTAATAATAAAACAGTACTGTTTTGCTAAAATCCTAATTTAAATTAACCTGAAAATAAAATACTAAATACTACTGGATAAACAAAGGTCCTAGAGACCAGGAGCAAAAAGAATCGGTTAAAAATAATATTCCTAACTCAAAATATCTCAAATCTAGTGATTTGAGAAAATTCATACAAACACAAATTTAAACTGCTCAAATATGAAATACAATTGAACTAACAGAAACTTCAGCAAATTTTGACACATAGCAATTGGAATCACTCAAAACACTAAAAACTCTAAAAGATATGAATTTTCTAAGATTGCTATTTTCTGAAAAAAAAATGAATTACGGGATTTCGTGGATCTCACGGAGTAGTCGTCGGAGTTGGGGAAGAAGATCGGATCCGATGTTGCGGTTGCTCCTAGAGGAAAGGAGATCACGGGCGGTGGAGAGGAGATCATATAAACCTCAGGAGAGGTCGAGGCGCGGCGGGTGGCAAGCGGCGGTGGTCTTCTGCTGCTTCTGCTTCTGGAGAGGAGAGGAGAGGAGAGGAGAGGTGTTGGTTTGATGTGTTGGGGGGTGCTTGGGTATTTATATTGGGGAGGGAGGGCTTTGCTTGGGGTAGGGGACAAGAAATAGACTAGGATTAGGAAACAAAGAGGAAAAGATCTAGAAACAAATCGGAATAAACAGAATAACGAACGCGATCAAATCCTACTAGGATTTGTAAAGAATAGGAAACCTGGCTCCTGGCCCCTAGGTGTGTGCGTGCGATGGCCTTGGCCTTGGCCTTGGCCGGTGGCTGGTCGGCGGCTTGGGCCTTTGGCCCAAGCGCTGCATATTTTTTTTTTAACTAAATTTCACAGAACTAAAACAAAAACAAAATAATTAAAACTTTTATATAGGCATATAATATATCAAAATTTGCAGAAAAATATTTCCTACAAGATGAACATTATTCTAATGTCAAATAAAATCCACACAAATTTTAATAATTCACACTGTGCTACTGGTCCAATAAAATCCAATAAAATCATTTTAAAATACCAAAATGACTTCAAATTAATTTCTCTCAATTTTCTGATGTAGGGAATCATGTTACCCTATTTTCCATATATTTTGTTTTTGGAGAAAATAATTTGAATAAAACTCAAATAACTCCAAATTGGAAATAAATTCAAAAGAACTTTGAATTTAATTTTTTAAAACTCCCAACTCATATTTCATATGTTTTGAAGAAGTCATTTTATCTTCGCCGTGAAAATCATTGAGTTGCATAAAGTTTCAGAATTGGAAAATATTTTCAATACCCTTGTCATTTAAATAAATGGAAGAAGTCATGTCATCTTCTCTCCAGGGTTTTGTGATGAAAAGAATTTGAATTCCCGGAGATCATAAAAGAAAAATGAAAGTTTGGGAAAGTCCTTTAATTCCCTCTCATTTAACCTTCAAAAAGTTTCGAATTTCACTCAATTTCACTCAATCATTCAGACAACAATCAAACAAACAATCAAAACTATTTATTTAATATAACATTCCAAAATTTAGAATTTTGGGATGTTACAGCAGCGCATGAAGCAATTTGGATGAAGGAGTTCATCACCGATCTAGGAGTAATACCCAATGCGTCCGGGCCGATGACTCTCTTCTGTGATAACACTGGAGCCATTGCCCTTGCCAAGGAGCCCAGGTTTCACAAGAAGACCAGGCACATCAAGCGTCGCTTCAACTCCATTCGTGAAAATGTTCAAGATGGAGACATAGATATTTGTAAAGTACATACGGATCTGAATGTCACAGATCCGTTGACTAAACCTCTTCCGCGAGCAAAACATGATCAACACCAGAACTCTATGGGTGTTCGATTCATCACAATGTAACTAGATTATTGGCTCTAGTGCAAGTGGGAGACTGTTGGAAATATGCCCTAGAGGCAATAATAAAATGGTTATTATTATATTTCCTTGTTCATGATAATTGTCTATTGTTCATGCTATAATTGTGTTATCCGAAAAACGTAATACATGTGTGAATACATAGACCACAACATGTCCCTAGTGAGCCTCTAGTTGACTAGCTCGTTGATCAATAGATAGTCATGGTTTCCTGACTATGGACATTAGATGTCATTGATAACGGGATCACATCGTTAGGAGAATGATGTGATGGACTAGACCCAATCCTATGCATAGCACAAGATCGTGAAATTTCGTTTGCTAGAGCTTTTCCAATGTCAAGTATCATTTCCTTAGACCATGAGATTGTGCAACTCCCGGATACCGTAGGAGTGCTTTGGGTGTGCCAAACGTCACAACGTAACTGGGTGGCTATAAAGGTTCACTACGGGTATCTCTAAAAGTGTCTGTTGTGTTGGCACGAATCGAGACTGGGATTTGTCACTCCGTATGACTGAGAGGTATCTCTGGGACCACTCGGTAATGCATCATCATAATGAGCTCAATGTGACCAAGTGTTTGGTCACGGGATCATGCATTATGGTACAAGTAAAGTGGCTTGCCGGTAACAAGATTGAACGAGGTATTGGGACACCGACGATCGAATCTCGGGCAAGTAACGTACCGATTGACAAAGGGAATTGTATACGGGATTGATTGAATCCTCGACATCGTGGCTCATCCGATGAGATCATCGAGGAGCATGTGGGAGCCAACATGGGTATCCAGATTCCGCTGTTGGTTATTGACCGGAGAGTCGTCTCGGTCATGTCTGCGTGTCTCCCGAACCCGCAGGGTCTACACACTTAAGGTTCAGTTACGTTAGGGTTGTAGAGATATTAGTATGCGGTAACCCGAAAGTTGTTCGGAGTCCCGGATGAGTTCCCGGACGTCACGAGGAGTTCCGGAATGGTCCGGAGGTAAATATTTATATATAGGAAGTCCAGTTTCGGCCATCGGGAAAGTTTCGGGGGTAATCGGTATTGTACCGGGACCACCGGAAGGGTCCCGGGGGTCCACCTATCCCGAAGGGCCCCATGGGCTGAAGTGGGAAGGAGAACCAGCCCCTGGTGGGCTGGTGCGCCCCCCCTTGGGCCTCCCCTGCGCCTAGGGTTGGAAACCCTAGGGGTGGGGGCGCCCCATTTGGCTTGGGGGGGAAGCCACCCCTTGGCCGCCGCCCCCCTTGGAGATTGGATCTCCTAGGGCCGGCGCCCCCCAGGGCCCCTATATAAAGAGAGGGGAGGGAGGGCAGCCGCACCCTTGCTCCTGGCACCTCCCTCTCCCTCTGTAACACCTCTCCTCCCCGCTTGCGCTTAGCGAAGCCCTGCCGGGATCCCGCTACTTCCACCACCACGCCATCGTGCTGCTGGATCTCCATCAACCTCTCCTTCCCCCTTGCTGGATCAAGAAGGAGGAGACGTCTTTCCAACCGTACGTGTGTTGAACACGGAGGTGCCGTCCGTTAGGCGCTTGGTCATCGGTGATTTGGATCATGACGAGTACGACTCCATCAACCCCGTTCACTTGAACGCTTCCGCTCGCGATCCACAAGGGTATGTAGATGCACTCCTCTCTCTCGTTGCTAGATGACTCCATAGATTGATCCTGGTGAAGCGTAGAAAATTTTATTTTCTGCAATGTTCCCCAACAGTTATGCATTCCCGCATAAAGCTCCATCAGGATTCGCCTCTCTTACCTCATCTGGGCATCTTCATCTTCTCTATCCACATCGTCAGACAGCACATATACATATAGTAAAACAAATTTGGCATCAAATCACTGATTACATGCCATGAAGTAGGATTAGGAATTTATGGCTATTTATTTATACATATTCAGAGATTATGGTTCGATTGTTAAGCACAGTCATCTATGTACAGACCAATCTTGAAGAAAATAATGGCACAAACATATGTAGGTCATTCAAAATCAATTGTCATGTCCTGGCTAGGAATTATTAGCACGAACACTAACCCTAGCCGGATTACTAGCAGAAATCATTTGCACAGATGAAACAACTAATCACTTATCACCTGTACCATTCAAACAATCAATACACTACTAACGAAACTTACTCAGGTTTCATGGATTGGGAGAACATAACCATAGGATTTCTATTCCAAAAGGGGGGAGCCAGGAGTAACCAGAGAAACCCTATGATCTATTTGACACATAAGTGGGTATAGATGACTAACCAGTTGTCCATCGGAGTCGGAGTCGTCGCCGGAGTGGTTGTCGGAGTCATCATCGGAGTGGTCGTCGGAGTCGGTGTGGAACTCCGCCTCCAGCTGTGGAAGCTCGACGCCGTCGACGATGTCAGGGTGCAGCGATAACTCGCCGGCGGTGACGGCAACCTCTATATCCATATCCATGCTGTGCTCCGGTGCTTTAGCAGCCCCGGCGTCGCCACTCCCTCCGATGGGGCGCTTCGGTGGTATCCTCATACACTGAAGGCTTTTAGGACTGAGAGCGGCATCGAGGTTGCAAGGCGAAGAGAGAGGATTGTGTGTGCGTAGCGAGGATGGGGGTGCGGCCGCTCGGGCGCACCATTAATTTGGAGTAGTGGGAGTTGTGGGAGAGAGGCGGGCGGCGGTCAAACCGATGGCTCGCCTCCCGGTGAGCCTGCGCACCGGACTGCTGGCATGCCTACCAAAGTTTCACACAGCTACTCGCACGCCTCCCGATGACACTGCACAGCGAGCACACCTCCGTCAATTCACACACCTGCATGCACGCCTCCCCGTCTGCCTGCACGGCAGACTGCTCGCATGTGTCTCATCAACTCACGCCTGCTCACACGCCACACGGGTCGCGCGGCGGCACGTATATTGTTTTTCTATTTGGATGATTAATGCTGCCGCTTTATTGATTAACCGAAGCATCGCACGTATCCATTGTTGGTCTAACGCTCACGGTTCGAATAAATAATCCGTTTGGGATATTGGTTCCCAATTATTAATAATCTCCCATCTGTAATTAGATAAATATTACATCAAAACTGGTCTCAAATTTGACAAAAAAAGTACAATGCCCCTTTTTATTGGTGTCCACTAGAAAAAAGGCCCGTGTGTTGCAACGGGAAAAAAATCATCTCATATCTCTAGCTGGGTCAGTTGAATAAATTGTATGTGGCCAGTTGGCAGGTTATGAGATCGAACCCTTCGATTGGCTATTTTATTTTTTGCCAGCTTTTCGGACCTGGGTCACAGTGCGCCGTCAGGCAGGCTTCCTCCGTTGGGACAAAACAGGTGGCAATTAACGAAACCTAATAGCATAAGTGAAATTAATTGAAGCGGGGCCAAATGAAGCGGGACGAAACCAAGAATATCACGTCCCTTTAATAGTAGGTATAGATATGACAACATGATAAGTTTCATGAACTTCAAATAAGTTTTGGATGTACTAGAATTTAAAAATCAAGATTCTCAATGTTTGAAATTTGTTGCAGGGGGAGTAAACATGCACCCAGTGAGACACATGTATTTTTGCAATCCATTTAGGTGCACAGTCACGTGTGCATGTAGCTCAAATTTGATTTTTGCACATTATACCCATAGAAAATCAATCAATCAATGTACTAAAATGTCTTAATGATCTCTGTGACTTTTCTGAAATTAAACGTCCCTCTTTTGGTAACATGTATTTTAACTGCGGGATAATTAATTTAACATGCATCGTAGTTGCGGTGGATTCGCGGTGTGTGTGTGTAGGTGTGTGCGTCTGGGGGTGACGGGTGGCTTGTAGTACACTACGAGTTGTGAGCCACCGTCTGGGTTGGCCGTTTTGTTAGGTAGGCTGGTGCCACATCAGGGTCGTAAAATCGTTATTTAAAACATTATACAACCCTTTCATACATAAATGTTTTGGCCACATGTAGTTGATGGTTGTCCTACACGACACTCGATACTCGCGTGTGATGCTTTCTGTGGGCCCGCGAGGTCGTCGTCCATCACTTTGACGAACAGCCGGCAGTGAGGTTAATTTGACCAACAAGGTATAATCTTTTTTGTTTGTTTTAAGGTGGTATATAGTACGTGTCGAAGAGGTGGGAGGGGACTAGCATATATACTATACGTATGCGTCCGTGAACAAGTACACCTCACTCAGTGTCGGTACTTTTTGGTTACCGAGGCACATGCCACATCAAAATTGTGAAATTGGTTATTCAAACATCACACAACACCTTTTTGGGCCACATGCATATATATCCTAGCTAGGAGACTCACGTGTGACACTTCCATCTATGGGCCCACGAGGCCATCGTCGATGCATGCATGCATGCATCACTTTGACCTACATCGGGAGAGGTTAATTAATTTCACCATCGATGAGGGTTCTTTTGGGTTGTACATATATTACGGCAAGAGCATATAGTATGCGGTGAAGAGGGGGGAAGGGGACCATCATATGTAGTACGCTTGATATGAACCTTGCTCTGTGTGGGTGCATGGTTTACGGTTTTTGAGGCATGTGGCACATCAAAGTTGTGCATTTTGGGTATTCAACATATATATGTTTGGCCCACATGCAAAGCGGTGGTGGTTGTCCTCTCACACCCACTTAAGCGGTTATCAGCGATATCGATGCTTTCCATCTGTGGCCCCGCTTGGTCCATCACTTCTTTTTGCCTGACAACAAGAGAGTTTAATTTGACTTAGGAGGGGATTATTATTTTTGCTTTGGGATGACATGCATGATACACTTTGAGCACACACACATGCATGTGTACGCATGAATCCCTCCCATCGAGTCGAAGTGGCTAGTACAACGACACCATCATGAATCGATCTCGCTCTGTGTGGGGAGCTAGGTGTACGATTTTTGACACACGCGCCAGATCAATGTTGTGTATTCAAACATGCATGCACGCATCACCTCCATACATATGCATGTAGTGGTTGCCTTCGAACGATACACTCCCTCGCGTGGTTATCGGCGACAAGCCTATATATTCGTGGGCCCGCGTGGACATCCATGATCACCTTGACCAACAACAAGATAGGTTACCATGGCGGATTCTTCATTTGGTTAGTGTTATCGTAGTATAGGTCATGGTTAGATTCATACCTAATTAAGTTTAAGCGCATATACTATGCACGCATGCATGCATATATGAATCCCCGTCGTTGGCTTGAAGTGTGGTGTAACATACATATGCATCGTCAACCTAGCCCTCACTCAGTGTGGGTATTTCTAGTTCAAAAGCATGGTGCCACATCAAAGTTGTTCATTGTTACTCAAAAACACACCTCTCCATACATATATTTGGGCCACACGCATGCAGTGGTTGTCTTCGGGGACTAGCTACTTGCGTGATTATTGGCGAGCTAGCCCATCTCCGGGGTCGCATGGATGGACATCACTTTGACCAACAACAAGAGAGAGGCTGTACGACCAAGGTGGAATATTCTTGGTCAGTTTTACGTTCCATCTTGGTGAGATATATGCCTCTCTGGCTGCCGACCCAAAGTGTGTGTGTGTGTGGGGGGGGTTGCTACATCGCACTTTGCTACGTGAACCTCGGTTGGGGGGGCATGCATTCATAGCTTAATTAGGATTCCCTCTCATGGCGACACGAGGGGGTGGGGGCTGCTAGCTACTTCAAGCACTTTGCTAGGTGAACCTCGGTCGGGAGGGAGGGGGGCATGCTCATAGCTTAGGATTACCTTCGTGCCGACATGAGGGGGGCTGCTAGCTACTTCAAGACTTTGCTAAGTGAACCTCGGTTGGGGGGGCATGTGCATTCATAGCTTAGGATTCCCTTCATGCCGACATGAGGGAGGGGTGGCTGCTAGCTACTTCGCACTTTGCTAGGGTGAACCTCGGTTGGGGGGGAGGGCATGCATTCATAGCTTAGCTAGGATTCCCTTCGTGCCGACACGAGGGAGGGGGCTGCTAGCTACTTTGCACTTTGCTAGGTGAACCTCGGTTGGAGGGCATGCATTCATAGCTTAGGGATCCCTTCATGCTAACACGAGGGAGGGGGGGCTGCTAGCTCTACTTCACACTTTGATAGGTGAACCTCGGTTGGGGGGCATGCATTCATAGCTTAGGATTCCCTTCGTGCCGACACGAGGGAGGGGGCTGCTAGCTAATTTGCACTTTGCTACGGTGAACCTCGGTTAGGGGGCATGCATTCATATATAGCTTAGGATTCCCTTCGTGCGGACACGAGGGAGGAGGGGGGCTACTAGCTACTTCGCACTTTGCTAGGTGAACCTCGGTTGAGGGGGAGGGGGCATGCATTCATAGCTTAGGATTCCCTTCGTGCCGACACGAGAGGGTGGGAGCAAGCAATACCGTGCGCTTTGCGAGAGAGGTGCCACATCGAAGTTGCATTTGGTATTATGAAAATCAAACCACCCTTTTGATACATAAATTTGGTCCACATGCAAGTGTGTTCGTGTTCTGACCCTCTCCCGCGTCATTTTTCGTCAAATTTATGAACATTAGATAAGTCGGATTACGCAACAGACAAGGTTCACTCAAACTAACCGTGTGCCACGCCGATGCACCTGTCACGCACACATCCGCACAGTACATTGGGCCCCACGAGGCTCCCCCTCTCAAAAATATCTGCCCGCTTCGAGGGTTTTTCTGTTTCATAACACACGGTTGTTATCTCTGGACCGTGTGCGATGTTTCTTGTTCCCAATCCCGCCTGCATCAAAAATATCTACCCGCCTCGAGGGTTTTTCTTTTTCATAACACACGGTTGTTATCTCCGGACCGTGTGTGATGCACTATCATCAAAATTTTCAATAGCCCGGTATTTCACTCCTGCGTAGTAAAATTTTCAGTACCCAGTCATTTCCTCAAACACCCCGCGCCCCCTCCACACACACACACACACACACGCACCAAAACCTCCTCGAGCGTGCGTGCACACACACACACACACACACACACACACACCCCTCCCTCGCTCGAAACCCTAGCAAAGTCCCCGCCGCCGCCGCAAGGCCTCCATTGTCAACATCTGTCGGTTTGCCCGTGCAGCTTACCCACCGAGCTCCATACCCAGGCCGTCTTGAATTTCTTAGATGATGCCTGCCAAACACCCCCTTTCCCACAGATCCCCATCCCCATCCCCCACTCCAGAGCGTCGCAGCCTAAGCCTGGCTACGCTTCCCGTGGAGCTCGAGGAGCGACTGGCCCAAAAGAGGTGTATAGCGGTCTCTTCGCCCGATGTTTCCGAGGAAGCTGACGACCATTACTGGCGGGAGGCACTCAAGCAGTGGGCTAGAGTATGCGGGCATGTCTCATCCGCCGGCTATAACATCGAGGTCATCGACAGCAACGCCCTGAGGCGGGTTGTGTCACAGGTTAAGTGGCCCACCCCCAACCCCTCGGGTTCAACCGCCGTCGATCTCATCCATGGCCCCGCCGCTAATCTCCTCTGGCTCGCTGTCAACAATTTGCCATTCTACATCGCCATCGAGCCCCTTTTGTCATTTCTGAAGGACATGTTCTGCGACGCTGGCTTGGGATCCACAACTTCCAAGTCAGACCTCATCGACGACGACCACGAGGAGGGCACCCTCTCCGGCTCTTCCAAGGGGAAAGAGCCCATATGCTCTTCCAAGGGGAAAGCGCCCGTCTGCGACATCAGGGAGGGCACCCTACAACCGTGCTCTTCCAAGGGGAAGGAGCCCATCTGCGACAACATGGAGTGCATCCAGGGTCCGTGCTCTTCCCACGGGAACGAGCCCATCTGTGACAAGTGAGGAAACCCATGATTTGTTTATTTCAGTTGTTCACTATGTGATGCTCTATATGTGCAATTATTTACTGTGCAGTACATTTCATCAATCCAGTTTTAAACATACCGATAGGAATGCATATATTTGCTTGTCATTAAGCTTTATTATAGCTAGCATATGCCTCTTTTAAAGTTTTTTGATTGTTCGGTTGTTTGTAGTTAGCATATGTTCAGTTTCAAATGCTATCTTTGGTTGTTCGTAGTATGCCTTGTTTATTCCATTTATTCACAACGTGATGTTCTATATGTGCAAGTATGAACTGTGTAGTTCAATTTCATCAGTACCAGTTTCAACAATACCACTATGAATGACTACATTTGGTTGCTAGATCTTGTAGTTAACACGCCTTTCCATTTTTATTTAACCATAACCAGTGTACTTAGACCGGCACAATACCAGTTTGAATGACCATGTTTGCTTGTTGTTAAATGTTAGGCATGTTGAAGTTAGCACACCTTTCCACTTGTTTTGCTTTACTAGCGTGCTTAAACCTGCACACTGAAGCTATCTTTTGGAGATTATTTTGTCTGCCATGTGTAATTTTGGTTGATGTTTAGACTGTTCTGCTTAACATGCTTCTTGATTTACCTGCACAGGACAATTTTGGGAACGACTGCTATCGAGGTTAGTTTCATCCCATGGCTTATATCTGCTCACTTTTCAGGATATCCGTAGCTGGTACCATATAGGACGGTGACTGATAAGGGACTAATCAGTGAATCGGACTTTTAACTGAATATATCTGTAACCCATTTTTCCTTAGGTTAACTAGGGCCATATGTAATATATCTGAGGCTACATAGCAACATGCACTGTACTTAATGTCTAAATATGCAATCCTAGGCTACATAGGAACAAGGAAGAGTGTTACATTAATGTTATAATGATGTCTAGATATACGTAGAAGAGCAGCAGCAGCAACAACATCAACAACACAGCCCTGTTTGGATACTCAACTTAGCTAGAGGTTAGAGTTAGTTTCTAGCTCATTACTAACCCTGAACTAACTCCATCCAAAGAGTTATTTGGATGGCAGGGTTAGATTGACAATAAATGCACTAGGAGAACTAGCTCCAATTAGCACCTCCTGGGTTGGATACTAGTTTTTTTTGGGTGGGTTATATATGCAACTAGCTCAAACTAGCCCTCATGTGGGCTATTTGAGCCCGAACTAGCTCAAACTAACTATAGCCCGTGGATACAGCAGCAGATAATTTTTAAGAACGAACTAAACTCCTTCTGACCCATAATATAAGATGTTAATTCATCTAATATGTGAGTATATTGGATGTTATAAGATACCCCCTCTGTTCCTAAATATTTGTCTTTTTAGAGATTTCAAATGGACTACCACATACAGATGTATATAGACATATTATAAAAGAGTGTTGTACTACATCATTGTGCCATTGATGTTTAGCTTCTAACATTAACTTGGTGCTTTTAGGTACATATGTCATTGGTAAAGATCCGCGTTTCGACCCTTTCTACGTATCGGGCAATGAGATATCGATGAACCAACATCAAGTGAGGAAACTGATAAAGATTGTTAGTAAAATGGGTCCAAAGATGGCAATTAAACTATTTGTTTACACTTTATCCAAGACAACAACAAACTGCAGGATGGTAAGCAAGAACTCTGCAGCCTTCTTTTTACTGCCCATAATGAGTTGTGTTAGATGACAATGTCTGAAATCTTATTCCTTTGAAGTGGTTGCCAAAGCAGTTTACTCAAGATTACCTCTCAAACTACATGATTGGTGGGCATGCAAACGTTAAAGTATTTCTACTAGAACACGATGATTATCTAGATGTCTGCATGAAGACCATGAAGGATGGGCGGTCGGTCATCACAAGGGGTTGGACTAGAGTCGTGCGTGCCTTCTGCATGGAGGAGGGCACAATATGGGCATTCTGCTTCACCTTGTTCAGCAACCAGAATATATTTCGCCCCTTTCTTTACCGTCCTTAATAGTACAAGTATACAACTGTGGTTCATCATTCTTTATTTGGTTCTTATGTAATTCTTGAACATATGTACCTATGAATCGAATAATGCATTTGTTGTTTGAACCTGATGGATATGAATAAAGCTGTAGCATACATTCAAATTCAAATCCAAATCTGGTACAATTTGGAAAAGCAGCAATTAAATTACGGCGAAATTACGCTCTCTAGGTTGTTACGGCACACATGGTTGGTAAAACACAAACGTTTGCGATATGCACCATAATCCGAGATGGTTCACAAAGAGGAAATGTGTGCAAGCATGCACACAGTTGCCGTTTGCAAAGCGTGTGCGATGTCAGACAATATCACAAATGGTGCAGGCAAACTAAACGTTTGTGTTAGTTGCCTTATCGTACACGATTCGCAACCATGAACTGTTTCTGATGAAGTATGCATCGTAAAATTTGCACCACAGAATAGTGTGTGCGATAGTTGTCGTGTATGACGAGTTACGACGGTCCGACGTTTCGTAATCCTGTCCGACACTCGTACGACGATTAGCTATTCTTCTTAATGGTGAACCGGTTGTGATGGGCCGCACATCATACACATTCTATAATAGTGAACCGTTTGTGATGGGCCACGCATCGTAAACGTAGCACCACAGAATACCGACTGCAATGACAATGTGAGCAGAAACGAGTAGGAGTACTGTAGGGGCCCTATCCCCGACGGTTTCTGGGTCATGTGGGAAGGACCCCCCTATCGCCCACACTCACTTGGCGACGGTTCCAAATGCCGTCGCGGAAAGGGGTTTTAAACCGTTTGTTTAGGACCAACGCGCACCAGTGATACAACTCTTTGCAGGTTTGACATCCATTTGCCAGATTTCATAAAATGTGGCAATTGCTAACATGATTCGGACAGACTTGAGCATCGATACGAGTGAGAAAATCTCATTGTATTCAACACATTGAACTTGTCGAAAACCTTTTGTGACAAGTCTAGCTTTGTAGATGGTAACACTACCATCTGCGTCTGTATTCCTCTTGAAGATCCATTTATTCTCAATGGCTTGCCGATCATTCGGCAAGTCAACCAAAGTCCACACTTTGTTCTCATACATGGATCCCATCTCATATTTCATGGCCTCAAGCCATTTTGCGGAATCTGGGCTCATCATCGCTTCCTCATGGTTCGTAGGTTCGGCATGGTCAAGTAACATGACCTCCAGAACAGGAGTTTTGCACCACTCTGGTGCAGACCTTACTCTGGTTGACCTACGAGGTTTGGTAGTAACTTGATGTGAAGTTTCATGATCATCATTATTAGCTTCCTCACTAATTAGTGTAGGAATCACTGGAACTGATTTCTGTGATGTACTACTTTCCAATTTGGGAGCAGGCACAACTACCTCATCAAGTTCTACTTTCCTCCCACTCACTTCTTTCGAGAGATACTCCTTCTCTAGAAAGGATCCATTCTTAGCGATGAATATCTTGCCTTCAGATTTGTGATAGAAGGTGTACCCAACAGTCTCCTTTGGGTATCCTATTAAGACGCACTTCTCAGATTTGGGTTTGAGCTTATCATGCTGAAACTTTTTCACATAAGCATCGCAACCCCAAACTTTAAGAAACGACAGCTTAGGTTTCTTGCTAAACCACAGTTCATACTGTGTCGTCTCAATGGATTTAGACGGTGCCCTATTTAACGTGAATGCAGCTGTCTCTAATGCATAACCCCAAAACGATAGTGGTAAATCGATAAGAGACATCATAGATCGCACCATATCTAATAAAGTACGGTTACAACGTTCGGACACACCATTATGTTGTGGTCTTCCAGGTGGCATGAGTTGTGAAACTATTCCACATTGTTTCAAATGAAGACCAAACTCGTAACTCAAATATTTCGTCTCCGCGATCAGATCGTAGAAACTTTAATTTCTTGTTACGATGATTTTCCACTTCACTCTGAAATTCTTTGAACTTTTCAAATGTTTCAGACTTATGTTTCATCAAGTAGATATACCCATATCTGCTCAAATCATCTGTGAAGGTCAGAAAATAACGATACCCGCCGCGAGCCTCAACACTCATCAGACCGCATACATCAGTATGTATTATTTCCAATAAGTCAGTTGCTTGCTCCATTGTTCCGGAGAACGGAGTCTTTAGTCATCTTGCCTACAATTCATGGTTCTCAATCATTAAGTGATTCATAATCAAGTGATTCCAAAAGCCCATCAGCATGGAGTTTCTTCATGCGCTTTACACCAATATGACCTAAATGGCAGTGCCACAAATAACTTGCACTATCATTATTAACTTTGCATCTTTTGGCTTCAATATTATGAATATGTGTATCACTACGATCGAGATTCAGTAAACCATTTACATTGGATGCAAGACTATAGAAGGTTTTATTCATGTAAACAGAACAACAATTATTCTCTTGACTTAAATGAATAATCGTATCGCAATAAACATGATCCAGTCATATTCATGCTCAACGCAAACACCAAATAACATTTATTTAGTTCCAGTACTAATCCCTAAGGTACAGGGAGTATGCGATGGTGATCTTATCAACCTTGGAATCACTTCCAACACACTTCGTCACCTCGCCCTTAACTAGTCTCTGTTTATTTTGCAACTCCCATTTCGAGTTACTACTCTTAGCAACTGAACCAGTATCAAATACCGAGGGGTTGCTATAAACACTAGTAAAGTACACATCAATAACATGTATATCAAATATACCTTTGTTCACTTTGCCATCCTTCTTATCCGCCAAGTATTTGGGGTAGTTCCACTTCCAGTGACCATTTCTTTTGCAGTAGAAGCACTCGGTTTCAGGCTTGGGTCTAGATTTGGGCTTCTTCATGGGAGTGGCAACTTGCTTGCCATTCTTCTTGAAGTTACCTCTCTTTCCCTTGCCCTTTTTCTTGAAACTAGTGGTCTTGTCAACCATCAACACTTGATGTTTTTTCTTGATTTCTACCTTCGCCGATTTCAGCATCGCGAGGAGCTCGGGAATCATTTCTGTTATCCTTTGCATATTATAGTTCATCACGAAGTTCTAGTAACTTGGTGATAGTGACTAGAGAACTCTGTCAATCACTTATTTTTCCTGGAAGATTAACTCCCACTTGATTCAAGCGATTGTAGTACTCAGACATTCTGAGCACATGCTCACTGGTTGAGCAATTCTCCTCCATCTTGTAGGCAAAGTATTTGTCAGAGGCCTCATACCTCTCGACACGGGCATGAGTCAGAAATACCAATTTCATCTCTTGCAACATCTCATATGCTCCGTGGCGTTTAAAACATTTTTGTAGTCTTGGTTCTAAGCCGTAAATCATGGTGCACTAAACTATCAAGTAGTCATCATACCGAGCTTTGTCAACCGTTCATAACATCTGCATATGCTCCTGCAATAGGTCTGTCACCTAGCGGTGCATCAAGGACATAATTCTTCTTTGCAGCAATGAGGATAATCCTCAGATCATGGACCAAGTTCGCATCATTGCTACTATCATCTTTCAACTTAGTTTTCTCTAGGAACATATCATAAATAAAAATGGGGAAGCTATACGCGAGCTATTGATCTACAACATAGATATGCAAATACTATCAGGACTAAGTTCATGATAAATTTAAGTTCAATTAATCATATTACTAAAGAACCCCCACTTAGATAGACATCCCTCTAATCATCTAAGTGATCACGTGATACATATCAACTAAACCATGTCCGATCATCATGTGAGATGGGGTAGTTTTCAATGGTGAACATCACTATGTTGATCATATCTACTATATGATTCACGCTCGACCTTAAGGTCTCAGTGTTCCGATGCCATATCTGCATATGCTAGGCTCGTCAAGTTTAACCTGACTATTCTGCGTGTGCAAAACTGGCTTGCACCCGTTGTATGTGAACGTAGAGCTTATCACACCCGATCATCACGTGGTGTCTCGGCACGACAAACTTTCGCAACGGTGCATACTCAGGGAGAACACTTGTACCTTGAAATTTAGTGAGAGATCATCTTATAATGCTACCGCCGAACTAAGCAAAATAAGATGCATAAAGGATAAACATCACATGCAATCAATATAAGTGATATGATATGGCCATCGTCATCTTGTGCCTTTGATCTCCATCTCCAAAGCACCGTCATGATCACCATCGTCACCGGCGCGGCACCTTGACCTCCATCGTAGCATCGCTGTCGTCTCGCCAACTATTGCTTCTATGACTATCGCTACCGCTTAGTGACAATGTAAAGCAATTACATGACGATTGCATTTCATACAATAAAGCGACAACCATATGGCTCCTGCCGGTTGCCGATAACTTTTTTACCAAACATGATCATATCATACAATAAAATTTAGCATCGTGTCTTGACCATATCACATCACAACATACCCTGCAAAAACAAGTTAGACGTCCTCTACTTTGTTGTTGCAAGTTTTACGTGGCTGCTACGGGCTGAGCAAGAACCGTTCTTACCTACACATCAAAACCACAACGATTTTTCATCGAGTGTGATGCTTTAACCTTCAAAAAGCACCGGGCGTAGCCACACTCGATTCAACTAAAGTTGGAGAAACTAACACCAGCCAGCCACCTGTGTGCGAGGCACGTCGGTAGAACCAGTCTCGCATAAGCGTACGCGTAATGTCAGTCCGGGTCGCTTCATCCAACAATACCGCCGAATCAAAGTATGACATGCTGGTAAGCAGTATGACTATTATCGCCCACAATTCATTTGTGTTCTACTCGTGCATATAACATCTACGCATAAACCTGGCTCTGATACCACTGTTGGGGAACGCAGTATTTCAAAAAAATTCCTATGATCACGCAAGATCTATCTAGGAGATGCATAGCAACGAGCAGGGAGAGTGTGTCCACGTACCCTCGTAGACCGAAAGCGGAAGCGTTTTATCAACGCGGTTGATGTAGTTGTACGTCTTCACGATCCGACCGATCCTAGCACCGAACGTACGGCACCTCCGTGTTCAGCACACGTTCAGCTCAATGACGTCCCTCGTACTCTTGATCCAGTTGAGGCCGAGGGAGAGTTTCGTCAGCATGACGGCATGGTGATGGTGATGATGAAGTTACCGGCGCAGGGCTTCGCCTAAGCACTACGATGATATGATCGAGGTGTGTAACTGTGGAGGGAGGCACCGCACACGGCTAAGAGATTGTCTGTTGTGCCTTTGGGGTGTCCATGCCCACGTATATAAAGGAGGGAGGAGGAGGAGGCCGGCCCTAGAGGGGGCGCGCCAGAAGAAAGAGGGAAAGAGAGAGAGGGAGTAGGAAAGGGCAAGGGGGGGGGGGCGCCGCCCCCTTTCCCCTAGTCCAATTAGGACCCATGGGGGCGCCTCCTTCCCTTTGGCCTGCCTCCTCTATTCCCGTATGGCCCAATAAGGCCCAATACTTCTCCCGGTGAATTCTCGTAACTCTCCGGTGCTTCGAAAAATATCCGAATCACTCGGAACCTTTCCAATGTCCGAATATAGCCTTCGAATATATCGATCTTTACCTCTCGACCATTTCGAGACACCTCGTCATGTCCCCGACCTCATCCGGGACTCCGAACAAACTTCGGTCATCAAATCACATAACTCATAATACAAATCGTTATCGAACGTTAAGCGTGCGGACCCTATGGGTTCGAGAACTATGTAGACATGACCGAGACACATCTTCGGTCAATAACCAATAGCGGAACCTGGATGCTCATATTGGCTCCTACATATTCTATGAAGATCTTTATCGGTCAAGCCGCATAACAACATACGTTGTTCCCTTTGTCATCGGTATGTTACTTGCCCAAGATTCGATCGTTGGTATCATCATACGTAGTTCAATCTCGTTACCGGAAAGTCTCTTTACTTGTTCCATAATGCATCATCCCACAACTAACTCATTAGTCACATTGCTTGTAAGGCTTATAGTGATGTGCATTACCGAGAGGGCCCAGAGATACCTCTCCGATACACGGAGTGACAAATCCTAATCTTGATCTATGCCAACCCAACAAACACCTTCCGAGACACCTGTAGAGCATCTTTATAATCACCTAGTTACGTTGTGATGTTTGATAGCACACAAGGTGTTCCTCCGGTATTCGGGAGTTGCATAATCTCATAGTCTGAGGAACATGTATAAGTCATGAAAAAAGAAGTAGCAATGAAACTGTAACGATCATAATGCTAAGCTAACGAATGGGTCTTGTCCATCATATCATTCTCCTAATGATGTGATCCCGTTCATCAAATGACAACACATGTCTATGGTTAGGAAACATAACCATCTTTGATAAATGAGCTAGTCAAGTAGAGGCATACTAGGGACACTTTGTTTTGTCTATGTATCCACACATGTACTAAGTTTCCAGTTAATACAATTCTAGCATGAATAATAAACATTTATCATGAAATAAGGAAATAAATAATAACTTTATTATTGCCTCTAGGGCATACTTCCTTCAGCTTGGCCCCTCGCGAGGGTCTTGAGTTGTTGTCAGCAAGCCGGGCCGCACCAGTCACAGGAGCCACGCCGGGGCTGCAGTGAGCAAGTCTGGGTACCCCGTTCGTGGCCGCCGACAGAACATTTAAAAATTATTGAGCAAATAACTACGGAGGGGGCCCACCAGGTGGGCACAACCCACTGGGCGCGCCAGGGAGCCCAGGCGCACCCTGGTGGGTTGTGCTCACCCAGGCCCACCTCCGGTGCCCATCTTCTTGTATATAGGTCATTTTGACCTAGAAAAAATAAGAAGAGGACTTTCGGGGCGGAGAGCCGCCGTCTCGAGGCGGAACTTGGGCAGGAGCACTTTTGCCCTCCGGCGGAGCGATTCCGCCGGGGGAACTTCCATCCCGGAGGGGGAAATCATTGTCCACATCATCACCAACAACTATCCCATCTTGGGGAGGGCAATATCCATCAACATCTTCAACAGCACCATCTCATCTCAAACCCTAGTTCATCTCTTGTGTTCAATCTTGTTACCGGAACTATAGATTGGTGCTTGTGGGTGACTAGTAGTGTTGATTACTATATGGTTTATTTGGTGGAAGATTATATGTTCAGATCCATTATGCTATTTAATACTCCTCTGATCATGAGCATGTTTATCATTTGTGAGTAGTTACTTTTGTTCTTGAGGTTACGGGAGAAATCATGTTGCAAGTAATCATGTGAACTTATATGTGTTCGATACTTTGATAGTATGTATGTTGTGATTCCCTTAGTGGTGTCATGTGAACGTCGACTACATGACACTTCACCATATTTGGGCCTAAGGGTATGCATTGTGGAGTAGCAGTTAGATGTTGGGTTGCGAGACTGACAGAAGCTTAAACCCCAGTTTATGCGCTATTCTGTAAGGGACCGATTGGATCCAAAAGTTTAATGCTATGGTTAGAATTTATTCTTAATACTTTTCTTGTAGTTGCGGATGCTTGCTGGAGGGTTAATCATAAGTAGGAGGTTTGTTCAAGTAAGAACAGCACCTAAGCACCGGTCCACCTACATATCAAATTATCAAAGTAGCGAACACAAATTAAACCAACATGATAAAAGTGACTGATACGTCTCCAACGTATCTATAATTTATGAAGTATTCATGTTGTTATATTATCTATCTTGGATGTTTAATGGGATTTATTATACACTTTATATGATTTTTGGGACTAACCTATTAACCTAGAGCCCAGTGCCAGTTTCTGTTTTCTCCTTGTTTTAGAGTTTCGCAGAAAAGGAAAACCAAACGGAGTCCAAATGACGTGCAACTTGACAGAGATCATTTTTGGACCAGAAGAAGCCCACATAGTACCGGAAGTAGGCCAGAAGAGTCCCGGGCTGCCCACAAGGGTGGGGGGCGCGCGCCCCCTGCCTCGTGGACAGCCTGGAAACCCCACTGACGTGAAATCAACGCCAACACCTCTCATATATACCCAAACTTCTAGAAAGAAACCTAGATCGGAAGTTCCGCCGCCGCAAGCCTCTGTAGCCACGAGAAATCAATCTAGGCCCTCTCCGGCACCCTGCCGGAGGGGGCCATCATCATCGGTGGACATGGAGGAGTATCCCGGAGGGGCCATCATCACCATGAAGGCTAAGGACCAGAGGGTGGAGGCCATGGAGGAGGAAGCACAAGGGGGAGAACCTCTCCTCCTCTCTCTTGGTGGCACCGGAGTGCCATCGGGAGGGGAATCATCACCACGGTGATCGTCTTCATCAACATCACCATCCTCATCTATTTAACGCGGTCCACTCTCCCGCACCCCGCTGTAATCCCTACATTAACATGGTGCTTGATGCCACATATTATGATCCAATGATGTGTTGCCATCCTATGATGTTTTGAGTAGATATCTTTTGTCTTTGGGTAGATTGATGATCTAGATTGGTATGAGTTGTATGTTTTATTTTGGTGATGTCCTATGGTTCCCTCTGTGTCGCGCAAGTGTGAGGGATTCCCGCTGTAGGGTGTTGCAATACGTACATGATTCGCTTATAGTGGGTTGGTGAGTGACTGAAACACAAACCCGAGTAAGAGGGATTGTTGCATATGGGAATAAAGAGGACTTGATGCTTTAATGCTATGGTTGGGTTTTACCTTAATGATCTTTAGTAGTTGCGGATGCTTGCTAGAGTTCCAATCATAAGTGCATATGATCCAAGTAGAGAAAGTATGTTAGCTTATGCCTCTCCCTCATATGAAACTGCAATAGTGATCACCGGTCTTGTTTACAATTGCCTAGGACAATTCCGCACACCGATCCACCATTATTCCACACTCGCTATTTATAATATTTAGTATTATATTCTAACTTTATGATAACAGCACCTACTTTTATATTTTAGCTCTCCGATATCATACAAAGTTATCCTCTTCATACCCACAACATAGTTTTATTTCTCGTTGCTAGTTGGAAGCAAACGTTCGTGTAATGAGAGTCGTGTCGATGGCGATAGGGCTTGAGAGAATATTGATCTTACCTTTAGCTCCTTGTGGGTTCGACACCCCATACTTATCACTTCCACCTTTGGAAATTGCTACGATGATTCCTTGCACTTGGGGATTATCAGTGACTCACTTTCTTGTAAATACAGGCTTCTCCGAAAGACTGTATAAAACCATATGCTTTGATCACCTCATCAAAGTGTATATTCCAACTCTGAGATGCTTGCACCAGCCCATAGATGGATCGCTAGAGCTTGCACACTTTGTTAGCACCTTTAGGATCGACAAAACCTTCTGGTTGCATCATATACAACTCTTCTTTAAGAAAACGATTAAGGAATGCAGTTTTGACGTCCGTTTGCCAGATTTTATAATCATAAAATGCGGAAATTGCTAACATGATTCGGATAGACTTAAGCATCGCTACGTGTGAGAAAGTCTCATCGTAGTCAACTCCTTGAACTTGTCGAAAACCTTTTGCGACAAGTCGAGCTTTGTAAATAATAACATTACCATCAGCATCAGTCTTCTTCTTGAAGATCCGTTTATTCTCTTGTCGATCATCGGGCAAGTCCACTGAAGTCCACACTTTGCTCTCATACATGGATCCTATCTCAGATTTCATGGCTTCAAGCCATTTATCGGAATCTGGGTTCATCATAGCTTCTTCATAGTTCGTAGGTTCGCCATGGTCTAGTAACATGACTTCTAGAGCGGGATTACCGTACCACTCTGGTGCGGATCGTGCTCTGGTTGACCTACGAGGTTTGGTAGTAACTTGATCTGAAGTTTCATGATCATCATCATTAGCTTCCTCTCTAGTTGGTGTAGGCATCACGGAAACGGATTTCTTTGATGAGCTACTTTCCAAATTGAGAGAAGGTACAATTACCTCATCAAGTTCTACTTTCCTCCCACTCACTTCTTTCAAGAGAAACTCCTTCTGTAGAAAGGTTCCATTATTGGCAAAAAAGATCTTGCCTTCGGATCTGTGATAGAAAGTGTACCCAATTGGTACCCACTCATGCCTAAAAAGTTTTTCAAAAAGAGAAGTGATTGGAAAGTTATGCATTGAAGAAGTGAAGGTCGACCTTGAGCACTAGTGTTCATGCTCACGGAAACAATGTAGAATTTTTCATGGAAGTTTCTCTGTAAATAATTATCCCTTTGTATATATCCATTGTACTATAAAAATAATGTGCCAAGCTTTGGTTTTAGGATGATTAGATTGCTTGTTTACTATGTGCAGAACAAAAATAGAAACTTTGGCTGTAGTGCATGAATTTACATTTTTCATTGGAAAGTCAAATGGGTCTGAAACTTTTTGAACATTACTTCTGTACAAATTTTTCAAATTTTAAAATTTATTTCATAATTTTAGGAGTTACAGAAGTTTGCTAAACTTCCAGATTACTACAGACTGTCCTGTTTAAGACAGATTCTGTTTTTGATGCATTGCTTGCTTGTTTTGATGAAACTATCGATTTCTATCAATGGATTAAGCCATGTAAAAGTTATATTATAGTAGCTATAATGCAAAAATAAAATATGAATTGGTTTGCAACAATACTTATAGTAGTGATTTGCTTTGTTACACTAACGGATCTCACAAAGTTTTTGTTAAAGTTATGTGTGGATGAAGTGTTCGAAGATCGAGGAGCTACCAATATGAGAAGAATAAAGAGAGGCAAGAGTTCAAGCTTGGGGATTCCCAAGGCGCCCCAAGTAAATATTTCAAAGGATACTCAAGCATCTAAGATTGGGGATGCCCCGGTTGGCATCCCATCTTTCTTCTTCAACAATTATCGGTATACCTCGGTTTTTGTTTTGTTCACATGATTTGTGTCCTTTGTGTTTTTGTTTTTCCTTTAAGTACCATGCTAGCATGAGATTTCCCTTCATCAATTTATATAATACTTCATGTGCTTCACTTATATGTTTTAAGTATGATCTTATAGAATTGCTCTTTGTGCTTCACTTAAATCTTTTGAGTATGGTTTTATAGAATGCTTCATGTGCTTCACTTATACATATTGAGCTTGGATATTGGTTAGTCTGTATTAATTGTAGAATTATACATGAAATTTACTTATATATTTTGGAGTATGAATAATACTATCATTTAAAGTGGGTTTGGAAGAGTGTCAACTTTAGGAATTAGTGATCCCACTATTTTGGAGGATGTTGAATCTTAGTGTGATATTTATGAAAGTGGATTTGGAAGAGTGTCAACTTTAGCTAGTAATGACTCCACTATTTCGGAAGAGGTTACAATTGAGTATGAGAACAAAGTTGCTATCCATGATGCTACTGAAAATAATTATGAGGGAGGAATACATGCTTGTAGGAGTTGCAATAATATCAAGTTTCCTCTCTAAGTGCTTAAAGTTTTGAAGTTATACTTGTTTTGCCTTCCTATACTAGTTGATTGTTGTTCTTATAAATTGTGTGCTCACAAAATCCCTAGTCATAGGAAGTGGGCTATATTTAAATGTGCTAGTCATACTCTTCAAGATGCTCTCCTTGTGCTTCAATTCCTATCTTTTTATGTGAGCATCATTGAAATCATCATGCCTAGCTAAAAGGCATTAAAGAAAAGCGCTTGTTGGGGGACAACCCAATATTTACCCCTACTGTTTTTGTGTGTTTACATGATTAAGCTACTGTAGTAATCATGTTTTATAGTTTTTGTTTCAATAAAGTGCCAAGTAAGACCTTTGGGAAGACTTGGGTGAAAGTTAATGTGATCTTGCTGTAAAAAACAGAAACTTTGTGCTCACGAGATTAGCTGTCATTTTTTTACAGAAGAGTGCTTTTGAGTTGATTATTTTTGCAGAAGATTAATAGACAAATTCCTCACGCCCACCAATTTATTTCATAATTTTTGGAGTAGCAGAAGTATGGTTTATGTTCAGATCATTACAGACTGTTCTGTTTCTGACAGATTCTGTTTTCATTGCATAGTTTGCTTGTTTTCTAGTTTCTATGACTTATATTTATCAATATAAGTTGTAGAAATGATATGGTACAGTAGGAATTGTGTGAGAAAAATTATGAAACTTGTCCTTAACAGTACCAAAGTGAATGGTTTACTCTTTATCATACTAACCTATCTCACGAAGTTTGGTTAAGTTTTGTGTGATTGAAGTTTTCAAGATTTGGGTGAGATATCGATATGAGGAGAATAAGGAGTGGAAAGACCCTAAGATTGGGGATGCCCAAGGTAATACTCAAGGAAGACTCAAGTACCTAAGCTTGGGGATGCCCCGGAAGGCATCCCCTCTTTCGTCTTCAAAACTATTGGTATACCTTACTTGGAGCTATATTTTTATTTGTCACATGATATGTGTTTTGCTTGGAGCGTATTTTCAATTTTACTTGCTGTCTGAATAAAATCATTGGATCTGAAATATTGAATGACAAAGAATCCTCCCATGGCTAGTTAATTATTTGACTACTCAGTGTTCTTCACTCATATCTTTTGGAGTAGTTTGTCATTTACTCATGTGCTTCATGTATATCCTATGAGTAAATGGTTGAATAAGTTGAATGTCATAAATCTGAATTTATATATGTTTCATATTCTTATAACATGGGGAGTAATGACTTCACACGTAATAAGTATAGGTAGTAAACTTATTGAAAGTTAGAAAACGTAGAATTGGTCACTTGAGCAATTCATGAAAGAATATTGAAGGGAGAGGGATTTCACATATAAATATACTATCTTCGACATCTTTTGTAATTGTGAGCACTCACTAAAATATGACATGCTAAAAGGTTGATGTTGGACAAGGAAGACAACGTAATGGGTTATGTTTTCTTATATCTGAAATAAAGTATATTGTCATGGATCGCCCAACACGTTGAGCTTGCCTTTCCCCCTCATGCTAGCCAAATTCTTTGCACTAAGTAGAGATACTACTTGTGCTTCCAAATATCCTTAAACCAAGTTTTGCCATGAGAGTCCACCATACCTACCTATGGATTGAGTAAGATCCTTCAAGTAAGTTGTCATCGATGCAAGCAATAAAAATTGATCTCTGAATATGTATGATTGACTAGTGTGGAGGAAATAAGCTTTATACGATCTTGTGATGTGGAAGAAATAAAAGTGACGGACTGCATAATAAAGGTCTATATCACAAGTGGCAATATAAAGTGACGTTCTTTCGCATTAAGATTTTGTGAATCCAACCCTGAAAGCGCATGGCAACCTCTGCTTCCCTCTGCGAAGGGCCTATCTTTTACTTTTATCTGTTACCCTTATGCAAGAGTCATGGTGATTTTTCACCTTTTCTTTTTACATTTTATCCTTTGGCAAGCACATTGTGTTGGAAAGATTCTGATATATATATATCCAATTGGATGTAAGGCATCATGAACTATTATTGTTGACATTACCCTTAAGGTAAAAGGTTGGGAGGCGAATCTATAAGCCCCTATCTTTCTCTGTGTCTGATTAAAACTTTGAACCCATAAATATCGCGTGAGTGTTAGCAATTGTGAAAGACTAAATGATAGTTGAGTATGTGGAGTTTTCTAAATCAAAGCTCTGACATAGACTCTTCCTGAAAATAAGATGAATTGCAATTGTTTGATGACTGAGAATATTGTTTGTTAGTTTTCAAGAAAGTTTGCGATCTATGCTTTAACACGTGAATTGCTTGTTACGTGATCATGAAAAGTTTTATGAGATGAGCTATTGTTATGACATATAATGTTGCTAGAAAAAGTTATTAGAATTATCATTGATCAAACTTAAGCACTTGCTAGCATTCAAACTTCATAAATTATTTCTTTTATCATTTACCTACTCGAGGACGAGTAGGAATTAAGCTTGGGGATGCTGATACGTCTCCAACGTATCTATAATTTATGAAGTATTCATGCTGTTATATTATCTATCTTGGATGTTTAATGGGCCTTATTATACACTTTTATATGTTTTTTTGGACTAACCTATTAACCTAGAGCCCAGTGCCAGTTTCTGTTTTCTCCTTGTTTTAGAGTTTCGCAGAAAAGGAAAACCAAACGGAGTCCAATTGACGTGCAACTTGACAGAGATCATTTTAGGACCAAAAGAAGCCCACGGAGTACCGGAAGTAGGCCAGAAGGGTCCCCGGCTGCCCACGAGGGTGGGGGGCGCGCGCCCCTGCCTCGTGGACAGCCTGGAAACCCCACTGACGTGAAATCAACGCCAACACCTCTCATATATACCAAAACTTCCAGAAAGAAACCTAGATCGGAAGTTCCGCCGCCGCAAGCCTCTGTAGCCACGAGAAATCAATCTAGGCCCTCTCCGGCACCCTGCCGGAGGGGGCCATCATCATCGGTGGACATGGAGGAGTATCCCGGAGGGGCCATCATCACCATGAAGGCCAAGGACCAGAGGGTGAGGCCATGGAGGAGGAAGCACAAGGGGGAGAACCTCTCCTCCTCTCTCTTGGTGGCACCGGAGTGCCATCGGGAGGGGAATCATCACCATGGTGATCGTCTTCATCAACATCACCATCATCATCACCATCCTCATCTATTTTACGTGGTCCACTCTCCCGCACCCCGCTGTAATCCCTACTTGAACATGGTGCTTTATGCCACATATTATGATCCAATGATGTGTTGCCATCCTATGATGTTTTGAGTAGATATCTTTTGTCTTTGGGTTGATTGATGATCTAGATTGGTATGAGTTGTATGTTTTTGTTGGGTTACGTAGTAATTTCAAAAAATTTCCTACGCACACGCAAGACCATGGTGATGGCATAGCAACGAGAGGGGAGAGTGTCCGTCCACGTACCCTCGTAGACCGAAAGCGAAGCGTTATAACAACGCTGTTGATGTAGTCGTCGTCTTCACGATCCGACCGATCCAAGCACCGAACGACGGCACCTCCGAGTTCTGTACACGCTCAGCTCGATGACGATCCCGGACTTCGATCCAGCAAAGTGTCGGGATGAGTTTCACAAGACGACGGCGTGGTGACGATGATGATGCTCCACCGACGCAGGGCTTCGCCTAAGCTTCGCGACGATATGACTACTCCGCGCAGGCTTTCGCTTAAGCTCCGCGACGATATGACCGAAGTGGAATATGGTGGAAGGGGCACCGCACACGGCTAAGGAACGATCCGTAGATCAACTTGTGTGTCATGGGGTGCCCCCTGCCCAGATATATAAAGGAGCAAGGGGGGTGCGGCCGGCCCTAGAGAGGCGCTGGAGGAGTCCTACTCCCACCGAGTAGAACTCCCCCTTCTCCTAGTTGGACTAGGACTTGAGGAAGGGGAAGAGGGAAGGGTGCGGCCCTCCCCAGTCCAATCCGGACTAGGCCATGGGGCGCGCGCCTGCCCTAGGCAGCCCTCTCTCTTCCGCAGGGCCCAATAAGGCCCAATACTTCTCCTCGGTGAATTCCGTAACTCTCCGGTACTCGAAAAATACCCAATCATTCGAACCTTTCCAACTCCGAATATAGTCGTCCAATATATCGATCTTTACGCCTCGACCATTTCGAGACTCCTCGTCATGTCCCCGATCTCATCCGGGACTCAACTCCTTCGTACATCAAAACTCATAAACTCATAATATAACCATCATCGAAACCTTAAGCGTGGGACCCTACGGGTTCGAGAACTATGTAGACATGACCTAGAACTATTCTTGGTCAATAACCAATAGCGGAACCTGGATGCCCATATTGGCTCCTACATATTCTACTTAAGATCTTTATCGGTCAAACCGCAAAACAACATACTTTGTTCCTTTGTCATCGGTATGTTACTTGCCCGAGATTCGATCGTCGGTATCCAATACCTAGTTCAATCTTGTTACCGCAAGTCTCTTTACTCGCTCCGTAATACATCATCTCATAACTAACTCATTAGTTACAATGCTTGCAAGGCTTAGGTGATGAGTATTACCGAGAAGGCCCAGAGATACCTCTCCGACAATCGGAGTGACAAAACCTAATCTCAAATACGCCAACCCAACATGTACCTTTGGAGACACCTGTAGTACTCCTTTATAATCACCCAGCGTTGCCAGACGCTTTGGTAGCACCAAAGTGTTCCTCCGTAAACGGAGTTGCATAATCTCATAGTTACAGGAACATGTATAAGTCATGAAGAAAGCAATAGCAACATACTAAACGATCATGTGCTAGGCTAACGGAATGGGTCATGTCAATCACATCATTCTCCTAATGATGTGATCCCGTTAATCAAATGACAACTCATGTCTATGGCTAGGAAACTTAACCATCTTTGATTCAACGAGCTAGTCAAGTAGAGGCATACTAGTGACACTATGTTTGTCTATGTATTCACACATGTATTATGTTTCCGGTTAATACAATTCTAGCATGAATAATAAACATTTATCATGAAATAAGGAAATAAATAATAACTTTATTATTGCCTCTAGGGCATATTTCCTTCAGTTTTATTTTGGTGTTGTCCTATGGTGCCCTCCGTGTCGCGCAAGCGTGAGGGATTCCCGTTGTAGGGTGTTGCAATACGTTCATGATTCGCTTATAGTGGGTTGGTGAGTGACTGAAACACAAACCCGAGTAAGAGGGATTGTTGCGTATGGGAATAAAGAGGACTTGATGCTTTAATGCTATGGTTGGGTTTTACCTTAACGATCTTTAGTAGTTGCGGATGCTTGCTAGAGTTCCAATCATAGGTGCATATAATCCAAGTAGAGAAAGTATGTTAGCTTATGCCTCTCCCTCATATGAAACTGCAATAGTGATCACCGGTCTTGTCAACAATTGCCTAGGACAATTCCGCACACTCATCCACCAGTATTCCACACTCGCTATTTATAATATTTAGTATTATATTCTAACTTTATGATAACAGCACCTACTTTTATATTTTAGTTCTCCGATATCATACAAAGTTATCCTCTTCATACCCACAACATAGTTTTATTTCTTGTTGCTAGTTGGAAGCAAACGTTCGGTGTACGTAGAATCGTATTAGTGGCAGATAGGGCTTGAGAGAATATTGATCTTACCTTTAGCTCCTTGTGGGTTCGACACTCCACACTTATCACTTCCACCTTTGGAAATTGCTACGATGATTCCTTGCACTTGGGGATTATCAGTGACTCACTTTCTTGTAAATACAGGCTTCTCCGAAAGTATGTATAAAACCATATGCTTTGATCACCTCATCAAAGCGCATATTCCAACTCCGAGATGCTTGCACCAGTCCATAGATGGATCGCTAGAGCTTGCACACTTTGTTAGCACCTTTAGTATCGACAAAACCTTCTGGTTGCATCATATACAACTCTTCTTTAAGAAAACGATTAAGGAATGCAGTTTTGACGTCCATTTGCCAGATTTTATAATCATAAAATGTGGCAATTGCTAACATGATTCGGATAGACTTAAGCATCGCTACGTGTGAGAAAGTCTCATCATAGTCAACTCCTTGAACTTCTCGAAAACCTTTTGCGACAACTCGAGCTTTGTAGATGATAACATTACCATCCGCGTCAGTCTTCTTCTTGAAGATCCATTTATTCTCTTGTCGATCATCGGGCAAGTCCACTGAAGTCCACACTTTGCTCTCATACATGGATCCTATCTCAGATTTCATGGCTTCAAGCCATTTATCGGAATCTGGGTTCATCATATCTTCTTCATAGTTCGTAGGTTCGCCATGTTCTAGTAACATGACTTCTAGAGCGGGATTACCGTACCACTCTGGTGCGGATCGTGCTCTGGTTGACCTACGAGGTTTGGTAGTAACTTGATCTGAAGTTTCATGATCATCATCATTAGCTTCCTCTCTAGTTGGTGTAGGCATCACGGAAACAGATTTCTCTAATGAGCTACTTTCCAAATTGGGAGAAGGTACAATTACCTCATCAAGTTGTACTTTCCTCCCACTCACTTCTTTCAAGAGAAACTCCTTCTCTAGAAAGGTTCCATTCTGGGCAAAAAAGATCTTGCCTTCGGATCTGTGATAGAAAGTGTACCCAATTGTTTCCTTAGGGTATCCTATGAAGACGCACTTCTCCGATTTGGGTTCGAGCTTATCAGGCTGAAGCCTTTTGACATAAGTGTCGCAACCCCAAACTTTAATAAACGACAGCTTAGGTTTCTTGCCAAACCATAGTTCATACGGTGTCGTCTCAACAAATTTAGACGGTGCCCTATTTAACGTGAATGCAACTGTCTCTAATGCATAATGCTACCTCTTGAGCACTGCGTTGGATTTCCTTGAAGAGGAAAGGGTGATGCAGCAGAGTAGAGTAAGTATTTCCCTCAGTTTTTGAGAACCAAGGTATCAATGTAGTAGGAGGCTACGCGCGAGTCCCTCGTACCTACACAAAACAAATAGCTCCACGCAACCAACGCGATTAGGGGTTGTCAATCCCTTCACGTCACTTACGAGAGTGAGATCTGATATAGATGATAGATAATATTTTTGGTATTTTTGGTATAAACATGCAAAGTAAAATAAAAGCAAAGTAAAAAAGCAAAGGCAATAATAAAGTGTTGGGAGATTAATATAATAAAGATAGACCCGAGGGCCATAGGTTTCACTAGTGGCTTCTCTCAAGAGCATAAGTATTCTACAGTGGGTGAACAAATTACTATTGAGCAATTGACAGAATTGAGCATAGTTATGAGAATATCTAGGTATGATCATGTATATAGGCATCACGTCCGAGACAAGTAGACCGACTCCTTCCTGCATCTACTACTATTACTCCACTCATCGACCGCTATCCAGCATGCATCTAGAGTATTAAGTTCAAGAAAACAGAGTAACGCCTTAAGCAAGATGACATGATGTAGAGGGATAAATTCATGTAATATGATAAAAAACATCGTGTTATCCTGGATGGCAACAATACGATACGTGCCTTGCTGCCCCTACTGTCACTCGGAAAGGACACCACAAGATTGAACCCAAAGCTAAGCACTTCTCCCATTGCAAGAAAAACCAATCTAGTAGGCCAAACCAAACTGATAATTCGAAGAGACTTGCAAAGATAACCAATCATACATAAAAGAATTCAGAGAAGATTCAAATATTGTTCATAGATAGACTTGATCATAAACCCACAATTCCTCATTCTCAACAAACACACCGCAAAAAGAAGACTACATCGAATAGATCTCCACGAGAGAGGGGGAGAACATTGTATTGATATCCAAAAAGAGAGAAGAAGCCATCTAGCTACTAACTATGGACTCGAAGGTATGAGGTAAACTACTCATACTTCATCAGAGGGGCTATGATGATGATGTAGAAGCCCTCCGTGGTGGATTCCCCGTCCGGCGGAGCTCCGGAATAGGCCCCAAGATGGGATCTCGTGGATACAGAAAGTTGCGGTGGTGGAATTAGGTTTTGGCTCAGATCTCGATCGTTTGGGGTACGTGGTATATATAGGAGGAAGGAGTACGTCGGTGTAGCAAGGGGGCCCACGAGGCGGGGCGCGCCCTAGGGGGCGCCCACCCTCGTGGCCACCTCCTTCTTTCTTGACGTGGGGTCCAAGTCTCTGGATCATGTTCGTGAGAAAATCATGTTCCCGAAGGTTTCATTCCGTTTGGACTCCGTTTGATATTCCGCTTTCTTGAAACACTGAAATAGGCAAAAACAGAAATTCGGGCTGGGCCTCCGCTTAATAGGTTAGTCCCAAAAGTAATATAAAAGTGGAAAATAAAGCCCAATATGGTCCAAAACAGTAGATAATATAGCATGGAGCAATCAAAAATTATAGATACGTTGGAGACGATCGAATCCCAAGCTTAATTCCTGCTCGTCCTCGAGTAGGTAAATGATAAAAAGAATTTTTGATGCGGAGTGCTACTTGGCATAATTTCAATGTAATTCTTCTTAATTGTGGTATGAATATTCAGATCCGAAAGATTCAAGACAAAAGTTCATATTGACATAAAAATAATAATACTTCAAGCATACTAACTAAGCAATTATGTCATCTCAAAATAACATGGCCAAAGAAAGTTCATCCCTACAAAATCATATAGTTTAGTCATGCTCCATTTTCGTCACACAAGAATGCTCTCATTATGCACAACCCCGATGACAAGCCAAGCAATTGTTTCATACTTTAATAATCTCAAACTTATAAACCTTCACGCAATACATGAGCGCGAGCCATGGATATAGCACTATGGGTGGAATAGAATATGATGATGGGGGTTATGTGGAGAAGACAAAAAAGGAGAAGATCTCACATCAACGAGGCTAATCAATGGGCTATGGAGATGCCCATCAATTGATGTTAATGCAAGGAGTAGGGATTTCCATGCAACGGATGCACTAGAGCTATAAATGTATGAAAGCTCAACAAAAGAAACTAAGTGGGTGTGCATCCAACTTGCTTGCTCACAAAGACCTAGGGCACTTGAGGAGGCCCATTGTTGGAATATACAAGCCAAGTTCTATAATGAAAAGTTCCCACTAGTATATGAAAGTGACAAAACAAGAGACTCTCTATCATGAAGATTATGGTGCTACTTTGAAGCACAAGTGTGGCAACGGATAGTAGCATTGTCCCTTCTCTCTTTTTCTCTCATTTTTTATGGCCTTTCTCTTTTTTTATGGCCTTTCTTCTTTTTTTAATTCCTCACTTGGGACAATGTTCTAGAAAATGATGATCATCACACCTCTATTTATTTACAACTCAAGGATTACAACTCGATACTAGAACAAAGTATGACTCTATATGAATGCCTCCGTGTGTATCGATATGCAATGAATCAAGAGTGACATGTATGAAAGAATTATGAACGGTGGCTTTGCCACAAATACTATGTCAACTACATGATCATGCTAAGCAATATGACAATGATGAATGTGTCATGAAGAACGATATGGTGGAAAGTTGCATGGCGATATATCTCGAATGGCTATGGAAATGCCATAATAGGTAGGTATGGTGGCTGTTTTGAGGAAGATATAAGGAGGTTTATGTGTGAAAGAGCGATTATATCACGGGTTTGATGCACCGCTAAGTTTGCACCAACTCTCAATGTGAGAAAGGGCAATGCACGGCATCAAGAGGCTAGCAATGATGGAAGGGTGAGAGTGCGTATAATCCATGGACTCAACATTAGTCATAAAGAATTCATATACTTATTGCAAAAATCTACAAGCCATAGAAAACCAAAGCACTACGCACATGCTCCTAGGGGGATAGATTGGTAGGAAAAGACCATCGCTCGTCCCCGACCGCCACTCATAAGGAAGACAATCAAATAACACCTCATGTTTCAAATTTGTTACATAACGTTTACCATACGTGCATGCTACGGGACTTGCAAACTTCAACACAAGCATTTCTCAAATTCACAACAACTCAACTAGCACGACTTTGATATTATCACCTCCATATCTCAAAACAATTATCAAGCATCAAACTTTTCTTAGTATTCAACGCACTCAAAAGAAAGTTTTACAAATCTTGAATACCAAGCATATTATTATTATTAAGCAAATTACCATGCTATTTAAGACTCCAAAATAATCTAAGTGAAGCATGAGAGATCAATATTTTCTTTAAAACAAATCCACCACCGTGCTCTAAAAGATATAAGTGAAGCACTAGAGCAAAACTATATAGCTCAAAAGATATAAGTGAAGCACATAGAGTATTCTATCAAATTCCAAATCATGTATGGCTCTCTAAAAAGGTGTGTACAGCAAGGATGATTGTGGTAAACTAAAAGCAAAGACTCAAATCATACAAGACGCTCCAAGCAAAACACATATCATGTGGTGAACAAAAATATAGTTCCAAGTAAAGTTACCGATGGAAGTAGACGAAAGAGGGGATGCCTTACGGGGCATCCCCAAGCTTTGAATTTTTGGTGTCCTTAGATTATCTTGGGGGTGCCATGGGCATCCCCAAGCTTAGGCTCTTGCCACTCCTTGTTCCATAATCCATCAAAAGATTTCACCCAAAACTTGAAAACTTCACAACACAAAACTCAACAGAAATCTCGTGAGTCTTAGCGAAAAGAAAACAAAAGACCACTTCAAGGTACTGTAATGAACTCATTATTTATTTATATTGGTGTTAAACCTACTGTATTCCAACTTCTCTATGGTTTATAAACTATTTTACTAGCCATAGATTCATCAAAATAAGCAAACAACACACGAAAAACAGAATCTGTCAAAAACAGAACAGTCTGTAGTAATCTGTAACTAATGCAAACTTCTGGAACTCCAAAACTTCAGCAAAAATAATACGACCTAGGAAATTTGTTTATTGATCAGCAGCAATTGGAATCACTATTTTATCACGTTCTGGTGATTTTTAACAATTGTTTTCGTGAACAAAAAGTTTCTGGAAATTACAGCAAGATCAAATAACTATCATCCAAGAAGATCCTATAGGTTTAACTTGGCACAAACACTAATTAAAATATAAAACCACATCTAAAAAAAAGGTAGATGGATTATTTATTCCTAAACATAAGCAAAATAAAAAAACTAAAAATAAATTGGGTTGCCTCCCAACAAGCGCTATCGTTTAACGCCCCTAGCTAGGCATAAAAGCGCGGATAGATCTAGGTATTGCCATCTTTGTTAGACAATTCTTCAATGAGACATCTACCTTCCTTAAAAATTTATTTCTTTCTAGTAATTACCAAACTTTTAGGCACAAGATCAAAATTCATTCGTAGCAAATGGTTCCTTAATGATAACAAAAAGATTGGGATGAATACTTATAGATTTAAGATCCGCAGTTTCCTTACTAGAGGATTCACCCTTATTTTTAGGAACATTCATAAGCTTAGAAACTTTATTAGAAGGACTCGGAGTACTCTTTACAGAAGAAAAAGCGGTTCCCAAGTTGGTAATGATACCCTCAAGTTTATCGATTATAGTGGAATCTTTATTTATTCTCTCATTAACTATGGGTTCATTTTCCTTAATATTTTTCAAAGTTACTCCTACCTTAGATCCATATTGGGTAATTTGGTTGTGGATCTTTTTATCTAGATTTTCAATTAACTCAACGGTAGCAACTTTATCTTCAATAATTTCAAGTCTTTGCATTACATGCTCCAAAGTTATCATAGTTCCATTAACCAAAAGAGGTGGTGAGCCAAATAAATCTATCATAGCATTACAAGAGTCAAAAGTGTGGCTACCCAAGAAGTTCCCTCCGGTAATGGTATCAAGGATATATCTATACCAAGGATTAGCACCTCATAAAAATTGCGGAGAAGAACTGAAGTAGATTGCTTCCTGGTAGATCTATTTTGAGCATTGCAAATTCTATACCAAGCATCTTTTAGATTTTCTCCCTCCCTTTGTTTAAAATTTAGAACTTCATTCTCGGGAGACAACGGAGAAGATAAGGGACTAGACATAATGACAAGCAAGCGAGAAAAAGGCAAACGGAAAAGAGAGGGCGAATAAAACGGCAAGGGTGAAGTGGGGGAGAGGAAAACGAGAGGCAAATGGCAAATAATGTAATGCGAGAGATAAGGGATTGTGATGGGTACTTGGTATGTTGACTTTTATGTAGACTCCCAAAGAACGGCGCCAGAAATCTTCCTGCTACCTCTTGAGCATCGTGCTGGATTTCCTTGAAGAGGAAAGGGTGATGCAGCAGAGTAGAGTAAGTATTTCCCTCAGTTTTGAGAACCAAGGTATCAATCCAAAGAGGAGGCTACGCGCGAGTCCCTCGTACCTACACAAAACAAATAGCTCCACGCAACCAACGCGATTAGGGGTTGTCAATCCCTTCACGGTCACTTACGAGAGTGAGATCAGATAGAGATGATAGATAATATTTTTGGTATTTTTGGTATAAAGATGCAAAGTAAAATAAAAGCAAAGGCAATAATAAAGTGTTGGGAGATTAATATGATAAAGATAGACCCGGGGGCCATAGGTTTCACTAGTGGCTTCTCTCAAGAGCATAAGTATTCTACGGTGGGTGAACAAATTACTGTTGAGCAATTGACAGAATTGAGCATAGTTATGAGAATATCTAGGTATGATCATGTATATAGGCATCACGTCCGAGACAAGTAGACCGACTCTGCCTCAGCATCTACTACTATTACTCCACCATCGACCGCTATCCAAAGATGCATCTAGAGTATTAAGTTCAAGAAAACAGAGTAACGCCTTAAGCAAGATGACATGATGTAGAGGGATAAATTCATGCAATATGATAAAAACCCCATCTTGTTATCCTCGATGGCAACAATACAATATGTGCCTTGCTGCCCCTACTGTCACTCGGAAAGGACACCTCAAGATTGAACCCAAAGCTAAGCACTTCTCCCATTGCAAGAAAAAACAATCTAGTAGGCCAAACCAAAATGATAATTCGAAGAGACTTGCAAAGATAACCAATCATAGATAAAAGAATTCAGAGAAGATTCAAATATTGTTCATAGATAGACTTGATCATAAACCCACAATTCATTGGTCTCAACAAACACACCGCAAAAAGAAGATTACATCGAATAGATCTCCACGAGAGAGGGGGAGAACATTGTATTGAGATCCAAAAAGAGAGAAGAAGCCATCTAGCTACTAACTATGGACCCGAAGGTCTGAGGTAAACTACTCATACTTCATCAGAGGGGCTATGATGATGATGTAGAAGCCCTCCGTGGTGGATTCCCCTTCTGGCGGAGCTCCGGAACAGGCCCCAAGATGGGATCTCGTGGATATACAGAAAGTTGTGGTGGTGGAATTAGGTTTTTGGCTCCGTATCTGATCGTTTGGGGGTACGTAGGTATATATTGGAGGAAGGAGTACGTCGGTGGAGCAAAGGGGGGCCCACGAGGCAGGGGGCCGCGCCCTAGGGGGGCGCCCTCCACCCTCGTGGCCACCTCCCTTCTTTCTTGACGTGGGGTCCAAGTCTCTGGATCATGTTCGTGAGAAAATCACGCTCCGAAGGTTTCATTCCGCTTGGACTCGTTTGATATTCCGCTTCTTGAAACACCAAATAGGCAAAAAAACAGCAATTTTGGGTTGGGCCTCCGGTTAATAGGTTAGTCCCAAAAGTAATATAAAAGTGGAAAATAAAACCCAATATGGTCCAAAACAATAGATAATATAGCATGGAGCAATCAAAAATTATAGATACGTTGGAGACGTATCACATAACCCCAAAACATTAGTGGTAAATCGGTAAGAGACATCATAGATCGCACCATATCTAATAAAGTACGGTTACGACGTTCGGACACACCATTACACTATGGTGTTCTAGGTGGCATGAGTTGTGAAACTATTCCACATTGTTTTAAATGAAGGCCAAACTCGTAACTCAAATATTCGCCTCCGTGATCACATTGTAGAAACTTTATTTTCTTGTTACGATGATTCTCTACTTCACTCTGAAATTCTTTGAACTTTTCAAATGTTTCAGACTTGTGTTTCATTAAGTAGATATACCCATATCTGCTCAAATCATTTGTGAAGGTTAGAAAATAACGATACCCGCCGCGTGCCTCAACACTCATCAGACCGCATACATCGGTATGTATTATTTCTAGTAAGTCATTGGCTCGCTCCATTGTTCCGGAGAACGAAGTTTTTGTTGGAAATATGCCCTAGAGGCAATAATAAAAGCATTATTATTATATTTCCTTGTTCATGATAATTGTCTTTTAATTCATGATATAACTGTATCATACGGAAATCGTGATACACGTGTGAATACATAGACCACAATATGTCCCTAGTGAGCCTCTAGTTGACTAGCTCGTTGGTCGACAGATAGTCATGGTTTCGACTATGGACATCGATGTCATTGATAACGGGATCACGCCATTAGGAGAATGACGTGATGGACAAGACCCAATCCTAAGCATAGCACAAAGATCGTGTAGTTCGCTTTTGCTAGAGCTTTTCCAATGTCAAGTATCTCTTCCTTAGACCGTGAGATCGTGTAACTCCGGATACCGTAGAAATGCTTTGGGTGTACCAAACGTCACAACGTAATGGGTGACTATAAAGGTGCATTACGGTATCTCCGAAAGTGTCTCATTGGGTTGAAACGGATCGAGACAGGATTTGTCACTCCGTATGACGGAGAGGTATCACTGGGCCCACTCGGTAGTGCATCATCATAATGAGCTCAAAGTGATCAAGTGTCCGTCACGAGATCATGCATTACGATACGAGTAAAGTGACTTGCCGTAACGAGACCGAACGAGGTATTGGGATACCGACGATCGAAGTCTCGGGCAAATAACATACCGTCGACAAAGGGAATAGTATACGGGTTACTTGAATCCTCGACATCGTGGTTCATCCGATGACATCATCGAGGAGCATGTGGGAGCCAACATGGGCATCCAGATCCCGCTGTTGGTTATTGACCGGAGAGCGCCTCGGTCATGTTCAGATGTCTCCCGAACCCGTAGGGTCTACACATTAAGGTTCGGTGGCGCTAGGGTTACTAGGAAGACTTGTATGTGATTACGAATGTTGTTCGGAGTCCGGATGAGATCCCGGACGTCACGAGGAGTTCGGAAGGGTCCGGAGGTAAAGATTTATATATGGGAAGTTGTCAAACGGACACCGGAAAAGTTTCGGTCATATCGATTATGGAGGGTCCACCGGAAAGGTTCCGGAGGACCACGGAGGGGCCACCTTTCGGGGCCACTTGGGCTGCGTGGGAGGCAGCCAGCCCCTAGTGGGCTGGGCGCAACCTCCCTTGGCCCATGCGCCTAGGGTTGAGGGGGAACCTAAAGGCGCCCCCCTGCTTGGGGCAAGCCCCCTCCCTTGGCCGCCGCCCCCTCTAGATGCATCTAGAGGGGCCGCCTCCTCCCTTCCCCTATAAATAGAGGGGTGAGGGAGGCTGCATACACAATTGAAGGCGCAGCCCTCCCTCCCCAACACCTCTCCTCCTCCGCGTGCGCTTGGCGAAGCCTGCCGGAGAATCGTGACTCCACCATCATCACGCCGTCGTCTGCTGTTGGAGCCATCTTCCTCAACCTCTCCTTCCTCCTTGCTGGATCAAGACGGAGGGGCGCTGCCCGCACTGCACGTGTGTTGAACGCGGAGGTGCTGTCCGTTCAGCACTTGGTCATCGGTGATCGGAATCACGTTGAGAACGACTCCATCATCACCACTCCTTCGAACGCTTCCGTACTCGATCTACAAGTGGTATGTAGATGCAAACTCTCTCTCTTGACTCATTGCTTAGATGAACTCATAGATAGATCTTGGTGAAACCGTAGAAAATTTTTAATTTTCTGCAACGTTCCCCAACAGTTTTAGTCATGTTTCCGATGAGGCATGGTTCGCAAGTATCAATTAGACCAATATGACCTAAGTGGCAGTGCCACAAATATGTTGTACTATCATTATCAACTTTGCATCTTTTGGCATCAATATTATGAATATGTGTATCACCACAATCGAGATTCAACAAAAATAGACCACTCTTCAAGGGTGCATGACCATAAAAGTTATTACTCATATAAATAGAACAACCATTATTCTCTGATTTAAATGAATAACCATCTCGCACTAAACAAGATCTAGATATAATGTTCATGCTCAACACTGGCACCAAATAACAATTATTCAGGTCTAAAACTAACTCCGAAGGTAGATGTAGAGGTAGCATGCCGACGGCAATCACATCGACATTGGAACCATTCGCGATGCGCATCGTCACCTCGTCCTTAGCCAATCTTCATTTAATCTGTAGCTCCTATTTCGAGTTAAAAATATGAGCAACTGAACCAGTATCAAATACCCAGGCGCTACTACAAGCATTAGTAAGGTACACATCAATAACATGTATATCAAATATACATTTTTTCACTTTGTCATCCTTCTTATCCGCCAAATACTTGGGGCAGTTCCGCTTCCATTGACTAGTCCCTTTGCAGTAGAAGCACTCAATTTCAGGCTTGGGTCCAGCTTTGGGCTTCTTCCAGGGAGTGTAAACTTGCTTGCCATTCTTCTTGAGGTTCCCCTTCTTTCCTTTGCCCTTTTTATTGAAACTAGTGGTATTGTTAACCACCAACACTTGATGCTCCTTCTTGATTTCTACCTCCGTAGCTTTGAGCATTGCGAAGAGCTCGAGAATTGATTTCTCCATCCTTTGCATATTATAGTTCATCACAAAGCCTTTGTAGCTTGGTGGTAGTGCTTGAAGAACTCTGTCAATAACACTATCGTCTGGAAGATTAACTCCCAGATGAGTCAAGTGATTATGATACCCATACATTTTGAGTATGTGTTCACTGACAGAACTGTTCTCCTCCATCTTGCAGCTATAGAACTTGTTGGAGACTTCATATCTCTCAACTCGGGCATTTGCTTGAAATATTAACTTCAACTCCTGGAACATCTCATATGGTGCATGACGTTCAAAACGTCTTTGAAGTCCCGGTTCTAAGCCGTAAAGCATGGCACACTGAACTATTGAGTAGTCAACAGATCAAGCTTGCCAGACGTTCAAAACATCAGCATCTGCTCCTGCAGCAGGCCTTTCACCTAGCGGTGCATCAAGGACATAATTCTTCTGTGCAACAATGAGGATAATCCTCAAGTTAAGGACCCATTCCGTGTAGTTGCTACCATCATCTTTCAACTTAGCTTTCTCTAGGAACGCATTAAAATTCAAGGGAATGGTAGCACGGGCCATTGATCTACACATAGATATGAAAATACTATCAGGACTAAGTTCATGATAAATTAAGTTCAATTAATAAAATTACTTAAGAACTCCCACTTAGATAGACATCCCTCAAGTCATCCAAATGATACGTGATCCAAATCAACTAAACCATGTCTGATCATCACGTGAGATGGAGTAGCCATCAATGGTGAACATCTCTATGTTGATCATATCTACTATATGATTCACGTTCAACCTTTTGGTCTCCAGTGTTCCGAGGCCATGTCTGTACATTCTAGGCTCGTCAAGTTTAACCCGAGTATTTCGCATGTGAAAAACTGTCTAGCACCCGTTGTATGTGAACATAGAGTCTATCACACCCGATCATCACGTGGTGTCTCAACACAACGAACTGTCGCAACGGTGCATACTCAGGGCGAACACTTATACCTTGAAATTTTAGTTATGGGATCATCTTATAATGCTACCGCCGTATTAAGCAAAATAAGATGCATAAAAGATAAACATCACATGCAATCAAAATACATGATATGGCCATCATCATCTTGTGCTTTTGATCTCCATCTCCAAAGCATTGTCATGATATCCATCGTCACCGGCTTGACACCTTGATCTCCATCGTTGCGTCGTGGTTGTCTCGCCAACTATTGCTTCTACAACTATCGCTAACACATAGTGATAAAGTATAGAAATTACATGGCGTTTGCATTTCATACAATAAAGAGACAACCATAAGGCTCCTGCCGGTTGTCGATAACTTTTACAAAACATGATCATCTCATACAATAACGTATATCACATAATGTCTTGACCATATCACATCACAACATGCCCTGCAAAAACAAGTTAGACGTCCTCTACTTTGTTATTGCAAGTTTTACGTGCTGCAACGGGCTTCTAGCAAGAACCGTTCTTACCTACGCATCAAAACCACAACGGTGTTTTGTCAAAGTTTGTTGTTTTAACCTTCTTCAAGGACAGGCCGTAGCCAAATTCGATTCAATTAAAGTAGGAGAAACAACCACCGCCAACCACCTTTATGCAAAACTAGTTGCATGTCTGTCGGTGGAACCGGTCTCATGTACGTGGACATGTAAGGTTGGTCCGGGCCGCTTCATTTTACAATACCGCCGAATCAAAATAAGACGTTGCTGGTAAGTAGTATGACTATCACCGCCCACAACTCTTTGTGTTCTACTCGTGCATATCATCTACGCATAGACCTAGCTCATGATGCCACTGTTGGGAAACGTAGCATGGAAAACAAAAAAAATTCTATGCACACGCAATGATCTATCCATGGAGATGCATAGCAACGAGGGGGCGAGTGTGTCTACGTACCCTCATAGACCAAAAGCGGAAGTGTTTGACAACGTGGTTGATGTAGTCGAACCTCTTCTAGCTCCGACCGATCAAGTATCGAACGTACGTCACCTCCGAGTTCTGCACACTTCAGCTCGGTGACGTCCCTCGCCTTCTTGATCCAGCAAGTTGTCTGGGTAGTAGATGATTTCCGTCAGCATGACGGTGTGGTGACGGTGATGGTGAAGTGATCCGCGCAGGACTTCGCCTAAGCACTACAAACATATGACCGTGGGAGTAAACGGTGGAGGGGGCGCCGTACACGGCTAGGCAATTGTCTTGGGTGTGCTAGGGGCGCCCCCGCATATATATAGGTCGAGGGACGGAGGAGTAGCCAAGGGGTGTGCCCCAAGTAGGCCGAATCATACTTGGGGTCTTCCCCAATTCGGCCTCCCCCCTTCCATAATTGCCGGAAGGAAAAAGGGAAGTGGGAAGAAGAGAAGGGGGCCGAACCCCCTCTTGTCCTTCTCCAATTCGGCTTCCTGCCATAAGGGGGGCACCCCTTGTGGGATGGTGTGATCCCCTCCCCTGGCCCATGTGGCCCATATGTTCCCCCCGGGGGTTCCGGTAACCCCTCCGGTATTCTGATAAATACCCGATACACTCCGGAACACTTTCGGTGTCCGAATACGATCGTCCTATATATCAATCTTTACCTCTCGACCATTTTGAGACTCCTCGTCATGTCCGTGATCTCATCCGAGACTCTGAACAACATTCGGTCACCAAATCACATAACTTATATAATACAATATCGTCATCAAATGTTAAGCGTGCGGACCCTGCGGGTTCGAGAACTATGTAGACATGACCGAGACACCTGTTCGGTCAATAATCAATAGCGAAACCTGGATGCTCATATTGGTTCCTACATATTCTATGAAGATCTTTATCGGTCGAACCGTTATGACAAGATACGTAATTCCCTTTGTCCATCGGTATGTTACTTGCCCGAGATTCGATCGTCGGTATCTACATACCTAGTTCAATCTCGTTACCGGCAAGTCTCTCTACTCATCTCGTAATACATCATCTTGAAACTAACTTATTAGTCACTTTTCTTGCAAGGCTTCTTATGATGTGCATTACCGAGATGGCCCAAAGATACCTCTCCGATACTCGGAGTGACAAATCCTAATCTCGATCTATGCCAACTCAACAAACACCTTCAGAGATACCTGTAGAGCATCTTTATAATCACACAATTACGTTGTCACATTTGATAGCACACAAGGCATTCCTCCAGTATGCGGGAGTTGCATAATCTCATAGTCGAAGGAATATGTATTTGACATGAAGAAAGCAATAGCAATAAAACTGAACGATCAATATGCTAAGCTAACGGATGGGTATTGTCCATCACATGATTCTCCTAATGATGTGATCTCGTTATCAAATGACAACTCATGTCCATGGTTAGGAAACCTTAACCATCTTTGATCAACGAGCTAGTCAAGCAGACGCTCACTAGGGACACATTGTTTGTCTATGTATTCACACATGTATTTAGGTTTCCGATCAATACAATTCTAGCATGAATAATAAACATTTATCATAAATAAGGAAATATAAAATAACAACTTTATTATTGCCTCTAGGGCATATTTCATTCAGAAGCCACCACCACTACTAGGCATCCAACACACGCTGTCTGGGGTGTCGCATCCAGCCGGCCGTCGCGCTTGAGCACACGCCGCCGAGAGCCGCGGTCGTGCGACGTCAGGAGTGTCACATCCAGTCGGCTGCCGTGCTTGAGCACGCGCCGCTGGGAGCCGTAGCCGTGTGGTGTCGGGAACCCAGGAGTCACACTTGCACGAGACTTGATATACTTGTTATCATACACACAGATTTGAATATATATCAGGGTTCATAAGACCTTAATAAAGTGACAAAATAATGTGTCACGGTAAAGGCTTGATAAATAGAGTTTGCAACGGAAGACTAAGGTGCCAGTGGCTAAAGTATGGACACTAATCCATAGGGAACTGATACGTCTCCAACGTATCTATAATTTTTTATTGTTCCATGCTGTTATATTATCATTCTTGGATGTTTTACAATCATTTTGTAGTCATTTTATATCATTTTTTTGTACTAACCTATTGACATAGTGCCTAGTGCCAGTTGCTATTTTCTGCATGTTTTTTACATCACACGAAATCAATATCAAACGGAGTCCAAATGCAGCGAAATTTTTTGTGGATTTTTTGTGGACCAGAAGACATCCAGTGGGCCAAAGAAGTACCGAAGAGGGAGCCTGAGGTGAACACAAGACACCAGGGCGTGGGTTGTGCCCACCTCGGTGGCCTCCCGCACCGCCTCTTTGCTCTATAAATACCCCAATATTCCAGAAACCCTAGGGGAGTCGACGAAAATCAATTCCAGCCACCGCAAGTTCCAGAACCACCAGATCCAATCTAGACACCATCACAGAGGGGTTCATCATGTCCATTGGTGCCTCTCCGATGATGCGTGAGTAGTTCATTGTAGACCTACGGGTCCGTAGTTAGTAGGTAGATGGCTTCCTCTCTCTCTTTTGATTCTCAATACAATGGTCTCTTGGAGATTCATATGATGTAACTCTTTTTGCGGTGTGTTTGTTGGGATCCGATGAACTTTGAGTTTATGATCAGATTTATCTTTTTGTCCATGAAAGTTATTTGAGTATTCTTTAATCTCTTATATGCATGATTGCTTATAGCCTCATATTTCTTCTTCGATATTTGGATTTTGTTTGGCCAACTTGATCTATTTATCTTGCAATGGGAAGAGGTACTTTGTGATGGGTTCGATCTTACGGTGCTTGATCCTAGTGACAGAAGGGGAACCAACGCGTATGTATTGTTGCTACTAAGGATAACAAGATGGGGTCTATTTCTACATAAATAGATCTTGTCTACATCATGTCATCGTTCTTATTACATTACTTCGTTTCTCCATGAACTTAATACACTAGATGCATGCTGGATAGCGGTCGATGTGTGGAGTAATAGTAGTAGATGCAGGCAGGAGTCGGTCTACTAATATTGGATGTGATGCCTATATAATGATCATTGCCTGGATATCGTCATGATTATTTGAAGTTTTATCAATTGCCCAACAGTAGTTCGTTTACCCACCGCTTGCTATTTTTCTCGAGAGAAGCCACTAGTGAAATCTACGGCCCCTGTGTCTCTTCTTTATTATATTTGCCTTTGCGATCTATTTTTATTTGCTTTTATTTTCAGATCTATTAAACCAAAAATACAAAAAAAATACCTTGCTGCAATTTATTCTTATTTATTTTATTTCGTGTTCCCGCGAGATCTATTTATCCAATCTATCATATTTTTATCCCATCTACTTGCCAATTTCTGGCGCCGTTGCCCGAAAGGGATTGGCAACCCCTTTAATACGTCAGGTCGCGAGTATTTGTTATTTGTGTGCAGGTGCCATTCACGTAGTGTTGCGTGGTTCTCCTACTGGTTCGATAACCTTGGTCTCATCACTAAGGGAAATACCTACCATTGATATGTTGCATCATCCCTTCCTCGTTGGGGAAATACCGACGTAGTTCAGGCAAACATCAGGAACTAGCTCGGAAACTCTACTAGCAGGTGAACACTTCGACTCCACATTCGTGAAAGGCGGCACTTCGACTGGACCTGGCCAAAACAATGAGCCAATGAGTATCTTACCATAGCCATTGCATAGCTCACACCTATATTTCTCAATATAACATAATCGATAATACAACTGCCATCTCAGTGCAACACACACACTTCTCAACGTCACAAGCCATATATGTTTCATCTGCTCAAGAACCTTTCTCGATTTAAGTTACCTACCATTTTATTTTGATTTAAAATCTCCAAGTTCCGAACCTAATATCATGGGGTGACGAGTTAACCATTAAGTTTTCGATGCAATAAATACAAAAAATATACCTGAGGGGTGAGATGCCATAAATATTGTCTTGATTCGTAGGGTGGAGAGCTCAAAGGTAATCACCCAATATAGGCCTAGTAACTTATGTTGTGTGGTGTATAAACATTTCAAAAGTGTTAGCTAATAGGCTAAAAAGGATTCTTCATGAGGTTAGTTCACCAACACAAAGTGCATTTGTTCCAAGAAGGCTTATCATGGACAATGTGGTGGTAGCATATTGAAAGATCGAGAAGGTGGAGTCTAGAGGGGGCAAAGAATCGCATAGTACGACCTTGGCGGGGACACACGACTGGCTGAGCTGGTCCGCAAAGGCTTTTCGACGCCTTCTACGGGCCCGAGGAGGACCATCCTCCTCTGCATCTGGACGCCGCCCTTTTTCTCTTTGGGGAAGATACTCACCCCCCCTCTTCCTCCTTCCATTCGTCCTCACGGATGGAGGAGGCATGAGTGTCTTCGGATCTGGCATCCAAGGGACCGCAGATGCGTAGACCTTCCCTCCTCTTTGGCTCTTTCTTCTCCCTGATCGGGACCAACGGACCATATATGTGCCTCGGTCAAAAGAGCCTCAAGCTGAGGAGTCCGGTCCTCCTTGGGCAATGGCGTCGAGCACTTTATCTTCTCTGCCCATGGCGAGCCATTTCTGGAAATAGAAGGGCAAGTATGATGACTCTGAATAAACAAAACTGAAGGATGGTGGAAGTTAACAAACATGAATAAGGCTGCCATTACCTCGGTTGGGCCATTCTCGGTGTCGAGGCCATGTTCTTCCCCTTCCGTGGGGAATTCGTTCTTGGACGGCTTAAAGAGCGTTGTCCACATTCCGTCCAGATTAGTACGGAAGAAGTTTCGCACTGTCGCCGCATCCTCGAGCTTGTAAAGCCACATCGGACTGGCCCAGACTTGGAAAGGAAGGATGCGACATTGGAGCATAACTTGAATCACGTCCACCAGCTTGATTTTCTTATCCATCTTGGACTTAATCCTCTTCCGGAACATCGTCACTTCCTTCGGATTGCCCCAATCTAGGCCTTTCTTCGTCTAGGAGATGAACCTCTTCGAGGGCCCGACCGAGAAGACCGGGATCTCTGTCCGGCCTTCGGTGGGCACCTCGGTGATGTAAAACCACTCCTGCTGCCACACCTTAGTTTTCTCCACAAAGATGCCTTCCAGCCAGGTCATCTTCTAGAGCTTACTGATCATGGCCCCACCAAAGTGTGGCTCGACGCGAAGGAATGCCTCGCGGACGATGATAAACGCCAATGAGTCGGCTGGACCTGGCCAAAACAATGAGCCAATGAGTATCTTACCATAGCCATTGCATAGCTCACACCTATATTTCTCAATATAACATAATCGATAATACAACTGCCATCTCAGTGCAACACACACACTTCTCAACGTCACAAGCCATATATTTTTTCATCTGCTCAAGAACCTTTCTCGATTTAAGTTACCTACCATTTTATTTTGATTTAAAATCTCCAAGTTCCGAACCTAATATCATGGGGTGACGAGTTAACCATTAAGTTTTCGATGCAATAAATACAAAAAATATACCTGAGGGGTGAGATGCCATAAATATTGTCTTGATTCGTAGGGTGGAGAGCTCAAAGGTAATCACCCAATATAGGCCTAGTAACTTATGTTGTGTGGTGTATAAACATTTCAAAAGTGTTAGCTAATAGGCTAAAAAGGATTCTTCATGAGGTTAGTTCACCAACACAAAGTGCATTTGTTCCAAGAAGGCTTATCATGGACAATGTGGTGGTAGCATATTGAAAGATCGAGAAGGTGGAGTCTAGAGGGGGCAAAGAATCGCATAGTACGACCTTGGCGGGGACACACGACTGGCTGAGCTGGTCCGCAAAGGCTTTTTGACGCCTTCTACGGGCCCGAGGAGGACCATCCTCCTCTGCATCTGGACGCCGCCCTTTTTCTCTTTGGGGAAGATACTCATCCCCCCTCTTCCTCCTTCCATTCGTCCTCACGGATGGAGGAGGCATGAGTGTCTTCGGATCTGGCATCCAAGGGACCACGGATGCGTAGACCTTCCCTCCTCTTTGGCTCTTTCTTCTCCCTGATCGGGACCAACGGACCATATATGTGCCTCGGTCAAAAGAGCCTCAAGCTGAGGAGTCCGGTCCTCCTTGGGCAATGGCGTCGAGCACTTTATCTTCTCTGCCCATGGCGAGCCATTTCTGGAAATAGAAGGGCAAGTATGATGACTCTGAATAAACAAAACTGAAGGATGGTGGAAGTTAACAAACATGAATAAGGCTGCCATTACCTCGGTTGGGCCATTCTCGGTGTCGAGGCCATGTTCTTCCCCTTCCGTGGGGAATTCGTTCTTGGACGGCTTAAAGAGCGTTGTCCACATTCCGTCCAGATTAGTACGGAAGAAGTTTCGCACTGTCGCCGCATCCTCGAGCTTGTAAAGCCACATCGGACTGGCCCAGACTTGGAAAGGAAGGATGCGACATTGGAGCATAACTTGAATCACGTCCACCAGCTTGATTTTCTTATCCATCTTGGACTTAATCCTCTTCCGGAACATCGTCACTTCCTTCGGATTGCCCCAATCTAGGCCTTTCTTCGTCTAGGAGATGAACCTCTTCGAGGGCCCGACCGAGAAGACCGGGATCTCTGTCCGGCCTTCGGTGGGCACCTCGGTGATGTAAAACCACTCCTGCTGCCACACCTTAGTTTTCTCCACAAAGATGCCTTCCAGCCAGGTCATCTTCTAGAGCTTACTGATCATGGCCCCACCAAAGTGTGGCTCGACGCGAAGGAATGCCTCGCGGACGATGATAAACGCCGCAAGGTGCACGATGGAGTTCGGGGCTAGATGCTGAAAATCTAGCTCATAGAAGAAGAGGATCCCCCTCACAAAGGGGTGCAAGGGGAACCCCAGGCCTCGGATGAGGTGGGAGACAAAGGCCATCCTCTCTCCTTGCTTGGGAGTAGGGCTCCAGTGTCCGACAAACGGCTCCGGCGGGGTAACCCGCGGTCCGGAGCTCCTTGATGGTGCCCTCCGTGATGTTGAGGCCACCCACTTGCCCTTCAGATCGACATCAGCCATCGCTGATGGGGGATGCAGGCGCTGGAAAGGGGCTTGGAAGTTTGGCAATGGATCTGGGGCGCTGGAGCTCTCGAGGCTTAGAGCAATGGCGCAAGAGATGGAAGCGTATGGGAAAGTAAGATTACCGCCCCTTGTTTTCATAGGCCAACAAAAGACCAAGAGTCCCCTCGCGGTGTCGGATAAATGACCATGTTCTATCCTTTCATGCCGTTATGCGCGCATGGGGTGAAACAATTCTTGATGATATCCCATAAAAAACGAAGCACGATCTCTGCATTGATGGGATGTGCCAATGAGAAAGTTGCCTTGGGCCGCGATTTGAGCTACAATAACTGGCCCGCTTAAACGCCGTAGGGGGTGATGGTTCAGTAAAAGCTATCAGGTGAGAGCATTGTTCACACCAATGCGGCAAGCCTTTGAGGCTAAGCTAACTCAGGACTTCGGGTGCCGAAGAGCGGCCCTTAAAACATGTGGTCGGTGGGAAATCCCGTTAAGTGGAAGCTCGATAATTGCTTTAAGTAAAGAAGATCTCGGGTTTACATGAAAGTCATCTAGAGAGAAGAACTTGCGTGCCAAGCTGAAGACTTTAAAACTAGAAACGTTGGTCCGAGGATGTATCTGACGTCCTCGGCTCTGAAGACAAGTTCAGGGGCTACTGACGGTGTCATGGACTAGGGGTACCAATCTAGTTGGCCCACAGTCCATGGGCCGAGCTTACGGCCCGCCGATCTCACAAGGAAGGACTCCGGAAACTTCGAACCCAGGCGTGATCAGGACATACACTGCTGAAGACTTGGCGTGTACTTCAAGGACTACCCGGCTGTCGGCATGTTTATTCCTAGTTGATAACCGACCACACGTAACCCTAGATACCCCCGGTGACTATATAAACCATGGGGTTTCGTCCGTAGGGACAGAATCACAATTACCAGCCTTAGGGTTTAGAACACAACATACGATCTTGAGGTGGATCATCTTGTACTCAGTACTCAATCATTATAATCAAAGCAGGACGTAGGGTTTTACCTCTTCAAGAGGGCCCGAACCTAGGTAAAACATTGTGTCCCTTCTCTCATGTTACCCATCGTTCCAGATACACAGCTCGGGACCCCATAGCCGAGATCCGCCGGCTTTAGGACCGACACCGTCCTCTTCCAATGCCGCCGCTATACCTCGCCGACCGCCACCCAGGCATTGTCGGGCGTCCACAACCACCACCCACGCGCCCAGTCGCCTTGTACTACGATGACGTCCACCTAGGATCCGTCGACAGCCAGGTACCTCCGCCCCCTGTCGATGATGTCCATGGCGATCACCACGCCCGACAGATGTTCGGTCAAATGCCACTGAGCTTATTTTTGAATATCATGTGGTTTTTTTAAGTACGAAGGATGGCGGGTACTGTGAGAATGGAGGACGAGACGGTGCACATCACGACCCCGAAGCCATGTTAGCGGGGCCTACGCTCCCCTTCCTCCTCCCGCCGCGTCGCCCTCTCGCTTTCTGTGAGACGGCACGGCACTGATTGCGCCGACCCCGTCGCTGGTGGGTCCCTTCACCCCGTTGCCCCGTTCCGGGTTCCGTGCGCTCGGCTGGCTCACAGCTTGCATTTGGCAACAGCAGCAGCCCTCAGCTCGGCTGGCCACCGCACCGCGTCCCTCTACCACTGACCCCCAGCTTAATGCCGCGCCCGTAGTCCCCGAAACCTCTCCCCACTTCTTCCTCGACGCCACCTTCCCCCTCTCTCCTCAAATCCCACCTCAGCCGCCGCGCGCAGCTCCCACCCGCGCGCAAATCCGCCCCAGATCGGCGCCGGGGGAGCCGTTTGATGGGCGATCTGTGAGTCGCGAGGAAACGCCGAGCGAGCTACATACAGCTCGCACCATGGGAGGAGGCCCCAGATGCGCGCTCCTGCTGCTCGCCGTGGCCGCCGCCTGCGCGGCGCTCGTCCCGGCGGCGTGGGCGCAGGGCTCGACGGCGCCGGCGCCATCGGGGGCCCCGTTCGTGCCGCGGGACGACATCCTGCTCGACTGCGGCGCCACGGGGAAGGGCAACGACACGGACGGCCGGGAGTGGCGCGGCGACGCCGGCTCCAAGTACGCGCCGCCGAACCTCGCCTCGGCCGACGCGGGGGCGCAGGACCCCTCGGTGCCGCAGGTGCCCTACCTCACCGCGCGGGTCTCCGCGGCGGCCTTCACCTACTCCTTCCCGCTCGGCCCCGGCCGCAAGTTCCTCCGGCTGCACTTCTACCCGGCCAACTACTCCGGCCGCGACGCCGCCGACGCCCTCTTCTCCGTCTCCGTCCCGGCCGCCAAGGTCACGCTCCTCTCCAACTTCAGCGCCTACCAGACCGCCACGGCGCTCAACTTCGCCTACCTCGTACGCGAGTTCTCCGTCAACGTCACCGGCCCGACCCTCGACCTCACCTTCACCCCGGAGAAGGGACGCCCCAACGCCTACGCCTTCATCAATGGCATCGAGGTCGTCTCCTCCCCAGATCTCTTTGACCTCGCCACACCGCTCTTCGTCACCGGTGACGGCAACAACCAGCCATTCCCGATGGATCCTGGTGCTGCTCTGCAGACCATGTATCGGCTCAACGTGGGAGGCCAGGCGATCTCCCCTTCCAAGGACTCCGGCGGGGCTCGGTCATGGGACGACGACACGCCTTACATTTATGGTGCAGGGGCCGGGGTAACGTACCCGAACGATCCCAATGTCACAATCACCTACCCTGACAATGTGCCGGGATATGTGGCTCCTTCGGATGTCTATGCCACGGCGCGATCAATGGGGATAGACAAGAATGTGAACTTGGCCTACAATCTCACCTGGATAGTGCAGGTGGATGCTGGGTTCACATACCTTGTGAGGCTCCATTTCTGTGAGATACAATCCCCAATTTCTAAGCCGAATCAGCGGGTGTTCAACATTTACCTCAACAACCAGACTGCCGTGGAAGGTGCTGATGTGATCCAGTGGGTGGATCCGCTTAGTACAGGTACCCCATTGTATAAGGATTATGTGGTCAGCACTGTGGGTTCAGGGATTATGGATTTCTGGGTGGCTCTACATCCGAATACAGGGAGCAAGCCACAGTACTATGATGCTATTCTCAATGGGATGGAGGTGTTCAAGCTGCAGCTTAGTAATGGGAGCCTCGCGGGGCCAAACCCTGTCCCAAGTGCTGATCCAACGGCGCATACCGGGCAAGGGAAGAAGAGTTCACTAGTCGGGCCTATTGCTGGTGGAGTAATTGGAGGTTTGGCAGTGCTTGCACTTGGATATTGCTGCTTCATTTGCAAGAGGCGGAGGAAAGTGGCCAAGGATGCCGGCATGAGTGATGGCCATTCTGGTTGGCTGCCGTTGTCGCTGTATGGCAATTCACACACTTCAAGCTCAGCCAAGTCGCATGCTACAGGGAGTATTGCTTCATCTTTGCCGTCGAACCTGTGTCGCCATTTCAGTTTTGCAGAGATCAAGGCCGCAACGAAAAACTTTGACGAGTCACGGATCCTTGGTGTTGGTGGGTTCGGTAAAGTTTACCAGGGAGAGATCGATGGGGGCACAACTAAGGTGGCTATCAAGCGTGGCAACCCGTTGTCTGAGCAGGGTATACATGAGTTCCAGACTGAAATTGAAATGCTGTCAAAGCTCCGCCACCGCCATCTTGTGTCGCTGATTGGTTACTGCGAGGACAAGAATGAGATGATCCTGGTCTATGACCACATGGCTCATGGAACTCTGCGTGAGCACCTATACAAGACCCAGAATGCACCGCTTAGCTGGAGGCAGCGTTTGGAGATCTGCATTGGTGCAGCTCGTGGGCTTCACTACCTTCACACCGGTGCAAAGCACACCATTATCCACCGTGATGTGAAGACGACAAACATCCTCCTGGACGAGAAATGGGTCGCCAAGGTGTCAGATTTTGGTCTGTCCAAGACTGGGCCGTCGATGGATCACACACATGTGAGCACAGTTGTCAAGGGCAGTTTTGGTTACCTAGATCCTGAATACTTCCGCAGGCAGCAGCTCACCGAGAAATCTGATGTCTATTCATTTGGTGTGGTGCTGTTCGAGGTCCTCTGTGCTCGGCCTGCCTTGAACCCCACTCTTGCAAAGGAAGAAGTCAGCCTGGCAGAATGGGCATTGCACTGCCAGAAGAAGGGAATTCTGGATCAGATTGTTGATCCCTACCTAAAGGGAAAGATCGTTCCGCAGTGCTTCAAGAAGTTTGCCGAGACAGCTGAGAAGTGCGTTGCCGACAATGGCATCGAGCGCCCTTCGATGGGAGATGTGCTTTGGAACCTGGAGTTTGCTCTTCAGATGCAGGAAAGCGCGGAGGAGAGCGGAAGCTTCGGCTGTGGGATCTCGGATGAGGAGGGCACTCCCCTCGTGATGGCTGGAAAGAAGGATCCCAATGACCCGTCGATCGATTCAAGCACCACCACGACCACGACAACTTCCCTAAGCATGGGCGACCAAAGTGTCGCGAGCATCGACTCGGACGGGCTGACGCCGAGCGCGGTGTTCTCGCAGATCATGAACCCCAAGGGGCGGTGAGGTAAAAATCCGGTTCTGCTTGTCGCCCTTTGGGCCTAATTTATTCATTCAGTGTATTTTCATGAGTTTGTGCCCTTGCTATCTTGCAAGTTATGGATTGAGGGTCAGAGAATTGTTTCATGTTAGACATTTCTGCCTTGCCTTTGTTTTTTTTCTTCTTCAGCGTTGTGATGACTCTGCTTATTAGCGTGTGTAATTACCGCGGCTGCTACGTGTTATTGACCCAACGAGTAAATACTGTATGAGAAAGTGATGTGCATGGCCTTTTCCCCCCTTTTTGCCTTCATTCGTGATCCTTTCCGAATCCTGGTGATTGACACGGGATCGTCCATGTTGTGTTGATGTTGATTGTTACCAGTCGTGCTCATGCGTATGCTGTGTTGCATGTCGTCTTGTGTTCAATCACAAACTTCATTTTGCGGCGTCCAGCTGACAAGTAGTAGTTGATGCTGAACCGGAGCTTGTGCCCAGCTGTTCACTTGCAGCTGTAGAGCACACGGTCCACTCTGTATGTTGATCCAATCAACTCACCTTCTTCCCAGCGATATGGTGGGAGTATATAATTTATGCTCATCCAACTGCTTGTCGTCCATGTTATTCGATTACTATAAACTTACAGCTGTGCACGTCTGCAGAAATGAGTGGAATCGAATAATTCTGGCTTCCAGCTGTTCCGCCGAGAGAATGAGCACTTGAATACTACTGCCTCCTATGATTCCGGTGTCCAGGTCTGTGGAGTGCGACTCGTCACGTCGTGCCAGCATCGTGAAATCTCCCGGTGGATGGACGGCATTGTTTCACTATTCCGTTTTGCTTGCCCAACCGCACGCTTTGGGATCGATGCTGACGCCCAACCATAAATCATGTGCCGGTCTTGCTTCCTCTGCGTAGTGTAGGTCTTTGCCCGGAGAGTGTGCGCGGAGATCATGGAAGGAGTGAAGGAGGGTTGCCCAACTGTTTTGAGAACAGGGAGCCACACGCAGAACACAGCCAGATTATCCAGCTACGGCGAGCACAAGTTGTGCCTCAAACCACCAGTCGTGTCGCCATGTACTCTTTTTCCCTGGATGGATGCCAGCGATTTTCTTCTCATTACCAACTTGTCGCTCCTGCTGTTATCCAGCTCGATCTCGTCTTTCTTGCAAAGAAAGAAAGAATCGGTCCTGGCTGTTCACATGGCGAACGGGAAGGGGTCAGGAATTCCTCTTCAACGCCGCCCTCCTCGATCATGCAAGACGACTGTTTCTGGTATCAGTATCTCATATATATTTACTATTTGACGACAACAACTGTGGCCATCGCTACCCCGCGTCCATTGTGGCCCGCGTCCCTACACGGGGGCGATCTACCGCGCCGGCCCTAGGCCTCCGCTCCTCTCTCCCCCCTCCTGCCGCCGCCCGAGGCCACGCCAGCATTGCCTGCAGTGACGGCGGCGACGGGGCCCTCCCCCTCGCGCGGTGGTGGCGATCTCCTGTCAGCGGCGGCGGCTCATGAATCGGCGGTGCACCGGCGGCAAGGAGCAACGGGCGCCCGGCGGCGAGTGTGACGGCAACGATCGCAGATGCGCGTTTCTCCCCGCGCCGAGGAGCACTGGGCGGCGGCCCGATCGCTGGCCTCGTCCGTGGGCGGCAGATCCGAGGGCGCTTACAGCGGGCATGGTGGCTCGACGGTGCCGGCTTAGGCACCGCGGTGGTGCCGTGGCTGGCCAAAGCGGCGGCGGCTCGATCCATCGCCCGCCCCGACAGAGATGGCGGCGATCCGCACGGATGCTTGATGGAGGTCCTTCAACAGATCCGGTGAAAACTTGCTTTCGCTTATCGCCAAAGCCGGCGGTGGCTGCGCTATTTTGCGACATTCCTTCTTGAAGGCATCGCCGAGGAGAGTTTCAAGGTCAATGTACGCTACCTCCGGGAAACCCTAGATCGCTTGATCGAAGACGGCGGCGTTTATGTCGTTCCTTTGGGGCGTTGTTCTGGAGGTGTGCACGGCTCGAGGGACCAGTGGACCGCATCTTAGGTGGAGCGGCGCTCATCCTACACATTGATGGTGACGGATCTCGACGGCGTGGCGCAGCGCGATTCGGCGTCCGATGTGTGAGGATGGACTCACAGAGGACGACGCCGTTCGGCGCCATCGTGGCGTGATGGCGTAGAGACTGCACGGTAGATGCAACAATACAACTCAAGAGGATTGGTGGCAGTGGCTGCGGCGGCCTCATACCCGTGAAAGTCCGGGTTGAAGAGTGCGCTGGACTGGTGGGTGCCCCATACCCGACAGGCGTCCTGGTTGGGACCTCAGGTCATAGATGTTAGGTTTGGCTGCGAGGTCTGTTTGGTATTAGACCCAGACTATCAACATCCCTACATCAACTGGATAGGAGTAGCGGGAGATGTTGCCTAGATGGTGGCTTCAGTCTTACTGTTGTATGACTTTGTAAGGTCTTATGTGAATAATTAATAAAGTGGCTACATGCATCGTCCAGATGCAGAGGCCGGGGGTCCTCCTCCATTTAAAAAAAAACTGAAAATATGTTGACACTGACCTAGACATGTGAGCCTCACATTAGGCTACTCATAGTGTATGATACTAGTATCTTCACAGTGTATCATATAGTAGTATCATAGATGATCTTATTTATTATCGTGCAGGACACAAAGTAGCATAACATTTATTATGATATGGTATTTACCTATGTTACTCTCTTTTTTAAACGAGGCAAAAGATTTGTCTTTTCATTGATTAAGAAGAAGAGGGTTGCCCATTAATTAACGGAAACCCAGGCAAAAATCGATGCAACACGCCCACAGAAAAGGGCACACTGGCTGACCTCGAACAGCAAGACCACACACACTGCCGAGGAGAAGACACCGTCATGGTTGCCCGCAATGTCGTTGTCATCACCTCTCCACGAGCAAGCGACTCCGACTTCATCGCTGACGACCCATCAAGACCACTCCAAGCGAACGACACCCTAGGACCTTGCCAGGCAAAGCCAAACAATCGACTGATACGTCGAGGACCGGCAACTCTGATTTATTTTTATGTGCATCACAGAAGAAAGCTGCAAGCCTCGCACCGACCTAGTCCATCGCAATCTCCGGAGAGCATCGTCGGCTGAAACCGCCCTCATGGAGTCATCTTTGCCGCAGGTGCCCGAATGTCGGTGTACAAAAAGAGGGGTACACTTTTTGTACCCCTATAATCTGCACGGCGCAGCCCGAGCCACGGCACCGCCACACCGAGCAAGGCAAGGAGGTGAGCCAAGGTAAGGTCGAAGCTCGAGGAAAGCGGGACGACGCCAAGACCAAGACCACAAAGAGCAAAGGGACGAAAGGACTCCCCGGCAAGATCCTTGCCGGAGGCGGTTTTAGCAAACCCGGCAAGACCCTTGCCGTGGCAGCTCGCCCCACACCTACGGAGCGAGTCGCCCTTGAGTCCACTGCCCCCATGGGTCAAGGATACGGGAGACATCCCCGTGGTGGCATGCAGATCTTTGTGAAGACATTCAAAATCAGATACACACTTTAGAAGGTGATGATCCTTGGCGGGATCCCAGCCAAGGAGGACCACAAGACCCCCGGCAAGAGCCTTGCCGGGGATGACAGCAGGCGCCACGGCAAGACCCTTGTCGGGGCCCCGGCAAGGCCCTTGCCAAGAACACCCATTGTCGGTGGGAAACGACACCTATGGGATCACAAGAATCCCTACTACGGTTGCGGGGCGCGGGGGTCGTGAGAAGAGCGGATCAAACAGATAGCACACGGTTCGTTTATCCAGGTTCGGGCCGCGAGGATGCGTAAAACCCTACTCCTGCTTTGGTGGATTGTATATCTGTGTTCTTGAGCTAGCTATGGGGAGTGAGGAGCTCCAAAAAGCCGAATCCTCCTCCTGGTCGCCTCGGGCCTCCTTTTATAGGAAAGGGGTTGCCACAAAGGGCACACAGAGGTGAAAAGGGCTGAATGCGAGGTTATCCTCAGATTACATGACAAGACGCATTAATGCGCCTTGCTTAGGTGTCCTTGCTTTATCGGGACGGGGAGAGCCTGTCCCGTCTGTCACCGCTTCCCTCTTGCGTTGACACGCGCAGCCAGCGGTGCTTGTGGTGCCATGTAGGCGGAAAGCACCGAGGTGGCGCAGTGGCGGTCTCCACGAAGATCAGACGCCGCCACGCAGTGCTCGCCCAACCGGTTGGGTCGGCACCGCATGCGAACGGCGGTGGAGGTGCGACTGGTGCGGGCCTGATGGTTGCCCCACGGGTGTCCTTGGCAAGGGCCTTGCCGGGGCCCCGGCAAGGGTCTTGCTGTGGCGCTTGCTGTCATCCCCGGCAAGGCTCTTGCCGGGGGCCTTGTGGTCCTCCTTGGCTGGGATCCCGCTAAGAATCATCACCTTCTTAAGTGGGCATCTGGTCTTGAATGTCTTCACAAAGATTTGCATGCCACCACGGGGATGTATCCCGAATCCTTGCCCCATGGGGGCAGTGGACTCGAGGGTGACCTCGCTCCGTAGGTGTGGGGCGAGCTGCCACGGCAAGGATCTTGCCAGGCTAGACAAAGCCGCCCCCGACAAGGATCTTGCCGGGGGGGCCTGCTCTGTCCCCCTTGCTCTTTGTGGTCTTGGTCTTGGCGTCGTTCTGCTTCTCTTCAGCGTCGCTCTTACCTTGGCTTACCTCCCTTGCCGTGCTTGGTGTGGTGGCGCCCGTGGCTCGGACTGCCCGTGCACAGTCATAGGGGTACAAAAAGTGTGCCCCCCTTTTTGTACACTGACAGGAGCCCCCGGGCCTGGGCCACACATAAGCGCAGCGCGTTGTAGGGCTAGGCCCAAAAACGGTGCGCGGGCAGGCGGGGCGGTTTTTACCGTGGTAAGTTCCTTCGCGCGCTGCACTTTCCACGCGTCCCGCGCGTGGTGCGGTGTGGGGAGGCGTGCGTGACGTGAGCGGCGTGCGTGGGGCTGAGCTCCGCATGCATGTGTCACGTCGTAGTAAAAAAGGGGGGCGGTTCGCGTCTTCCCCATAAACGGAGGAAGGCGCGGAGGAGCGGCCCATTTACTGAACGGGGCCGAGGCGTGGTCTTCATACGCCCCTCCCACGATCATGGGGTGGGAGAGTCGCCACCCGTCGCCTCGGTCCTGCACGCCTGCCACGTGGCTTGCATGCGCTTGGGGTGGCGATAGGTGGAGGCGGGAAACCGGGCCGCCGTGGGCTGGGGCAGCGGGTCGGTCCCAGTTCCCGGCGCCTTCCGCGTCTTGATTGACGGAGTGGGGCGGTCGAGCCCCTACCCCATTCCTTTATAAGGAGTGGGAGGGGGAGGACGGCGCCCCGCATTCTTTCATCTCCTCCTTTCTTCAGCTTCCGCCCCCCCCTTGCATCCGCCATGGAGAGAGGGAACCTTGGTCCTTCAACGGTGGCGGCGAGGGTCGCTGCTCGACAACGCGTCCCTCCTTCTCCCGCACCTACGGTGGCAGGGCCAGCCGCGAGGGGAAGGGGGAGGGGGCGAGGCCGTGGGCGAGGCCGAGGCGCTCGGGGAAGAGGAGAGCGGGGCGGCGCGCCGGCCTCGCCTCCGCCAGAGGTTCCTCCTCCCATGGAGGGCCATGCTGGGGATGACCCTTGTGAGTTCTTCGTCAGTTGCGCCGCCTGTCGCCGCCGTCTGCCCCGACTCCATTCGCGCGAGGGATGGAGCTGAATCCGCCGGAGTCACTGCGGCTGCACATGAGGGGTTGTGGGATCGGCGGCACGCGGGTCCGCGTCGACTTCCCCGCCCCTCAAGTAATGTATCTTTGCCGGGGATGGAAGACATTTTCTTATATCCACCGCCTGGCGGAGGGGTTCACTCTCCATTTTAAGCTAATGGAGGGTGACCTTCTCTCCGTCAAGGTCTTCGGTGATTTTGGAACTCGCCTGAAGTGCTGCGTGGAGAGCTCCTCCGACGATGAAGATTCCTCCTCAGGCGAGGGCGACGAGGAGGACAGCAACAGCGGTGACGAGGGTGGTAGGCAACAGGATCATGGGTCCGACTAGGCGTTGTTCCCGTTGTCCTGGGGCGATGCCAGTAGTAGCAACATCTGCACCGAGCCCCCACCAACTCCTCGTGGCCGTCTCCTAAGGGGGGCTGGCGTAGGAAGTGCGGGAGGGCGAAGAAGGCGGATGGCGGGCCGTCGGCTCGGAGTACGCGGGCATCGACGCCTTTGTCGCGTATTGCCGGCCTTGCCGCCTCGTCTTCCAGCTCTTCTACCGTCATCATCACCACCAGCTTTCCGTGGAGGTGGCCGCCGGGATGTTTTCCCGGTGCCTTCAGTCGCTCGTACCTCGCCTAGGCGCTCCTTTTGTCTTTTTCGCCTCCTCGACCTGCCTCCTGAGGAGAGGGGCAAGAAAGGGATTGCGGGCACCTTATCTCTTCTTAGTTTGTAAGCCTTCGGGCCTTAGCTGAATTTAAAACTTGTAATCCCATCATTCATGTTTTTCATTCCCTATGGACTGTACCTGAATGGAATGTTTTTAATGAAAAAGGGATGCTTGTCGGGCCATTTTTTTGCGGGTAGAACCCACGACAAGGAGTAAATCCTTGATATCTCTAAGATAAACATTTCCTTGCCCGGCAACAGGCCTTGCCGTCTTCCCACCTCACTCGACCTTTCTCACGCCTTTGGCAGAGGCAGGGATGAGGCGGGTTCAGGCTCCTCGTTTCATCCTTTCGCTGCCGCGACTACGATCAAACCTGGCCCCAGGAACGAGTCCTAGGGCCTAGAGTTAGAGGAGCACGGTAGCTTTTAGGAAAAACGAGGTTTCACATACCTCAGTCCATAAGGGAATGCATGATAAGGGATGAAGAACTTATCTGAAGCTGTAGCCCCCGGCAACTTTGGTTTGTCGTGGGTGAATCTTTGCTCTTGCAGCCCCCGGTAGTACTGGCTTGCCGGGGTCTAGATGCTGGTCTGTCTTCCTTCTCTTTTTCGTCCTTAAGTGATCCGGCAAGGATATTTGTGAGTCCTGCGAACCAAAGAAGACGAAAGAACGGCAAAGGGACGCACACTCGACCTCTAAGCTAGGGGTTAGTCGCCGCTAAGCACTATCAACCCTAACCAAGGACGAGACTCGACCTAGCATGCATGCTATAACTTAGGGCGCCAGCTTCATTTATTTATGCTCGTGGTCTGCATACCGCTTTGTACAAAGGGTTACATGCATCATCGGCAATGCTTGTAGAAGAGGTGGCTTGCCGGGGGCCCGCAAGTCGCACTCACGGGTAAAACTTGCAAAGATGCTCAATGTTCCAGGAGTTACTCACCGAACGGCATCTTCGGTCTCCAGCGGACTGTGCGGGCCCGGTGACTCGATTACCCGATAAGGGCCTTCCCACTTTAGCGCCAACTTGTTGGAATTCTTGGCCGATTGAATGTGCCGGGGACAAGGTCGCCTTCCTCAAGGCTTCGCATGAACCTTGCGGCTATGGTAGCGGCGCAAGGCTTGCCGGTAGCGTGCGCTCTCACACCGCCAAGACGATCTTCCTCAAGGAGCATTGCGCCATCTTGCTGCAGCTTGCTCTTGCTCAAGCTCATCATAAGCGAGCACTCGAGGTGACCCGTATGAGTTCGATGGGGAGAATGCTTCGCCTCAGATACTAGGGCAAAGGGTGTCTGGCCGGTGGCTCGATTTGGCGTTGTTCTGATCGACCAAAGAACCGTCGGCAACTCATCAATCCAGCGCCTTCCGCTCTTGTGCAGCCTGTCAAAGGTCTTCGTCCTTAAACCCCGCAGTACTTCAACATTTTCCCTCTCAGCTTGACCGTTGCTTCGTGCGTGGGCAACGGAAGCGAAACAGACTTTGCTGCCGAGGTCTTGAGTATATTGCATGAAGGTGCGGCTTGTGGACTGTGTGCCGTTGTCGGTGATGACCCTGTTGGGTACACCAAAACGGCACACTAGCCCCTTGAAGAACTTGACGGCTGACTGAGCTGTGACCTTCCTCACTGCCTCCACCTCCGGCCATTTTGTGAACTTGTCGATTGCAACGTACAAGTACTCAAAGCCCCCGACAGCGCGGGGGAAAGGGCCCAGTATGTCGAGCCCCCAGACCGAGAAGGGCCAGGAGAGAGGAATGGTTTGAAGGGCTTGAGCTGGCCGATGAAGCTTCTTTGAATGGAACTGACACGCTTCACACCTGGTGACTAGTGTCGTCGCATCCTGGAGGACGGTGGGCCAGAAGAAACCTTGCCGGAATGCCTTGCCGGCAAGGGCCCTTGACCCGATGTGGGATCCACATACGCCTCCGTGTATCTCCGCCAACAGCTCCAGTCCTTCCTCTCGAGGGATGCACTTCAATTTCACACCGTTCGGCCTCTTCCTGTACAGGACGTCATCGATGAACTGGTACATGGTAGAGTGACGGGCTACTTTTTCCGCTTCTTCCTGGTCCTCAGGAAGTTCCCCTGTTTGGAGGAATCGGACGGTATGCTGTGCCCACACCAGAGCCTGGGGCTCGACGGCGAGGACTAAAGGCATTTCCTCCGCTACTGGGGTGGCTGTCTCGACGGCAAGAGCTTGATGCCCCGCCGGAGCTAGCCGTCCCGTGGCGGGCTCAGCGTCCCCGGCAACATCCTTGCCGGCGGCTCCGGGGAGCTCGGCGGGAAAGTATTTGCCGGGCCCTGATTTCCTCCTCTTGTTCTGCTCTGTTGATGGATCAACGGATGGCTGAGTTAGCTGAAGCACAAAGGTACCTGGTTCCACAGGTAGCTTGAGGGCAGCGCGTTTTGACAGTAATCGGCGATGTCGCTTCTCCGCTCGGGGCGATTCAGCTCAGATACCGTCGAACGCTCTTCCAGCTTTCTCACTTCATCAACGAGGCCTTCATAAACGGGCTCGTAATCCTTGTTGACTTGCTTGACGACAAGATGCGAAGTCGCCTCGACGATGAGCTTCTTGATTCCGAGGTCCGCCATGATCCTAAGACCGGCGAGCCGCCTTCAGACTCTGCAGATTGTTTGTTGACACCTCCACAGGGAAGTGCATCCGATCACGTATTTGAGGTGCTCTCCGTGGGGGCGACAAGCAATCGCTGCCCCGCACCTTGTAGGGAGAAAGCTCCATCAAAGTACATGACCCTATTGCAACTTGCCTCCTTGCCGGGGAGAGTAGTCTCTTGGGCTTCTTCGTCAGGTGTTGCGGTCCACTCTGCAATGAACTCCGCCAGGACCCGGCTCTGGATCGTCGAAGTACTTTCAAACTTGAGGCCAAAGCTGGACAACTCCAGTGCCCATTCCACAATCCTCCCCGTTGCATCTGGATTGTGCAATATCCGCTGCGAGGGAGGCGAGTGACGACAGTGATCTCGTGTGCACGGAAGTAGTGACGCAACTTCCTCGAGGCCATAAGAAGGTCAAGAGTAGTTTCGCGCGGAATACCTTGATCTAGCCCCTGCAGAGGGAGCTAACAAAGTAGACCGGTGCTGCATCATTTTCTTCTTCGCGGCACTTCGACCGGCTGTGTCGCTCTCCGCATTGGTGGTGTCGAGGCTCGCCGCTGCCATTACCTCGTCGTCAACCTCTCTCTGGGCCACTAGTGCGGCGCTGACCACCTGGTTTGTTGCCGCCAGGTATAGCAGCAACGGCTCCTGTGGCCTAGGCGCAACTAGTTTTGGCGCGGAGGAGAGGTACTTCTTCAAATCTTGCAATGCTGCCTCGGCTTCTGGCGTCCACTCCATCGGGCCCGCCTTTTTCGGGATCTTGAAAAGGGAAGGGCGCTAAACGAACTTGAAATGAACCTGCCCATGGCGGCGACGCAACCAGCAAGCCGACGCACATCCTTGATTCGCTTTGGTGCTTCAATCTGCTCTATAGCTTTGATCTTGTCCGGATTGGCCTCTATCCCACGCTGTGACACAAAGAACCCGAGAAGCTTGCCGGACGGGACGCCAAAGACGCACTTCTCAGGGTTCAGCTTGAGATTGATTTTGCGCAGGTTTGCAAATGTCTCTTGCAAATCTGGTATGAGGGTTGCCCTGTCCTTGGTTTTGACCACTATGTCGTCCATATAAGCTTCCATATTTCTATGGAGTTGGGGTTCAAAACCAATCTGGACCGCCCTCGCAAATGTCGAACCAGCACTCTTCAACCCGAAAGGCATCCGCATGAAACAATACGTACCACATGGGGTGATGAATGTTGTTTTCTCTTCGTCTTCTCTTGTCATGAAGATCTGGTGGTAGCCGGAGTAGGCATCGAGGAATGACAACATATCACACCCAGCTGTGGAGTCAACAATCTGGTCGATGCGCGACAACGGGAAGGGGTCTTTAGGGCAAGCCTTATTGATATCTGTGTAATCAATACACAGCCTCCACTTCCCATTTGCCTTGCGCACTACGACCGGATTGGCCGACCACGTCGGATGGAGCACTCCTCTTACCAAACCCGCTGCCTCCAGTTTCCGGATCTCTTCTGTGATGAACTCTTGTCGTTCCAAAGCTTGGTTTCTGATCTTCTGCTTGACGGGCCGCGCATGAGGACATACAGCAAGGTGGTGCTCAATCACCTCCCTGGGAACGCCGGGGATGTCGGAAGCTTGCCATGCAAACACATCGATATTCGCCCGCAGGAAGGTGACGAGCGCGTCTTCCTATTTGTCGTCAATGGTGGGGCTTATGGTAAAAGCTCCTCCCGTGCCGTCCTCATTGACGGAAACCTTCTTGGTTCCCCGCGTATGGCCTGGACTTCTTGTTTCACGGTGGAGCTCTACGCACGTCCTCAACGGCAGCGCTACACTCAAGAGGTGCGCTTGCCGGAGTGGTGTCCGAGGTCTCACCGGTCTTCTTCTTCTTCTTCCCTCCCGGGGCCCCAACGGCAGGAGCAAGTGCCCTAGTGGCGGCAGCTGCTGCAACTGCTTGCTGGTATAGTTGGTCGGCGCAAATTAGCACATCTTTCTTATCGGAGGGGATGGTGATGATCGTCACAGGTCCTGGCATCTTCAGGGTGTTGTAGGCGTAGTGTGGCCGCCATGAACTTGGCTGCGTATGGGCGGCCAAGGATCCCGCTAGGGCAAGGGGATCTTGGCAACATCAAACACGATCCTCTCCGTCCTGTAGTTCAGGTTGCTTCCAAAAGTCACAGGCAGCGTGACCTTCCCCTTGGGTTGGCTCCTTTTCGGTTTGACCCCTTGAAACGTGCCCGTCTCTTCGAGGTCCCCATCGGGAATCTGCAGTTTCTTGATCACGGCAGGCGAGATCAAGTTCAGACCGGCCCCTCCATCGACTAGCATCTTTGTCACCTTGAGGTTGCGTATTGTTGGTCAAACCAACAACGGCAAGCACCCGACCGCAGTAGTGCGATCAGGGTGATCCTTAGTGTCAAAAATGATAGGTGTGCTGGACCACTTCAGCGGCCTTTGGGCATCAAACAATGGCTCTGCCGCTGTAATCTCTCGTGCCCACTGTTTAAGCCGGCGATGAGAGGTATGCAGCGAGGCGCCGCCGTCGACGCACATGGCCTCTGTAGCTTTCTGAAACTCTTGGTCGCCAGACTCGTTGTCCTCTTCGTGATCGTCGTCTTCTCGCTTTCTGTCACGGCCCCGGGTGGGCCTCTCCTGTTGTTTATCCTTGCCGCGACGGCCCGCCTGGCCGTCACGCTTCTTGCCGGATCCCTCAGCCCCGTCTTGGCCCTTCTCCTTGTCCCGCCTCTTATATTCAGCCCTCTGCTTCTCAGTGAGGAGCTCAACCTGTCGGCAGTCTTGGAGAGCATGGCCTTTGGTGCGATGGATCTTGCAGTACCGCTTGTCGGAGTTTCTTGACTTCTCGGCAGCCGCCAAGGCCCGGCAGACGACACATCCGGCAATTTCCTTGCCGGGGTCATCTGCCTTGGTTTTCTTGGTGGAGCCGGTGTCATCAGATCCCTCGACGGCAAGCACGGCTTTTCCTTTGCGCTTCCTGTTGCGGCACCGGCCTTTCTTCGCCGGGGCGGCATTATCCTCATCTGAGGAGTCGGTTTCCACGCTGGCATCTTGGCCGGGGTACTTCCTTCCCTCTTCAGCCCGGGCACATCTATCAGCGAGAACATAGAGTTCTGCTACATCTTTCACCTTGTTCATCGCCAGCTCTTCGCGCATCTTGCGGTTACGCACGTTCTGATGGAACGCGCCGATGATGGCGGCAGGGTGAACATCAGGGATGTTATACTGTATCCGGCTGAACCTCTGTATATACTTGCAGGTCGCTCGCCTGGCCGTGGGCTTGGTGGCCTCCAGTAAAGGCGCCCACGAACTCATGGCACAAATCCGACCAGGAGGAAATGGAGTCTACCGGCAAGTGCATCAACCATGACATGGCGTTGGGTTTAAGAGCCAACGGAAAGTAATTTGCAAGCACCTTATCGTCGCGGGCTCCGGCAGCTTGCATCGCGATGGTTTAAATGCTGAGGAACTCGGACGGGTGAGTCTTGCCGCTGTACTTTTCGCCCACGTCAGGTTTGAAAGTGCGGTGAGTGGGCCACTGGAACTGCCGCAGCTCACGGGTAAAAGCCGGACAGCCTACCTCGTAAGGTTGGCCTCCAGGGCTCTCCGGTGCCGGGTGGTCCGCAGCAGGCCCTGCTCTCGTGTTTGATTGGTGGCGCGCTCCGCGCCGGCGCTCGATAGTGGTTCGAGCATCTTCATGTTCTCGTTCCCGAAGGACTTGGCGCTGGTCACAGTGGGTCCGCGGGTCGGACGATGCTATGGAGATTTCGTCGCCCGTGACGTCACGATGGGCTGGCGTCCGCGGCACCGGGCGAGGAGGGGGCGAGTGCACCGTGGTCGCGGCGCCGCCGCTCTCCCGCCATCAGTGCGTGGGACTCCGTCGGGCGTCGACCGGGGCTCCACCGGCTCGGTTAAATCTTTGTTCGCCATCGCAACAAGGCTTGGATGGTGGCTCTCCATTCGCCGAAGTTTCCCGTAGTGGGAGAAATCGAGAGCAATCGCAGCGCCGTGGCTTCGCTGGGGTTGGTGGCAGCGAAACCTGCACGGATCGCGACGCGCTTCGACTTCTGACCATGTCAGAAGGAGCTCTATCACGACCCCGCGGTCGCATGCCATCTTCGCCAGCGCCTCGGTGAGCGGGCAGGTCTTCTACATCCCGGGAGGGACGCTCGGGGCTCTTCCCGCGGTGACGCCCGGGGTCTTCGGTGTGATTACGCCGTTCGTTGTGCGCCGCTTGAGAGGAGCGTGCCGTCGGCGCCGGCGTGGGAGTCTGGGAAGCCCTCGCGTCGCCTTCGGGTGGGGTGGCCGCGATCTTGGAAGGCCCCGCGCTACCCGCGGAGGGCCTGGCTCTGTCTTTGCATTTGGCGCGCATGCAGCCCGTTGCCAGGCGCACGAACATCGCCGCCTCCCAAACTCCGGCTGCTGGGACGGTGTTGGTGTTCACGAACGGCGCCCCGGATCCTTTTCGCGACCGGTCCGCTGCTCGCCCGCGTCGGGACGGGATGTCCGGCTTCCGACGGGCCAACCGCCACCGTCGTCTTCTTCTTGGGCGCCATGACGATGAAGGAGTGTCGAACTAACTGCTAAAGCCGATTCTCACAACTGCGCAGCCCCCTACCTGGCGCGCCAAAGATGTCGGTGGGAAACGACACCTATGGGATCACAAGAATCCCTACTACGGTTGCGGGGCATGGGGGTCGTGAGAAGAGCGGATCAAACAGATAGCACACGGTTCGTTTATCCAGGTTCGGGCCGCGAGGATGCGTAAAACCCTACTCCTGCTTTGGTGGATTGTATATCTGTGTTCTTGAGCTAGCTATGGGGCGTGAGGAGCTCCAAAAAGCTGAATCCTCCTCCTGGTCGCCTCGGGCCTCCTTTTATAGGAAAGGGGTTGCCACAGTGGCACACAGGAGGTGAAAAGGGTACAGTAATGCGAGGTTATCCCTCGCATTACATGACAAGGCGCATTTAATGCGCCTTGCTTAGGTGTTCTTGCTTTATCGGGGACAGGGGAGAGCCCTGTCCCGTCCGTCGCCGCTCCCTCTTGCGTTGACACGCGCCCTGGCCAGCAGTGCTTGTGGTGCCATGTAGGCAGGAAAGTAGCTGAGGTGGCTCAGTGGTGGGTCTCCACGAAGATCTGTATGCCGCCACGCAGGTGTCTGCCCAACTGGTTGGGTCGGCAACACATGCTGACGGCGGTGGAGGTGCTTGATGGTGCGGGCCTGATGGTGGCTGAGGAGTCTGGATTAGGGGTGTCCGGATAGCGGACTACCATCATCACCGAACTATCATTTGCCGGACTATCATCATCGACCGGACTCCAAGACTATGAAGATACAAGATTGAAGACTTCACCCGTGTCCGGATGGGACTTTCCTTGGCGTGGAAGGCAAGCTTGGCGATCTGGATATGTAGATCTCCTACCATTGTAACCGACTCTATGTAACCCTAGCCCTCTCCGGTGTATATATAAACCGGATGGCTTTAGTCCGTGGGACAACAATCACAACAACCCTTACAATCATACCATAGGCTAGCTTGTAGGGTTTAGCCTCCTTGATCTCATGGTAGATCCACTCTTGTAAACATCCACAATATCAATATCAATCAAGCGGGGCGTGGGTTTTACCTCCATCAAGAGGGCCGAACTCGGTAAAACATCGTGTCCCTCGTCTCCTGTTACCATCCGCCTAGGCGCACATTCGGGACCCCCTACCGAGATCCGCGGTTTGACACCGACATTGGTGCTTTCATTGAGAGTTCCTCCGTATCGTCACCGATAGGCTTGATGGCCTCTTCAATCAACAACGACGCAGTCTGGGTGAGACCTTTCTCCCGACAGATCTTCAGATTCGGCGGCCGCGCTGCGGGCCAACTCCCTTGGCCATCTGGAGCAGATCGAAAGCTACGCCCCTGGCCGTCAGGTCAGGTTTGGAAGCCTAAACTTCACGGCCGATATCCGCGGGGACTTGATCCTCGATGGATCTGAGCCACAGCCGAAGCGTGCGTGCTGTCACGATGGGCATGACCTTACTCGCCGCGGACAGCACCTTGAGGTCGCACCGGATCCGCTTCGACCCATAGTCCGAAGCCGATCGCTCGAATCGAGGACGGATGGCTGGACACCGCCTCGGGAGCCGCAATTTCTACGGCGATGGGGCCGAACACTTACCTTGTCCCACATAAAGCCCATGACTCCGAGGTGCCGGACTCCGAACCTCCTGCGCCCCGCCGGTCGAATCCGATTGGCGCCGATCATGGAATTCACCGCTGCGGACATCTTTCAAAGCTTCGCCCTTGGCGACATCATAAACTCATTGAAGCATCTCTCGCTATCCGGAGAGCCCGGCGAACTACGGCCGGGGCGGTTGGGACGCGGATGACGAAGAAATTCAGATCCCACCCACCACCCACTTCAGAGCCACCGTCGGCGATTTAACCGACATACTCGACTCGACTCAAGACATCGACGGTATGGACGGCGATGCGGAGACTACCAAGAACCAAAGCCTACGGACACCTTTGGAAGACCACCTCGTCATCGACATATACATGGTGGACACCCCAAAAGATGGGGACGGCGAAGAAGCAGCGGAGGCCGATTCCTTAAAGAAACAGCCCAAGCGCCGGCGTCGTGGCGCCGCTCTAAATCCCGCCACGGCAAGAATGGAGATTCCGGCACAGAGATAATAACACCTCGTAAAGTGCGAAGACAACTCCCTTCAAAGACGATCCAGCGCAGGGAGGCGAAGCAAGCCCTCGGGAGAGGGCGGCATTTAAGAGGTCGAGGATGACAATTACTTACCTCCCTCCGGAGACGTGGCAAGCCTCGGCGAAGACGAATTCGTCGTGCCTGAGGATCCCATCGAACAAGAGCGTTTTAGACGCAGGCTAATGGCCACGGCAAACAGCCTAAAGAAAAAGCAACAACAGCTTCAAGCTGATCAAGACCTACTAGCCGACAGATGGACCGAGGTCCTCGCGGCCGAAGAGTATGAACTCGAACGCCCCTCCAAAAGTTACCCAAAACGCAAGTTGCTCCCCCGATTAGAGGAGGCAGCATCACCAGCGCGCACAATCGGCAGACCGACCACCTCGTGGCGCGCGAGAGAGCGTGCAAGCCCTCCACCAAAACCGTACCCGGCATCGCTCTAAAAGCATGAAGCCACGGGGAACGCAGCGGACTTGCGAGATATATTGGAGGACAAGGCAAGATAATCCAGATCTATCTATGGATCACGGGACGCCCCGACCCCACGACAAACACCGTCACACGGATACAACTACTCGGCGGGCCAAACACAGCAGAACAACGCTCTCTCGAGCTACGTCGCGATATTGCTCAATCTGAGGCGCCGCACACCCACTATGCTTCAGCGACGAAGTAATGGATCATCAAATCCTGAAGGGTTCAAACCCGTTAATATCGAATCCTACGATGGCACAACAGACCCAGCGGTGCGGATTGAGATTATCTCCTCCATATACACATGGCCCGCGGCGACATCTTCACGCCATCAAATACATCCCGCTCAAGCTTAAAGGGCCAGCTCGGCATTGGCTTAACAGCCTGCCCGCAGAGTCAATTGGATCTTTGGGAAGACACGGAAGCTGCATTCTCGAGAACTTCCAGAGAACGCGTGTAATGCGACCACGGACGCAGATGACCTAAGCCACATAATCCAGCAGCCGGGCGAATCGGCGGGCAATTACGGACACGGTTCTAACAAAGAAAAATCAAATCGTCGATATCTCGATGCGAGGCACTAGCCGCCTTCAAACATAACATCCGCGACGAGTGGCTGGCCCGGCACCTAGGACAGAGAAGCGAAATCCATGGCAGCCCTCACATCCCTCATGACCCGCTTCAGGCGAGAGAGGATAGCTGGCTCGCTCGCGATAACAACCTCAAAGCAAAAACGGCGGCAGTCCGGATACCAAGGACCGCAATGGCAGGTTGCGTCGAAACAAAACAAACGCCGCGTAACGGCGACAACAATGAGGATCGGCAGTCAACGCCGGATTCGAGGCTCCAAAGCCGGTCAACGGAAGAAGCCATTCAAAAGAACCACTCGGGCCCGTCCAATTTGGACCGATACTCGACCGCTCTTGTCAAATACATGGAACCCCCGAAAAGCCAGCTAACCATACCAACAGAGATTGTTGGGTATTCAAGCAGGCAGGCAAATTAATCACCGAAAACAGTGACAAGGGGCTACACAGCGATGACGAGGAAGAGACCCGGCCGCCAACAACGAGAGGACAAAAGGATTCCCCCTCAAGTTCGGACGGTAAACATGATATACGCAACGATATTCCCAAGAGGGAGCGGAAGTGCACTAAAGGACGATATCTGCGATGGAGCGATCGCCCCAAAATTCAACTCATGGTCCTCTTGCCCGATCACTTTCGATCGAAGAGACCATCCGACCAATATCCGCCATGGCGGATTCGCGCGATTGGTTTTAGACCCAATCGTTGATGGATTTCACCTCACGAGTCCCGATGGATGGCGGTAGTAGCTGAACCTGCTTTATCGGGATACGGTCGCAAGATGGGCATAGACCCTTCAAGGATTAAACCTACAACGACAACCTTCAAAGGCGCCATACCAGGTGTCGAGGCCAATTGTACGAGCTCGCCACTGCGAAGTGGTCTTGGATCCCGGATAATTTCGAGCGAGGAGTTAATCTTCGACATAGTCCCGTTCATGGCGGCTATCACGCTCTGCTTGGACGGACGAACGCGTTGTAAAATTCAACGCGTGCCGCATTATGCATACCTTAAGCTCAAGATGCGGGCCCTCGTGGAGTCATCACGGTCAATGGAAACACGGAACGCTCCCTCGAGCGGAGGAACATACAATGCTCTCGCGGCAATCTGAGCAGCCTTTTAAGGCAATTCTCGAGTCCGGCCGTTAAACGACCGGACACGACCAAACGTGCCCGGAGCAACATCAACCAAGACCACATGGCACGTTCCGTGCACGCGTAGCAATGCGGCCCCAACCCCAGCCCTCGCAAAATTGCAAGACAAACTCTCCACAGACATAATTACGCCGGAGATACCATGGGCATAGGGGAAGGCACAACCACAACAGACCAGTGCGGTTCGACCACACCAGGGGCTCTCAAGTGTGTCGCTCTTTTTTCTTTTATTTTTCTCTTTTATACAGAACTCAGTCCGGCGGCGAACCTGCCGAACTCATGATGCAACAGCCAGGGAAGGACAAAGGCCGCGACGAACACTCAGGTGGTCTCCATCACAAGCATTAAATTTGTTAAAATACAACATTCCGCTGCCTACCCACGAGGGAGACGCCTTTAATTCGTCCAACCCTTGCTTTCCGCACTATTTGTATCATTCCGCACTGATAGCATATCTTCTTGAATAAAATGCAGCACTTTTGCCTATAATTGCATTACTTTATATATATATATATATATATATATATATATATATATTCATTTACGACATGTTGCACCCGTGCATCTTGGTACGACCAAACACACCAGGGCTTATGTCCTCCGCTTTATGGTGTGATAAAGTCCGACACTTTCACAAGTCGGCACCCGAACTTATAGCATTATATGAATCAGCTCGAATCATGCCTTGGGTCAATAGTTGGGTTTGCTCGGCTCCATGTTCGGCACCTTACGTTCCGTTCTATCGGCTAAGGTAGCACTGGGAGAACCACTGCGATTGCGCCCGGTTGAGCAGGTTAACGCCTCGATGGAAAGCTAAAATTGACCGGCATGATAAGGCGAGAGACTGGTCGCTGTTCGAGAGGTCCTTCGGGTCCTAAAGACCTCGCCGCTTGACGAAGTTCGGATTATGTCCGATGAAGGCGTGGATAGCGCCCCAATTGGTCTTCGAATACTAGGGGCTTCACGAAATTTAAAATTATAGAATTCTATGGCTAAGTGAGAGTGTTCAAGCACTATAAGTCCGGTTGCCTTGTTACGTTGTGTTGGCGCCTCCTAGATGGACCCAAAATGGGAACAAGAGTGCTCAAGTTTATCCCGAACACCCCAAAGACTTCGTGGCATGGGGGCTGAAGCCGACGAGTTGCCATCTCTCAGATTTAATAAGCGGCCGCCTGAAGGTAATATTTTAAATTAAACAAGTGTTTCTTAGCGCATATGAACAAAGTTTTCAGCGCCGAGGATAACACATTGCGAATTCACTCAATAATTACATCCACAGGGCACTCATCCGCAATCTTGCGGGCACCCTTGAGACAGCGTTATAGTAAATTTGGGCGTCGATGCTCCTTGCCCGCTGGTGGCGCGTCGATGATTAGCTTCTCCGCATCCAGCTTGCCCCAATGCACCTTTGCGCGGCAAGGGCCCGACGAGCACCTTCAATACAGGTGGGCGCTTGATAACCTCCACCCAGGGCACGATCCACCAGCCGTCGCCGCGAGGCGAAGTAGCTCCTGTGCATGGCCTCTCGAGCCACAGCCGGACTATGAGGCCCTTCATGGCCTGCTCGGCCACCTTGTGAAGCTCGACCAGCTGCTTCACCGGCGCTAGGGGCACCGGATGGCGGCCTCGGCATCTTGAGACCGAAGACCTTCTCCGTTGAGCTCCCTCCTCGGCTCGGTAGAATCTGGCGGACATCGAGACACGCTGCGAGGCAGATCTGCAAACGCCTCGAGAGCTCCGATTCGGGTAAGTAACACGTAATTTACATTCACATGCTTGCTTTGCATGAAAAATGCCTTACCCGCCGCTATCTTCCTCATCAACTCAACCTCCTGAAGGGACTTATGGGCCTCGGCCTTGGCGGTTTTAGCACTTTCGAGAGCGAGGCAAGCTCGGACTCTCGAGTCTTTGAGTCACGCTCCAAACTCTCATGCTTTTCCATGAGAGCAGGAGCTCTTGCTGAACCACCGCCACCCGCGCCTCTTGCTTTTCTCGCTCTACCCGTTCCGTGGCGCATTGCGTTGCTCGTCACAGACACGGCCTCCTTCGAGGTCGCCACCTCGTTCGTGGCCCTGCAGTACCCATGTTATCCTTGTTATTTTTTGTCGCAACCTAAATCCTTTTCTCAGAAGGTACAAATTCAAAGTGGTGTTACTCACCTTCTTTGTCTTGGAGCTGCTTCTGGCGCGCCGAGCTCTTGCCGGACCGCTCGAGCTCTGCTTCAACGCACCGACCTCCATGATCGGTCTGGCAGAGGTCAGCAGCGCAGCCTGCAACCCATATTGACATAATTTTTAGCAACCCTCGTATATCTTTTTAAGATCCTCATCCGGCTTTTCTTTCCAACACGAACCGAGCATCGGGGCTACTGTCTATGCGGTATTACATTGCATATTTTAACTTCTTACCTCAAAGCCCGATAGAAGGCTATTGCGAGGCTTGGTCAGCCCACCTTTGGCGAAGCTGCACCTTTCGAATCACCGCACTCATAATAGTGCGGTGTTCTTCCTCAATGGGCGCTCAGCAGCGCCTCAACAAATTGCCGGCGCCTCGGTTGGGCGGAAGCCACCGGCGTCACGGTCTTGCCCCGTTCGAAGGGCCGCCGACGGACTCGGAACCACTGCGGGTTCTGTTGTGGAGTCGGCGCAAAGTCCGGAGGGCGCCTTGTGGCGCCTCGGGCCTCCCGATGGGTCCCTTCGGGATCCCACCTCGGCGTCCTCGGCGTCGTGAGGGTGGAGGAGGTCGGGATGGAGTCTACATCCGGCGAAGCCAACGACCCGCTTCGATGAAGCGGGAGATCATCACTGGCGGACTACAGGCGGTATGCGGCATTAGAATGACACTATGTGGCGCAGAAAAGAAATTATAAATCATTCAGGAATCGGGATACTTACGATCTCGCCGAGGCTGGCCCTCGAAGGCCATTCTTCCTCGCCAATGTTGATGTTGGCAGAGCTGTCCGGGAATAGTCCTTCCCTCTTGGACCCTCCGCCTCCCCAGTTGGGAAGCCTTCCTCTTCCTCTCTCCCTCCTCCGGAGAGAGTCCTCTTCCTCCTCCTCATTTTCGGGAGGAGTCAGCCCCGAGTCGTCGGACACCTGAAAACGGGCACTCTTTCGAGCACCGTGGCCTCCTTCTTGGCCTTCTTCTCCGGCACCACGTGCGGTGCGGAACCAGCAACCTCGCTAGACGGCGTCTCTGGATTTTCGGCATAGGAGCCGGACGGTAATCTGCTCCGCCTTCTTCATCCAGTCTGTCAAAGGAAAAGGGAAATTAAAACCGCATAGAGTCAAACTATGGAAAACAAGTGTCCCGTAAAGGGTAGAATCACTTACCTCGTCAACTGGGTGCTGCGGCGAAATCCGCGATCTTGATCGCGGATGCGGGCTTCGCGCCTTGAACAACACCTTCCAGCGCCTTCAGCGTTGTGTCAAGAGCTTGTTCAGCGCTGGTGCTGTTCCGGATCGAACTCCCATAGATTGAATGCCGCTCTTGGCATGGGAGAATCCGGCGGACGAGCATGACTTGGACCACGTTAACCAGCTGAGCTTCTTCACCAACTTCTTGATACAGGTTTGGAGTCCGTCGGCTCCTTCAAACTGCCCCACAGCAAGCCCTTCTCTTTCCAGGAGGTGAGCTGCGTGGGGATACCAGATCTAAACTCGGGGGCCGCCGCCCATTTAGGGTCACGCGGCTCGGTGATGTAGAACCACCCCGATTGCCACCCCTTGACAGATTCCACGAAGGCCCCTTCAAACCAAAGGACGTTGGGCATCTTGCCCAACATGGCGCCTCCGCACTCCGCTTGAATGCCCTTCACTACCTTGACTTGACATTGAAGGTCTTGAGCCACAAGCGAAGTGGGGCTGGATGCAGAGGAAGGCCTCGCACACGACGATAAACGCCGAGATGTTGAGGATGAAGTTGGCGCGGATCATGGAAATCCAGGCCGTAGTAGAACATGAGCCCCGGACAAAGGGGTGAAGTGGAAAGCCCATCCATGGAGGAAGTGGGAAAGAAAGACAACCCTCTCATGGGGCACAGGGGTGGGGATGAGCTGCCCTCGTCGGGCAGCCGGTCGCCGATGTCGCCGGAGAGGTATCCGGCGCCCGCGCGTTTGGCGATTGCTCCTCCTTAACGATGGAGGCCAACCATTTACCTCCCGCTCGGACATGGTCGGAGAAGGTTGAGACGAGATCTTGCGAACTTGGGCGCTGGAGCTCGAGTCTTGCGGAGATGGATAAGCAAAGGAGGAAGAAGGCGTGGGTGAGAAGGTGAATCCTTATCCCTTATATGGGCGGGTGAAGTCTTACGCGTCCCCACCGCCCGGTAAAACTCGCTTATCTCCCAAGCGTCACCATCAATGACGTGGTTGGGTTACCCACGCCCGTATTGATGAGAATCCGGATTAAGGGGAAACACGATCTCTGCTTTGACAAGGCGTGCCAAGAAACCGCTTCGCTAAATCGTTGAGGTGGTAAAGCAAAAACAATTGAGTAATAGCTTGGTAGTGGTGTGACGTCATGCCACGGAAAACGTCGGCAGATTGAACTTGTGTATGTATTATTATTCTCTCTTGATGGAATGTGGAATTTATTTTGCGAGCGGACACTATCCTGGTGTTCACAATCTTCTATCATTTGGAGGAGGAACCCGCCTTGCAATGCCAAGCAATATACACGCCGGACTTATCGTCATTGAAGCCTGGTTCGGGGCTCTTGAGGAGTCTGGATTAGGGGTGTCCGGATAGCGGACTACCATCATCAGCCGAACTATCATTTGCGGACTATCATCATCGACCGGACTCCAAGACTATGAAGATACAAGATTGAAGACTTCACCCGTGTCCGGATGGGACTTTCCTTGGCGTGGAAGGCAAGCTTGGCGATCTGGATATGTAGATCTCCTACCATTGTAACCGACTCTATGTAACCCTAGCCCTCTCCGGTGTCTATATAAATCGGATGGCTTTAGTCCGTGGGACAACAATCACAACAACCCTTACAATCATACCATAGGCTAGCTTCTAGGATTTAGCCTCCTTGATCTCGTGGTAGATCCACTCTTGTAAACATCCACAATATCAATATCAATCAAGCGGGGCGTGGGTTTTACCTCCATCAAGAGGGCCCGAACCTGGGTAAAACATCGTGTCCCTCGTCTCCTGTTACCATCCGCCTAGACGCACAGTTTGGGACCCCCTACCCGAGATCCGCCGGTTTTGGCACCGACAGTGGCCCCACGGGTGTCCTTGGCAAGGGCCTTGCCGGGGCCCCGGCAAGGGTCTTGCTGTGGCGCTTGCTGTCATCCCCGGCAAGGCTCTTGCCGGGGGCCTTGTGGTCCTCCTTGGGTGGGATCCCGCCAAAAATCATCACCATCTTAAGTGGGCATCTGGTCTTGAATGTCTTCACAAAGATCTGCATGCCACCACGGGGATGTCTCCCGAATCCTTGCCCCATGGGGGTAGTGGACTCGAGGGTGACCTCGCTCCGTAGGTGTGGGGCGAGCTGCCATGGCAAGGATCTTTCCGGGCTAGCCAAACCCGCCCCCCGGCAAGGATCTTGCCGGAGGAGGGGGGGGGGGGGCTGCTCTGTCCCCCTTGCTCTTTGTGGTCTTGGTCTTGGCGTCGTTCTGCTTCTCTTCAGCTTCGCTCTTACCTTGGCTTACCTCCCTTGCCGTGCTTGGTGTGGTGGCGCCCGTGGCTCGGACTGCCCGTGCACAGTCATAGGGGTACAAAAAGTGTGCCCCCCTTTTTGTACACCGACACCCATGGGGCCACCATCAGGCCCGCTCCAGTCACACCTCCACCGCCGTTCGCATGCAGCTGCCGACCCAACCAGCCGGGCAGGCACCTGCGTGGCGGCGTATAGATCTTCATGGAGACCCACCACTGCGCCACCTCAGCTGCCTGCCTGCCTACATGGCATCGCAGGCACCGCTGTCCGGCGCGTGTCGACACAAGAGGGAGCGGTGACGGACGAGACAGGGCTCTCCCCCGTCCCCGATAAAGCAAGGACACCTAAGCGAGACGCATTAAATGCGCCATTCGTGTAATGCGAGGGATAACCTCGCATCACTCTACCCTTTCCACCTCCTGTGTGCCACTGTGGCAACCCCTTTTCCTATAAAAGGAGGCCCAAGGCAACCAGGAAGAGGATTCGGCTTTTTGGAGCTCCTCACGCCCCAGACCTCGTTCCAGAACACAGATAAACGATCCACCAAAGTAGGAGTAGGGTTTTACGCATCCTCGCGGCCCGAACCTGGATAAACGAACCGCGTGCTATCTGTTTGATCCGCTCTTCTCACGAGCCCGCGCCCCGCAACCGTAGTAGGGATCCTTGTGATCCCATAGGTGTCATTCCCACCGACATCTTTGGCGCGCCAGGTACGGGGTGCAGTTGTGAGAATCGGCTTTAACAGTTAGTTCGACGCTTCTTCATCGTCATGGCGCCCAAGAAGAAGACGACGGTGGCGGTTGGCCCGTCGGAAGCCGGACATCCCGTCCCGACGCGGGCGAGCAGCGGACCGGTCGCAAAAAGGACCCGGGGCGCAGTTCGCGAACACCAACACCGTCCCAGCAGCCGGAGTCTGGGAGGCGGCGATGTTCGTGCACCTGGTAACGGGCCGCACGCCGCCAAATCAAAAGTCGGAGCCAGGCCCTCCGCGGGTGACGCGGGGCCTTCCAAGATCGCTGCCAGCCCGTCCGAAGCGGCGAAACTTCAAGACTCCACGCCGGCGCCGGCGGCGCGCTCCTCAAGCGGCGTGGCGAAGGCGTAATCACGCCCGAAGACCCCGGCGTCGCCCAGAGGAACAACCCCAGCGCCACTCCGGGATGCGAAGACCTGCCCGCTCGCCGAGGCGCTGGCGAAGATGGCATGCGGCCGCGGGGTCGTGATAGATCTCCTTCTGACATGGTCAGAAGTCGAAGCCCGTCGCGATCTGTGCAGGTTTCGCTGCCACCAACGCCAACAGAAGCCCTGGCGCGCGCGCACTTGCTCCTCGATTTTCCTCCCACTACGGGGAAACTCGACGAATGGAGAGCCACTATCCGAAGCCTTGTTGCGGTGGCCAACAAAGACGAACCAAGTCCGGTGGAGCCCCCGGGTCAACGCTCCGACGGGGTCCAACGTACCAGTGGCAGGAAAGCCTGCGGCGCCGCGACCACGGTGCACTCGCCTCCTCCTCGCCCGGTACCGCGGACGCCAGCCCGTCGTGACGTTACGGGCGACGAAATCTCCATAGCGTCGTCCGACCCGCGGACCCACTGTGACCAGCGCCAAGTTCTTCGGGAACGAGAACATGAAGACGCTCGAACCACTATCGAGCGCCGGCGCGGAGCGCGCCACTAATCAGACAGGCGAGCAGGGCCTGCTGTGAACCACCCGGCACCAGAGAGCCCTGGAGGCCTACCTTACAAGGTAGGCTGTCCGGCTTTTACCCGTGAGCTGCGAAAGTTCCAGTGGCCCACTCACCGCACCTTCAAACCTGACGTAGGCGAAAAGTACAGCGGCAAGACCCACCCGTCCGAGTTCCTCAGCATCTACACCATCGCGATGCAAGCTGCCGGAGCCCGCGACGAAAAGGTGCTTGTGAATTACTTTCCGTTGGCTCTTAAACCCAATGCCATGTCATGGTTGATGCACTTGCCGGTAGACTCCATTTCCTCCTGGTCGGTTTGTGCCATGAGTTCGTGGGCGCCTTCTTTGGAGGCCACCAAGCCCATATTGGCCAAGCGAGCAACCTGCACGTCATTCCCCAGAAGGGAGGCGAGAGTCTCCGCAAGTACATACAGAGGTTCAGCCGGATATAGTACAATATTCCTGATGTTCACCCTGCCGCCATCATCAGCGCGTTCCATCAGAACGTGCGTAACCGCAAGATGCACGAAGAGCTGGCAATGAACAAGGTGAAAGATGTAGCAGAACTCCATGTTCTTGCTGACAGATGTGCCCGAGCTGAACAGGAAGTAAGTACCCTGGCGAAGATGCCGGTGTGGAAACCGACTCCTCAGATGAGGATACTGCCGCCCCGGCAAAGAAGGGCCGGCGCCGCAACATGAAGCGCAAAGGTAAAGCCGTGCTTGCCGTCGAGGGAGCTGATGACACAGGCTCCACCAAGAAAACCAAGGCAGATGACCCCGGCAAGGAAATTGCCGGATGTGTCGCCTGCCGGGCCTTGGCGGCTGCCAAGAAGCCAGGAAACTCCGACAAGCGATACTGCAAGATCCATCGCACCAAAGGTCATGCTCTCCAAGACTGCCGACAGGTTGAGCTCCTCGCTGAGAAGCAGAGGGCTGAATATGAGAGGCGGGACAAGGAGAAGGGCCAAGACGGTGCTGAGGGGTCCGGCAAGAAGCGCGACGTGCAGGCAGGCCGTCGCGGCAAGGATAAACAACAGGAGAGGCCCGCCCGGGGCCGTGACAGAAAGCCAGAAGACGACGATGACGAAGAGGACGACGAATTTGACGACCAAGAGTTTGAAGCTCTGAGAGGCCATGTGGCCGACGGCGGCGCCACAGCATACCTCTCACCGCCCGGCTTAAGCGATTGGGCGCGAGATTACAACGGCAGAGCCGTCGTTTGATGCCCAAAGGCGGCTGAAGTGGTCCAGCACACCTATCATTTTGACATCGAGGATCACCACGATCTTACTATCGCGATCGGGTGCTTGCCGTTGTTGGTTTCACCAACAATCGCAACCTCAAGGTGACAAAGATGCTAGTCGATGGCGGGGCGGTCTGAACTTGATGTCGCTTTGCCGTGGTCGGCTGCAGATTCTGATGGAGACCTCGAAGAGGCGGGCACGCTTCGGGGTCAACCGGGAAGAAGCCAACCCAAGGGAAAGGTCACGCTGCCCGTGACTTTTGGAAGCGATCTGAACTACGGGGACGGAGAGGATGCGTGTTCGATGTTGCCAAGATCCCTTGCCCTGGCGGGATCCTTGGCGCCCAACGCTAGCCAAGTTCATGGCGGCGTCACACTACGCCTACAACACCACGAAGATGCGGGGCCTGTGGCGATCATCACCATCCCTCCGATAAGAAAGATGCGCTGATTTGCGCTGACCAACTATACCAGCAAGCAGTTGCAGCAGCTGCCGCCACTAGGGCACTTGCTCCTTCCGCTGGGACCTCGGGAGGGAAGAAGAAGAAGACCGGTGAGACCTCGGACACCCACTCCGGCAAGCGCACCTCTTCGGAGTGTAGCGCTTCCGTCGAGGACGTGCGAGAGAGCTCCACCGGCAGAAACAAGAAGCCCAGGGCCATACCGCCAGGAACCAAGAAGGTTTTTGTTAATGAGGACGACATGAGAGGAGCTTTCACCATAAGCTCCGCCCTTGACGACAAATAGGAAGACGCGCTCGTCACCTTCCTATGGGCGAATGTCGATGTGTTTGCATGGCAAGCTTCCGACATCCCCGACGTTCCCAGGGAGGTGATTGAGCACCACCTTGCTGTCTGTCCTCATGCGCGGCCCGTCAAGCAAAAGGTCAGAAAGCAAGCTTTGGAACGACAAGAGTTCATCACAGAAGAGATCCGGAAACTGGAAGCAGCGGGTTTGGTAAGAGGAGTGCTCCACCCAACGTGGTTGGCCAATCCGGTCGTAGTGTGCAAGGCAAATGGGAAGTGGAGGCTGTGTATTGATTACACAGATATCAATAAGCCTTGTCCTAATGACCCCTTCCCGTTGCCGCGCATCGACCAGATTGTTGACTCCACAGCTGGGTGTGATCTGTTTTCATTCCTCGATGCCTACTCCGGCTACCACCAGATCTTCATGACAAGAGAAGACAAAGAGAAAACATCATTCATCACCCCATGTGGCACGTATTGTTTCATGCGGATGCCTTTCGGGTTGAAGAGTGCTGGTTCGACGTTTGCAAGGGCGGTCCAGATTGGTTTTGAACCCCAGCTCCATTGAAATATGGAAGCTTATATGGATGACATAGTGGTCAAAACCAAGGACAGGGCAACCCTCATACTAGATTTGCAAGAAACATTTGCAAACCTGCGCAAGATCAATCTCAAGCTGAACCCTGAGAAGTGCGTCTTTGGCGTCCCGTCCGGCAAGCTTCTCGGGTTCTTTGTGTCTCAGCGTGGGACAGAGGCCAATCCGGACAAGATCAAAGCTATAGAGCAGATTGAGGCACCCAAGCGAATCAAGGATGTGCGTCGTCTTGCTGGTTGCGTCGCCGCCATGTGCAGATTCTTTTCCAAGTCTGTCGAGCATGCCCTCCCCTTTTTCAAGATCCTGAAAAAGGCGGGCCCGATGGAGTGGACGCCGGAAGCCGAAGCAGCGTTGCAAGATTTGAAAAAGTACCTCTCCTCTGCGCCAATACTAGTTGTGCCTAGGCCACATGAGCCGTTGCTGCTATACCTGGCGGCAACGAACCAGGTGGTCAGCGCCGCACTAGTGGCGCAGAGAGAGGTTGACGACGAGGTAATGGCAGCGACAGAGCCCGACACCACCAGTGCAGAGGTGACACAGCCATTTGAAGTGCCGCCGAAGAAGAAAATGATGCAGCACCCGGTCTACTTTGTTAGTTCCCTCCTGCAGGGGGCTAGGTCAAGGTACTCCAGCGTGCAGAAACTGCTCTTCGACCTTCTTATGGCCTCGAGGAAGCTGCGTCACTACTTCCAGGCACACGAGATCACTGTCGTCACTCGCCTCCCTCTGCAGCGGATATTGCACAATCCAGATGCAACGGAAAGAATTGTGGAATGGGCACTGGAGCTGTCCAGCTTTGGCCTCAAGTTTGAAAGTACTTCGACGATTCAGAGCCGAGTCCTGGCGGAGTTCATTGCAGAATGGACCGCAACGCCTGACGAAGAAGCCCAAGAGACTGCTCTCCCCGTTAAGGAGGCAAGTTGCAATTGGATCATGTACTTTGATGGAGCTTTCTCCTTACAAGGCGCTGGGGCTGGCGTACTGCTTGTCGCGCCCACCGGAGAGCACCTCAAGTACGTGATCCAGATGCACTTCCCGAGGGAGGTGTCAACAAACAATACGGCATAGTACGAAGGGCTGCTTGCCGGTCTTAGGATCGCGGCGGACCTCGGAATCAAGAAACTCATCGTCAGGGGCGACTCGCAGCTTGTCGTCAAGCAGGTCAACAAGGATTACTAGAGCCCGTTGATGAAGGCCTATGTCGATGAAGTGAGAAAGCTGGAAGAGCGTTTCGACGGTATACAGGCTGAATACATTCCCCGAGCGGAGAACGATATCGCCGATTACCTGTCAAAACGCGCTGCCCTCAAGCTACCTGTGGAACCAGGTACCTTTGTGCTTCAGCTAACTCAGCCATCCGTTGATACATCAACAGAGCAGAACAGAGGAGGAAATCAGGGCCCGGCAAGTACATTCCCGCCAAGCTCCCCAGAGCCGCTGACAAGGATGTTTTCCGGGGACACTGAGCCCGCCTTGGGACGGCTAGCTCCGGCGGAGCGTCAAGCTCTTGCCGTCGAGACAGCCGCTCCTATAGCGGAGGAAATGCCTTTAGTCCTTGCCGTCGAGCCCCAGGCTCCAGCGTGGGCACAACATACCGTCCGATTCCTCCAAACAGGGGAACTTCCTGAGGAGGAGGAAGAAGCGGAAAAAGTAGCCCGTCGCTCTATCATGTACCAGTTAAATCGATGACGTCCTGCAGTAAAGAGGCGAGCGGTGTGAAATTGAAGTGTATCCCTTGAGAGGAAGGATCGGAGCTGTTGGCGGATACACGGAGGCATATGTGGATCCCACATCGGTCAAGGGCCCTTGCCGCAAGGCATTTCGGCAAGGCTTCTTCGCCCACCGCCCTCCAGATGCTGACGACACTAGTCACCAGTGTGAAGCGTGTCGATTCCATTCAAAGAAGCTTCATCAGCCAGCTCAAGCCCTTCAAACCATTCCTCTCTCCTGGCCCTTCTCGATCTGGGGGCTCGACATATTGGGCCCTTTCCCCCGCGTTGTCGGGGGCTTTGAGTACTTGTATGTTGCAATCGACAAGTTCACAAAGTGGCCAGAGGTGGAGGCAGTGAGGAAGGTCACAGCTCGGTCAGCCGTCAAGTTCTTCAAGTGACTAGTGTGCCGTTTTGGTGTACCCAACAGGGTCATCACCGACAACGGCACACAGTTCACAAGCCACACCTTCATGCAATATACTGAAGACCTCGGCAGCAAAGTCTGTTTTGCTTCCGTTGCTCACCCACGAAGCAATGGTCAAGCTGGGAGGGAAAATGCTGAAGTACTGCGAGGATTAAGGACCAAGACCTTTGACAGGCTGCACAAGAGTGGAAGGCGCTGGATTGATGAGTTGCCGGCGGTTCTTTGGTCGATCAGGACGACGCCAAATCGAGCCATCGGCCAGACACCCTTTGCCCTAGTATACGGTGCCGAAGCAGTTCTCCCCACTGAACTCATATATGGGTCACCTCTAGTGCTCGCTTATGATGAGCTTGAGCAAGAGCAACTGCGGCAAGATGACGCAATGCTCCTTGAGGAAGATCGTCTTCGGGCGGCTGTGAGAGCAGCACGCTACCAGCAAGCCTTGCGCCGCTACCATAGCCGCAAGGTTCATGCCCGAAGCCTTGAGGAAGGCGACCTTGTCCTTCGGCGTGTTCAATTGGTCAAGAATTCCAACAAGTTGACGCTAAAGTGGGAAGGCCCTTATCGGGTAATACGAGTCACCAGGCCCGGGGCAGTCCGCCTGGAGACCGAAGATGCCGTTCCGATGAGTAATTCCTGGAACATTGAGCATCTTCGCAAGTTTTACCCGTGAGGCGGGGCTTGCCGGGCACCCCGGCAAGCCACCTTTTGTACAAGCATTGCCGATGATGCATGTAACCCTTTGTACAAAGCCAAGCGCAGACCCTGAGCATAAATAAATGAAGCGCTGGCGCCCTAAGTTATAGCATGCATGCTAGGTCGAGTCTCGTCCTTGGTTAGGGTTGATAGTGCTTAGCGGCGACTAACCCCTAGCTTAGAGGTCGAGTGTGCGTCTCTTTGCCGTTCTTTTGTCTTCTTTGGTTCGCATGACTCCTAGATATCCTTGCCGGATCACTTGGGGACGAAAAAGAGAAGAGGGACAGACCAGCATCTAGACCCCCGCAAGCCAGTATTGTCGGGGGGCTGCAAGAGCAAAGATTCACCCACGGCGAACCAGAGTTGCCGGGGGCTACCGCTTCAGATAAGTTCTTCATCCCTTATCATGCATTCCCTTATGGACTGAGGTATGTGAAACCTCGTTTTTCCCCAAAGCTACCGTGCTCCCCTAACTCTAGGCCCTAGGGCTCGCTCCTGGGGCCAGGTTTGGTCGTAGTCGCGGCAACGAAAGGATGAAACAAGGAGCCTGAACCCGCCTCATCCCTGCCTCCGCCAAAGGCGTGAGAAAGGTCGAGCGAAGTGGGAAGACGGCAAGGCCTGTTACCGGGCAAGGAAATGTTTATCTTAGAGATATCAAGGATTTACTCCTTGTCGTGGGTTCTGGCCGCAAAAAAATGACCCGGCAAGCATCCCTTTTTCATTAAAAACATTCCTCTCAAGTACAGTCCATAGGGAATGAAAAACATGAATGATGGGATTACAAGTTTTAAATTCAGCTAAGGCCCGAAGGCTTACAAACTAAAAAGAGATAAGGTGCCCGTAACCCCTTTCTTGTCCCTCTCCTCAGGAGGCAGGTCGAGGAGGCGAAAAGGGCAAAAGGGGCGCCTAGGCACCAAGAGAACATCTCGGTGGCCGTCCGAAGGCTGGATGGTGATGGCGGCTGATACGTCTCCGTCGTATCTACTTTTCCAAACACTTTTGCCCTTGTTTTGGACTCTAACTTGTATGATTTGAATGGAACTAACCCGGACTGACGCTGTTTTCAGCAGAATTGCCATGGTGTTGTTTTATGTGCAGAAAACAAAAGTTCTCGGAATGACCTGAAACTCCACGGAATATCTTAGAATAAATAATAGTAAATCCTCGCCAAAGATGAAGACCAGGGGGCCCACACCCTGTCCACGAGGGTGGGGGGCGCGCCCCTCCCCCCTGGGCGCGCCCCCCTACCTCGTGGGCCCCCTGGTGGCCCTCCGACGCCAACTCCAACTCCATATATTGGCTTTCGAGGAGAAAAAAATCAGAGAGAAAGTTTCATCGCATTTTACGATACGGAGCCGCCGCCAAGTCCTAATCTCTCTCGGGAGGGCTGATCTGGAGTCCGTTCGGGGCTCCGGAGAGGGGGATTCGTCGCCGTCGTCATCATCAACCATCCTCCATCACCAATTTCATGATGCTCACCGCCGTGCGTGAGTAATTGCATCGTAGGCTTGCTGGACGGTGATGGGTTGGATGAGATTTATCATGTAATCGAGTTAGTTTTGTTTGGGTTTGATCCCTAGTATCCACTATGTTCTGAGATTGATGTTGCTATGACTTTGCTATGTTTAATGCTTGTCACTAGGGCCCAAGTGCCATGATTTCCGATCTGAACCTATTATGTTTTCATGAATATATGTGAGTTCTAGATCCTATCTTGCAAGTCTATAGTCACCTACTATGTGTTATGATCCGGCAACCCCGAAGTGACAATAATCGGGACCACTCCCGGTGATGACCATAGTTTGAGGAGTTCATGTATTCACTATGTGCTAATGCTTTTTCCGGTTCTCTATTAAAAGGAGGCCTTAATATCCCTTAGTTTCCAATAGGACCCCGCTGCCACGGGAGGGTAGGACAAAAGATGTCATGCAAGTTCTTTTCCATAAGCACGTATGACTATTTACGGAATACATGCCTACATTATATTGATGAACTGGAGCTAGTTCTGTGTCACCCTATGTTATGAATGTTACATGATGAACCACATCCGACATAATTCTCCATCATTTATCCGGTGCCTACGAGTTTTCCATATACTGGTTTACGCTTATTTACTTTTCCGTTGCTATTGTTACAATCACTACAAAAATACCAAAAACATTACTTTTGCTGTCTTTACTTTGTTACCTTACCACCACTATCACATTACTTTGCTACTAAACACTTTGTTGTAGATACTAAGTTTCCAGGTGTGGTTGAATTGACAACTCAGTTGCTAATACTTGAGAATATTCTTTGGCTCCCCTTGTGTCGAATCAACAAATTTGGGTTGAATACTCTACCCTCGAAAATTGTCGCGATCCCCTATACTTGTGGGTTATCAAGACCTTTTTCTGGCGCCGTTGCCGGGGAGCATAGCTCTATTCTTTGAGTCACTTGGGATTTATATCTGCTGGACACTATGAAGAACTTGAAAGACGCTAAGACAAAAATTTGTCCCTCAACTACGAGGGGAGGTAAGGAACTGCCATCTAGCTCTGCACTTGATTCACCTTCTGTTATGAGTAAGCTAGCGACACCTAAACCTACTACTGCTCTGAATTCTGATATGTCGCATGTTATTGATGATGCCACTTCTGCTATGCATGATACTTATGATGAAACTACTTCTATGCTTGATACTACTATGCCACTTGGTGAATTTCTAGATGAGCAAATTTCTAAGTCTAGAGAAAGAGAAATTAGTGAACCTGAACACGATGATGTTAGTGATGATGAACCTATGCCTGTTATTCCTGAGGGTTATCTTTTTAATAATGAATCTTATGAAGCTATTCTTGCTTGTTCGGATAAACCTGAACGTAAGAGGTTACTAATTAAGTGGAGTAAGGAATCTTTTAGAGGTAGGATGAGACCCGACCCTGCTTTTGCTACTTCACCTATCGTGTTCTGATCAGGATTATTATGGTATTCTTGTTGATCCGGATATAATTACTTTGGTTGAATCTGATCCTTTTATGGCTATGAATCTGAAACTGTTGTGGCACATCTTCGTAAGTTAGATGATATAGCTGCCCTGTTTACTAATAATGAGAGATCACGCCACTTTTATATACTCAAAATATTTCCGTTCTCATTAAAGGGTGATGCTAAGAAATGGTTTAATTCTCTTGATCCTGCCTGTGTGCAAAGTCCCCAGGATATGATTTATTACTTTTCTGCTAAATATTTCCTGCTCATAAGAAACAAGCTGCTTTGAGGGAAATATACAATTTTGTGCAAATTGAAGAAGAGTCTCCCACAAGCTTGGGGAGGCTTCTCAAGTTACTTAATGCTTTGCTGATCATCCTCTTAAGAAACCTGAAATATTTGATATCTTTTATAATGGACTAACGATGCTTCCAGATATTACGGATAGTTGTGCTGGTTCTCTTTTCAGGAAAGAACACGGATGAAGCTGAAATTTTATTGAATAATATGTTGGCAAATGAAAATAATTGGGCACCTCCGAGCCACCTCCGAGCCAACTCTGAGCCAGCTCTGAGCCAATTCTTGAGCCTATTCCTAAACCAACTCCGAAGAGAGGTGTTCTATTTCTCAGTCCGAAGATATGCAAGAGGCAAAGAAATCTATGAAAGAAAAAGGTATTAAAGCTGAAGATGTTAAGAATTTACCTACTATTGAAGAAATACATGGTCTTAATTTACCATGTTGAAGAAGTATATGATCTCAATTACTTATTTACTGAAGAACCTCCCGATATCCCGACACAGGTAGTAAAGGTAAATTCTCTCTATAGATATGATAAAGTTGAAGTCCCTCTAAAATTGCTAGTCAGTGCTTGGATGAGTTTGATGACTTTATGTTTAAGCAAGATGACTTTAATACTTATTTTGGTAGACAATTAAAGCAGAATACCTTGATGATTAAACGCTTGAGTGATTATATGGATAATATTAGAGGTGAACTTAAACTTGTTAGCAAACATGCTTCTATGGTTACCACTCAAGTAGAACAAGTACTTAAAGCTCAGAAAGAAATGCTTGATGAAATGAATAGTAAGAAAAATGATTATGCTGTTAGAGTGGCTACTAGAACTGGTAGAATGACTCAGGAACCTTTGTATCCTGAAGGCCACCCTAAGAGAATCGAGCAAGATTCTCAAAGAAATAATATTGATGCACCTAGTTCTTCTAAAAGGAAGAAAAGAAAATGATAGAACTGTGCAAACTTCTAGTGAACCTATTGCTGAACCACGATAATCCAAATGATATCTCTATGTCCGATCTTTGAAACACAATCTGTAATGAACATGAACCTAGTGAAAATGTTAATGATGATGTTCATGATGATGCTCAACCTAGTAATGATAATGATGTAGAAGTTGAACCTGTTGTTGATCTTGATAACCCACAATCAAAGAATCAACGTTATGATAAAAGAGACTTCGTTGCTAGGAAACATGGTAAAGAAAGAGAACCATGGGTTCGAAAACCCATGCCTTTTCCTCCAAACCATCCAAGAAAAAGGATGATGAGGATTTTGAGCGCTTTGCTGAAATGATTAGACCTATCTTTTTGCGTATGCGATTGGTGATGTGCTCAAAACAAATCCTTATGCTAAGTATATGAAGGATATCATTACTAATAAAAGAAAGATACCGGAGGCTGAAATTTCCACCATGCTTGCTAATTACACTTTTAAGGGTGGAATACCAAAGAAACTTGGAGATCCAGGAGTACCTACTATACCATGCTCCATTAAAAGAAACTATGTTAAAACTGCTTTATGTGATCTTGGAGCCGGTGTTAGTGTTATGCCTCTCTCTTTATATCGTAGACTTGACTTGAATAAGTTGACACCTACTGAAATATCTTTGCAAATGGCTGATAAATCAACTGCTATACCTGTCGGTATTTGTGAGGATGTGCTTGTTGTGGTTGCAAACGTTACTATTTTAACGGACTTTGTTATTCTTGATATTCCCGAGGATGATAGTATGTCTATTATTCTTGGAAGACCTTTCCTTAATACTGCAGGGGCTGTTATTGATTGCAACAAAGGCAATGTCACTTTTCATGTTAATGGTAATGAGCATACGGTGCACTTTCCTAGGAAACAACCTCAAGTTTATAGTATCAACTCTATTGGAAAAATTCCATCGATTATATTTGGAGGTTTTGAATTTCCTCTTCCTACTGTCAAAAAGAAATATGATATACTTATTGTTGGGGATGTCCATATCCCCGTTGAGGTAACATAGTGTTATTCGAAATTTCTCCGGTTCCATGATTATCGGGATGAGTTTGTTAACAAGACTTGATCAACCTTGTTAGTGGATTCTTTTTGATGAGCATGAGATGGATGAAACTAGAAGCACAACCTTCTGTACCCTCTTTATATTTTCTGTTCTTTAGTAGAAATAAAGTAAAATAGTATTTTTACATACATTTCTGACTTATCCGTGCAATATAAAAATATACCGAAAATAAAAGTCCTCAGAATGCCATGCCAATTTAATATGATTTTTTCAGGAATATTTAAGGATTTTTAGTGCAAAAATTACCGCAGGGGGAGCTGCCACCTAGTCACGAGGGTGGAGGGCGTGCCCTACCCCCTTGGCGCGCCCCCCTGCCTCGTGGGCCCACGGTTGCCCTCCTCCGCTTATTCCTGCACCCATCCTCTTCCTTTGTCTCACACAAACCCGAAAAACCAACTCAAGCTCGTGTTCCAGCAACTTTTGCTGCAATTTTCGATCTCCTTGCTCAAAGCACCTCTCGCAAAACTGCTTGGGGAGATTGTTCCTTGGTATGTGACTCCTCCATTGGTCCAATTAGTTTTTGTGCTAGTGCTTTATTCATTGCAAATTTGTGCTGCATAGGTGACCATGTTCTTGAGCTTGCATGTCAAATATATATGGTTCCAAGTAGTTCTAATGCTTGATATATGCTCTAGGCACTTGTATGAGTAGTTGCTATCAATCTTATTGAAGTTGGTTCACTTTTGTTTGAAGTTACTAAAAATTTCAGATTGTTTCAGAAATAATGAAGAGACTTTTGAGGGGCTCGTCGAGCCGAAGTTCTAAGGAGAAACAAAAGGAAGAAGAACAGAAGCCCAAATTTAATCTGCCTCGTATCGCGGAGGTCCGGCCGTGTGAATGGCCTTCCGATTACTTCTTGAGGAGTGCCGTGATTTATGAAGATTTCTATCTATTGATTGAGAACGCCGGCCTCACCAACTTCCTCCGCGACCAACGTCATTAGTATCTCTTACTCACAAATACTTTTGTGCAGAACTTCTACTTTTTCCCTAAGAAATCACCTCCAACAGTAGAGTTCCATTTATATGATGTTGCTAGGGAGATGACATTAGCTGCATTTTGCGAGGTTTGCAAAATACCTTTCGAGGGTTCTTTAGATGAACCACACCGTAATGAAGTGGAAGCTTATATTGACACTATCACTGTGGGAGAAACCAGGAAGGTTTCTGATGCAAGAATTACTAGCATACATTTCCCTGTTTTATGCTACTTTGTCTTATTTGCTAGTCGTTGCTTGATTGGTCGCGGGAACTGTGGGAACCTTAGTATTCCTGATATTATTATTTTGCTCCATGGTTTATACTGCAATAACTCTGTTAGTATGGGTGGAATTGTTGCTAAACGGTTGAGTATGAACCGTACTAAGGGCCCCATCTTTGGAGGCATTTATGCTTCACGCCTAGCTGAACATTTTGAAATACCTATTAGGCATGAGGAGAAAGAAGAAACAACGCTGCCCCGTGCTTATTTAGATTATAAGAGTATGGTAGCGCATGATTTTCTTGTTAAGAATCGCGAAGGGGCGCTTAAATATAAATTGTACTTTGATAAACATCACCCTGAGACTATTACTTTGCCTACTCCCTCTTTGTTTAACTTGTCTGCAGGTACTTACATTGTTCCGTGGGCGGCTGTTCAAGCCTATCGGAATCCTGCACCAGCCTCGGAACCGGAGCCTCCACGAATGTCTTTTTATTCTTGGGATCCTGAGGCGGTTGCCAGCCAGTGGAAATCAGAGTCCTCTTCATCACATTATGATCCCAACTATTCTTCATCGCAGTACGACCCCAACTTCACCTACGGATATCAGCCAGGTTATCCCTGGCAATAGACCAACTTAGGCCAAAAGCCTAAGCTTGGGGGAGTACGTATTTCCCACCGACATTACATTCATGTTCACACACACTCATTGCTAGATGTCGGTGCTCATACTCTTTCATTGTAATATCCATGTTAGTTTAAATTTATTTTTCTAGCTTTCTTCTTGTGTGTTTGATAAACCTTAAGAAAATAAAATAAAAAATTAGTTAGTCTACTTTCCATGCTTGAAGTAGAATTGAAAAGAAAACCAAAAATATTTCCCGTCCTTCTTTTGCTTGTTGGGAGCTTTCCCGTGTAAATAGTTTTTTTCTTCTTTTCCTTTCTTTTGGGGTCGAGAAGACTATATTGAAAATGCTTAGTGGCTCTTATATGCATGATTGTTTATTTAACTTAGAGCCCATATTACTTGTCTTCTCTCTTGATTTGAATGCTTGCAGATTCCAGCTTAGTCCAATGCACGTGCACTCTTATTATTATACACACCGTTCGGTCGTGCAAGTGAAAGGCAATAATGATGATATATGATGGACTCATTGGGATGAGAAAAGCTGGTATGAACTCGACCTCTCTTGATTTTGTAAATATGATGATTCATCATTCCCGATTCAGCTATTATGAAGTAAAAATATTTGCAATGACATTTAGAGATTATAGTTGCTTGTGCCATGCTTGATTAGCTATGAGTTATAATGGTTAACCTTGCATGCCAACATGCTATTGAGATGATTATGATGTGGTATGATAGGATGGTATCCTCCTTTAAATGAATTGAGTGACTCGACTTGGCACATGTTCACGCATGTAGTTGAATCAAATCAACATAGCCTTCATGATATTTATGTTCATGGTGGATTATATCCTACTCATGCTTATATTCGTGTGAATTAATTTTAATGCATGTTTACGACTGTTGTCGCTCTCTCGCTTAATCGCTTCCAGGTCTTTTGCTAGCCTTCACATGCACTAAGCGGGAATACTGCTTGTGCATCAAACTCCTTAAACCCCAAAGTTGTTCCATATGAGTCCACTATACCTTCCTATATGCGGTATCTACCTACCGTTCCAAGTAAATTTGTATGTGCCAAACTCCAAACCTTCAAATGAAATTCTGTTTTGTATGCTCGAGCAGCTCATGTGCAACTATGGCTGCCTATATCTTCCATGCTAGGTCAGGTTATTCTCAAGAGGAGTGGACTCCGCTCCTCATTCACGAGAAAGGGCGGTAACAGGATGCCCAGTCCATGATCCAAAAGATCAAAGCAAATCAAAATAATTAAACAAAACTCCCCACAGGACCCGTTGAATGTTGGAGGCACTTTCGTTGTTTCGAGCAAGCCATGGATTGATGCTTGTGGAGGAGGGGAGTATAAACCTTTACCATTCTGTTTGGGAACCGCCTATAATGCATGTAGTATGGAAGATACAGCCATCTCATAGTTGTTGCGTTGACAATGAAAGTATGCCGCTGAAAATATTATTTATCTCTATTTCAAAATCGAGCTCGCACCTCTACAAATCCTGCTTCCCTCTGCGAAGGGCCTATCTATTTACTTTTATGTTGAGTCATCACCCTTCTTATTAAAAAGCACCCATTGAGAGCACAATCGTCGTTTGCATTCATTATGATTGGTTTATATTGGGTATGACTTGATGGATCTCTTTACCATGAATTACAATGTTTAGTCAGTCCTTGATCTTTAAAGGTGCTCTGCATTTATGTTTTGCGGTCTCAGAAAGGGCTAGCGAGATACCATTTTGTTATATCATGTTATGATTATTTTGAGAAAGTGTTGTCATCCAAGTTTTATTATTATGGCTCGCTAGCTGATTATGCTATTGATATGAGTAATTCTGAGACCTACGTGTTATTGTGAGTATGGTTAGTTCATAATAATTGCTGAAACTTGAATGCTGGCTTTTCATGTTTACAACAACAAGAGCAAACAGAGTTTGTAAAAGTTTTTCTTTTTCTCTTTCAGTTTGTCAACTGAATTGCTTGAGGACAAGCAAGGGTTTAAGCTTGAGGACAAGCATGTCGTATCTACTTTTCCAAACACTTTTGCCCTTGTTTTGGACTCTAACTTGTATGATTTGAATGGAACTAACCCAGACTGACGCTGTTTTCAGCAGAATTGCCATGGTGTTGTTTATGTGCAGAAAACAAAAGTTCTCGGAATGACCTGAAACTCCACGGAATATCTTAGAATAAATAATAAAAAATCCTCGCCAAAGATGAAGACCAGGGGCCCACACCTGTCCACGAGGTGGGGCGCGCCTCCCCCGGGCGCGCCCCCTACCTCGTGGGCCCCCTGGTGGCCCTCCGACGCCAACTCCAACTCCATATATTGGCTTTCGAGGAGAAAAAAATCAGAGAGAAACTTTCATCGCGTTTTGTAATACGGAGCCGCCGCCAAGCCCTAATCTCTCTCGGGAGGGCTGATCTGGAGTCCGTTCGGGGCTCCGGAGAGGGGGATTCGTCGCCGTCGTCATCATCAACCATCCTCCATCACCAATTTCATGATGCTCACCGCCGTGCGTGAGTAATTGCATCGTAGGCTTGCTGGACGGTGATGGGTTGGATGAGATTTATCATGTAATCGAGTTAGTTTTGTTAGGGTTTGATCCCTAGTATCCACTATGTTCTAAGATTGATGTTGCTATGACTTTGTTATGCTTAATGCTTGTCACTAGGGCCCGAGTGCCATGATTTCAGATCTGAACCTATTATGTTTTCATGAATATATGTGAGTTCTAGATCCTATCTTGCAAGTCTATAGTCACCTACTATGTGTTATGATCCGGCAACCCCGAAGTGACAATAATCGGGACCACTCCCGGTGATGACCATAGTTTGAGGAGTTCATGTATTCACTATGTGCTAATGCTTTGTTCGGTTCTCTATTAAAAGGAGGCCTTAATATCCCTTAGTTTCCAATAGGACCCGCTGCCACGGGAGGTAGGAAAAAGATGTCATGCAAGTTCTTTTCCATAAGCACGTATGACTATTTACGGAATACATGCCTACATTATATTGATGAACTGGAGCTAGTTCTGTGTCACCCTATGTTATGACTGTTACATGATGAACCACATCCGACATAATTCTCCATCATTGATCCGGTGCCTACGAGTTTTCCATATACTGGTTTACGCTTATTTACTTTTCCGTTGCTACTGTTACAATCACTACAAAAATACCAAAAACATTACTTTTGCTGTCTTTACTTTGTTACCGTTACCACCACTATCACATTACTTTGCTACTAAACGCTTTGTTGTAGATACTAAGTTTCCAGGTGTGGTTGAATTGACAACTCAGCTGCTAATACTTGAGAATATTCTTTGGCTCCCCTTGTGTCGAATCAACAAATTTGGGTTGAATACTCTACCCTCGAAAACTGTTGCGATCCCCTATACTTGTGGGTTATCAGCGGCGCCGAAAGCAGAGCTCGAAGATGAGGCGGCAGGACGTCATCACGTGTCGAAGGCGTCGGTGCCCGCGTACTCCGATTTGACGGCCTTGCCGCCCGCCCTCTTCCTCTTCCGCAGCCTCGCAGCGCCAGCCGCCCAAGGAGACGACCCCGAGAGGTTCAGGGAGCCGGCGACACGGATGATGGGGTCGTCGGTGCCGCGCGGAGCGGCACCCGACACCTAGTCGGACCCGTCATCCTGCCGCCTACTACCCTCGTCGTCGCTGCCGCTGTCCTCCTCGTCACTCCCACCCGAGGAGGAGTCTTCGTTATCAGAAGAGCTCTCCACGCAGCACCTTGCACGGGTCCCGAAGAGCCCGAAGACCTTGACGGAGAGAAGGCCACCCTCCATCAGCTTGAAATGGAGAGTGAGCCCCTCTGTCAAGCGGTGGATATGAGCGAACGTCTTCCATCCCCGACGAAGATACATCACGTGAGGGGCTGGGAAGTCGACGCGAACCCGCGTGCCGCTGATCCCACAACCCCTCATGTGCAGTTGCAATGACTCTGGCGGATCCAGCTCCATCTCCCGCGCGAATGGAGTCGAAGACGAAGGCGACGGCGAGGCGGTCGGTGCAGTCTGACGAAGAACTCGCAAGGGTCATCCCCAACATGGCCCTCCATGGGGGGAGGAACTGCTGGCGGAGGTGAGGCCGGCGCGCCGCCCTGTCCTCCTCTTCCCCGAGCACCTCGGCCTCGCCCACGGCCTCGCCCCCTCCCCCTTCCCCTCGCGGCTGGCTCTGCCACCGCAGGTGCAGGAGAAGGAGGGACGCGTTGTTGAGCGGCGACCCTCGCCGCCACCGTTGAAGAATCAGGATTCCCTCTCTCCATGGCGGATGGAAGGGGGAGCAGAAGCTGAAGGGAGGAGAAGATGAAAGAATGCGGGACGCCATTCCCCCCCGCTCCTTATAAAGGAACGGGGTGGGAGCTCGGCCGCCCCGCTCAGCCAATCAAGACGCGGAAGGCGCAGGGAACTGGGACCGACCCGCTGCCCCAGCCCGCGGCGGCCCGGTTTCCCGCCTCCGCCGTTCGCCACCCCAAGCGCATGAGAGCCACGTGGCGGGCGTGCAGGACTGAGGCGACCTCTCCCCACCCCGTGATCGTGGGGAGTGGACGCCTTGAAGACCACGCCTCGGACCCGTTCAGTAAATGAGCCACGCCTCCACGCCTCCCTCCGTTTATTGGGAAGGCGCAAACCGCCCCCTTTACTACGACGTGACGCATGCGTGCAGAGCTCAACCCCACGCATGCCGCCCACGTCACACATGCCTCCCCATGCCGCGCCACGTGCGGGAAGCGTGGGAAGCACATCGCGCGAAGAGACTTACCGCGGTAAAAACCGCCCCGCCTGCCCGCGCACCGTTTTTGGGCCTGGCCCAACAACGCGTTGCGCTTACGTGTGGCCCATGCCCGGGGGCTCCTGTCGGTGTACAAAAAGAGGGGTACACTTTTTGTACCCCTATAACTGTGCACGGGCAGTCTGAGCCACGGGCACCGCCACACTGAGCAAGGCAAGGGAGGTGAGCCAAGGTAAGGTCAAAGCTCGAGGAAAGCAGGACGACGCCAAGACCAAGACCACAAAGAGCAAAGGGGACGAAGCGGACTCCCCCGGCAAGATCCTTGCCGGGAGGCGGTTTTAGCAAACCCGGCAAGACCCTTGCCATGGCAGCTCGCCCCACACCTACGGAGCGAGACGCCCTTGAGTCCATTGCCCCCATGGGGCAAGGATTCGGGAGACATCCCCGTGGTGGCATGCAGATCTTTGTGAAGACATTCAAGATCAGATACACACTTTAGAAGATGATGATCCTTGGCGGGATCCCAGCCAAGGAGGACCACAAGACCCCCGGCAAGAGCCTTGCCGAGGATGACAGTAGGCGCCACGGCAAGACCCTTGCCGGGGCCCCGGCAAGGCCCTTGCCAAGAACACCCGTGGGGCCACCATCAGGCCCGCTCCAGTCACACCTCCACCGCCGTTCGCATGCAGCTGCCGACCCAACCAGCTGGGCAGGCACCTGCGTGGAGGCGTATAGATCTTCGTGGAGACCCACCACTGCGCCACCTCAGCTGCCTGCCTGCCTACATGGCATCGCAGGCACCGCTGGCCAGGGCGCGTGTCGACACAAGAGGGAGCGGCGACAGACGAGACAGGGCTGTCCCTCGTCCCCGATAAAGCAAGGACACCTAAGCAAGACGCATTAAATGCGCCTTGTCGTGTAATGCGAGGGATAACCTCGCATCACCGTACCCTTTCCACCTCCTGTGTGCCACTGTGGCAACCCCTTTTCCTATAAAAGGAGGCCCAAGGCGACCAGGAAGAGGATTCGGCTTTTTGGAGCTCCTCACGCCCCAGAGCTAGTTCGAGAACACAGATAAACGATCCACCAAAGCAGGAGTAGGGTTTTACGCATCCTCGCGGCCCGAACCTGGATAAACGAACCGCGTGCTATCTGTTTGATCCGCTCTTCTCACGACCCCGCGCCCCGCAACCGTAGTAGGGATCCTTGTGATCCCATAGGTGTCGTTCCCACCGACACCGAAAGTTGCAAGCCTCGCACCGACCTAGTCCATCGCCATCTCCGGAGAGCATCGTCCGCTTGAACTTCCCTCATAGAGACATCTTTGCCGCAGGGTCCCGAAAGTTGTGAGCCTTGCACCGACCTAGTCCATCACAATCTCCAGAGAGCAACGTCCGCTGAAACCGCCCTCATGGAGTCATCTTTGCCGTAGGGTCTCAAATGTTGCGAGCCTCGCACCGACCTACTCCATCGCAATCTCCGGAGAGCAACGTCCTCTGAAACCGCCCTCATGTAGTCATCTTTGCCGCAGGGTCCCGAAAGTTGCGAGCCTCGCACCAACCTAGTCCATCGTAATCTCCGGAGAGCATCGTCCGCTGAAACCGCCCTCATGGAGTCATCTTTGCCGCAGGGTCCCGAAAGTTGCAAGCCTTGCACCGACCTAGTCCATCACAATCTCCGGAGAGCATCGTCCGCTGAAACTACCCTCACGGAGTCATCTTTGCCGTAGGGGCCCGAAAGGTGCAAGCCTCGCACCGACCTAGTCCATCGCCATCTTCGGAGAGCAACGTCCGCTGAAACCACCCTCATGGAGTCATCTTTGCCACAGGGTCCCAAAAGTTGCGAGCCTCGCACCAACCTAGTCCATCACAACCTCCAGAGAGCATCGTCCCCTGAAACCGCCCTCATGGAGTCATCTTTGCCACAGGGGCCCGAAAGTTGCAAGCCTCGCATTGACCAAGTCGATCTCAATCTCCGGAGAGCATCGTCCTCTGAAACCACCCTCATAAGTCATCTTTGCCATAGGGGCCCCACCACGCATAGCTCCAACTTCTCTGTCACAACGAGAAACAAACATAGGCACACCCATTGGTGCATTGGACCGTCAGCATCAGGAGGACTAGCCACAACCGACCTCTGCACACCACCATCATCGTCGCCGCACGAGTCGCAACGTCAACCACTCGCATCACCGGTTGGACATCAGCCAACCTTGATGTCATGCGCGTCCAGCCCAGGGAAAGCGCGGAGGGGAACTAGTCTTCAAGACGATGCCCCCAAGGGGGAAGCGGCGCGGGAACGACGCCATCGCCCGGCCCTCCTGCAGCAGCGCCAAAGGCTTTCACCCAAAGACGGACAAGGCCGGAGAGTACCACGACGACCCTCCAGGAAGGAAGAACGACCACACGGGCACCGCGTCGTCGGTGTTGGTCCGAGCCATGCAGGCCATCGCCCGGTACAACCCGCCTCCACATCCCCGCAACCAGCCACGCAGCTGATCCGCCAACCCACTAGCCCGTACACCCCGATGTTGTGGCGGCGCCAGCACCACGCCCGGGCCTTCCACCTTGCCGCTGGCCAGCCAACACCAGTCCAGACCGGCGCCCAGCCACCTCACTGAATAATAGAAGAAACTCAAAACACACGCGAATAATAGAGATTTGTGACAAAACCTGTAGTTACATCATGTCAAGGTCGATACATGATGTAACTATTTCGAGTTAATAAATGTTACTTTGCACTTAAGAAGGGATCATTCTAAGGAAGTGGAGTTTTTTTAGCTCGAGCTCAAATGAGCTTCGTGAATAGTAAAATAAAAAAACATTTTCAAAAAATTCTAGTTTTTTTGTTGTTGAAAACATTGACAAAATTTTTATGTGCTCACAAAATTTCATCTTGAAATCACATTCTTGGAAGTCGTGGCAAAAAAATGATGCTCCAAAAGTGTTATTTTCGAAAGCATTTGGGAGTGCTATTTTGTTTTTTTGCCACAATTTCCATGAATGTCTTTTCAAGATTATATTTTGTGGGCACGTAAAACTTTGTAATTGTTTGCACCAAAAAGAAATTATTTTTTTAATGTTTTTCATTTTTGTCTGATTTTACTGTTCATCCCAAGCTTAAATGAGCTCGGGAGCAGAAGATGACTTTTGTCATTCGTTGTCTTCTATAGCTCCATTTATTTATTTCATGCCACTTTTCTCCAAACTTCAATTCATAAACATCATAACATTAAATCTAAATAAACTTGACTAATCTTAATGATTTTGAAGAGCTATATAATGTACTAACCCTAATAGAGTAGTTGGGACATAAGATCTCCAAACCTTTGTTGGCCAACACCAATATACTACCTTCATCCTGGTTAATAGTCGCCCTTGTATTTTGGATCATATTTTGACCATATTTTTACTAATAAAATATAAGTTATACGTAGCGAAAAACATATCATTGAAAATTACATTCAAATACGATTCCAACAATATAATTTTTAGTAACATGCATTAACACTTTGCTAGTTAGATATGTGTGACCCAAAGTATGATGGGACTAATAAACCCGGATGAAGGTACTACTCATTACAATACAAGGCATGTTCTTACTTTGTTAGTATACAACCCTGCTGGAGCGCAGGCTACCCACCCTGATTCGAGTCCTGACTCAGCCGAGCGGGTGCTTAGAGATTTTCTTTTATAAAAATATGCCGCCAAGGGCTAGTCCTGGTTGGTCTCGTAATGTACAACCGAGTAACAAGATCAAAGCACAACAACATAAAACAAGAGTCATTTATCTTTCCTACTTATAAAGGTTGGAGTAGGTGGTGAGTTCACATGTGGGGCCACTAACCTTCATCACCAATAAACAAAGGGAAAACCCTTCCTATCATAATGCACCCCCTACCCATATATGAGACTCACAACCTCCAAATGATAAATAAATGTACTTCTACTCACATGGAGAAACTAACACAAATAAATATATGAGACTGGCAACCTCCAAAGAACTGCTTTTATTTGAAATCAACAATTAAAGAAATATAACCAATAACAAATGCAGAAATGCGACTCTGATTCAAAATAATGCTCTTGTTTTTTGTTACTTCCTAATGACTACTTCCAGTTCTACATCGCAAAAATATGAAAATTATATTTTCGAAGCAACGATAGGCATTGTCCCTCTACCCGATCCACAATCTTGTGCAGTTAACTTACTAATGCCTCCCATATATTTCAACGTTCAAAATGTTGTGCCTCGCAAAGATTGCTTAAGATTCTCCAATGCATGTTGTATAATTTTTCATTGTATTTTTTGTTATTTTTAATTGTGACAGCGCGCAAAAGTTGAATGGCACAATATATTGACGACTTCTTAAGCCAGTGGCCGAGCTCCTCGTATTTGATGATTTCGTAGCAACGCATGGGTATTGTGCTAGTCAAAGCCAAACTTCACACTGCAATCAGCATCATCGTTGTCGAGATAGGGCATTACACCAGACGAGGAGAAGTCAGATTTAGAGCATCTTCAACTGTGTCCCCAACAGGCCCCCCAAGGCCATTTTTAGCACCGGTGCTGAACAAACGGTCCAGTCATGCCCCCAGGAGCCCATTTTTCGCCGGTTAGGCCCGAAACGGGCGCCGGTGGACCTAGGCCGAACCCGGTGTGCTGGGGGGCGCCCGAGGGCGCTGGGGCAATCATTTTTGGCGTGAAAGAACCGCAGGCACGCTGAGTCAGCAGCCCTCGCGCCTCGTCGTCCTCATTGCCTCGGTTTCCCGCGGGGAATCAATGCCAAGGTTTCCGCCGGTTAGCCTTCCATTGATTCCTCACGGACGGCACAGTGCGGCGGCGCGCCCCCTCCCGCCACGCGTACACAAGTTGCCGCCCCCCGGCCGCTATAAAAGCCGCCCCTCCCTCGCCGGTGGACGCACCCGCCCGTAGGCCGCCTATCTCGCCGCCGACACCCTCACTTTCCCTTTCTTCCCGTCTATCCACCGCGTGCACGCCCAGCCGATGGGTGAACTGTTCCCTGGCGACGCGGCAGCGGACAACGGCTTCGGCCGCCGCTCTCTGCACGAGTGGGAAGCCCACCTCCTCCATGGGGAGGTGGAGGCTTAGCGCCGGGGGCGTTCCAGTCCCCCCGCTGCCCGACGTCGAACACCCCGGTTACTTCCACGCCGAGATCAAGCGCGTGCGGGCCTCTCTGTCGGAGGAGGAGCAGGCCCTCCCGGAGTACGACGCCGGCAACCACGAGTCGTGGGCGGCGTACTTCGAACGCCGGCAGGAGGAGCGGCTCGCCTGTGGTAAGGGGGCGCAACAACAGCGACGGCCACCGCCTGTGGTGGGGCGCCCCTGGCCGCATGCTCCACGTCGTCCTCGAGTACCTCGAGGGCGGCAACGATCCGCCGCTCGAGTACCCAGTGAAGGAAATATGCCCTAGAGGCAATAATAAAGTTGTTATTTTATATTTCCATATATCATGATAAATGTTTATTATTCATGCTAAAATTGTATTAACCGGAAACTTGATACATGTGTGGATACATAGACAAAACACAGTGTCCCTAGTAAGCCTCTACTAGACTAGCTCGTTAATCAAAGATGGTTAAGTTTCCTAACCATAGACATGAGTTGTCATTTGATGAACAATATCACATCATTAGGAGAATGATGTGATGGACAAGACCCATCTGTTAGCTTAGCATAATGCTCGTTAAGTTTTATTGCTATTGCTTTATTCATGTCATATACATATTCCTTTGACTATGAGATTATGCAACTCCCGGATACCGGAGGAATACCTTGTGTGCTATCAAACATCACAACGTAACTGGGTGATTATAAATATGCTCTACAAGTATCTCCAAAGGTGTTTGTTGGGTTGGCATAGATCGAGATTAGGATTTGTCAGTACGAGTATCGGAGAGGTATCTCTAGGCCCTCTTGGTAATGCACATCATGATAAGCCTTGCAAGCAATGTGACTAATGAGTTAGTTGCGGGATGATGCATTACGGAATGAGTAAAGAGACTTGCCGGTAACAAGATTGAATTAGGTATGAAGATACAGACGACCGAATCTCGGGCAAGTAACATACCGATGACAAAGGGAATAACATATGCTGTCATTACGGTTTGACCGATAAAGATCTTCGTAGAATATGTAGGAACCAATATGAGCATCCAGGTTTCGCTATTGGTTATTGATCGAAGAGGTGTCTCGGTCATGTCTACATAGTTCTCGAACCCATAGGGTCCGCACGCTTAACGTTTGATGACGATTTTGTATTATATGAGTTATGTGATTTGGTGACCGAATGTTGTTCGGAGTCCTAGATGAGATCACGGACATGACGAGGAGTCTCGAAATGGTCAAGAGGTAAAGATTCATATATAGTACGATAGTATTCGGACACCGGAAGTGTCCTGGGGGTACCGGGTACGTATCGGGTTTTCGGAAGGGGTTCCGGGCAACCTCCGGCTAGCTATATGGGCCTAATGGACCAAGAGGGAAAACACACCAGCCACTAACGGGCTGGTGTGCCCCCCCCCCCCATATGGGCTGGCCAAATTGGATAAGGAAAGGGGAAGAAGGAAAGGAAAAGGGGAATAGGATTCCCCCTTCCCCCTCTTCCGTTCCTACTCCGAATAGAAATAGGAAAGGGGGGAGGCTGAATTGGGAGGACCCCAAGTAGGATTCCTCCTACTTGGGGCGCCCCCTTGGCTGCCTTTCCTCCCCTCCAACCTATATATATGTGGGGGGAGGGGGGCACCGCTAGAACACAGAACAAACATTGTTAGCCTTGTGCGGCGCCCCCCTCCACAGTTTACGCCTCCGGTCATTTTCACGTAATGCGTAGGCGAAGCCCTGCGCTGATCACTTCACCATCACCATCACCATGTCGTCGTGCTGAAGGAACTCTCCCTCGACACTTTGCTGGATCAAGAGTTCGAGGGACGTCATCGAGCTGAACGTGTGTAGAACTCGGAGGTGTCGTACGTTCGATACTTGATCGGTTGAATCAAGAAGCCGTTCGACTACATCAACCGCGTTAAGTAAACTCTTCCACTTTCGGTCTACGAGGGTACGTGGACACACTCTCCCCCTCTCGTTCCTATGCATCTCCTAGATAGATCTTGCATGATCATAGGATCTTTTTTGAAATTGCATGCTACGTTTCCCAACAGTGGCCTCCGAGCCAGGTCTATGCGTAGATGATATGCATGAGTAGAACACAAAGAGTTGTGGGCGATGATAGTCATACTGCTTACCACCAACGTCTTATTTTGATTTGGCGGTATTGTTGGATGAAGCGACCGGGACCAACCTTACATGACCATGTTCATGAGACTGGTTCCACCGACAGACATGCAACTTGTTTTGCATAAAGGTGGCTAGCGGGTGTCTGTTTCTCAAACTTAAGTTGAATCAAATTTGAATACGGCCGCTCCTTGTTGAAGGTTAAAACAGAAAACTTGACAAAACATAGTTGTGGTTTTTGACGCGTAGGTAAGAACGGTTCTTACTAGAAGGCCGTCGCAGCCACGTAAAACTTGCAACAACAAAGTAGAGGACGTCTAACTTGTTTTTGTAGGGCATGTTGTGATGTGATACGGTCAAGACATGATGTGATATACGTTGTGTATGAGATGATCATGTTTTGTAAAAGTTATCGGCAACTGGCAGGAGCCTTATGGTTGTCGTTTTATTGTATGAAATGCAATCGCCATGTAATTGCTTTACTTTATCACTATGCGTTAGCGATACTTGTAGAAGCAATAGTTGGCGATATGACAACGACGCTACGATGGAGACCAAGGTGTCAAGCCGGTGATGATGGAGATCATGATGGTGCTTTGGAGATGGAGATCAAAGGCACAAGATGATGATGGCCATATCATGTCACATATTTTGATTGCATGTGATGTTTATCTTTTATGCATCTTATTTTGCTTAGTACGACGGTAACATTATAAGATGATCCCTCACTAAAATTCCAAGGTATAAGTGTTCTCCACAGTATGCACCATCTACGACGGTTAAATCGTGCGAGACACCACATGATGATCGGGTGTGATAAGCTCTACGTTCACATACAACGGGTGCAAGACAGTTTTGCACGTGCGGAATACTCGGGTTAAACTTGACGAGCCTAGCATGTGCAGACATGGCCTCAGAACACTAGAGACCTAACGGTCGAACGTGAATCATATAGTAGATATGATCAACATAGAGTGGTTCACCATTGAAGACCACTCCATCTCACATGATGATCGGACATGGTTTAGTTGATATGGATCACGTGATCATTTAGATGACTTTAATTTATCATGAACTTAGTCATGATAGTATTTGCATTTCTATGTTGTAGATCAATAGCTCGCGTATAGCTCCCCTGTTTTATTTTTGATATGTTCCTAGAGAAAACTAAGTTGAAAGATGATAGTAGAAATGATGCGGACTGGGTCCGTGATCTGAGGAATTGTTGCACATAAGAATTATGTCCTTGATGCACCACTAGGTGATGAACCTGTTGCAGGAGCAGATGTAGACGTTATGAACGTTTTGCAAGCTCGGTATGATGACTACTTGATAGTTTAGTGCACCATGCTTTACGGCTTAGAACCGGGACTTAAAAAATGTTTTGAAACGCTATGGAGCATATGAGATGTTCCAAGTAGATGAAAATGATATTTCAGACTCATGCCCATGTTAAGAGGTATATATGAGACCTCTGACAAGTACTTTGACTACAAGATGGAGGAGAATCGCTCAGCTAGTGAGCATGTGCTCAGAATGTCTGGGGTACTACAATCGCTTGAATCAAGTGGGAGCTAATCTTCCAGATAAGATAGTGATTTACAGAGTTCTCTAGTCACTATCACCAAGTTACTAGAACTTCGTGATGAACTATAATATGCAAGGGATGACGAAAATGATTCCCAAGCTCTTCGCCATGCTGAAATCAACGAAGGTAGAAATCAAGAAATAGCATCAACTGTTGATGGTTAACAACACCACTAGTTTCAAGAAAAAGGGCAAGGGAAAGAAAAGGAAACTTCAAAAGGAATGGCAGGAAAGTTGCCACTCCCATGAAGAAGCCCAAAGCTAGACCCAAGCCTGAAACTGAGTGGTTCTACTGCAAAGTAAATAGTCACTGGAAGTGGAACTGCCCTAGATACTTGGCGGATAAGAAGGATGGCAAAGTGAACGTAGGTATATTTGATATACATGTTATTGATGTGTACTTTACTAGTGTTTATAGCAACCCCTCGGTATTTGATACTTGTTCAGTTGCTAAGAGTAGTAACTCGAAACAGGAGTTGCAAAATAAACAAAGACTAGTTAAGGACGAGGTGACGATGTGTGTTGGAAGTAATTCCAAGGTTTATACGATCACCATCGCACACTCCCTCTACCTTCGGGATTAGAATTGAACCTAAATAAATGTTATTTGGTGTTTGCGTTGAGCATTAATATGATTAGTTCATGTTTATTGTAATACAGTTATTCATTTAAGTCAGAGAATAATTGTTGTTCTGTTTATATGAATAAAACCTTCTATGGTCATACACCCAATGTGAATGGTGTTGGGGAACGTAGTAATTTCAAAAAAAATTCCTACACACACGCAAGATCATGGTGACGCATAGCAATGAGAGGGGAGAGTGTCGTCCACGTACCATCGTAGACCGTAAGCGGAAGCGTTATGACAACGTGGTTGATGTAGTCATACATCTTTACGGTCGATCGATCCTCAGTACCGAACGTACGGCACCTCCACATTCAGCACAACGTTCAGCTCGGCGACGTCCCGCGAACTCACGATCCAGTAGAGCGTCGGGGAAGAGCTTCGTCAGCACGACGGTGTGGTGACGGTGTTGATGAAGTTACCGACGTAGGGCTTCGCCTAAGCACAACTACGATATGACCGAGGTGGATTATGGTGGAGGGGGGCACCGGACACGGCTAAGAGAGATCAATGATCAACTTGTGTGTCTATGGGGTGCCCCTGCCCCCGCACATAAAGGAGCAAGGGGGGAGGCTGGCCGGCCCTAGCAGGGCGCGCCAGGAGGAGTCCTACTCCCACAGGGAGTAGGATTCCCCCCTTCCCTAGTTGGACTAGGAGGGAAGGAAGGGGGAGAGAGGGGGGAAGGAAAAGGGGGGGGGCTCCTAGTCCAATTCGGACCAGAGGGGGAGGGGGCGCCGGCCTGCCCTGGCCTCCTCTCTCTCTCTCTCTGTCCACTATGCCCCATTAAGGCCCATACAATTATCGGGGGGTTCTGGTAACCTCCCGGTACTCCGGTAAAATCCCGGTTTCACCCGGAACCATTCCGATGTCCAAATATAGGCTTCCAATATATCGACCTTTATGTCTCGACCATTTCGAGACTCCTTGTCATGTCCGTGATCACATCCGGGACTCTGAACTACCTTCAGTACATCAAAACACAAAAACTCATAATACTGATCGTCACAGAACTTTAAGCGTGCGGACCCTACGGGTTTGAGAACTATGAAGACATGACCGAGACACGTCTCCGGTCAATAACCAATAGCGGAGCCTGGATGCTCATATTGGTTCCTACATATTCTACGAAGATCTTTATCGATCAAACCACATAACAACATACGTTGTTCCCTTTGTCATCGGTATGTTACTTGCCCGAGATTCGATCGTCGGTATCTCAATACCTAGCTCAATCTTGTTGCCGGCAAGTCTCTTTACTCGTTCTGTAGTGCATCATCCCGTAACTAACTCATTAGTCACATTGCTTGCAAGGCTTATAGTGATGTGCATTACCGAGAGGGCCCAGATATACCTCTCCGACAATCGGGGTGACAAATCATAATCTCGGTCTATGACAATGCAACGAACACCATCGGAGACACCTGTAGAGCACCTTTATAATCACCCAGTTACGTTGTGACATTTGGTAGCACACAAAGTGTTCTTCCGGTATTCGGGAGTTGCATAATCTCATAGTCATAGGAACATGTAAAAGTCATGGAGAAAGCAATAGCAGTAAAGTAAATGATCAAGTGCTAAGCTAACAAAATGGGTCAAGTCAATCATATCATTCTCCTAATGATGTGACCCTGTTAATCAAATGACAACTCATGTCTATCGCTAGAAAACTCAACCATCTTTGATCAACGAGCTAGTCAAGTAGAGGCATACTAGTGACACTATGTTTGTCTATGCATTCACACATGTATTATGTTTCCGGTTAATACAAATCTAGCATGAATAATAAACATTTATCATGATATGAGGAAATAAATAATAATTTTATTATTTCCTCTAGGGCATATTTCCTTCAGTCTCCCGCTTGCACTAGAGTCAATAATCTAGATTACACAGTAATGATTCTAACACCCATGGAGTCTTGGTGCTAATCATGTTTTGCTCGTGGAAGAGGCTTAGTCAGCGGTGCGCAACATTCAGATCCGTATGTATCTTGCAAATCTCTATGTCTCCCACCTGGACTTGATCCCGAATGGAATTGAAGCGTCTCTTGATGTGCTTGGTTCTCTTGTGAAATCTGGATTCCTTTGCTAAGGCAATTGCACCAGTATTGTCACAAAAGATTTTCATTGGACCCGATGCACTAGGTATGACACCTAGATAGGATATGAACTCCTTCATCCAGACTCCTTCATTTGCTGCTTCTGAAGCAACTATGTACTCTGCTTCACATGTAGATCCCACCACTACGCTTTGTTTAGAACTGCACCAACTGACAGCTCCACCGTTTAATATAAACACATATCCGGTTTGCGATTTATAATCATCCGGATCAGTGTCAAAGCTTTGCATCAATGTAACCATTTACGACGAGCTCTTTGTCACCTCCATAAACAAGAAACATATCCTTAGTCCTTTTCAGGTATTTCAAGATGTTCTTGACCGCTGTCCAGTGATCCACTCTTGGATTACTTTGGTACCTGATCCGTCCATTTTGCATCATGCTTTTATATCGTTATTTATTGCATTATGGGATGTTATTACATGTTATGTCACAATACTTATGCCTATTCTCTCTTATTTTACAAGGTTTACATAAGGAGGGAGAATGCCAAAATTTGGAATTCGGGCTGGAAAAGGAGCAAATATTAGAGACCTATTTCAGCATAACTCCAAAAGTCCTGAAACTCCACGAAAGTCATTTTGGAAATAATAAAAATATCCAGCGAAAGAAGTTCACGGTGGGGGCCCACCTGTCCACGAGGGTGGGCGCGCCTACCCCAGTAGCGCCCCTACCTTGTGGGCCCCTGTTGGCTCTCGATGCCCATCTTACGCTATATGAGGTCTTTCGATGAGGAAAAACCATACGCAACCTTTCGGGCGAGACTCCGCCGCCACGAGGCGGAACCTTGGCGGAACCAATCTAGGGCTCCGGCAGAGCTGTTCTGCCGGGGACACTTCCCTCCGGGAGGGGGAAATCATCGCCATCATCATCACCAACCCTCCTATCATCGGGAGAGGGCAATCTCCATCAACATCTTCACCAGCACCATCTCATCTCCAAACCCTAGTTCATCTCTTGTATCCAATTCTTTTCTCCAAGTCCGGGATTGGTACTAGTAGGTTGCTAGCAGTGTTGATTACTCCTTGTAGTTGATGCTAGTTGGTTTACTTGGTGGAAGATCATATGTTCAGATCCTATATGCACATTTTTACCCCTCTGATTATGAACATGAATATGCTTTGTGAGTAGTTACGTTTGTTCCTGAGGACATGGGAGAAGTCTTGCTATTAGTAGTCATGTGAATTTGGTATTCGTTCGATATTTTGATGAGATGTATGTTGTCTAGCCTCTAGTGGTGTTATGTGAACATTGAATACATAACACTTCAAAATTATTTGGGCCTAAAGGAAGGCATTGGGAAGTAATAAGTAGATGATGGGTTGCTAGAGTGACAGAAGCTTAAACCCTAGTTTATGCGTTGCTTCGTAAGGGGCTGATTTGGATCCATATGTCTCATGCTATGGTTAGGTTTACCTTAATACTTTTGTTGTAGTTGCGGATGCTTGCAATAGATGTTAATCATAAGTGGGATGCTTGTTCAAGTAAGAACAGCACCCAAGCACCGGTCCACCCACATATCAAATTATCAAAGTACCGAACGTGAATCACATGAACGTGATGAAAACTAGCTTGACGATATTCCCATGTGTCCCCGGGAGCACTTTTCCTTATATAAGAGTTTGTCCAGGCTTGTCCTTTGCTACAAAAAGGATTGTTCCACCTTGCTGCACTTTATTTACTTTTGTTACTTGTTGCTCGTTACAAATTATCTTATGACAAAACTATCTGTTATCACTTATTTCAGTACTTGCAGAGAATACCTTGCTGAAAACCGCTTATCATTTCCTTCTGCTCCTCGTTGGGTTCAACACTCTTACTTATCGAAAGGACTACGATAGATCCCCTATACTTGTGGGTCATCAAGACTCTTTTTTGGCGCCATTGCCGGGGAGTGAAGCGCCTTTTGTAGGTGGAATTTGGTAAGGAAAAATTTATATAGTGTGCTGAAATTTACTGTCACTTGTTACTATGGAAAGTAATCCTCTGTGGGGCTTGTTCGGGGTATCTTCACCCCGACCAGTAAAGCAAAGAATTGCTCCTCAACCTACTGAACCTATTGAAAATGTTCCTTTTGAAGTTCCTTCTGGTATGATGGAAAAACTGCTAGCTAATGCTTTTACAGGAGATGGAACAAAGCATCCTGATGAACATCTACTCTATGTGGATGAAATTTGTGGATTATTTAAGCTTGCAGGTATACCCTATGATGTTGTTAAGAAGAAGGTCTTCCCTTTATATTTGAAGGGAGATGCATCGACATGGTATAGGCTATGTGATGATACGGGATCATGGAACTATAAAAGAATGAAGTTGGAATTTCATCAAAAATATTATCCTATGCATCTTGTTCATCATGATCGCAATTATATATATAATTTTTGGCCTCGCGGAGGAGAAAGCATTGCTCAAGCTTGGGGGAGGCTTAAATCAATGTTATATTCATGCCCCAATCATGAGCTCCCAAGAGAAATAATTCTTCAAAGTTTTTATGCTCGGCTTCTCATAATAATCAAACCATGCTCGATACTTCTTGCGTTGGCTCTTTTATGATGAAGACTATTGAATTCAAATGGAATTTATTTGATAGAATTAAATGCAACTCTGAAGATTGGGATCTTGACGAAGGTAAGGAGTCAGGTATGACACCTAAGTTTGATTGTGTTAAATCTTTTGTGGATACTGTCGTGGAATTGTCACGGCAGATGTCCTCTTGCAAGGACTTAGTCGTGGAGCCATTGCAACTAGGAAGCTTGAAGGGGTTAATCGGGACAAAGGACACGAGAGGTTTATACTAGTTCGGCCCCTTACGGTGAAGGTAAGGCCTACGTCTAGTTGTGTTGGTATTGCTTGATGTTCCGATGACCAGGGAGTGAGATACGCTATGCCCGGTTCTCGATTGGTTGTCTCTTGCCCTAAGCCGCCGGCGGGTCGTCCCCTTATATACACGGGTTGATGCCCTGCGGCCTACAGAGTCCCGGCCGGCTCATAAACAGTGTCCGGCTCGGTGACTAGTTACTTCTACCTTAGGTTACAAGTCATGCCATCATGGCGGTTTGTCACTACAGGCCTTAAGCCGCCTGTGGGCCTTTAGACCCTTTTAACCGCCATCTTCCTGCTTGATCCTGGGCGTCCTTCTGATGAGTCTTCTTTGTGTAACCTGGCCCCTCCTGGGCGGCTTACACAAATAGTTATATCCCCAACATTAGGCCCCAGATTGATTTGAACCGGTTTACGTCAATCTTAAAATACCTTGACAACCAGTCTTTCTGTCTTCTGTCTGTAAAAAGGTCATAACCCGCCGTGACGTCATCTTCTGGATCCGCTTTAACCCGCCGTGACGTCATCTTTAATTAAATTCATATTTTACTCCGTCATATCCTCCAACGGATCTTTGCCTTTACTGACCCTTCCGAAAACCAAGGCGTCGGGGCCGCTGGATAATCATGTTTGGCCTCCTCGTTTCTCACGCCGTCTTAGTCGGCCCTTCCTTATAAATAGGTGCGACCCAGGTCTTTCCCATTCTCCTTCGGTCGTCTTCCTCCTCGCACTCCCTTCTTTGCTGCTCGAGCTCTGCCGCCGCCGCCGTCGAACCCCTCGTCTTCAACGACTCAGGCCGCTACATCAACCTGACTCTGACCAGAAATCGATGGTGAACCTCCGCAGCTCGTCCACATCCGTGAGTTCCTCTCCTTACCTTTCTTAGATCTACATTGGAATTTTGTTGAGTTCGTCGACGTTCATCACCGCCCGACGCAAACCCTCGCTAGTTTTCACCTCCAATGCCCTGTTTAGATCGTAAAAACAACGTAGAACTGCTACGGCGATGGTTTGCACTTATTTTGTATAAAAATAGATATCATTTCCCTTGTTTGGAAGCCCTCTTCGAGTGTATGAACTTCTCTGCACTGTTTTAGGTCTAGAAATTTTTCTTTCAAGAGCGACCGTTTGATCCAAAACAATAATTGCAACTTGTGAAACCTGTTTGTTCCACACTTAGCCAAAAATTGCCTCTGTTGAATCTGTTTTAGCCATAGTAGTCCATGTGACCGGTTTAAGACAACACCGGCTATCGGCACCGCTTGCTTCCGGCAACTTAAGAAAATTTTAATTACCTTTGATACCTGTAGCAACTTAAATAACATCGCGTAGTTACCCATATGTCATTAGGCCCCTTCTTAAGCCGCCACCTTGAATAAATCAATAGCGCTCTCCTCCGGGTTATAAATTGAGCCGGAAAAATTCTTTTATCCTGTTGTAGGCTTCAATTTACGCAATGGCACCCAAAGCTCCCAAACCTCCGATGACCTGTAATTAGGTCCCGTCCATTGTCAAAGAAAGCAAATTGTCTGAATTTGTGAAGTCTGGCTATCTGCCCAAGAAGGATGTTATGTCCTATCGTGCTCCTGAGCCATCTGAAGAAAAACCTCAACCCAAGGAAGGGGAGGTGATCATTTTTACTGATCATATGAGCCGGGGATTTGCTCCACCCGGTTCAAAATTCTTTAGGGATGTTCTGAAATTCTTTGATCTAAGGGCTCAAGACATCGGACCCAATTCCGTGTCAAATATATGCAACTTCCAAGTCTTCTGCGAGGTGTACCTTGGAGAAGAACCCAACTTACTTTTATTCAGAGAGCTGTTTTACTTAAACCGGCAGAACGAGCGTGCCAACGGGCCCAGTCTAGAGCTCGGTGGTATCTCAAATCTGCGGCGAAGAGATTGCCTTTTTCCTTACGCTGAACTGCCGAGTCATCCCAAAGATTGGAACCAGACGTGGTTCTACTGTCAGGACACTTCTCCGGCTGGCGAAAATCCACTGCCCGGCTTTCGTGCCTTGCGCCTTGAATCCAACCACCCTCTGCCGGACAAATTGACTGCTGTTGAACGTCTGCCACTCACCCCCACTATCAAGAAAATCAAAGCTCTTTTGGGGAACGACTTAGATGGCATAGACCTGGTCCGAGTCTGGGTTGCTTGGAGAGTGATTCCGTTAAGCCGCCGTCCCGGCTTAATGTGTGCTTACTCAGGCGAGAAGGATGATCCTCAGCGTCATAGTCCTGACGACTTACCAGATGATGTGGTGGAGGCTACAACCTAGTCCTTGTTGAAAGAGGGCACAGTGACCAGTAATGCCTTCGGCTTACTGCCCTTCTGCAAGAAGAACCTGGCCCTTGCAGTAAGTCATCAGCCTCAATGATTACTCTTTACTATGTTATACCTTATTTTTACTCATAACCCTTTACGATCCTTTACAGGCAAACGACAACTTCTGGAAGGTCCAGTATGATCATGAGGCGGGCAAACAAGCCAAGGCGGCTAAAAGGGCCGAAAGAAAAACCACCAAGACAGGGACTTCGAAGAAAAGGAAGCCAAGCGCCTCAGAGATGTTCCAACTTGATGACTCTGATGACAATGAAGAAGAGGTAACTTTTTAAATTCCCTTACTCTTTTATCATCACCTTGCTGACATTATTCCCCTTTCAGGAAGACACGGGAAACAGCCAACCCGTCGAGGAAGAGGTAACTAAAATCTCCTCCGACTCCAAGCTTCGGCCGCGTCAGAAAATTCGAAGAGTAAGCCGGAAAGTAAGATTTTCACACCCTTTGGCTTACCAAGATCCTTACTTTCTTTTGAAGCGACAACGAATTGAAAGCCGGAGGCAGACCCAGACCAGTAAGGATGCAGAGCTCTCCTCCGGCTTACCTGACGTAACCAGGAAGCGCCAGAATGAGGTTATCTCCGACTTACATTCTGTTTCACCTTTGGCGGGTTTAATCCGACAACCTCTCAATTCATCTGACTCCAATTACCAGGATACCTCTCCTTCCTCCGGCGAGTCTATGCAGTCAAACATGCCGGCTTTTAAAACTGCCCCTGGGTAATGTCGATTTGTTTACCTTATGCTTTATCTTACTCATGTTTTTGTACTCACTCTTCTGCCTTGTCCACAGTGTGCAAGTGAAGCCCAGGAAGAAAGCAAAGAAGGATAAACCGGCCCAAGACCCTATAGTGACTGAGCCGGAACTGGGCACGACTGCCCCCGACTCTTCCACACATCAGCCGCCGCCTGAACCGGCTCATGATATTCCAGCACCAACTTCTGATCCGCCTGCTAAAGATACTCTTGATGGCTTTGGTAACCCGGAAGCACCTAGCGCGGCCAAGACGACTGACCCAGAAGTGGAAATTCTCAAGACTCAGTTTGTTGAGCTGGCATGGCCCACCATACTTGCCAAATGTTCTTCTAAGGAGGAGTTGTTAGAGCGCCGAAAGGCCAAGATGGACATCACTGACTATACTCGTTTGAGTATTGGAGAGATCGTCTCAGGCTATATCAATCAAGTGCATAGCAGCCGCGACCTGGAAATTGACATGGTGAAGCAAATACAAAAAAAATCTGAGGTATGACTTATGCTACCTTCCCTTAACCATACTTACTGTACCAGCCCCCAAGTGTCTAGCAACGTTTGTCCGGTTTAGAAAGAAGACAATTAAACCGGTTGTATCAAGAAATGTTGAACTTGCGATACACATTAGCCCCCAAGTGCCACGTACCTTTGCTTGCAAAGTGCTTGGGACTTTACTCTGCTTAAGCCGGCGTAGTAAATGTAGAGTTCTTCAGCATACATTAGCCCCCAAGTGTCAAGTATCTTTGCTTGCAAAGTGCTTGGGACTTAACATTATTTTATCATGGTCCTGACTATGACCCGGTACCAATGCAGGCCACCATAAGTCAATTTGAGTCGGAGATTGTTGACCTGAAGAGCCGCCTGGCAGCCCAGGAACTTTAAATTCAAAAGGCCAACTCCAAGTTTGAATTCAGCGTCTCTGAACAAGAGAAGTTGAAGAAGAACTTTGAGTCGGAGAAGAAAACCTGGGCTGATGAGAAGGCCTCTCTGGTGACTCGGGCCGAGACAGCAGAAACCTCACTCGCAGAAGCAACAACTGAGCTGTCCGGCTTAAAGCACCAGATATCTCAAATGGTCTCAGCAATCTTCGGTAAGTTACTATATATAAACCTCAAATATTGCAATCCTTCCCTTGATGACTATGTTAATTATTACCTCCGGCTCACCTTTTGTTTAATAACACAGGCCCCAGGAGCACAAACCTCAAGCAGAACATGGTGGTCAAGCTGAAGGCAGTCTATACTCTGGTGGAGCAAATGTACACCGGGTCTCAACGTGCTTTGGCCGTTGTGGCTTTATCAAATGATGTCCCCCATCTCCTGCAAGATGTGCTAAAACGGCTTGCTGTGCTACCTCAGCGGATCCAAGAGCTAAGACGGGCATCTGCATGAGCTGGAGCTATAGCTGCCTTGAGCCGGGCCAAGGCATGGATTCCAGAGCTAGACCCGGCCGACCTCACTCTTGGATACCCCAGTCTGAAGGAGGATGGAACCTTGTTTGATGAATCAGACTTCACTGCCTGTGTAAAAGACATACGCCCCGTGGCTACTCTTATTGGAAACAACACTGATCTTACCAAGTATCAGCCGGGTTATGACAGCGAGAATTGAAGGATTCCAACACCTCATTATGATGAAGCCAGCTTGATCCCTCCAACTCGTAAGCATACCTTTGCCCCTGAAGTCGACCCAACCGGTTTAATAGATGATGAAGCTGAGTTTGAAGCCTTGAGTGGCATTGACTGGGCCTCATCAACCTTCCAGGATAGGGCAGCCGACGGAGAGGCGGAAAAGGATAATCCGGAAGCTTCAGGTCAACCCCAGGAGTAAACCACTAGGCGTCATATGTTTTATGTCTTCATGAGAACAATGCCGCACCATTCAGACTCGGGGAGTCTTGTAATAGGGTAGAAAAACTCTCAATTTTTGTCATGCCTTTTGTGCATGTTTATGGCGCTCAATACTTTCTTAAGCCGACACTGCTATATACTTCCAGCTTTTATTGATCTTCCAATTCCCTTATGTTAAACAAAAAGTTGCTTGGTTATCCTGTAGATGAGACAAACAGAAATCCCTTGGCGACTTATCGCATCGGGGGTCACATGAAGTATTGATAACCCGGAATATATACCAAACAATTTTAGAAAAACCAACTTACGATTAGACTTAATAGACATAATCATAATGATATACCTGTGATGGTTATGGTTATCTCCCCGGCTTATATAACTCAACCCCTGAGGGTAAGTTTAACTCCTGAAAATTGGCATATAAAAGTTCACCTGGACTTAACAATTCGAGGTAACCAATATTAACCCGGAGGAACGAAATCCACTCCATAGCACTTTCAAGAGGGTCTCAAGATAGTCAAATATTGACACTTATAAAATAAGATGAATAATAAATAAATTTAAGGGCCTCTGATTCGAATACGATCAGTGAACCGTTCCAAAGGGGTTAAGCTAAGATTAGGATACGATCATATAGCCCCCAGTGGCTATGGCGATGCCGATCAAGTGGGTATCGACAACTATGTTCTCTTTGGTTCGAATACGACCTATGTTTGAACAGGAAGCTCCCAAGTGACCATAAGAGTTGTTTAATGACGTTGATTCAAATACGATCCACGTCAGACCCAAAGGGGTTAAGCTATGATTCAGATATGATCAGGAAGCCCCCAAGTTGGTTTGGCAATATGCCGATCAAGTGGGTATCGACAACTATGTTCTCTTTGGTTCGAATACAACCTATGTTTGAACAGGAAGCCCCCAGGTGACCATGGCTAGATTCAGATATGATCTTAAGTCGGACCAAAGGGAAAGCCGGATTCAGATATGACCCGCTCCCTATTGGTCGTTTCCACCACATGAAAAAAGAAGACATGTAAATCTTTGAGGGTAAAAAGGACAGAGGTCCTGCTTTATTTCTTTATCTAATATATACATTATTGAAATATATACATCCTGAGAGCCGGTGGCTCAGGTATAGTACGACCAAATATGAGCGATATTCCACGGCCTGCGGGTCTCTTCCTCCGACTTACATGAGTCTTTATGCTCTCGAACATCGATAAGGTAGTATGACCCGTTGTTCAGATTCTTGCTGACCACAAAGGGTCCTTCCCAAGGAGGGGATAACTTGTGCATATTAGACTGATCCTGAATGAGCCGGAGCACTAGGTCACCTTCCTGAAAGGTTCTGCTTCTAACCCGGCGGCTATGATAACGGCGCATGTCTTGCTGGTAAATCGCCGAGCCGGCTATTGCCAAGTCTCGCTCCTCATCCAACAAGTCAAGTGCATCCTGATGAGCCTTCTCGTTGTCAGCCTCAACGTAAGCCGCTACGCGGGGCGAGTCATGATGGATGTCACTTGGTAGGACCGCCTCTGCTCCGTACACCATGAAGAAAGGTGTGTAACCCATAGATCTGTTAGGTGTAGTGTTAATACTCCAAAGTACAGAGGTAACTCCTCCACCCAACAACCCGGCGTCCGCTGTAAGGGGACCAAGAGTCGGGGTTTGATGCCCTTCAAGATCTCCTGATTTGCTCTTTCTGCTTGACCATTGGATTGAGGATGAGCAACAGTCGAAACATCAAGCCGGATATGTTCCCTTTGACAAAAATCTTCCATGGCACCCTTGGAGAGATTAGTGCCATTATCAGTTATGATGCTGTGTGGAAAACCAAAACGAAAGATCACCTTTTTCATGTACTGAACCGCTGTGGCTGCATCACACTTACTGACCGGCTCTGCCTCGACCCACTTTGTGAACTTATCCACTGCCACCAGGAGGTGTGTCTTTTTGTCTTTAGACCTTTTGAAAGGTCCAACCATGTCAAGCCCCCAGACTGTGAATGGCCAAGTAATTGGAACCATTCTCAATTCTTGAGCTGGCACATGAGCTCGTCGTGAGAATCTCTGACATCCGTCACATTTACTGACCAGATCTTCTGCATCGGCATGAGCCGTCAGCCAATAAAACCCATGATGAAAAGCCTTGGCCACAAGGGATTTTGAGCCGGCATGATGACCACAATCCCCTTCATGGATCTCACGAAGTATCTCCTGACCCTCCACAGGTGACACGCAACATTGAAATGCTCCAGTGACGCTGCAGTGATGTAACTCGCCATTAACGATTGTCATGGACTTTGACCGCCGGATGATTTGTCTCGCCAATGTCTCATCCTCAGGCAGCTCTCCGCGGGTCATATAAGCCAAATAAGGCACTGTACAATCCGGGATGATGTGGAGAGCCGCTACCAGCTGCGCCTCCGGGTCTGGCACTGCTAGATCTTCTTCTGTAGGTAACTTGACAGAAGGGTTATGCAAGACATCAAGAAAGGTGTTAGGCGGCACCGGCTTACGTTGAGATCCTAGCCGGCTTAAGGCATCAGCCGCCTCATTCTTCCTTCGATCAATGTGTTCCACCTGATAACCGTTGAAGTGCCCAGCTACAACATCAACTTCACGACGGTAAGCCGCCATAAGGGGATCCTTGGAGTCCAACTTGCCTGACACCTGTTGAGCCACAAGGTCTGAGTCGCCCAAGCACCTTACCCGGCTCAAATTCATCTCTTTGGCCATCCGGAGACCATGGAGTAAGGCCTCATACTCAGCTGCATTGTTAGTACAAGGAAACATAAGCCGGAGCACATAACAGAATTTTTCACCTCGAGGGGAAGTTAAAAACTACACCAGCCCCCGAGCCTTCTAACTGCCTGGACCCATCAAAGTGAATAGTCCAATATGTATTATCCGGCTTCTCCTCAGGTGCCTGCAACTCTGTCCAATCATTGACAAAATCCACCAAGACTTGAGACTTAATAGCAGTACGTGGCATGTACTTGAGACCGTGAGGCCCAAGCTCAATGGCCCACTTGGCGACTCGTCCCGTGGCTTCTCTATTCTGGATTATGTCTCCCAAAGGGGCAGAACTTACCATAGTGATAGGGTGACCTTGGAAGTATTGCTTCAGCTTCCGGCTTGCCATGAACACTCCGTAAACAAGCTTCTGCCAATGTGAATATCTTTGTTTAGGCTGAATGAGCACCTCACTGACGTAATAAACCGGCCGTTGAACCGGATGCTCCTTGCCAGCCTCCTTGCGCTCCACCACGATCGCAACACTGACAGCTCGTGAGTTAGTAGCCACATATAACAACAATGGCTCTCTATCAATGGGAGTTGCTAGGACCGGCGGCTCAGATAACTGTCTCTTTAAATCCTCAAAGGCAGTATTAGCAGCATCGCTCCAGACAAAAGTGTCTGTCTTCTTCATCATCTGATACAGCGGTAGGGCCTTCTCACCTAACCGGCTTATGAACCGTCTTAAAGCAGCAACACGACCCGCCAATCTCTGAACGTCATTGATGCACGCCGGCTTAGCCAGAGAGGTAATTGCGTTGATCTTTTCTGGATTAGCTTCAATGCCCCTGCTTGAGACCAGAAAACCCAAAAGCTTGCATGCAGGTACGCCGAACACACACTTGTCCGGGTTAAGCATCATCTTGTAAACCCTGAGATTATCAAAGGTATCCTTTAAATCAGATATCAAGGTTTCCTTCTCTCCGGACTTCACCACTATGTCATCCACATAAGCATGAACATTGCACCCAATCTGATTGTGGATACAGTTCTGTACACACCGCTGATAAATCGCCTGGGCACTCTTAAGCCCAAAAGGCATAGATACATAGCAGAAGGCTCCAAACGGAGTGATGAAAGCCGTCTTCTCCTGGTCCTTAACTGCCATCTTGATCTGATGATATCCAGAATACGCATCCAAAAAACTCAAACGCTCACAACCCGCTGTAGCATCAATGATTTGATCAATATGGGGGAGAGCAAAAGGATCAGCCGGACAAGCTTTATTTAAGTCCGTGTAATCCACACACATCCGCCAGGTGCCGTTCTTCTTGAGTACGAGCACCGGGTTAGCCAGCCACTCCGGGTGAAAAACTTCGACAATGAACCCCGCCGCCAAGAGCCGGGCAACCTCTTCTCCAATAGCTTTTCGTCTTTCTTCGTTGAATCGCCGAAGAAACTGCCTGACCAGCTTATACTTTGGATCAATATTAAGAGTATGCTCAGCGAGTCCTCTCGGTACACCCGGCATGTCAGAAGGTTTCCATGCAAAGATGTCCCGGTTCTCATGGATGAACTCGATGAGCGCGCTTTCCTATTTAGGATCCAAGTTGGCACTGATGCTGAACTGCTTAGATGAGTCGCATGGAGTGAAATACACAAGTTTAGTTTCAGTTGCTGATTTAAACTTCAACGCCGGGTCATACTCCGTAGTTGGATTCTTCAGAGAGGTCATATCTGCCGGGTCAACATTATCTTGATAAAACTTTAGCTCTTCCGCTGCACAAATAGACTCAGCATAAGCCGCGTCGCCCTCTTCACACTCCAAGGCTACCTTTCGACTCCCATGCACAGTGATGGTGCCCTTGTGACCCGGCATCTTAAGCTGCAGATAAACATAACACGGTCGTGCCATGAACTTGGCATAAGCCGGCCGCTCAAATAGAGCATGATATGGACTTTTGATTTTGACCACCTCAAATGTCAATTTCTCAGCCCGGAATCATATTCATCTCCAAAGGCCACCTCCAATTCAATCTTACCGACCAGGTATGCTGACTTACCAGGCACCACTCCATGGAAGACGGTGTTGGATGTCTTTAAATTTTTATCAGTCAAACCCATGCGCCGAAAGGTCTCGTAATAGAGGATGTTGATGCTGCTACCTCCATCCATGAGTACCTTGGTGAATTTATATCCACCGACCTGAGGTGCTACAACCAAGGCTAACTGACCCGGATTATCGACCCGGGGAGGGTGATCTTCCCTGCTCCATACGATGGGCTGCTCTGACCACCTCAGGTAACGAGGAACTGCCGGCTCAACAGAGTTTACGGCCCTCTTATGAATCTTTTGGTCACGTTTACATAAGCTAGTGGTGAACACATGATACTGCCCACTATTCAGCTGCTTCGGATGGCTTTGATAACCCGATTGCTGCTGCTGCTGTCCTCCTTGACCAGACTGATGTTGATTATAGCCGCCTTGATTTCCCTGAAAGCCAGAACTTGAACCGCCGCTCGGGCCATGAAAGCCGCCGACGCCTGAGCCGGCGCCCGACCCATGATTACCATCAAACGTGTTGGAATTCTTGAAAGCCTTCATGATGGCACAATCTTTCCACAAGTGGGTGGCGGGTCGTTCCCAGGTGCCGTGTCTCGGGCAGGGCTCATTGAGTAGCTGCTCAAGAGATGGACCTGACCCGCCAGATCGAGGGGGCGGTTTTCCCTTACGTCTCTGATTGTTACCCTGCGCATTGGCATTGGCTACAAACTCCGGGTTACCCTCCGCCTTACGCTTATTGCCTGCTTGATTGACTGGGTTATGCTGCTGACCCTTTCCACTGCCGTTCTTCTTTCCCTTCCCTGTCTTTTCCTCATCAAACGTGGGATCCTTGGTACTATCAGAGTCGGTGTATTTGACTAAAGCCGCCATCAGTGTACCCATGTCATTACAATCACGCTTAAGGCGCCCAGCTTCTGTCTCAGCGGCTCAAAACGGCAATTCTTCTCCAACATGAGGACTGCAGAGCCGGCATCCATCTTGTCCGACGAGTGTATTATCTCCTTAACCCGGCGCACCCAATGAGTTGTGGATTCACCCTCCTCCTGCTTACAATTTGTCAAGTCCACAATCGACATAGATTTCTTGCAGGTGTCTTTTAAGTTCTGTATGAATCGGGCCTTCAGCTCTGCCCAAGAACTAATGGAATTGGATGGCAAACCCTTTAACCAAGACCGGGCCGTTCCGTCCAACATCATGGTGAAGTACTTAGCCATTGATGTGTCACTGACTTCCAACAGCTCCATGGCCATCTCGTAACTTTCAATCCATGCTCCGGGCTGTAAGTCGGCCGTGTAATTTGGCACCTTCCGAGGCCCCTTGAAGTCCTTGGGCAGACGCACATTACGTAGAGCCGGCACTAAACAAGGGACACCGCCGGTTCTGGTGGCTACTCCTGCCTCAACAGAAGTCGTCGGGTAATCCGGAAGGGCCTCCTCAGCCGTCAGCTGAGCCGCCAGTTGAGCCGCCTGCTCGTCCTCCTGACGTATTCGGTCCTGCACCGGGTTATAACCGCCGGGCTGGTTACGGCGCTGAGCATTGCTTGATAAAGCCTCTGACTCCATGTGCCTGCTGTAACTCGGGCTCCGGTTTGGACAAGTCGGAGCTAACCAGGGCGGTGGGGTCGAATGAATCCTGTCCCGGCTATAAGAATAGGTCTCTTGCTGAGCCAGGGCCATCTGAACGAGATCTCTGATCCTCCGGGTCTCCACTACTGTCGGATCATCACCGTCCACTGTAAGAGCCGCCAAGCGTGCTGACGCTGCAATTAAGTTCTCCATGGGGTTGGAGAAGTGACCCGGTGGTATCGGCACATAACGGGGTGGTGCCATGTTCCCATGAGGAGGTGCCGTCACCTGAGGTTGAACCGGACCCCCGGCTGTCATGAACTGATTGACCTCCGGCGGGTTACTTGGACCAACTCCGGGCATCGCGAAGAGGTTCCGTGGATCATAAACCGGAGGTAAACGGGACTGAGTTTTCTAATGCCTTCTCCTCATCACCTCATTAGACGCGTTCAGGCTCATGGTAAGCTGGAAAGCCTCTGACTGGAGCTGATGCGCCCGAGCATCCAAAGCCGCCCGTTCTGTGGCTAACCTGACGTCCTCAGCTGCTAAGGCCTCCTTGGCCCGAGCTATCTCCTCACGAACCTGTGCCACCTCTGCATTATGCTCATCTTGATTCGCAGGGATAACTGTGGTGGTTAACAGGGTCGTAAGTTTATCCATGAAATCCATCAGCACCTGAGCCGGCGGGCGCACGGGGCCTCCTGCCCCGGCTGCTCCTGACCCGGACGTTATGGCTGCTGCGGCTGTGGAATTTTGGCCGGGTTGAGTACCAGCCATGAAGACTCCTGCCCAAGTTGGCGACTCAGAGGGGTCCGGAATAGTGCTACCATCGGAACAGCCCCCAAGCCCGCCATCTTGCACTGGATATAGCGAATCTGTTGAACCGGCGGACGAATCACCATCAGAGAGGACAGCCGTCTCACCACCACCTTTACATCCTTCAGAAAGTTCCCCTCCGTGGGTGCAGCCTACGAAGGCACGCTTCACGACGGGTTGAGCCCGAGCGGGTCTTGCGCGGTGAGCCGTCTCGATGAGGTCGGTGCAGTTGTCCGGCTCAGGGCCCGGCTCACCAATCCGGCCGATGAAGACGTGGATTCCGCCGAAGGGGACCCGGTACCCGTACTCAATTGAGCCGGCGTCGGGGCCCCAGCCTTCGTCGTCGATGTAGATCTTGTCGCGACGATTCTTGGTCATCCGGCCGACCGCGTATCCCTTGAGCCCTTCGAAGCTGCCCTTCAAGAACTCAAATCCACCGTGCGCTGGCCCCATGGTGGGCACCAACTATCGTGGAATTGTCACGGCAGATGTCCTCTTGCAAGGACTTAGTCGTGGAGCCATCGCAACTAGGAAGCTTGAAGGGGTTAATCGGGACAAAGGACACGAGAGGTTTATACTAGTTCGGCCCCTTACGGCGAAGGTAAGGCCTACGTCTAGTTGTGTTGGTATTGCTTGATGTTCGATGACCAGGGAGCGAGATACGCTATGCCCGGTTCTCGATTGGTTGTCTCTTGCCCTAAGCCGCTGGCGGGTCATCCCCTTATATACACGGGTTGACGCCCCGCGGCCTACAGAGTCCCGGCCGGCTCATAAACAGTGTCCGGCTTGGTGACTAGTTACTTCTACCTTATGTTACAAGTCATGCCATCATGGCGGTTTGTCACTACGGGCCTTAAGCCGCCTATGGGCCTTTAGACCCTTTTAACCGCCATCTTCCTGCTTGATCCCGGGCTTCCTTCTGATGAGTCTTCTTTGTGTAACCCGGCCCCTCCTAGGCGGCTTACACAAATAGTTATATCCCCAACAGATACCGATATTTTCCGTAAATTTAGCACTAAATATGGACTTGACTCTGAGATATTAGCTTCTTTCTGTGAATCTTTTTCTACTTATGTTGATCTCCCCAAGGAGAAGTGGTTTAAATATCATCCTCCCATAGAAGTAAAAGTAGTTGCACCTACTAAAGTTGAAGAAAAGACTGTCACTTATAATGATCCTATTGTTCCTACTTCTTATGTTGAGAAACCACCTTTCCCTGTTAGGATAAAGGGTCATGCTATTGGATATTAGTGCTAATCTTTCAGAGCATTAAGAAGAGAGATTATTGAAAACTCTGAAGAAGCACCGTGCTGCTATTGGATATACTCTTGATGATCTTAAGGGCATTAGTCCCACTCTATCTCAACATAAAATAAATTTGGAAGAAGATGCCAAACCGGTTCGTGACCCTCAACGACGTCTGAATCCTAAAATGAAAGAAGTGGTAAGAAAAGAAATACTAAAGCTTCTGGAGGCAGGTATAATTTATCCCGTTGCTGATAGTCAGTGGGTGATTCCTGTCCATTGTGTTCCTAAGAAGGGAGGTGTTACTGTTGTTCCTAATGATAAAGATGAATTGATTCCACAAAGAATTATTACAGGTTATAGGATGGTAATTGATTTTAGTAAATTAAATAAGGCTACTAAAAAGGATCATTACCCCTTACCTTTTATCGATCAAATGCTAGAAAGATTATGCAAACATACACACTATTGATTTCTAGATGGTTATTCTGGTTTCTCACAAATACCTGTGTCGGCTAAAGATCAATCAAAGACTACTTTTACATGCCCTTTTGGTACTTTTGCTTATAGACGTATGCCTTTTGGTTTATGTAATGCACCTGCTACCTTTCAAAGATGCATGATGGCTATATTCTCTGACTTTTGTGAAAAGATTTGTGAGGTTTTCATGGACGACTTTTCCGTCTATGGCTCCTCTTTTGATGATTGCTTGAGCAATCTTGATCGAGTTTTGCAGAGATGTGAAGAAACTAATCTTGTCTTGAATTGGGAAAAGTGCCACTTTATGGTTAATGAAGGTATTGTCTTGGGGCATAAAGTTTCTGAAAGAGGTATTGAAGTTGATAAAGCCAAGGTTGATGCTATTGAAATGATGCCGTGTCCCAAGGACATCAAAGGTATAAGAAGTTTCCTTGGTCACGCCGGATTTTATAGGAGGTTCATTAAGGACTTCTCAAAAATTTCTCAGCCTCTGACTAATTTATTAAAAAGATATACCATTTGTCTTTGATGATGATTGTGTAGAAGCATTTGAAATACTTAAGAAAGCATTGGTCTCTGCACCTATTGTTCAGCCACCTGATTGGAATTTACCCTTTGAAATTATGTGTGATGCTAGTGATTATGCTGTAGGTGCTGTTCTAGGGCAAAGAGTTGATAAAAAATTAAATGTTATCCATTATGCTAGTAAGACTCTAGACAATGCTCAAAGAAATTATGATACTACTGAAAAGGAATTCTTAGCAGTTGTATTTGCTTGTGATAAGTTCAGACCTTACATTGTTGATTCTAAAGTAACTATTCACACTGATCATGCTGCTATTAAATACCTTATGGAAAAGAAAGATGCTAAACCTAGACTTATTAGATGGGTTCTCTTGCTACAAGAATTTGATTTGCATATTGTTGATAGAAAGGGAGCTGAGAACCCGTTCTGCGTAAAACTTGTCTAGGTTAGAAAATGTTCTTGATGACCCACTACCTATTGATGATAGCTTTCCTGATGAACAATTAAATGTTATAAATACTTCTCGTAGTACTCCATGGTATGCTGATTATGCTAATTACATTGTTGCTAAATTCATACCACCTAGCTTCACATACCAGCAAAAGAAAAAGTTTTTCTATGATTTGAGACATTACTTTTGGGATGACCCACATCTTTATAAAGAAGGAGTAGATGGTGTTATTAGATGTTGTGTACCGAGCATGAACAAGAACAAGATCCTACGCAAGTGTCACTCCGAAGCTTATGGAGGACACCACGCTGGAGATAGAACTGCACATAAGGTATTGCAATCTGGTTTTTATTGGCCTACTCTCTTCAAGGATGCCCGTAAGTTTGTCTTATCTTGTGATGAATGTCAAAGAATTGGTAATACTAGTAGACGTCAAGAAATGCCTATGAATTATTCACTTGTTATTGAACCATTTGATGTTTGGGGCTTTGATTATATGGGACCTTTTCCTACCTCTAATGGATATACACATATTTTAGTTGCTGTTGATTACGTTACTAAGTGGGTAGAACCTATTCCAACTAGTAGTGCTGATCATAACACTTCTATTAAAATGCTTAAATAATTTATTTTCTCAAGGTTTGGAGTCCCTAGATATTTAATGACTGATGGTGGTTCACATTTTATTCATGGTGCTTTCCGTAAAATGCTTGCTAAATATGATGTTAATCATAGAATTGCATCTCCTTATCACCCACAGTCTAGTGGTCAAGTAGAATTGAATAATAGAGAACTCAAATTAATTTTGCAAAAGACTGTCAATAGGTCTAGGAAGAATTGGTCCAAGAAACTTGATGATGCACTATGGGCCTACAGAACTGCATATAAAAATCCTATGGGTATGTCTCCGTATAAAATGGTTTATGGAAAAGCATGTCACTTACCTCTCGAACAAGAACATAAGGCATACTGGGCTATTAAAGAGCTCAACTATGATTTCAAACATGCCGGTGAGAAGAGGTTATTTGATATTAGCTCACTTGATGAATGGAGAACCCAAGCTTATGAAAATGCCAAGTTGTTTAAAGAAAAAGTTAAAAGATGGCATGACAAAAGGATACAAAAGCGTGAGTTTAAAGTAGGTGATTATGTATTACTATACAACTCTCGTTTAAGATTTTTTGCAGGAAAACTTCTCTCTAAATGGGAAGGCCCCTATGTTATCGAGTAGGTCTATCGTTCCGGTGCAATAAAAATCAACAACTTCGAAGACACAAATCCGAAGGTGGTAAACGGTCAAAGAATCAAACATTATATCTCAGGTAGTCCCATAAATGTTGAAACCAATATTATCGAAACCGTAACCCCGGAGGAATACATAAGAGACACTTTCCAGAACGTTTCAGACTCCGAAAAGGAATAGGTATGTGGTACAGTAAGTAAACCGACTCCAAAACAATTTTAAGGCAATATTTCTCCGTTTTGGAATATTTAGAAAAATAAAAAAATAAGTACCAATCCGGGAAGGACACGAGGGCCCCACGAGGGTGGTGGGCGCGCCCCCCTACCTCGTGAGCACCTCGTGTGCCCTCCGGACTCCGTTTTCTTGCACGTTAGGTATTTTGGTCGGTAAAAATTCATTATATAACCTCCCGAAGGTTTTGACTCCCGTATCACGCAAATCTCCTTTGTTCTTGTTTCGAGCTGTTCTCTGTCAGGGTTGTCAAGGCCAGGCATCATGTCGTCCCCCTCCTCCAACAATGGTGACAAAGACGCTTGGCTAATGAAGATAGAGCTGAAGAGGGAAGAACCCATGGAGATCAACAAGGATGAAGGGATCAAGAAGGCCACAGAGAACCAAGCTCCGGCAGAAGAAGACATCCTTCAACTTGATCACAATCTTCTTTCCCCAACTGAGATCGAAGCTTTCAAGATGATTGAGTTAGCTCGTATTCAAAACAGGTATCTCACAAGTGAAAATATTTTGTTGAAGGAGCATATCGTTGCACTCAAGGGCATTATCCGCAAGTTGGAGGACCTCTTACGCTCGATGTGCGACTATCCATCACCACCATCTTCTCCACCAACAAAGAAGGATACATAATCACATGGGTATGGGCACTCCCGTTGGCAACTGCCGAGCTTGGGGGAGGTTCCCCGGTATCGTATCACAAACACGTCTCTTATCTTTACCGTTTTTCTTAGTTCGATCCTATTGGTAGTATCTTGATCTAGTAGAATAAAGTTTATGGCATGATCTAGTTTTGAGTTTTGCTTTATGATCTCTCTATGTAATCGAGTCCGTGAGCTATATATATAATAAAGATTAGTGTTGAGTCAAGGGCTTGATTATTTTGCTATGATCTTGAGTGAATAAAAGAAAAGAGAAAAAGAATAAAAAGAAATAAAGAGTTCATATTGATCTTATTGAGAGTAATGACTTCACATAGAAAGAGTATGATGATTAAAAGTTGTTGGGAGTTGGCAGACATAGCTTTGGTCATCTTTGCAATTAATAGGAAGTAATAAGGAAAGAGAGGTTTCACATATAAATATACTATTATTGACATCTTTTATGATTGGGAGCACTCATTAAAATATGACATGCTAAAGAGTTGATGTTGGACAAGGAAGACAACGTAATGAGTTATGTTTTATTATATCCGAGATAAAGTATGTTGTCATGGATCCTCAAACATGTTGAGCTTGCCTTTCCCCCTCATGCTAGCCAAATTCTCAGCACCAAGTAGAAATACTACTTGTGCTTCCAAAAACCCTTAAACCAGTTTTGCCATGAGAGTCCACCATATCAACCTATGGATTGAGTAAGATCCTTCAAGTAAGTTGTCATCGGTGCAAATCAATAAAAATTGCTCTAAATATGTATGATTGATTGGTGTGGGAGAAATAAGCTTTATACGATCTTGTGATGTGGAAGTAATAAAAGCGACGGACTTCATAATAAAGGTTCATATCACAAGTGGCAATATAAAGTGACGTTCTTTCACATTAAGATTTTGTGCATCCAACCATAAAAGCGCATGGCAACCTCTGCTTCCCTCTGCGAAGGGCCTATTTTTTATTATTATCTTCTACCTTATGCAAGAGTCATGGTGATCTTCACCTTTCCTTTTTCATTTTATCCTTTGGCAAGCACAGTATGTTGGAAAGATCCTGATATATATATCTAATTGGATGTAGGGGAGCATGAGTTATTATTGTTGACATTACCCTTGAGGTAAAAGGTTGTGGGGTGAAACTACAAGCCCCTATCTTTCTCTGTGTCCGATTAAAACTCCGTAACCACAAGTACTGCGTGAGTGTTAGCAATTATGAATGACTAAACGATAGTTGAGTATGTGGACTTGCTATTGAGCTCTGACATAGACTCTTTCAGATGTTATGATAAATTGCAATTGCTTCAATGACTGAGATTATAGTTTGTTGGTTCTCAATAAACTTTATGATTCGTACTCTGCATTGTGAATGGATTATTACTTGAGCATAAGAAATCATATGACAAAATCTATATAAGTTGCTGTTATGAGATTAATAATGATGCCTTCATGTCCGTATTTTATTTTTATCGACACCTCTACCTCTAAACATGAGGACATATTTATCATTATCGGCTTTCGCTTGAGGACAAGCGAGGTCTAAGCTTGGGGGAGTTGATACGTCCATTTTGCATCATAATTTTATATCCTTATTTATTGCATTATGGGCTGTTATTACATGTTATGTCACAATAATTATGCCTATTCTCTCTTATTTTACAAGGTTTACATAAGGAGGGAGAATGCCGGTAGCTGGAATTCCGAGCTGGAAAAGGAGCAAATATTAGAGACCTATTCTGCACAACTCCAAAAGTCCTGAAACTCCACGAAAGTCATTTTTGGAAATAATAAAAAATATCCAGCAGAAGAAGTTCATCAGAGGGGGGCCCACTTGTCCACGATGGTGGGGGGCGCGCCCTACCCCCCAGGGCGCGCCCCCGTACCTCATGGTCCCCCTGTTGGCTCTCCGATGCCCATCTTCTGCTATATGAGGTCTTTCGATGAGGAAAAAACCATAAGCAACCTTTCGGGACGAGACTCCGCCGCCACGAGGCGGAACCTTGGCGGAACCAATCTAGGGCTCCGGCAGAGCTGTTCTGTCGGGGACACTTCCCTCCGGGAGGGGGAAATCATCACCATCGTCATCACCAACGCTCCTCTCATCGGGAGAGGGCAATCTCCATCAACATCTTCACCAGCACCATCTCATCTCCAAACCCTAGTTCATCTCTTGTATCCAATTCTTTTCTCCAAGTCCAGGATTGGTACTAGTAGGTTGCTAGTAGTGTTGATTACTCCTTGTAGTTGATGCTAGTTGGTTTACTTGGTGGAAGATCATATGTTCAGATCCTATATGCACATTATTACCCCTCTGGTTATGAACATGAATATGCTTTGTGAGTAGTTACGTTTGTTCCTGAGGACATGGGAGAAGTCTTGCTATTAGTAGTCATGTGAATTTGGTATTCGTTCGATATTTCGATGAGATCTATGTTGTCTAGCCTCTAGTGGTGTTATGTGAACATCGAATACATAACACTTCACCATTATTTGGGCCTAGAGGAAGGCATTGGGAAGTTATAAGTAGATGATGGGTTGCTAGAGTGACAGAAGCTTAAACCCTAGTTTATGCGTTGCTTCGTAAGGGGCTGATTTGGATCCATATGTCTCATGCTACGGTTAGGTTTACCTTAATACTTTTGTTGTAGTTACGGATGCTTACAATAGAGGTTAATCATAAGTGGGATGCTTGTTCAAGTAAGAGCAGCACCCAAGCACCGGTCCACCCACATATCAAATTATCAAAGTACCGAACGCGAATCACATGAACGTGATGAAAACTAGCTTGATGATATTCCCATGTGTCCTCGGGAGCGCTTTTCCTTATATAAGAGTTTGTCCACGCTTGTCCTTTGCTACAAAAAGGATTGGGCCACCTTGCTTCACTTTATTTACTTTTGTTACTTGTTGCTCGTTACAAATTATCTTATCACAAAACTATCTGTTATCACTTATTTCTGTACTTGCAGAGAATACCTAGCTGAAAACCGCTTATCATTTCCTTCTGCTCCTCGTTGGGTTCGACACTCTTACTTATCGAAAGGACTACGATAGATCCCCTATACTTGTGGATCATCAGTACCTCCCTGCTAAACTAATACCAAGGCACACATCAGGTCTGGTACACAGCATTGCATACATGATAGAGCCTATGGCTGAAACATAGGGAACACTTTTCATTTTCTCTCTATCTTCTGCAGTGGTCGGGCATTGAGTCTGACTCAACTTCACACCTTATAACACAGGCAAGAACCCTTTCTTTGCTTGATCCATTTTGAACTTTTTCAAAACTTTATCAAGGTATGTGCTTTGTGAAAGTCCAATCAAGCGTCTTGATCTATCTCTATACATCTTGATGCCCAATATATAAGCAGCTTCACCGAGGTCTTTATTGAAAAACTCTTATTCAAGTATCCTTTTATGCTATCTAGAAATTCTATATCATTTCCAATCAACAATATGTCATCCACATATAATATTAGAAATGCTACAGAGCTCCCACTAACTTTCTTGTAAATACAGGCTTCTCCAAAATTCTGTATAAAACCATATGCTTTGATCACACCATCAAAACGTTTATTCCAACTCCGAGAAGCTTGCACCAGTCCATAAATGGATTGCTGGAGCTTGCACACTTTGTTAGCACCCTTTGGATCGACAAAACCTTCTGGTTGCATCATATACAACTCTTCTTCTAGAAATCCATTCAGGAATGCAGTTTTGACATCCATTTGCCAAATTTCATAATTATAAAATGCGGCAATTCCTAACATGATTCGGACAGACTTAACATAGCAATGCATACATGATAGAACCTATGGCTGAGGCATAGGGAATGACCTTCATTTTCTCTCTATCTTCTGCAGTGGTCGAGCATTGAGTCTGACTCAACTTCACACCTTGTAACATAGGCAAGAACCCTTTCTTTGACTGATCCATTTTGAACTTCCTCAAAACTTTATCAAGGTATGTGCTTCGTGAAAGTCCAATTAAGCATCTTGATCTATCTCTATAGATCTTGATGCCCAATATATAAGCAGCTTCACCAAGGTCTTTCATTGAAAAATTCTTATTCAAGTATCCTTTTATGCTATCCAGAAATACTGTATCATTTCTAATCAACAATATGTCATCCACATATAATATTAGAAATGCTAGAGATCTCCCACTCACTTTCTTGTAAATACAGGCATCTCCAAAAGTCCGTATAAAACCATATTCTTTGATCACAGTATCAAAGCGTATATTCCAACTCCGAGAGGCTTGCACCAGTCCATAAATGGATCGCTGGAGCTTGCACACTTTGTTAGCACCTTTAGGATCGACAAAACCTTCTGGTTGCATCATATACAACTATTCTTTAAGATATTCATTAAGGAATGCAGTTTTGACATCCATTTGCCAAATTCCATAATCATAAAATGCGGCAATTGATAACATGATCCAGACAGACTTAAGCATCGCTACAGGTGAGAAGGTCTCATCGTAGTCAACTCCTTGAACTTGTCGAAAACCTATCGCAACAAGTCGAGCTTTGTAGACAGTAACATTATCGTCGGTGTCAGTCTTCTTCTTGAAGATCCATTTATTCTATATGGCTTTCCGATCATCGGGAAAGTCAACCAAAGTCCACACTTTGTTCTCATACATGGATCCCATCTCAGATTTCATGGCCTCAAGCCATTCTGCAGAATCTGGGCTCACCATCGCTTCTTCATAGTTCGTAGGTTCGCCATGGTCAAGTAACATGACTTCCAGAACAGGATTACCGTACCACTCTGGTGCTGATCTTACTCTGGTTGACCTACGAGGTTCGGTAGTAACTTGATCTAAGGAATCATGATCAACATCATTAGCTTCCTCACTAATTGGTGTAGGTGTCACAGTAACCGGTTTGTGTGATGAACTACTTTCCAATAAGGGAGCAGGTACAGTTAAGTCATCAAGTTCTACTTTCCTCCCACTCACTTCTTTCGAGAGAAACTCCTTCTCTAGAAAGGATCCATTCTTAGCAACAAATGTCTTGCCATCGGATCTTTGATAGAAGGTGTACCCAATAGTTTCCTTTGGGTATCCTATGAAGACACATTTCTCCGATTTGGGTTCGAGCTTATCAGGTTGAAGCTTTTTCACATAAGCATCGCAGCCCCAAACTTTAAGAAACGACAACTTTGGTTTCTTGCCAAACCACAGTTCATAAGGCGTCGTCTCAACGGATTTCGATGGTGCCCTATTTAATGTGAATGCAGCCGTCTCTAAAGGATAACCCCAAAATGATAGCGGTAAATCAGTAAGAGACATCATAGATCACACCATATCTAGTAAAGTACGATTACGACGTTCAGACACACCATTACGCTGTGGTGTTCCGGGTGGCGGGAGTTGCGAAACTATTCCACATTATTTCATTAAGTAGATATACCCATATCTGCTCAAATCATCTGTGAAGGTGAGAAAATAACGATACCCGCCGCGAGCCTCAATATTCATTGGACCACATACATCAGTATGTATGATTTCCAACAAATATGTTGCTCGCTCTGTTGTTCCGGAGAACAGCGTTTTAGTCATCTTGCCCATGAGGCATGGTTCGCAAGTACCAAGTGATTCATAATCAAGTGATTCCAGAAGTCCATCACTATGGAGTTTCTTCATGCGCTTTACACCAATATGACCCAAATGGTAGTGCCACAAATAAGTTGCACTATCATTATCAACTCTGCATCTTTTGGCTTCAACATTATGAATATGTGTGTTACTAATATAGAGATTCAACACAAATAGACCACTCTTCAAGGGTGCATGCCCATAAAAGATATTACTCATATAAATAGAACAACCATTATTCTCGGATTTAAATGAATAACCGTCTCGCATCAAACAAGATCCAGATATAATGTTCATGTTTAACGCTGGCACCAAATAACAATTATTTATGTCTAAAATTAATCCCGAAGGTAGATGTAGACGAAGCGTGCCGACGGCGATCACATCGACTTTGGAACCATTTCCCACGCGCATCATCACCTCGTCCTTAGCCAATCTTCGCTCAATCTGTAGTCCCTGTTTCGAGTTGCAAATATTAGCAACAGAACCAGTATCAAATACCCAGGTGCTACTGCGAGCTCTAGTAATGTACACATGAATAACATGTACATCACATATACCTTTGTTCACCTTGCCATCCTTCTTATCTGCCAAATACTTGAGGCAATTCCGCTTCCAGTGACCAGTCTGTTTGCAGTAGAAGCACTCGGTCTCAGTCTTAGGTCTAGACTTGGGTTTCTTCTCCTGAGCAGCAACTTGTTTGCGGTTCTTTTTGAAGTTCCCCCTCTTCTTCCCTTTACCCTTTTTCTTGAAACTGGTGGTCTTGTTGACCATCAACACTTGATGCTCCTTCTTGATTTCTACCTCCCCAGCTTTTAGCATCGCGAAGAGCTCGGGAATTGTCTTATCCATCCCTTGCATGTTATAGTTCATCACGGAGCTCTTGTAGCTTGGTGGCAGTGATTGAAGAATTCTGTCAATGACACTATCATCCGGAAGATTAACTTCCAATTGAATCAAGTGATTGTTATACCCAGACATTTTGAGTATATGTTCACTGACAGAACTATTCTCCTCCATTTTGCAGCTGTAGAACTTATTGGAGACTTTATATCTCTCAATCCGGGCATTTGCTTGAAATATTAACTTCAACTCCTGGAACATCTCGTATGCTCCATGACGTTCAAAACGTTGTTGAAGTCCCGGTTCTAAGCCGTAAAGCATGGCACACTGAGCTATCGAGTAGTCATCAGCTTTGCTCTGTCAGACGTTCATAACATCTAGAGTTGCTCCTGCAGCGGGTCTTGCACCTAGCGGTGCTTCCAGGACGTAATTCTTCTGTGCAGCAATGAGGATAATCCTCAAGTTACGGACCCAGTCCGTGTAATTGCTACCATCATCTTTCAACTTTGGTTTCTCAAGGAACGCATTAAAATTCAACAGAACAACAGCACGGGCCATCTATCTACAACAACATAGACAAGCAAAATACTATCAGGTACTAAGTTCATGATAAATTTAAGTTCAATTAATCATATTACTTAAGAACTCCCACTTAGATAGACATCTCTCTTATCATCTAAGTGATCACGTGATCCAAATCAACTAAACCATAACCGATCATCACGTGAAATGGAGTAGTTTTCAATGGTGAACATCACTATGTTGATCATATCTACTATATGATTCACATTCGACCTTTCGGTCTCAGTGTTCCGAGGCCATATCTGCATATGCTAGGCCCGTCAAGTTTAACCCGAGTATTCTGCGTGTGCAAAACTGGCTTGCATCCGTTGTATAAGAACGTTGAGCTTATCACACCCGATCATCACGTGGTGTCTCGGCACGACGAACTTTGGCAACGGTGCATACTCAGGGAGAACACTTGTACCTTGAAATTTTATGAGAGATCATCTTATAATGCTACCGTCAATCAAAGCAGAATAAGATGCATAAAGGATAAACATCGCATGCAATCAATATAAGTGATATGATATGGCCATCATCATCTTGTGCCTTTGATATCCATCTCCAAAGCACCGTCATGATCACCATCGTCACCGGCGCGACAGCTTGTTCTCCATCATAGCATCGTTGTCGTCTCGCCAACTATTGCTTCTATGACTATCGCTACCGCTTAGTGATAAACTAAAGCAATTACAGGGCGATTGCATTTCATACAATAAAGCGACAACCATATGGCTCTTGCCAGTTACCGATAACTCGGTTACAAAACATGATCATCTCATACAATAAAATATAGCATCATGCCTTGACCATATCGCATCACAACATGCCCTGCAAAAACAAGTTAGACGTCCTCTACTTTGTTTTTGCAAATTTTACGTGGCTGCTACGGGCTGAGCAAGAACCGTTCTTACCTAGGCATCAAAACCACAACGATATTTCGTCTAGTTAGTGTTGTTTTAACCTTCTCAAGGACCGGGCATTAGTCACACTCGGTTCAACTAAAGTTGGAGAAACTGACACCCGCCAGCCACCTGTGTGCAAAGCACGTCGGTAGAACCAGCGTAAGCGTACGCGTAATGTCGGCTCGGGCTGCTTCATCCAACAATACCGTCGAACCAAAGTATGACATGCTGGTAAGCAGTATGACTTGTATCGCCCACAACTCACTTGTGTTCTACTCGTGCATATAATATCTACGCATAAACCTGGCTCGGATGCCACTGTTGGGGAACGTAGTAATTTCATAAAAATTCCTACGCACACGCAAGATCATGGTGAGGCATAGCAACGAGAGGGGAGAGTGTCGTCCACGTACCCTCGTAGACCGTAAGCGGAAGCGTTACGAAAACGCGGTTGATGTAGTCATACATCTTCATGATCGACCGATCCTCAGTACTGAACGTACGACACCTCCACGTTCAGCACACGTTTAGCTCGGTGACGTCCCGCGAACTCACTATCCAGTAGATCTTCGGGGAAGAGCTTCATCAGCACGACGGTGTGGTGACGGTGTTGATGAAGTTACTGAGGCAGGGCTTCACCTAAGCACCGCTACGATATGACCGAGGTGGATTATGGTGGAGGGGGGCACCACACACGGCTAAGAGAGATCAATGATCAACTTGTGTGTCTATGGGGTGCTCCTGCCCCCGTATATAAAGGAGCAAGGGGGGAGGCTGGCCGGCCCGAGCAGGGCGCGCCAGGAGGAGTCCTACTCCCACGGGGAGTAGGATTCCCCCCTTCCCTAGTTGGACTAGGAGAGAAGGAAGGGGGAGAGAGGGAGGAAGGAAAGGGGGGGGGGCGCCGCCCCCCTCCTAATCCAATTCGGACCAGAGGGGGAGGGGGCGCAAGGCCTGCCCTAGCCTCCTCTCTCTCTCTCTCTCTCCACTATGGCCCATTAAGGCCCATACAATTACCGGGGGGTTCCGGCAACCTCCTGGTACTCTGGTAAAATCCCGATTTCACCCAGAACCATTCCGATGTCCAAATATAGGCTTCCTATATATCGATCTTTATGCCTCGACCATTTTGAGACTCCTCGTCATGTCTGTGATCACATCCGGGACTCCGAACCACCTTCAATACATCAAAACACAAAAACTCATAATACTGATCATCACAGAACTTTAAGCGTGCGGACCCTATGGGTTCGAGAACTATGTAGACATGACCGGGACACGTCTCCGGTCAATAACCAATAGCGGAACCCGGATGCTCATATTGGTTCCTACATATTCTACGAAGATCTTTATTGGTCAAACCGCATAATGGCATACGTTGTTCCCTTTGTCATCGGTATGTTACTTGCCCGAGATTCGATCGTCGGTATCTCAATACCTAGCTCAATCTCATTACCGGCAAGTCTCTTTACTCGTTCCGTTGTGGATCATCCCGTAACTAACTCATTAGTCACATTACTTGCAAGGCTTATAATAATGTGCATTACCGAGAGGGCCCAGAAATACCTCTCCGACAATCGGAGTGACAAATCCTAATCTTGATCTATGCCAACTCAACGAACACCATCGGAGACACCTGTAGAGCACCTTTATAATCACCCAGTTATGTTGTGACATTTGGTAGCACACAAAGTGTTCTTCCGGTGTTCGGGAGTTGCATAATCTCATAGTCATAGGAACATGTATAAGTCATGGAGAAAGGAAATAGCAGTAAACTAAACGATCAAGTGCTAAGCTAACAAAATGGGTCAAGTCAATCATATCATTATCCTAATGATGTGATCCCGTTAATCAAATGACAACTCATGTCTATGGCTAGGAAACTCAACCATCTTTGATCAACGAGCTAGTCAAGTAGAGGCATACTAGTGACACTATGTTTGTCTATGTATTCGCACATGTATTATGTTTACGGATAATACAATTCTAGCATGAATAATAAACATTTATCATGATATGAAGAAATAAATAATAACTTTATTATTGCCTCTAGGGCATATTTCCTTCAAATGGTTTGTTGAATCTCGATCGTGGTGATACACATATTCATAATATTGATGCCAAAAGATGCAAAGTTGATAATGATAGTGCAACATATTTGTGGCACTGCCGTTTAGGTCATATTGGTGTAAAGCGCATGAAGAAACTCCATGCGAATGGACTTTTGGAATCACTTGATGCTTGCGAACCGTGCCTCATGGGCAAGATGACTAAGACTCCGTTCTCCGGAACAATGGAGCGAGCCGCCGACTTATTGGAAATAATACATACCGATGTATGTGGTCCGATGAGTGTTGAGGCTCGCAGCGAGTATCGTTATTTTCTGACCTTCACAAATGATTTGAGCAGATATGGGTATATCTACTTAATGAAACACAAGTCCGTTGAAAAGTTCAAAGAATTTCAAAGTGAAGTGGAGAATCATCGTAATAAGAAAATAAAGTTTCTATGATCTGATCGCGGAGGCGAATATTTGAGTTACGTGGCCTTCATTTAGAACAATGTGGAATAGTTTCACAACTCACGCCACCTGGAACACCATAGCGTAATGGTGTGTCCGAACATCGTAACCGTACTTTATTGGATATTGTGCGATCTATGATGTCTCTTACCGATTTACCACTATCTTTTTGGGGTTATGCATTAGAGATAACTGCATTCACGTTAAATAGGGCACCATCTAAATCCGTTGAGACGGCACCATTTGAACTGTGGTTTGGCAAGAAACCTAAGTTGTCGTTTCTTAAAGTTTGGGGTTGCGATGCTTATGTGAAAAAGCTTCAGCCTGATAAGCTCGAACCCAAATCGGAGAAGTGCGTCTTCATAGGATACCCAAAAGAAACTGTTGGGTACACCTTCTATCACAGATCCGAAGGCAAGATCTTTGTTGCTAAGAATGAATCCTTTCTAGGGAAGGAGTTTCTCTCGAAAGAAGTGAGTGGGAGGAAAGTAGAACTTGATGAGGTAATTGTACCTTCTCTCGAATTGGAAAGTAAATCATCAGAGAAATCCGTTCTCCTGATGCCTACACCAACTAGAGAGGAAGCTAATGATGATGATCATGAAACTTCAGATCGATTTACTACCGAACCTCGTAGGTCAACCAGAGCACGTTCCGCACTAGAGTGGTATGGTAATCCTGTTCTGGAAGTCATGTTACTAGACCATGACGAACCTACGAACTATGAGGAAGTGATGATGAGCCCAGATTCCGATAAATGGCTTGAGGCCATGAAATCTGAGATAGGATCCATGTATAAGAACAAAGTGTGGACTTTGGTGGACTTGCCCGATGATCGGCAAGCCATTGAGAATAAATGGGTCTTCAAGAGGAAGACGGACGCTGATGGTAGTGTTACTATCTACAAAGCTCGACTTGTCGCAATAGGTTTTCGACAAGTTCAAGGTGTTGACTACGATGAGATTTTCTCACTCGTAGCGGTGCTCAAGTTTGTCCGAATCATGTTAGCAATTGCCACATTTTATGAAATCTCGCACACGGATGTCAAAACTGCATTCCTTAATGGATTTCTTAAAGAAGAGTTGTATATGATGCAACCAGGAGGTTTTGTTGATCCTAAAGGTGCTAACAAATTGTGCAAACTCCTGCGATCCATCTATGGACTGGTGCAAGCATCTTGGAGTTGAAATATATGCTTTGATGAGGTGATCAAAGCAGATGGTTTTTTATACAGACTTATGGTGAAGCCTGTATTTACAAGAAAGTGAGTGGGAGCACTGTAGCATTTATGATATTATATGTGGATGACATATTGTTGATCGGGAATGATATAGAATTTCTGGATAGCATAAAAAGGATACTTGAATAAGAATTTTTCAATGAAAGACCTCGGTGAAGCTGCTTATATATTAGGCATCAAGATCTATAGAGATAGATCAAGACGCTTGATAGGACTTTCACAAAGCACATACCTTGATAAAGTTTTGAGGAAGTTCAAAATGGATCAGTCAAAGAAAGTGTTCCTGCCTGTGTTACAAGGTCTGAAGTTGAGTAAGACGCAAAACCCGACCACGGCAGAATACAGAGAGAAAATGAAAGTCATGCCCTATGCCTCAGTCATCGGTTCTATAAAGTATGCCATGCTGTGTACCAGACCTGTTGTGTGCCTTGCCATGAGTTTGGCAAGGGGGTACAATAGTGATCCAGGAGTAGATCACTGGACAGCGGTCAAAATTATCCTTAGGTACCTAAAGAGGACTAAGGAAATGTTTCTCGGTTATGGAGGTGATAAAGTGTTTGTCGTGAAGAGTTACGTCGATGCAAGCTTTGACACCGATCTGGATGACTCTGAGTCTTGATCTGAATACATATTGAAAGTGGGAGCAATTATCTAGAGTATCTCCATGCAGAGCATTGTAGACATAGAAATTTGCAAAATACATAAGGACCTGAATGTGGCAGACCCATTGACTAAACTTCTATCACAAGCAAAACATGATCACACCTTAGTGCTCTTTGGGTGTTAATCACATAGCGATGTGAACTAGATTATTGACTCAAGTAAACCTTTTGCATGTTGGTCACATGGCGATGTGAACTATGGGTGTTAATCACATAAAGATGTGAACTAATGGTGTTAAATTACATGGCGATGTGAACTAGATTATTGACTCTAGTGCAAGTGGGAGACTGAAGGAAATATGCCCTAGAGGCAATAATAAAGTTGTTATTTTATATTTCCTTATATCATGATAAATGTTTATTATTCACGGTAGAATTTTATTAACGGGAAACTTGATACATGTGTGGATACACAGACAAAACACTGTGTCCCTAGTAAGCCTCTACTAGACTAGCTCGTTAGTCAAAGATGGTTAAGTTTCCTAACCATAGACATGAGATTTCATTTGATGAACGGGATCACATCATTAGGAGAATGATGCGATGGACAATACCCATCCGTTAGCTTAGCATAATGATCGTTAAGTTTTATTGCTATTGCTTTATTCATGTCATACACATATTCCTTTGACTATGAGATTATGCAACTCCCGTATACCGGAGGAATACCTTGTGTGCTATCAAACGTCACAACTTAACTGGGTGATTATAAAGATGCTCTATATTTATCTTCGAAGGTGTTTGTTGGGTTGGCGTAGATCGAGATTAGGATTTGTCACTCCGAGTATCAGAGAGGTATCTCTGGGCCCTCTCGGTAATGCACATCATGATAAGCCTTGCAAGCAATGTGACTAATGAGATAGTTGCGGGATGATGCATTACGGAACGAGTAAAGAGACTTGCCGGTAACGAGATTGAACTAGGTATGAAGATACCGACGATCGAATCTCGGGAAAGTAACATACCGATGACAAAGGGAATAACATATGTTGTCATGACGGTTTGACCGATAAAGATCTTCATAGAATATGTAGGAACCAATATGAGCATCCAGGTTCCGCTATTGGTTATTGACTGGAGAAGTGTCTCAGTCATGTCTACATAGTTCTCGAACCCGTAGGTTCCCCACGCTTAACGTTCGATGATGATTTTGTATTATACGAGTTATGTGATTTAGTGGCCGAATGTTGTTCGGAGTCCCGGATGAGACCACGGACATGACGAGGAGTCTCAAAATGGCTGAATGGTAAATATTCATATATAGGACGATGTTATTCGGACACCGGAAGTGTTCTGGGGGTACCGTGTACGTATCGGGTCACCGGAAGGGGTTCCGGGCAACCCCCGACAAGCTATATGGGCCTAATGGGCCAAGAGGGGAAACACACCAGCCACAAGGGGCTGGTGTGCCCCCCCCCCATATGGGCTGGCCAAATTGGAGAAGTTAAGGGGAAGAAGGAAAGGAAAAATGGAATAGGATTCCCCCTTCCCCCTCTTCCCTTCCTACTCCGAATAGGAATAGTAAAGGGGGTGGCCGAATTGGGAGGACCCCAAGTAGGATTCCACCTACTTGGGGCGGCCCCTTGGCTGCCTCTCCTCCCCTCCAACCTGTTGGGGAATGTAGTAATTCAAAAAAAAATCCTACGATCATGCAAGATTTATCTAGGAGATGCATAGCAACGAGACGGGAGAGTGTGTCCACGTACCCTTGTAGACCGAAAGCCGAAGCATTTAGTAACGCGGTCGATGTAGTCGAACGTCTTCATGATCCAACTGATCCAAGTACCGAACGTACGGTACCTCCGTGTTTTGCACACGTTCAGCACAATGACGTCCCTCGTGCTCTTGATCCAGTTGAGGATGAGGGAGAGTTCCGTCAGCACGACGGTGTGGCGACGGTGATGATGAAGTTACCGGCGCAGGGCTTCGCCTAAGCACTACGACGATATGACCGAGGTGGTAAACTGTGGAGGGGGGCACCGCACACGGCTAAAAGATGTCTGTTGTTCCTTTGGGGTGCCCCACCGCCTCCGTATATAAAGGGGGGAGGAGGAGGTGGCCGTCCTAAGGGGGCGCGCCATAAGGGGGGAGTCCTACTTGGACTCCTAGTCGAAGTAGGATTCGGCCCCCCCTCCTTCTTCCACCGGAGAGGGAAAAGGGGAAAGGAGAGAGAGAGAGGAAGAAGTAAAGAGGGGGGCGGGCCCCTCCCCTAGTCCAACTCGGTTTGGGCAAGGGGGCGCGCCCCTCTCATGTGGCCTTTCTCCTTGAGGGAGTCCTGGATTAGGGGGTGTCTGGACTGCCGGACTATATCGTTTGGCCGGACCGTTGGACTATGAAGATACAAGATTGAAGACTTCGTCTCGTGTACGGATGGGACTCTCCTTGGTTTGGAAGGCAAGCTTGGCGATACGGATATGAAGATCTCCTCCCTTGTAACCGACTCTATGTAACCCTAGCCCCCTCCGGTGTTTATATAAACCGGAGGGTTTAGTCCGTAGGACAATAACAATCATACCATAGGCTAGCTTCTAGGGTTTAGCATTTACGATCTCGTGGTAGATCAACTCTTGTACTACTCATATCATCAAGATCAATCAAGAAGGAAGTAGGGTATTACCTCCATCGAGAGGGCCCGAACCTGGGTAAACATCGTGTCCCGTGCCTCCTGTTACCATCCGCCATAGACGAACAGGTCGGGACCCTACCCGAGATCCGCCTGTTTTGACACCGACATTGGTGCTTTCATTGAGAGTTCCACTATGCCGTCGCCGTAAGGCTTGATGGCCCCTTCGATCATCGGTAACGATGCGGTCCAGGGTGAGGTCTTCCTCCCCGGACAGATCTTTGTATTCGGCGGCTTCGCACTGCGAGCCAACTCGTTTGGCCATCTGGAGCAGATCGAGAGCTACGCCCCTAGCCACCAGGTCAGGTTCGGAAACTTGAATTACACTGCCAGTTTCCGTGGAGACTTGATCTTCGACGGATCGGGCCCATGCCAGGTGTGCCGCACGATCACGACGAGCATGGTATAGCTCTGCCATCGGACAGTGCTCGGGAAATCACACCAGTAACTACTCCGGCCTTCAATCCGGAGCAGATTGCGCCATCCGAGGACGGGCGGATTGACCCCGCCTTGGAGGCCGCACCCTCAGCGATGATAGAGCCGAACACTGACCTTACCCTCCACGAGAGCCGTGACGCCGAACCACTGGACTCTTCTCCAGCCACGGACTCCGAACCGCCTGCGCCCGTGCCTGTCGAATCCGATTGGGCGCCGATCATGGAGTTCACCTCCGCGGATATCTTTCAGCACTCGCCCTTCGGCGATGTACTAAGCTCGTTAAGGTCTCTCTCCCTGTCAGGAGAACCTTGGTCGAACTATGTCCGGCTAGAATGGGATGCGGATGACGGAGAAATTCACTCCCCACCCACCACCCACTTAGTAGCCACTGTCGATGATTTAACCGACATGCTCGACTTCGACTCCGAAGACATCGATGGTATGGACAACGTTGAAGGAGACGAACAGGAACCACTGCCCACAGGGCACTGGACCGCCACCTCATCATATGATATATATATGGTGGATACACCCAAAGAAGGCAATGGCGACAAGACAATGGAGGATGACCCCTCCAAGAAGCAACCCAAGCGCCGACGTCAGCGGTACCGCTCTAAGTCTCGCCACAGCAAAAGCGATGATACCGGCACCGGAGATAACAGTACTCCGGACAATGCCGAGGATGATGACAATCCCCTCCAGCACAATCTAGAGCCGAAGGATGAACAAGCCAGCCCTCCTAGGCAAGCGGCAGAGGGAGAAGCGGAGGATGGCAATTACATGCCTCTCTTCGAAGACGAAGTGAGCCTCGACGACGAAGAATTTGTCGTGCCAGAGGATCCCATCGAGCAGGAGCGCTTTAAGCGCCAGCTTATAGCCACAGCAAATAGCCTAAAGAAAAAGCAACAACAGCTTTGAGCTGATCAAGATTTGCTAACAGACAGATGGACTGAAGTCCTTGTGGCCGAGGAATATGAACTCGAACGCCCCTCCAAAAGTCATCCAAAATGCAGGTTGCTACTCAAAGAAGAAGCAGCGAAACCTACCTCACCGGCGTACAATGCGGCTGACCGACCACCTCGTGGCCGAGACAGAAGGGCGTTCCAGCCTGAAGATCAGCCTGCACCCTGCCGCCATTCAAACAAAAATACAAAGGAACGGGGCAACACGCGTGACCTGCGAGACGTATTGAAAAGCAAAGCAAAACATGCAAGATCGGTCTACAGATCACGGGGGCACACACCAACACGTGACGACGATCGTCACGCCGGATACAATATAAGTAAATCCGGTCGGGCTGAATACATCAGACAAAAATCATACGAGCCGCGTCGCGACATAGCCCGGCACAGAGGCGCTGCACACCCCCTATGCTTCACTGATGAAGTTATGGATCACGAATTCCCGGAGGGTTTTAAACCCGTAAATATCGAATCTTACGATGGCACAACAGATCCCGTAGTATGGATCGAGGATTTCCTCCTCCATATCCACATGTCTCGCGGCGATGATCTACACGCCATCAAGTACCTCCCACTAAAACTCAAAGGACCAGCTCGGCATTGGCTGAATAGCTTGCCAGCAGAATCTGTCGGCAGTTGGGAGGACCTGGAAGACGCATTCCTTGACAACTTCCAAGGCACTTATGTGCGACCACCGGATGCTGATGACTTAAGTCATATAATTCAGCAGCCAGGGAATCGGCCAGGACATTCTGGACACGGTTCCTAACTAAAAAAACCAAATTGTCGACTGTCCGGATGCAGAGGCCTTAGCGGCATGTAAGCATAACATATGTGACGAATGGCTCGCCCGGCACCTCGGCCAAGAGAAGCCAAAATCCATGGCAGCCCTCACGACACTCATGGCCCGCTTTTGCGCGGGCGAAGACAACTAGTTGGCTCGTAGTACCAATACAACACGTAAACCTGACATATCAGAAGCCAGGAGTGACAGTGACAAACCACGACACAACAAACACAAGCGCCAACATGGTGAAAACACCGAAAAAACGGCAGTTAATGCCGGGTTCAGGGGCTCAAAGTCCGGTCAGCGGAAAGGGCCACCCAAAAATATAAGTCCGGGTCCATCTAGTCTGGACCGCATAGTCGATCGCCAATGCCAAATTCATGGCACCCCAGAAATGCCAGCCGCCCACACCAATAGAGAATGCTGGGTCTTTAAACAAACCGGCAGGGCAGGCGCCAAAAATGGAGAGGGGGGATCCCAAAGCGATGATGGCGACGAAGATCCCAGACCACCGAATGCGGGAGGACAAAATAAATTTCCCCCGCATATTAAATCGGTAAACGTGGTATATACCACCCAATTTGCAAGCTCGGACCGAATATCCATCCTTCGGGACGGTGCCTCAACGGACCCTGTCGTCTCGCAATGTAAGCTGGGGTCGATCACTTTCAACCACACAAATCGTACGATTGACTCCACTCAGGGCAATCCAGCTGCTCTAGTCCTCGACCCAATCATAGAAGGGTTCAACCTCACTCGAGTCGTCATGGACGGAGGCAGCAGTCTAAATCTGCTTTACCAGGACACAATGCGCAAGATGGGCATCAATCATTCAGCGATCAAACCAACTAAAGCCACATTCAGAGGCATTGTACCAGGTGTCGAAGCCAGTTGTACAGGCTCCATCACCCTCGAGGTAGTCTTCGGATCACCAGAAAACTACCGTACCGAAGAGTTAATCTTCGAGATCGTCCCTTTCCGCAGTGATTATCAAGCACTGCTCGGACGAACCACATTCACTCGATTCAACGCGGTGCCACATTATGCCTATCGTAAACTCAAGATGCCCGGTCCATGCAGTGTCATTACGGTTAATGGCAAGCCGAACTTTCCCTCGGCTCCAACATATAAACTACAGCCAGCCTCGAGCTAACGCCCAGGCTTACGGACACCGTCAAGGGACTCCGAATTACTTCACGGAGAGCACTCTGACGAAGTCCAGGACATGCCAAACTCAGCGGCTCGGCCGCCCTCCAGCACATAAACACTTTTGGCATTTTATTCGCAGGTTCACCTTTGTGCCAACTAGGACGGGCTACTTGGAGACAGCTCGGACATGTAAGGGGCTCCCCAGACATTCCCCGCGATGACCGTCCAGCCATATTACAGATCCGCACTCAGCCTCTTCCCCATGGCCTCAACAGGTTCCGCAATCATATTCCCTTTTTTATCACATTACTTGTACCTGTACGCAAAGACGTACTGTTCAAATACAAATATGTGGATTTTTATGACGTTTACCTGTTGGTTATTTCTTATTGAAATCATTTTGTCAATTGGCATTTGTACACAGCGATATGACTTAAAACGTGCCAGGGGCTTCGTTCAACCCACAACATGGCAATAAAGTCCGAACACCTTCGTGGCAGTTTGGCACCCCGAACTCATAGCATTACATGCATCAGTTCCGAATCATGTCTTGGGTCAATAGTTGGGTTTGCCCGGCTCCCACGTTTTGGCACCTTACGTTCCGCTATATTAGCTAAGGTAGCACTGGGAGAACTACTGCGATTGTGTCCCGGTTCTTCCAGACGAGCACCTCAGTAGAGAAAGCTAAAACTGACTGTCATGATAAGGCGAGAGTTGGTCAGCTGTTCGAGAGGTCATAAAATCTTTAAGGATTTCTCCTGCATAATGCCATAACCAATGCAGCGTGCGATGGATCGGATTCTCTCCCCGATCAGGCGCTCATAACGCCCCTAGTACGGTCTTCCGAACACCAGGGGATGCGCCGACCATACTAAAGATCCCATGGCTAAGTGAGAGTGATAAAGCCCTATAGTCCGATTGCTCGGTTCGTTGTCTTTGAGCACCTCCTTCAAGGACCCAAAACTGGGATAAAGAGTGCTCAGTTTATCCCAACACCCCGCATTTCATACGTGGAGGCGAAGCCGACGACCGCCAACTCTCGTGTTTAATATATAAAACAGCCGCACAGGAGGGTAAACTTTCCTATAACAGGCAGTAAATGATATCACTGACCTTGTTTAAATATTACAAAGGAGAACATGATTCGCATTCATGGAAATATAATGTCCTTGGTGCACAGCTCCGCGGCAAGGTAGGATCCTTTCAGGAAACTCTCATAAAATAACTCGGGCTGGAGGTGCTCCTTCCCCTCCGGCGGTCCTTCAGTCATAAGCTTTTTAGCATCCATCTTCCCCCAGTGCACCTTTGCGCGGGCGAAGGCCATTCGCGCACCCTCTATACAGACCGACCGCTTGATGACGTGAAGTCGAGGACATGCACCCGCAAGCCGCTTCATGAGACCGAAGTAGCTGGTTGGGATTGGCTTCGCAGGCCATAACCGGACTATTAAATCCTTCATGGCTAGTTCCGCCGCCTTCTGGAGTTCGATCAGCTATTTCAGTTGATCGGCAAAAGGCACCAGATAATTCGGTGCCAAATACTGCAACCAGAAGAGCTTATCTGCAGTATTCCTTTCTTCGGCTCGATAGAATTGAGCGGCATCCGATATGCTGCGAGGCAGCTCGGCAAATACCCCTGAGAAATCCGGATTCCAAATTAAAAACATAAGTCCCCACAAATACTTCCTCTACACACAAAAAAACCTTACCAGCTGCGATCTTTCTCACCTCTTGGATCTCCTGTAGGGCACTTCGGGTTTCCCCCGGGCATCGCTCGTGGCCTGATGAGTCTTGGTGAGTTCGGATTCTTTCTCCATTAAACTCTGCTCCAAGGTCTCGCATTTACTTACGACCTCCTGTAGCTCATGCTCAGCCTTAATAACCCTGGCCTCGTGTTTCTCACGAAGAGCCTGCTCAGTGGCGGCCTTTTCCTCGGCCTCGGCCACAACCTTCTTGAGGGCTTCAACTTCGGTCACAATTCCTAGCGCAATGTCATAAACGCTCAGTTTATACTGAAAAGTCACTCACAATAGACGCGAAGAAGACACGCGCATACCCTGTTTCCCCCTCAATTGCATTGTTAATTGGCCAAGTTCTTCCTTGGCCCGCTCCAGACTTTGATTCAGTCTGGAGATTTCGGCATTATGGGACGCAAAAGCTATTGCAGACACCTGCTCAGAACAGAAGAGAACTAACTGTCATTCAATGAGTCTTCCTGCAAACATAAACTCGATCCTCTGTCCGGTTCTTTCTTTCACCGAACAGTGTATCAGGGGCTACTATCTATGCTATGACACTCTTCGTAAACTCATAAAACATACCTCAAATCCTTTTATAAGGCTGATACAGGCTTCATTCAGTCCACTCTCAGTGGACTGAATTTCCTCAATCACCGCACCCATAAGGGTACGGTGTTCATCAATGATGGAGGCATCTTTCAACATCGCTAACAAAGCATCCGACACTTCTGGATAGACGGAAGTCGCTGATGGAACAGGCACTCTCCCTCTAGTCAAAGGAGGTTGCCTGCTTAATGCTGGAGCCGTATAGGCCTCTGGAATCGCATCCGCCTGGGAGCCGAACTCGCTCCCACCAACAGCCCCCACGGGAATTGTTTCCCCCATGAGTCCGGCCCCAGAGGTTTGACCTCTAGGCGCCGCCTTCACAGGTTTTCCTTTCCTCCTTGGCTGAAGTCCTTCTGGGATGAAGCCTCAGTGTTATGCACCTATTTGGAGGAAGGGGCCTTTGGGGCCGTCCAGCTCTTCGTAGCGTTTGAGCTCAGCAAGTCTTCCGATGAGGAATGTTTGGCACAGGACCTCGCCGGACTACAAAAAATATGGCGTGGGTTCAAATACTAAGCCATGATAAGTCCGGTCGCCTAAAACGTACTCGAATTTTAAACACTTACGAGTTCACCAGGGCTGGGCCCGGGGATCCCATGCCGGGTCGCCGTCGACGGCGGCAATGGACTCCTCCGGAAGAAGAACCTTTCCCCTGTTGGGCAGCTCGGCCTCCAAGTATACGGAGGCCATCCTCTTCTTTCTTCCCCCTGCAGGGGATTCATCTTCCTCCTCCTTCTCGTCATCCTCGGTGGCGGAATGGGCATTGGGGACTTCGGATATTATGTCCGAAGTTCCATGGCGACGAAGGCCGCCCCAGGTCTTTTTGGTCTCCTTCACGACCGTCTTCTTCGGCACCTTGTACGGTGCCGGGACCAACATCTTCGTCAGAAGTGGGATGGCCGGTTCTTCGGGCAGCGGGGCCGGACAATGGATCCACTCCGTTTTCTTCGTCCAGCCCTGGGAGAATGGCGCAAAACACGTTAAGTGTTTCCTTTGGGTTGCGCGGGTAGAAAAATTTGATAACTCACCGAGCTTGCGGGCGGGACAGTTGGTACCCACGGTCCTCGGTGGAGTCCGGCCACGATTTGCTGGACTTAAAAAGCACCTTCCAAATGTCCTTGTGCGTGAAGCCGAAAAGCTCTCGTAAGGTTTGATGCTTGGCCGGATCGAATTCCCATAAATTGCAAGTCCGGTGCTGACAAGGCAAGATCCGGCGAACTAACATCACCTGAACCACATTGACGAGTTCAATATTCTTGTATCCCATATCTTCAATGCGCGTCTGGAGCACCGGCAGTTTGTCGGAAGAGGACCAGTCTAGGCCTTTCTTAAGCCAGGATGTAAGCCGCGGGGGAGCACCGGGTGGGAACTTGGGAGAAGCGGCCCATTCCATGCCGCGCGGCTCAGTGATATAAAACCACTGCTGTTGCCACTCCTTGACAGAATCATTAAAGGTTCCCGTTGGCCATACGACGTTGGGCATCTTGCTCAACATGGCTCCTCCACACTCGGCGTGCTCACCTCCCACCACCTTGGGCTTCACGTTAAAAATCTTCAGCCATAAACCGAAGTGCGGTGAAATGCGGAGAAAAGCCTCGCACACGGCAATGAATGTTGAGATGTTGAGGAAGGAATTAGGGGACAGATCGTGAAGATCGACCCCATAATAATACATGATGCCGCGAACGAATGGGTGGAGGGGAAACCCTAGCCCGCGGACAAAGTGAGGGAGGAATACAACCCTCTCGTGGGGTTCCGTGGTAGGGACGATCTGTCCAGCCATTGGGAGACGGTGGCTGATTTTATTGGCCAGATACCCGGCCTTTCGGAGCTTTTTGACATCCTTCTCTCGGACGATAGAGGCCATCCATTTGGCTCTTGCTCCGGATCCAGACATTTTTCGGGGGACTTTTTGTGGTCAGAGAAGAGGAGCGCTTGGGCGCTGGAGCTCGAGCCGAAAGAAAGAAATCGGGAAGAAGGCGTGGGTGAGAAGAGTAAATCCTTGTCCTTTTATAAGGGCGAAACAGGCGATGCGCCTCCCTACTTACCTGGTAAAATCTCTCGTTCCCCAAAACGCCGTAATTGATGGCACGGTTGGGTTACCCACACCCGTACTGATGAGAATCCCGTGGTGAGAGGACACAATCTCTGCTTTGACAAAGACGTGCTGGGTCAAACCACCTCGCAATATGTGTGGGGGATGATTGTGAAAGACGATCCGAAATAACCAGGCCTTGGTGTGACGTCGAACTATCAAATGCGTCAACAGATCAGATTTGTGGAGATATTATTCTCTCTACGGTGGTATGTGGAACTTGTTTTGCAGAGCCGGACACTATCCTTGTGTTCAAGATCTTCTATGGAGTATTCGGAGGAGGAACCCACCTTGCAATGCCGAAGACAATCTGCGCGCCGGACTCATCGTCATTGAAGCCTGGTTCAGGGCCTACTGAGAGAGTCCTGGATTAGGGGGTGTCCGGACTGCCGGACTATATCCTTTGGCCGGACTGTTGGACTATGAAGATACAAGATTGAAGACTTCGTCTCGTTTCCGGATGGGACTCTCCTTGGCGTGGAAGGCAAGCTCGGCGATACGGATATGAAGATCTCCTCCCTTGTAACCGACTCTGTGTAACCCTAGCCCCCTCCAGTGTTTATATAAACCGGAGGGTTTAGTCCGTAGGACAACAACAATCATACCATAGGCTAGCTTCTAGGGTTTAGCCTCTACGATCTCATGGTAGATCAACTCTTGTACTACTCATATCATCAAGATCAATAAAACAGGAAGTAGGGTATTACCTCCATCAAGAGGGCCCGAACCTGGGTAAACATCGTGTCCCCTGCCTCCTATTACCATCCGCCTTAGACGCACAGTTCGGGACCCCCTACCCAAGATCCGCCGGTTTTGACACCGACACTCCTCTCCTCCAATAAGGCCAAATAGGCCCAATAGGCCCAATACTTCTCCTGGGGGGTTCCGCTAACCTCCCGATACTCCGGAAAAATGCCTGAACCACTCGGAACCATTCCGATGTCCAAATGCAACCTTCCAATATATGAATCTTTACCTCTCGACCATTTCGAGACTCCTCGTCATGTTCGTGATCTTATCCGGGACTCCGAACAAACTTCAGTCATCATAACTCATAATACAAATCGTCATCGAACGTTAAGCGTGCGGACCCTACGGGTTCGAGAACTATGTAGACATGACCGAGACACATCTCCGGCCAATAACCAATAGTGGAACCTGGATGCTCATATTGGCTCCTACATATTCTATGAAGATCTTTATCGGTCAAACCGCATAACAACATACGTTGTTCCCTTTGTCATCGGTATGTTACTTGCCCGAGATTCGATTGTCGCTTTCCTCATACCTAGTTTAATCTCATTACCGGCAAGTCTCTTTACTCGTTCCGTAATGCATCATCCCGCAATTAACTCATTAGTCACATTGCTTGCAAGGCTTATAGTTATGTGCATTACCGAGAGGGCCCAGAGATACCTCTCCGATACATGGAGTGACAAATCCTAATCTTGATCTATGCCAACCCAACAAAAACCTTCGGAGACACCTGTAGATCGAGGATCTTTATAATCACCTAGTTACGTTATGACGTTTGATAGCACACAAGGTGTTCTTCTAGTATTATGGAGTTGCATAATCTCATAGTCAGAGGAACATGTATAAGTCATGAAGAAAGCAATAGCAATAAAACTAAACGATCATTAAGCTAAGCTAACGGATGGGTCTTGTCCATCACATCATTCTCCTAATGATGTGATCCCGTTCATCAAATGACAACACATGTCTATGGTTAGGAAACTTAACAATCTTTGATTAACGAGCTAGTCTAGTAGAGGCATACTAGGGACACTCTGTTTTGTCTATGTATTCACACATGTACTAAGTTTCCGTTTAATACAATTCTAGCATGAATAATAAACATTTATCATGATACAAGGAAATATAAATAACAACTTTATTATTGCCTCTAGGGCATATTTCATTCAGTCCCCCACTTGCACTAGAGTAAGTAATCTAGATTACATAGTAATCATTCTAACACCCATGGAGTCTTGGTGCTAATCATGTTTTGCTCGTGGAAGAGGCTTAGTCAATGGGTCTGCAACATTCAGATCCGTATGTATTTTGTAAATCTCTATGTCTCCCTCCATGACTAGATCGCGGATGGAATTGAAGCGTCTCTTGATGTGTTTGGTTCTCTTGTGAAATCTGGATTCCTTCGCCAAGGCAATTGCTCTAGTATTGTCACAAAAGATTTTCATTGGACCCGATGCACTTGGTATTACACCTAGATCGGACCTGAACTCCTTCATCCAGACTCCTTCATTTGCTGCTTCCGAAGCAGCTATGTACTCCGCTTCACATGTAGATCCCGCCATGATGCTTTGCTTGGAACTGCACCAACTAACAGCTCCACCATTCAATTTAAATACGTATCCGGTTTGCGACTTAGAGTCATCCAGATCAGAGTCAAAGCTTGCATCGACGTAACCATTTACGACGAGCTCTTTGTCACCTCCATAAATGAGAAACATATCCTTAGTCCTTTTCAGGTATTTTAGGATGTTCTTGACCGCTGTCCAGTGAACCACTCTTGGATTACTTTGGTACCTCCCTGCTAAACTAATAGCAAGGCACACATCAGGTCTGGTGCACAGCATTACATACATGATAGAGCCTATGGCTGAAACATAGGGAACACTTTTCATTTTCTCTCTATACTTACAGCAAGGCACAATCAGGTTAGGTACACAGCATTGCATACATGATAGAACCTATGGCTGAGGCATAGGGAATGACCTTCATTTTCTCTCTATCTTCTGCAGTGGTCGGGCATTGAGTCTGACTCAACTTCACACCTTGTAACATAGGCAGGAACCCTTTCTTTGACTGATCCATTTTGAACTTCTTCAAAACTTTATCAAGGTATGTGCTTCGTGAAAGTCCAAATTAAGCATCTTGATCTATCTCTATAGATCTTGATGCCCAAGATATAAGCAGCTTCACCAAGGTCTTCATTGAAAAATTCTTATTGAAGTATCCTTTTATGCTATCCAGAAATATTATATCATTTCCAATCAACAATATGTCATCCACATATAATATTAGAAATGCTAGAGATCTCCCACTCACTTTCTTGTAAATACAGGCTTCTCCAAAAGTACGTATAAAACCATATGCTTTGATCACAGTATCAAAGCGTATATTCCAACTCCGAGAGGCTTGCACCAGTCCATAAATGGATCGCTGGAGCTTGCACACTTTGTTAGCACCTTTAGGATCGACAAAACCTTCTGGTTGCATCATATACAACTATTCTTTAAGATATCCGTTAAGGAATGCAGTTTTGACATCCATTTGCCAAATTTCATAATCATAAAATGCGGCAATTGCTAACATGATTCAGACAGACTTAAGCATCGCTACGAGTGAGAAGGTCTCATCGTAGTCAACTCCTTGAACTTGTCGAAAACCTATCTCAACAAGTCGAGCTTTGTAGACAGTAACATTACCGTCAGTCTTCTTCTTGAAGATCCATTTATTCTCTATGGCTTGCCGATCATCGGGCAAGTCAACCAAAGTCCACACTTTGTTCTCATACACGATCCCATCTCAGATTTCATGGCTTCAAACCATTTTGCGGAATCTGGGCTCATCATCGCTTCCTCATAGTTCGTAGGTTCGTCATGGTCTAGTAACATGACTTCCAGGACATGATTACTGTACCACTCTGGTGCGGATCGTACTCTGGTTGACCTACGAGGTTCTGTAGTAACTTGATCTGAAGTTTCATGATCATCATCATTAGCTTCCTCACTGATTGGTGTAGGAATGACTGGACTGATTTATGTGATGAACTACTTTCCAATTCGGGAGAAGGTACAATTACCTCATCAAGTTCTACTTTCCTACCACTCTCTTCTTTCGAGAGAAACTCCTTCTCTAGAAAGGATCCATTTTTAGCAACGAATATCTTGCCTTCAGATCTGTGATAGAAGGTGCATGTACCCAACAGTCTCCTTTGGGTATCCTATGAAGACACATTTCTCCGATTTGGGTCCGAGCTTATCAGGTTGAAGCTTTTTCACATAAGCATCGCAGCCCCAAACTTTAAGAAACGGCAACTTGGGTTTCTTGCCAAACCATAGTTCATATGGTGCCGTCTCAACGGATTTAGATGGTGCCCTATTTAACGTGAATGCAGCCGTCTCTAAAGCATAACCCCAAAACGATAGCGGTAAATTAGTAAGAGAAACATAGATCACACCATATCTAATAAAGTATGGTTACGATGTTCGGACACACCATTACGTTGTGGTGTTCCAGGTGGCATGAGTTGCGAAACTATTCGCATTGTTTCACATGAAGACAAAACTCATAACTCAAATATTCACCTCCACGATCAGATCATAGAAACTTTATTTTCTTTTTACGATGATTTTCCACTTCACTCTGAAATTCTTTGAACTTTTCAAATGCTTCAGATTTATATTTCATCAAGTAGATATACCCATATCTACTCAAATCATCAGTGAAGGTCAGAAAATAACGATACCCGCCGCGAGCCTCAACACTCATTGGACCGCATACATCAGTATGTATTATTTCCAATAAGTCAGTTGCTTGCTCCATTGTTCCGGAGAACGGAGTCTTAGTCATCTTTCCCATGAGGCATGGTTCGCAAGCATCAAGTGATTCATAATCAAGTGATTCCAAAATCCCATCAGCATGGAGTTTCTTCATGCGCTTTACACCAATATGACTTAAATGGCAGTGCCACAAATAAGTTGCACTATCATTATTACCTTTGCATATTTTGGTTTCAATATTATGAATATGTGTATCACTACAATCAAGATTCAACAGAAATAGACCACTCATCAAGGGTGCATGACCATAAAAGATATTACTCATATAAATAGAACAACCATTATTCTCTAATTTAAATGAATAACCGTCTCGCATCAAACAAGATCCAGATATAATGTTCATGCTCAACGCTGGCACCAAATAACAATTATTCAGGTCTAAAACTAATACCGACAGTAGATGTAGAGGTAGTGTGCCGACGACGATCACATCGACTTCGGAACCATTTCCCACGCGCATCGTCACCTCGTCCTTAGCCAATCTTCGTTTAATCCATAGCCCCTGTTTCGAGTTGCAAATATGAGCAACAGAACCAGTATCAAATACACAGGCGCTACTACGAGCATTAGGAAGGTACACATCAATAATATGTATATCAAATATACCTTTCACTTTGCCATCCTTCTTATCTGCCAAATACTTGGGGCAGTTCCACTTCCAGTGACCAGTCCCTTTGCAGTAAAAGCACTCAAATTCAGGCTTAGATCTAGACTTAGGCTTCTTCCCAGGAGTAGCAACTTGCTTGCTATTCTTCTTGAAGTTCTCCCTCTTCTCTTTGCCCTTTTTCTTGTAACTAGTGGTCTTGTTAACCATCAACACTTGATGCTCCTTCTTGATTTCTACCTCCGCAGCCTTTAGCATCGCGAAGAGCTCGGGAATTGTCGTATCCATCCCTTGCATGTTATAGTTCATCACAAAGCTCTTGTAGCTTGGTAGTAGTGATTGAAGAATTCTGTCAATGACAATATCATTAGGAAGATTAACTCCCAGTTGAGTCAAGTGGTTGTGGTACCCAGACATTCTGAGTATATGTTCAGTCACAGAACTATTCTCCTCCATTGGAGCTATAGAACTTATTGGAGACTTCATATCTCTCAATTCGGGCATTTGCTTGAAATATTAACTTCAACTCCTGGAACATCTCATATGCTCCATGATGTTCAAAATGTCTCTGAAGTCCCGATTCTAAGCCGTAAAGCATGGCACACTGAGCTATCGAGTAGTCATCAGCTTTGCTCTGTCAGACGTTCATAACATCTGGAGTTGCTCCTGCAGCGGGTCTTGCACCTAGCGGTGCTTCCAGGACGTAATTCTTCTGTGTAGCAATGAGGATAATCCTCAAGTTACGGACCTAGTCCTTGTAATTCCTACCATCATCTTTCAACTTAGATTTATGTAGGAACGCATTAAAATTCAAGGGAACTGTAGCACGGGCCATCGATCTACAACAACATAGACATGCAAAAAACTATCAGGTACTAAGTTCATGATAAATTTAAGTTCAGTTAATCATATTACTTAAGAACTCCCACTTAGATAGACATCCCTCTAGTCATCTAAATGATCACGTGATCCATATCAACTAAACCATGTTCGATCATCACGTGAGATGGAGTAGTTTTCAGTGGTGAACATCACTATGTTGATCATATCTACTATATGATTCACGTTCGACCTTTCGGTCTCAGTGTTCCGAGGCCATATCTGCATATGCTAGGTTCGTCAAGTTTAAACCAAGTATTCTGCATGTGCAAAACTGGCTTGCACCCGTTGTATGTGAACGTAGAGCTTATCACACCTGATCATCACATGGTGTATCGGCACGACGAACTGTAGCAACAGTGCATACTCAGGGAGAACACTTATACCTTGAAATTTAGTGAGGGATCATCTTATAATGCTACCGCCGTACTAAGCAAAATAAGATGCATAAAAGATAGACATCACATGCAATCAAAATATGTGACATGATATGGCCATCATCATCTTGTGCCTTTGATCTGCATCTCCAAAGCACCGTCATGATCTCCATTGTCACCGGCTTGACACCTTGATCTCCATCGTAGCATTGTTGTCGTCTCGCCAACTATAGCTTCTACAACTATCGCTACCGCTTAGTGATAAAGTAAAGCAATTACTTGGCGATTGCATTTCATACAATAAAGCGACAACCATAAGGCTCCTGCCAGTTGCCGATAACTTTTACAAAACATGATCATCTCATACAAAAATTTATATCTCATCACATCTCGACCATATCACATCACAACATGCCATGCAAAAGCAAGTTAGACATCCTCTACTTTGTTGTTGCAAGTTTTACGTGGCTGCTACGGGCTTCTAGTAAGAACCGTTCTTACCTACGTATCAAAACGATAATGATTTTTCGTCAAGTGTGTTGTTTTAACCTTCAACAAGGACCGACCATAGTCAAACTCGATTCAACTAAAGTTGGAGAAACAGACACCTGCTAGCCACCTGTGTGCGAAGCACGTCGGTAGAACCAGTCTCTTGAACGCGGTCATGTAATGTTGGTCTGGGCCACTTCATCCAACAATACCGCCGAATCAAAGTAACACGTTGGTGGTAAGCATTATGACTATTATCCCACAACTCTTTGTGTTCAACTCGTGCATATATCATCTACGCATAGACCTGGCTCGGATGCTGCTACCTCTTGAGCACTGCATTGGTTTTCCCTTGAAGAGGAAAGGGTGATGCAGTAAAGCAGCGTAAGTATTTCCCTCAGTTTTTGAGAACCAATGTATCAATCCAGTAGGAGGCCACGCTCAAGTCCCTCCCACCTACACAAACAAATAAAAACCTCACAACCAACGCAATAAAGGGGTTGTCAATCCCTTCACGGTCACTTACGAAAGTGAGATATGATACATATGATAAGATAATAATTTTGGTATTTTTATAATAAAAATGCAAAGTAAAATAAAAGGCAATAAAAATAGCTAAGTGTTGGAAGATTTATATGATGGAAAATAGACTCGGGGGCCATAGGTTTCACTAGTGGCTTCTCTCAAGAGCATAAGTATTGCGGTGAGTGAACAAATTACTGTTGAGCAATTGATAGAATTGAGCATAGTTATGAGAATATCTAGGTATGATCATGTATATAGGCATCACGTCCGTGACAAGTAGACCGACTCCTACCTACATCTACTACTATTACTCCACACATCGACCGCTATCCAGCATGCATCTAGAGTGTTAAGTTCAAAAGAACAGAGTAATGCTTTAAGTAAGATGACATGTTATCCTCGATGGCAACAATACAATACGTGCCTTGCTGCCCCTACTGTCACTGGAAAGGACACCGCAAGATTGAACCCAAAGCTAAGCACTTCTCCCATTGCAAGAAAGATCAATCTAGTAGGCCAAACCAAACTGATAATTCAAAAAGACATGCGAAGATAACCAATCATACATAAAAGAATTCAGAGGAGATTCAAATATTGTTCATAGATAAACTTGATCATAAGCCCAGAATTCATTGGTCTCAACAAACACACTGCAGAACAAGATTACATAGAATAGATCTCCAAGAAGATCGAGGAGAACATGGTATTGAGATCCAAAGAGAGAGAAGAAGCCATCTAGCTAATAACTATGGACCCGAAGGTCTGAGGTAAACTACTCACACATCATCGGAGAGGCTACAGTGTTGATGTAGAAGCCCTCCGTGATCAATGCCCACTCCGGCAGGACGCCAGAAAAGGCCCCAAGATGGGATCTAATGGGTACAGAAGGTTGCGGCAGTGGAATTAGGTTTTCGTGGATGCCTCTGTTGGTTTGGGGGTATGTGGGTATATATAGGAGGAAGAAGTATGTCGGTGGAGCAATGTGGGCCCCACGAGGGTGGAGGGCGCGCCCCCCTGCCTCGTGCTCTCCTGATTGCTTTCTGGACGTAGGGACCAAGTCCTCTGGATCACATTCGTTCCGAAAATCATGTTCCCAAAGGTTTCATTCCGTTTGGACTCCGTTTGATATTCTTTTTCTCCGAAACTTTGAAATAGGCAAAAAAAAACAGCAATTTGGGCTGGGCCTCCGGTTAATAGGTTAGTCCCAAAAATAATATAAAAGTGTATAACAAAGCCCATTAATCTTCCAAAACAGAATATAATATAACATGAAGCAATAAAAAATTATAGATACGTTGGAGACGTATCAAGCATCCGCAAGCTTAATTCCTGCTCGTCCTCGAGTAGGTAAATGAAAAAAACAGAATTTTTTATGCGGAATGCTACTTGGCATAACTTTTTAATGTAACCCTCTTAATTGTGGTATGAATATTCAGATCCGAAAGATTCAAGATAAAAGTTTAATATTGACATAAAAGTAATAATACTTCAAGCATACTAACTAAGCAATTATCTCTTCTCAAAATAACATGGCCAAAGAAAGTTCATCCCTACAAAATCATATAGTTTAGTCATGCTCCATTTTTGTCACACAAGAATGCTCTTCTCATGCACAACCCCGATGACAAGCCAAGCAATTCTTTCATACTTTAGTAATCTCAAAAAATTTCAACCTTCATGCAATACATGAGCGTGAGCCATGGATATAGCACTATGGGTGGAATAGAATATAATGATGGGGGTTATGTGGAGAAGACAAAAAAGGAGAAAGTCTCACATCAACGCGGCTAATCAACGGGCTATGGAGATGCCCATCGATTGATGTTAATGCAAGGAGTAGGGATTTCCATGCAACGGATGCACTAGAGCTATAAATGCATGAAAGCTCAACAAAAAGAAACTAAGTGGGTGTGCATCCAACTTGCTTGCTCACGAAGACCTAGGGCATTTGAGGAAGCCCATTGTTGGAATATACAAGCCAAGTTCTATAATGAAAAATTCCCACTAGTATATGAAAGTGACAAAACAAGAGACTCTCTATCATGAAAATCATGGTGCTACTTTGAAGCACAAGTGTGGAAAAAAAGATAGAAGCATTGTCCCTTTTTTCTCTTTTTTTTGGGGGGGGGGGGGCTTCCTTTTTTTATTTGGCCTTTCTCTTTTTTTTGGGACAATGCTCTATGAATGATGATCATCACACTTCTATTTATTTACAACTCAATGATTACAACTCGATACTTGTGACGCCCGGATAATTAGGCTACAGTAATCCCACTTTAAATATGCCACATCACCTCGGTTATTGTTGCTAATCTCACGTTAGTTTGAAACTGATTCAAATTCAAATTCAAAATCAAGCAAACAATAAAAGTTTTCAAATATTAAAACTAAAATGTTCAATAAATAGTAGATAAGTCAGAGGCTATGATAAAATTGTAAACAACATTATTGAAATTTGATAAGCGACTTAAACAACCTCAAAAAGTGGCTGAAAACATTATTTAATAACCTTTTTATTAATACAAAATAAATATGAAATGATATTTACCCCAAACTAGTTTTTGGTGGTAGGATATATTGTGCTATGATTTGTGGGCCAGCTCTCATATTTTACAAAACTCATTTGGTGCCCAAACAATTAGCCAAAACAGAAAAGAAAAATAAATAAAAGAAAAGGAAAATACAAAATAGAAAACAAAAAAAATGAAAAGCCCCCTCCACTGGGCCGAATGGCCCAGCTGGGCAAAGCCGGCCCAGCTAGCCGGCCCAATCGCCCCTGGCCTATAACCAACCCCAGTGAAACCCTAGCCCGATCCCACTCTCCACTCCCCCCCCACGATCCCCTTCTCTCACCCGTCTGGATCGGGATCGAGGCGACCTTGCCTCGTCCCCATCGCCCCCGACGCACGCGCCTTCGTCGCCTCACCTCCCAGCCGACGCGGTCGCCGGATCATCGTCGCCCCGTCCTCATCCCCTCCCCGATCCAGAACTGGTTCAGGGATGGACCCCGAAGCTGCACCGAACCGCGACCCCAGCCGCTCGACCCCGTCGCCCCGGACCGCTCCCTCGCCGGATCTCCTCCTCTACGTCGCCGTCGTCCCCGTCTCCCTCCCCGAGACCCGCTGCCTTGACCCCACGACCGTCGGTGAGGCCCCTGGCCACTTCTCTCCTCCTCCCCGTGCCGAGCCTGGACCGGCGCCCCACTCGCAGCCCCGTTGCTCGCCTGCGCGCGTTGTTCCGACTCGCTGACGCTGTTGTCTGCTACCTCTTGAGCACTGCGTTGGATTTCCTTGAAGAGGAAAGGGTGATGCAGCATAGTAGCGTAAGTATTTCCCTCGATTTTTGAGAACAAAGGTATCAATCCAGTAGGAGGCTACGCGCGAGTCCCTCATACCTGCACAAAACAAATAACTCCTCGCCAGCAACGCGATAAGGGGTTGTCAATCCCTTCACGATCACTTACGAGAGTGAGATCTGATAGATATGATAGGACAATATTTTTGGTATTTTTGGTGATAAAGATGCAAAGTAAAAAAAAGCAAAGGCAATAGCAAAGTATTGGAAGATTAATATGATGAAGATAGACCCGGGGGCCATAGGTTTCACTAGTGGCTTCTCTCAAGAGCATAATTTTTTTACGGTGGGTGAATGAATTACTGTTGAGCAATTGACAGAATTGAGCATATTTATGAGAATATCTAGGTATGATCATGTATATAGGCACCACGTCCGAGACAAGTAGACCGACTCCTGCCTGCATCTACTACTATTACTCCACTCATCGACCGCTATCCAGCATGCGTCTAGAGTATTAAGTTCATGAAAACAGAGTAACGCCTTAAGCAAGAAGACATGATGTAGAGGGATAAACTCATGCAATATGATAAAAAAACCATCTTTTTATCCTCGATGGCAACAATACAATACGTGCCTTGCTGCCCCATCACACTTTGGGAAAGGACACCGCAAGATTGAACCCAAAGCTAAGCACTTCTCCCATTGCAAGAAAGATCAATCTAGTAGGCCAAACCAAACTGATAATTCGAAGAGACTTGCAAAGATAACCAATCATACATAAAAGAATTTAGAGAAGATTCAAATACTGTTCATAGATAATCTTGATCATAAACCCACAATTCATCGATCTCAACAAACACACCGCAAAAACAAGACTACATCAAATAGATCTCCACGAGAGAGGGGGAGAACTTTGTATTGAGATCCAAAAAGAGAGAAGAAGCCATCTAGCTACTAACTATGGACCCGAAGGTCTGAGGTAAACTACTCACACTTCATCGGAGAGGCTATGGTGTTGATGAAGAAGCCCTCCGTGATGGATGCCCCCTCCGGCGGAGCTCCGGAACAGGCCCCAAGATGGGATCTCGTGGGTACAGAAGGTTGCGGCGGTGGAATTAGGTTTTTGGGTCCTGTTCTGATCGTTTGGGGGTACATAGGTATATATAGGAGGAAGGAGTACGTCGGTGGAGCAACAGGGGGGCACGAGGGTGGAGGGCGCGCCCTGGGGGGGCGCCCCCCTACCTCGTGGCCTCCTCCTTTGTTTCATGACGTAGGGTCCAAGTCTCCTGGATCATAATCTTCCTAAAAATCACGTTCCCAAAGGTTTCATTCCGTTTGGACTCCGTTTGATATTCCTTTTCTGCGAAACTCTGAAATATGCAAAAAAATAGCAATTCTGGGCTGGGCCTCCGATTAATAGGTTAGTCCCAAAAATAATATAAAAGTGGATAATAAATCCCAATATTGTCCAAAACAGTAGATAATATAGCATGCGGCAATCAAAAATTATAGATACGTTGGAGACGTATTAGGCATCCCAAGCTTAATTCCTGCTCGTCCTTGAGTAGGTAAATGATAAAAACAGTATTTTTGATGCGGAGTGCTACTTGGAACAATTTTAATGTAATTCTTCTTAACTGTGGTATGAATATTCAGATCCGAAAGATTCAAGATAAAAGTTCATATTGACATAAAAATAATAATACTTCAAGCATACTAACAAAGCAATCATGTCTTCTCAAAATAACATGGCCAAAGAAAGTTATCCCTACAAAATCATATAGTCTTGCTATGCTCTATCTTCACCACACAAAGTATTTAAATCATGCGCAACTCTGATGACAAGCCAAGCAATTGTTTCATACTTTCGACATTCTCAGACTTTTTCAATCTTCACGCAATACATGAGCGTGAGCCATGGATATAGCACTATATGTGGAATAGAATGGTGGTTGTGGATAAGACAAAAAAGGGAGAAGATAGTCTCACATCAACTAGGCGTATCAACGGGCTATGCACATGCCCATCAATAGATATCAATGTGAGTGAGTAGGGATTGCCATGCAACGGATGCACTAGAGCTATAAGCATATGAAAGCTCAACAAAAGAAACTAAGTGGGTGTGCATCCAACTCGCTTGCTCACGAAGACCTAGGGCATTTTGAGGAAGCCCATCATTGGAATATACAAGCCAAGTTCTATAATGAAAAATTCCCACTACTATATGAAAGTGACAAAATGAGAGACTCTCTATCATGAAGATCATGGTGCTACTTTGAAGCACATGTGTGGTAAAAGGATAGTAACATTGTCCCTTCTCTCTTTCTCTCTCATTTTTTTTATTTGGGCCTTTTCTCTTTTATTGGCCTCTTTTCTCTCTTTTTTTATTTTATTTTTCGTCTGGAGTCTCATCCCTACTTGTGGGGGAATCATAGTCTCCATCATCCTTTTCCTCACTTGGGAAAATGCTCTAAAAATGAAGATCATCACACTTTTATTTTCTTACAACTCAACAATTACAACTCGATACTTAGAACAAAATATGACTCTATATGAATGCCTCCGGCGGTGTACCGGGATATGCAATGAATCAAGAGTGACATGTATGAAAGAATTATGAATGGTGGCTTTGCCACAAATACGATGTCAACTGCATGATCATGCTAAGCAATATGACAATGATGGAGCGTGTCATAATAAACGGAACGGTGGAAAGTTGCTTGGCAATATATCTCGGAATGGCTATGGAAATGCCATGATAGGTAGGTATGGTGGCTGTTTTGAGGAAGGTTTATGGTGGGTGTACGATACCGGCGAAAAGTTTGCGGTATTAGAGAGGCTAGCAATGGTGGAAGGAAGAAAAGTGCGTATAATGCATGGACTCAACATTAGTCATAAAGAACTGATATACTTATTGCAAAAATCTACAAGTTATCAAAGAAAAGTATTAGAGCATGCTCCTAGGGGGATAGATTGGTAGGAAAAAACAATCGCTCGTCCCCGATCGCCACTCATAAGGAAGACAATCAATGAATAAATCATGCTCCGACTTCATCACATAACGGTTCACCATACGTGCATGCTACGGGAATCACAAACTTTAACACAAGTATTCATCAAATTCACAACTACTCAACTAGCATAACTCTAATATCACCATCTTCATATCTCAAAACAATTATCAAGCATCTAACTTCTCATAGTATTCAACACACTCATAAGAAAGTTTTTACTATTCTTGAATACCAAGCATATTAGGATTATTTAAGAAAATTACCATGCTATTTAAGACTCTCAAAATAATCTAAGTGAAGCATGAGAGATCAATAGTTTCTATAAAACAAATCCACCACCATGCTCTAAAAGATATAAGTGAAGTACTAGAGCAAAACTATATAACTCAAAAGATATAAGCGAAGCACATAGAGTATTCTAACAAATTCCAAACCATGTATGGCTCTCTCAAAAGGTCTGTACAGTAAGTATGATTGTGGTAAACAAAGCTAAGACTCAAAACATACAAGACGCTCCAAGCAAAACACATATCATGTGGTGAATAAAAATATAGCTCCAAGTAAAGTTACCGATGGAAGTAGACGAAAGAGGGGATGCCTTCCGGGGCATCCCCAAGCTTTGGCTTTTTGGTGTCCTTAGATTATCTTGAGGGTGCCATGGGCATCCCCAAGCTTAGGCTCTTTCCACTCCTTGTTCCATAATCCATCAAAATCTTTCACCCAAAACTTGAAAACTTCACAACACAAAACTCAACAGAAATCTCGTGAGCTCCGTTAGCGAAAGAAAACAAAAGACCACTTCAAGGTACTATAATGAACTAATTATTTATTTATATTTGTGTTAAAACTAATGTATTCCAACTTCTCTATGGTTTATAAACTATTTTACTAGCTATAGATTTATCAAAATAAGCAAACAACACACGAAAAACAGAATCTATTAAAAACAGAACAGTCTGTAGTAATCTGTAACTAACGCAAACTTCTAGAACTCCACAAAATCAGAAAAAATAGGACGACCTAGGCAATTTGTTTATTGATCAGAAGCAATTGGAATCAGTATTTTATCATGTTCTGGTGATTTTTAACAATTGTTTTCGTGAACAGGAAGTTTCTGGAAATTACAGCAAGATCAAATAACTATCATCCAAGAAGATCCTATAGGTTTAACTTGGCACAAACACTAACTAAAACATAAAAACACATCTAACCAGAGGCTAGATCAAAGATTTATTCATAAACAGAAGCAAAAGCAAAAAAAACTAAAAATAAATTTGGGTTGCCTCCCAACAAGCGCTATCGTTTAACGCCCTTAGCTAGGCATAAAAGCAAGGATAGATCTAGGTATTGCCATCTTTGGTTTTAGGGAAGAAAAGAGCAAACTTGCTATCTATGGAATTAATATTTTTATTTTGACAAAGTACATGGCCATTAATGGTAGAAGAAAGATTAAGTATGCTGCGGAAATTGGCATCTAGGCTAGCTTTTATCTCTTTGATAGATTCGTTTTGGTAAGAAAGCAAAATAGATGTGATTTCAACTTTCTCATTAATAGGGTGCCCAAATATAGTTTTCATCTTTTCATAGGTATCTATGGGGTCCCCTTCAAGAAAACCCTCTTGAAAAATAGAATCCAAGACTTGTTTGAACGAAGCGGGCAACCCAACATAGAAGCTTTTTTAGTAAACCTCAATTTGGTATTGAGGTACATAGCAAGCACGGATCCTTAATAGCCTATCCCAAGCATCTTACAAAGATTCATCAAGTAAATAATGAAATATTCCAGAATCTTCTTCATCAAAATTGCTAAGGTTTTCATTGATAATTCCGGCAGGTTTTTTCATAGTATCTTTATTTATGAGTTTAGATAAGATAGCAGGATTGTCTAGAGCGCTAAAACTCGGGAGAGAAACCCCAACTCTTTTTGGTTCTGACATGGCGAGGTAAGAGCGGACGAAAAGAGGCAACCAGAAAAGAGAGGGCGAATAAAACGGCAAGGGTGTAGCGGGGGAGAGGAAAACGAGTGGCAAATGGCAAATAATGTAATGCGGGAGATAAGGATTTGTGATGGGTACTTGGTATGTTGACTTTTGCGTAGACTCCCCGGCAACGGCGCCAGAAATCTGCTTGCTACCTCTTGAGCACTGCGTTGGATTTCCTTGAAGAGGAAAGGGTGATGCAGCACAGTAGAGTAAGTATTTCCCTCAGTTTTTGAGAACCAAGGTATCAATCCAGTAGGAGGCTACGCGCGAGTCCCTTGTACCTGCATAAAACAAATAAATCCTCGCAACCAACGCGATAAGGGGTTGTCAATCCCTTCACGGTCACTTACGAGAGTGAGATCTAATACATATGATAGGATAATATTTTTTGTATTTTTGGTGATAAAGATGCAAAGTAAAATAAAAGCAAAGTAAAAAAGCAAAGGCAATAGCAAAGTGTTGGAAGATTAATATGATGAAGATAGACCCGGGGGCCATAGGTTTCACTAGTGGCTTCTCTCAAGAGCATAAATATTTTACGGTGGGTGAACGAATTACTGTTGAGCAATTGACAGAATTGAGCATAGTTATGAGAATATCTAGGTATGATCATGTATATAGGCATCACGTCCGAGACAAGTAGACCGACTCTGCCTGCATCTACTACTATTACTCCACTCATCGACCGCTATCCAAAGATGCATCTAGAGTATTAAGTTCATGAAAACAGAGTAACGCCTTAAGCAAGATGACATGATGTAGAGGGATAAATTCATGCAATATGATAAAACCCCATCTTGTTATCCTCGATGGCAACAATACAATACGTGCCTTGCTGCCCTCATCATCACTTGGAAAGGACACCACAAGATTGAACCCAAAGCTAAGCACTTCTCCCTTTGCAAGAAAGATCAATCTAGTAGGCCAAACCAAACTGATAATTCGAAGAGACTTGCAAAGATAACCAATCATACATAAAAGAATTCAGAGAAGATTCAAATATTGTTCATAGATAATCTTGATCATAAACCCACAATTCATCGTTCTCAACAAACACACCGCAAAAAGAAGATTACATCGAATAGATCTCCATGACAGAGGGGGAGAACTTTGTATGAGATCCAAAAATAGAGAAGAAGCCATCTAGCTACTTACTATGGACCCGAAGGTCTGAGGTAAACTACTCACACTTCATCGGAGAGGCTATGGTGTTGATGAAGAAGCCCTTCGTGATGGATGCCCCCTCTGGCGGAGCTCCGGAACAGGCCCCAAGATGGGATCTCGTGGGTACAGAAGGTTGCGGCGGTGGAATTAGGTTTTTGGCTCCTGTTCTGATCGTTTGGGGGTACGTAGGTATATATAGGAGGAAGGAGTACGTCGGTGGAGCAACAGTGGGCCCACGAGGGATGGAGGGCGCGCCATGGTGGGGGGCGCCCCCCTACCTCGTGGCCTCCTCCTTCGTTTCTTGACGTAGGGTCCAAGTCTCCTGGATCATAATCTTCCTAATCACGTTCCCGAAGGTTTCATTCCGTTTGGACTCCGTTTGATATTCCTTTTCTGCGAAACTCTGAAATAGGCAAAAAACAACAATTCTGGGCTGGGCCTCCGGTTAATAGGTTAGTCCCAAAATTAATATAAAAGTGGATAATAAAGCCCAATATTGTCCAAAACAGTAGATAATATAGCATGGAGCAATCAAAAATTATAGATATGTTGGAGACATATCACTGTCACCTCATCGGCCCGCACCGCTCTGCCCACGCGCTACCGACGCCCGTCGCGCCATCGCCTTCGCCCCACTTCGCCCCACTTCGCCCACGCGACCCCTCCACCACCTCCACCGCTACAGCTCGTGCGTGCCTCCGTGCGCCTCCTTCGCCCCGCTGGCCCCACGCCGTTCCGCCACAGCCGGCGCCCACCGCCGCGATCGCGCCCCCACCCTGGCCGGAGTCCCCTTCCCGGGTAGACTCGGGCACGCACCCACACGCCCGTAACCGTCGCCCGCTCACCCGGGGTCGCCCTTACGGGCGCGTGCCCGCACCCACGCCCAAGACCGCTATGGCCCCTCTAGGCCACAGACATGTGGGGCCTAGCCCCAGAACATTATTAAGAAAAGAATTAAAAATAAATACGTAAATAATAAATAAAAATAATTAAAATATTAATTAATTAATTAACTTAATTAATCCTAGGCGAGAGGTGGGCCTGGCCCTGGTCGGTGTTCGCGGTTACTTCATAATAACATGCTTAACGAGATCTTGGTATTTGATCTGAGTCTGGCCACCGGACTATACGCACTAACCAACTACACGGGAACAGTTATGGGCACTCGGAGTCGTGGTATCAGCCGAAGCCTTCATGACGTCAGCGACTGAGCGGCGCGCGCCGGATTGGACTGGAACGCCTGCTAGGCTAGGTCTGCTTCCGGCCGCCCACACAACGTGCAGGTGTGCAATGGGCGATGGGCCCAGACCCATGCGCCATAGGATTTAGACCGGCGTGCTGACCTATCTATTGTGCCTAGGTGGGGCTGCGACGTGTTGATCTTCCGAGGCCGGGCATGACCCAGGAAAGTGTGTCTGGCCAAATGGGATCGAGCATGTTGGGTTATGTGGTGCACCCCTGCAGGACGACCCAGAGTTGTACCTTAACCTTATGACAACTAGAACCGGATACTTAATAAAACACACCCTTCCAAGTGCCAGATACAACCCGATGATCGCTCTCTCACAGGTCGACGAGGAGAGGATCGCCGGGTAGGATTAAGCTATGCGATGCTACTTGGTGAGCTTACCATCTACTCTCTTCTACATGCTGCAAGATGGAGGCTGCCAGAAGCGTAGTCTTCGACATGCAAGGTTGTCAGAATTGCGATTCTGATATACGATTCTACGAATTTACGATCCAAACTAACCCTTATGATTCTACGATTTTAGTTCTTAGAATCTATGTTTCTACGATCCTAATAGTGAAGATTCTACGATTTGCGATCCTACCATCGAAGCTCCGATCCGATTCAAAGTCGCGATTCTGACAACCTTGTCGACAGGACTAGCTATCCCCCTCTTATTCTGGCATTCTGCAGTTCAGTCCACCGATATTGCCCCTTTACACAGATACCCATGCACAAGTAGTGTAGATCCTTGCTTGCAAGTACTTTGGATGAGTACTCACGGTTGCTTTTCTCCCCCTTTTCCCCCTTTCCTTTCTTCCTGGTTGTCGCAACCAGATGCTGGAGCCCAGGAGCCAAACGCCACCGTCGACGATGACTCCTACTACACTGGAGGTGCCTACTACTACGTGCAGGCTGCTGACAACGACCAGGAGTAGTTTAGGAGGATCCCAGGCAGGAGGCGTGCGCCTCTTTCGATCTGTATCCCAGTTTGTGCTAGCCATCTTATGGCAACTTGTTTAACTTATGTCTGTACTCAGATATTGTTGCTTCCGCTGACTTGTCTATGATCGAGCACTTGTATTCGAGCCTCGAGGCCCCTGGCTTGTATTATGATGCTTGTATGACTTATTTTATTTTTAGAGTTGTGTTGTGATATCTTCCCGTGAGTCCCTGATCTTGATCGTACATGTTTGCGTGGATGATTAGTGTACGATTGAATCGGGGGCGTCACAAGTTGGTATCAGAGCCGTCTGCCTGTAGGAATCCCCCTTCCACACTCCTTGGCGGAAGTCGAGTCTAGATATTGCTAAAGTTTTACTAACATGGTTGTGTGCCTTACGGGCCCACGTCACCATTAGGTGGTACTAGGATCTTTTACTCCTTGTCTATACTCTGGGACTCTCATCTCTCTTCTATTCGGGTTAAATAATTTTTCTAACTCTAACTCTTGGTTCTCATAAATACTTTCTCCCGGAGAGCCCCTTCATTCCAGATGATGGCCTGCTTCACCAGAAGATTTCGAAGTTACTCTCCGTCATTCTGTCAAGACTTTGTTCCCACCACTTTTGCTAGTCCCGACCACCGATAAATCCTTGTGGATAACTGCTTACACTTGTCATTCATACCATCGTTCCCAGTTGCCCCTGTTATTACTTGATACCCTGAAAAATTCTTCGATGTTCCGAGAATCCTTTGTTCCCACTGCTTTGCAGCCCTTTTCCACATTAATACCCCTACGGATAATTCCTCGCACTTACCGAGTATCCGTTCTTCCCTCGTTGTTCATATGATTCACAAGATACATTGGAATACTATCTGATCTCCCGGTAATCCTCTGCCTGCTATTGCTCTGCAAATACTTGTCTACCTGCATTATGGTTAATTTCATAATTCTAGTAATGTCCATTGACATCCTTTGTCATTATCATTTTGAGTCCGTTGATTCAATATGTTGCGGATGCTCGCAATCCTCAATCAGATCCTAGAATCCGGCTCAGGCGTCATTTTAAACATGAGTTGGATCTCGACCAATCCAATTGTCGTCGATTGTACCCCTAAGCTTACTCGACGTATCCATCCATATTCAGAGCGTTTGCTTCTGATCCCTTGCATTCTTTCTTCTTATGGTTGAGTACCGTTACTCGCATTAGATCCTTTGTTGGATTTTATATGATAAAGTCCTTGATATTCAATCACTTTGGAAGTTCTTTCCCTGATACATAATGCCATTGGTAAATTCTATTCTATGATTTGGCCAACCATGCTCTTCTTTCAAGCTGGTGATATTTACTATTGAAGCTGGTGGTATACGTTTCCATGATACCCCGATGGGTTGAACCTATGCCTTCCTTAGTCTATGTGAAATCGAAAGTTATGAGGGTTATATTCTACTAACTTTTGGTCATGTAGAATTTCAACGCTACAACTTCTTCGAAAGCGAGAAGTGAATGAAAGGTTATGCATTAGAGAAGTGGGAGTCGACCTTGAACTTTGAGTTCATGCCCATGGACACAATGTAGATCTTATCATGGAAGCTTCTCTTAAAGTAATTATTCCCTTGGTATAAGTTCATCTTATATCTTGGATCAGGTATTTTGCAACCGTGGTTCCGACCATGATTGTTCTCCTTTGATTCTACCTCTCGGACAAGTTAAAGTACTTGTCTTTTGCAGTTCATTACACCTGTCCAATCCTTATTCTGATCTGCCTTTGAGTATTACCCTCTAGTATCTCGAGAATACCCCGAAACTACATAACTTCTTATGAGTTCTTCATCAACAATTATTCTCGCCGATTCCATTTTTCCAACGGGTTCTGAGTTGTTAGAACCCCTCAAGGACACCGACAACTGAATCGAGTCTGCATTGCGATTCAACAACTCTTAATAATCTTCATTGCTTACGAGTTTGTGCTCGATCGTATCATTCCTAGCTGATTGACTACATCATCATCGTCAGGCTGACTGCTTAACCATTCTACCTATGTCCTTCATCCTCGGGACACAATCCCGACAGTGCTCTAAGCTTACATCAAACTTTCACCATCATATTGTTTGTCTTGAGAGACAACTCTGAACTCTGAGATGGCTTCTTATCCATGGTTATAATAGCCTTTTGCTTCACCATTCCCTTGGCTTGATGTAGCCGCTGTTTAATTGCTTCTTCGTGGAGCCTCTCGACAAATTTTTTCATGATCATCATCAACATTCTGGGTTCTTCCGAAATATCTATCGAATTCTTGATGAGAAATACCCTCCTTTCCCCTCGATGATTTGTGTTATCATCGACCACTTTATTGCCTTCCCTCCAACACAAACTTGTTCGTGTTCTGTGTTATACCTTGAGTTCCTTGCTATCCAGCATTTGTTCTTCTTCACCTTGGAGTATTACCATCTTTTATGTCAAGAATGTCATGAGGATGACTCCACCTCTTAAGCATTCTTGGTATAGTGATACTTCTCACCATCACCATTCTTTCTTGGTCCCCGTGTTGATTCCAACAAGTGAACGGTATTGTTTGGATTCTTTCCTTCTAGCAACCCTTTTGCTTTGAAGTTGATGGTCGACATTTCATTCTTAGATCATTGGTTATCAAATCACCATTATAACATCGGTCATGCTACCTAAGCCCATATTTCGGGTGCACCTTTCAACCAATGTTTAAATTGGGTATGTTTTCCTCGAGCATATCTCCTTATATCAATTGATCTGACAAATTTTATCTCTGTGTTCACATGATTGTGGAAATCCATCTTCTAGAAATCTCGATGAAATGTCATTTAGTTCATCAGTCACCCTCTCATCCTATCCTTGGTTTAATGATGAACTCTTTTTTTAGAACTCGCTTCCATATTTCAATTCCTGAGAATCTTACAATGTCATCTCGGCAATTTGTGGTGCACCTTTCTTCTCAGGCATCCTGATTCTGAGTTATCCTGACACCAATCAGATCTGATTCTCGGTCAGATATGATAGTTGGAACATATTTCCAAGAGTTATAACAATGGTCTTTATGTGACCCGGTAAGGTGATGTCATGCCTAGCACACCTGGCCGGAGGACCTATTGTTATAGTTTCCTTTTAGCAAGGTTATCTATTCTTCCATGAGGAAATTGTAAGACTTATTCTACCAGTTGTTCCTGATGAATCCTTCGTGTATCCAAAGACTGACCTTTTCTTGAAGACCATGTCAATGCTATCTCGAAGCATGTCTGTGCTACTCCGATCATCAATACGAGCATTTGAAGCAGAATGCTAAATTCTCTTTATCAATTATCCAAACACTGTTTTATGGGTAATGCCATGAAATTTCTCTCCCCTTTCCTAAAGGGTTTTCTACGTTATATCATGTCATGGATATCATGCTCTGTTTGTCCTTGGGAAGGATATACCCATGAAATTTGTGTTTAAACAAATTTTCCTTTCCATTGTTCTGTTTAATATGAAGATCACCTTTTCCTTTCCATTGTTTTGTTTAACCTTTCTGGTGATCTATATGATCTAAGCAGTAATATTCTTCTGCTTATGTGAACACCTTGGTGTACAACCGTGTTAGTAAGACCCTGTTGCTTTTGTTGATAGCATTCTGGTAACCACCGATGGACGAGAACCTTGCCTATTGGTCCGCCTCGTTCAACGAGAAGGAAAATGGTTCTCTTCGCACCTCGCCCTTGGTACCAATGGTTATTGCCGACATAATCGATAGTCTATCCTCTGACATGCCTTGCTTACATGATCATGCAAGACGTCATACCCCTTCCTACTTTTAACCCACATGGTGGGCCCATAACCCACAGTTCCACAGGATCGAAACCTGACTCTCCTGTTCAACCCTATTTCTAATGGTTATTCCTCACACTTGGCTTCGTATTTCATTCACGTGCCACCTTCCTAGTGTTCTATTCTGGTATCAGATGCAATACTTACTCTCGCTGCTCTGAACCCCTTTCTCACTCTAGTTCAGACTTCAAGCAACTGTCTACCCGCTTGAAACCTTTTATTGTACCTTCGTACCTTACTCTCGATGTATTTTATATGTTCAACTCAAGAGATAATCTTATGCTCATTCATGGGTTAACCCCAGATTGTTTCCCTCCTAAGCATTCTGTCGTAGCCGAGCTGCCCCCTTACCTATTCGTAAGGACGTTGGAGTTCCCAAAGAAAGGACGACTTCACCATGATGACCTGAAGTAGAGAAATGAAGACATCAATGTAATGGATCGACCTCTTCGAGAAGAGCAACCAAGATCGAGAAGGTCAGTTAGAATTTTGCAACTAGACCTCCCCCCTTCTCTACCTCTTAAATCTCGGGACGAGATTTCTTGTAGTGGAGGAGAATTGTGACGCCCGGATAATTAGGCTACAGTAATCCCACGTTAACGATGCCACGTCACCTCGGTTATTGTTGCTAATCTCGCGTTAGTTCGAAACTGATCCAAATTCAAAATCAAGCAAACAATAAAAGTTTTCAAATATTAAAACTAAAATGTTCAATAAATAGTAGATAAGTCAGAGGCTATGATAAAATTGTAAACAACATTACTGAAATTTGATAAGCGACTTAAACAACCTCAAACAGTGGCTGAAAACATTATTTAATAACCTTTTTATTAATACAAAATAAATATGAAATGATATTTACCCCAAACTAGTTTTTGGTGGTAGGATATATTGTGCTGTGATTTGTGGGCCAGCTCTCATATTTTACAAAACTCATTTGGTGCCCAAACAATTAGCCAAAACAGAAAAGAAAAATAAATAAAAGAAAAGGAAAATAAAAAATAGAAAACAAAAAAATGAAAAGCCCCCCTCCACTCGGCCGAATGGCCCAGCTGGCCAAAGCCGGCCCAGCTAGCCGGCCCAATCGCCCGTGGCCTATAACCAGCCCTAGTGAAACCGTAGCCCGATCCCACTCTCCACTCCCCCCCCCACGATCCCCTTCCCTCACCCGTTTGGATCGGGATCGAGGCGACCTTGCCTCGTCCCCATCGCACCCGGCGCACGCCCCTCCGTCGCCTCACCTCCGAGCCGACACGTTCGTCGGATCGTCGTCGCCCCGTCCTCATCACCTCCTCGATCCAGAACTGTTTCGGGGATGGACCCCGACGCTGCGCCGAACCGCGACGCCAGCCGCTCGACCCCGTCGCCCCCGGACCGCTACCTCGCTGGATCTCCTCCTCTACGTCGCCGCCATCCCCGTCTCCCTCCCCGAGCCCCGCTGCCTTGACCCCACGACCGTCGGTGAGGCCCCCGACCACTTCTCTCCTCCTCCCCCCGCCGAGCCTGGACCGATTCACTGCTCGCGGCCCCGCTGCTGGCCCGCGCGCGTTGTTCCGACTCGCCGACGCTGTTGTCACCTCGTCGGCTCGCGCGCCCGTGAACCCCCGCTCCGGCTCTGCCCCTCCCTACCCCGCCATGGCCTGTGTTGCCGCCCCGTTGCCTCAGCTCCGCCGCCCCCTCCTACTCGGCCTGGCCGCGCGCTGCCCGCGCCCGCTCGCCCTCGCGCTACCAAGGCCCATCCCGCCATCGCCGCCGCCCGCTTCGCCCGCGACCCCCGCCACCACCTCCACCGTTGCAGCTCGTGCGTGCCGCAAGGCGCCTCCTCCGCCTCACCCCTCTGGCGCCATTCCGCCACAGCCGGCGCCGCCACCATGTCGCGCTTCCCCTCGGCCGAGTCCCTTCACGAGAACTGGGCGCGCACTCAAGACGCCCGTAACCATCGCCCGCTCACCCGGGGTCGCCTTGACGGGCGCGTGCCCGTACCCGCGCCCAAAACCGCTATGGCCCCTCTAGGCCACAGACATGTGGGGCCTAGCCCCAGAACATTTGAAAAAAAGAATTAAAAATAAATAAGTAAATAATAAATAAAAATAATTAAAATATTATTTAATTAATTAACTTAATTAATCCTGATTAGAGTAGCCTAATTAACTGATTAACCTAATTAACTATTGTTAATTAACTAACAGTGTATGACATGCGGGACCCACACATCAGATTGACCCAGTCAACACCCTGTTGACTGCTGATGTCATGCTGACGTCATGATGATGTCATCATACACTATTCTGGATAATGTTTATTTAAATAATTAAATAAATCCTAAAATGTTTTAAAACTTTAGAAAATCATATAAAATAAACCGTAGCTCAGATGAAAATACTTTCTACATGAAAGTTGCTCATAATGACGAGAGGAAGCCGGATACCAACCCGTTCGTCCGCCACAAATCCCTAACATATCGAACTCACAACTTTCCCCCTCCGGTTCATCTGTCCGAAAACGTGAAACACTGGGAATACTTTCCCGGATGTTTTTCCCCCTTCGCCGGTATCACCTACTACCGCGATTGGACACACCTACCATCACGCTTTGTCATGTCATGCATCGTCATGATTTGTTTGCATTGTATTTATTGTTTCTTCCGCCTGTTCTCTCGCTAGACACCGAGACCGACGCCGCTGCTACCCAGTACGACTACGGTGTTGACGACCCCTCCTTCTCGGCTGAGCTTCCAGGCAAGCCCCCCCCCCCCCGCCCCCTTGATCACCAGATATCATCTATTCTTCTCTATACTGCTTGCATTGGAGTAGTGTGGCATGATACTGCTTTCCGTTAATCCTATTCTGCTGCATAGCTTGTCCTTGCTACTACTGTTGTTACCTTTACCTACAATCCTACATGCTTAGTATAGGATGCTAGTATTCCATCTATGGCCCTACATTCTTGTCCGTCTGCCTTGCTATACTATCGGGCCGTGATCACTCGGGAGGTGATCACGGGTATATACTTATATACTTTACATGATACCTGTGGTGACTAAAGTCGGGTCGGCTCTTGGAGTACCCGCGAATGGATCTTTGTGGCGGAGCGACAAGGCAGGTTGAGACCACCTAGGCGAGAGGAAGGCCTGGCCCTGGTCGGCATTCGCGGTTACTTCATAATAACACGCTTAACGAGATCTTGGTATTTGATCTGAGTCTGGCCACTGGCCTATACGCACTAACCAACTACGCGGGAACAGTTATGGGCACTCGGCGTCGTGGTATCAGCCGAAGCCTTCATGACGTCAGCGACTAAGCGGCGCGCGCCGGGTTGGACGGGAACGCCTGCTAGGCTAGGTCTGCTTCCGGCCGCCCATGCAACGTGCAGGTGTGCAATGGGCCCAGACCCCTGCTCCATAGGATTTAGACCGACGTGCTGACCTCTCTGTTGTGCCTAGGTGGGGCTGCGACGTGTTGATCTTCCGAGGTCGGGCATGACCCAGGAAAGTGTGTCCGGCCAAATGGGATCGAGCGTGTTGGGTTATGTGGTGCACCCCTGCAGGGAAGTTTATCTATTCGAATACCCATGCATAAGTAGTGTAGATCCTTGCTTGCAAGTACTTTGGATGAGTACTCACGGTTGCTTTTCTCCCCCTTTCCCCCCCTTTCCTTTCTTCCTGGTTGTCGCAACCAGATGTTGGAGCCCAGGAGCCAGACACCACCGTCGATGACGACTCCTACTACACCGGAGGTGCCTACTACTACGTGCAGGCTGCTGACGACGACCATGAGTAGTTTAGGAGGATCCCAGGCAGGAGGCCTGCGCCTCTTTCGATCTGTATCCCAGTTTGTGCTAGCCATCTTATGGCAACTTGTTTAACTTATGTCTGTACTCAGATATTGTTGCTTCCGCTGATTTGTCTATGATCGAGCACTTGTATTCGAGCCCTCGAGGCCCTTGGCTTGTATTATGATGCTTGTATGACTTATTTTATTTTTAGAGTTGTGTTATGATATCTTCCCGTGAGTCCCTGATCTTGATCGTACACGTTTGCGTGGATGATTAGTGTACGACTGAATCGGTGGCGTCACAATACTAGAACAAAGTATGACTCTATATGAATGCCTCCGGCGGTATACCGGGATAGGCAATGAATCAAGAGTGACATGTATGAAAAATTATGAACGGTGGCTTTGCCAGAAATACGATGTCAACTACATGATCATGCAAAGCAATATGACAATGATGAACGTGTCATGATAAACGGAACGGTGGAAAGTTGCATGGCAATATATCTTGGAATGGCTATGGAAATGCCATAATAGGTAGGTATGGTGGCTGTTTTGAGGAAGATATAAGGAGGTTTATGTGTGACAGAGCGTATCATATCACAGGGTTTGGATGCACCGGCGAAGTTTGCACCAACTCTCAATGTGAGAAAGGGCAATGCACGGTACCGAATAGGCTAGCAATGATGGAAGGGTAAGAGTGCGTATAATCCATGGACTAAACATTAGTCATAAAGAACTCACATACTTATTGCAAAAATCAACAAGTCATCAAAAACCATGCACTACGCGCATGCTCCTAGGGGGATAGATTGGTAGGAAAAGACCATCGCTCGTCCCCGACCGCCACTAATAAGGAAGACAATCAAAGAACACCTCATTTTTCAAATTTGTTACATAACGTTCACCATACGTGCATGCTACGGGACTTGCAAACTTCAACACAGGTATTTATCAATTCCACAACTACTCAACTAGCACAACTTTAATATCACTACCTCCATATCTCAAAACAATCACCAAGCATCAAACTTCTCTTAGTATTCAACACACTCATAAGAAAGTTTTTACTAGTCTTGAATACCTAACATATTAGGATTAATTTCCCAATTTAAGCAAGTTACCATGCTGTTTAAGACTCTCAAAATAATATAAGTGAAGCATGAGAGAATAATAGTTTCTATAAAACAAAACCACCGCCGTTCTCTAAAAGATATAAGTGAAGCACTAGAGCAAAAACTATATAGCTCAAAAGATATAAGCGAAGCGCATAGAGTATTCCAATAAATTCCGAATCATGTGTGTCTCTCTCAAAATGTGTGTACAGCAACGATGATTGTGGTAAACTAAAAAGCAAAGACTCAAATTATACAATACGCTCCAAGCAAAACACATATCATGTGGTGAATAAAAATATAGCTCCAAGTAAAGTTACCGATGGAAGTAGACGAAAGAGGGGATGCCTTCCGGGGCATCCCCAAGCTTTGGCTTTTTGGTGTCCTTAGATTATCTTGGGGTGCCATGGGAATCCCCAAGCTTAGGCACTTTCCATTGTTGTTCTATAATCCATCAAATCTTTTACCCAAAACTTGAAAACTTCACAACACAAAACTTAACAAAAAATCTCGTGAGCTCCGTTAGCAAAAGAGAACAAAACACCACTTCAAGGTACTGTAGTGAACTCATTCTTTATTTATATTGGTGTTAAACCTACTGTATTCCAACTTCTCTATGGTTTATAAACTATTTTATTAGCCATAGATTCATCAAAACAAGCAAACAACACACGAAAAACAGAATCTGTCAAAAACAGAACAGTCTGTAGTAATCTGTAACTAACGCAAACTTATGGAACTTCAAAAATTCATCCAAAATAGGAAGACCTAGAAAATTTGTTAATTGATCAGAAGCAATTGGAATCAATATTTTATCACGTTCTGGTGATTTTTAACAATTGTTTTCGTGAACAGAAAGTTTCTGGAATTTTCAGCAAGATTAAATAACTATCATCCAAGAAGATCCTATAGGTTTAACTTGGCACAAACACTAATTAAAACATAAAAACAAGTTTCTGGAATTTTCAGATAGATCAAATATTTATTCCTAAAAATAAGAAAAAAACAAAAAACTAAAATAAAATTGGGTTGCCTACCAACAAGCGCTATCGTTTAACGCCCCTAGCTAGGCATAAAAGCGAGGATAGATCTAGGTATTGCCATCTTTGGTAGGCAATCCATAAGTGGCTCTCATAATAGATTCATAAGGTAATTTTATTTTCTTTCTAGGGAAGTGTTACATGCCTTTCCTTAACGAAATTGGAATCTCATATTCCCTTCCTTCATATCGATAATTGCACCAATCGTTCTAAGGAAAGGTCTACCAAGAATAATAGGACATGAAGGATTGCAATCTATGTCAAGAATAATAAATCTACAGGCACATAATTCCTACTTGCAACAATAAGAACATCATTAGTTCTTCCCATAGGTTTCTTGATAGTGGAATCCGCAAGGTGCAAGTTTAAAGAGCAATCGTCAAAATCACGGAAACCTATCAAATCGCATAAAGTTTTTGGAATCATGGAAACACTAGCACCCAAATCACACAAAGCATAGCATTCATGATCTTTAATTTTAATTTTAATAGTAGGTTCCCACTCATCATAAAGTTTTCTAGGGATAGAAACTTCCAACTCAAGTTTTTCTTCATAAGATTGCATCAAAGCATCAACGATATGTTTAGTAAAAGCTTTATTTTGGCTATAAGCATGAGGAGAATTTAGCACGGATTGCAACAAGGAAATACAATCTTTCAAAGAGCAATTATCATAGTTAAATTCCTTGAAATCCAAATAGTGGGTTCATTAATATCTAGAGTTTTGATCTCTTCAATCTCACTTTTACCAGTTTTTGCATCAAGATCTAAAAATTCCAAATTTTTGGAACGCCTTCTAGGTAAAGGTGGCTCATAATCAGTCTCATCATTATCAAGATTCATATTGCAAAACAAAGATTTAATAGGGGACACATCAATAACTTTTAGATCTTCATCTTTATTTTCATAGAAACTAGAAGAACACGCTTTCACAAAGCAATCTTTCTTAGCACGCATCCTAGCGGTTCTTTCTTTGCACTCATCGATGGAAATTCTCATGGCTTTGAGAGACTCATTGATATCATGCTTAGGTGGAATAGATCTAAGTTTCAAGGAATCAACATCAAGAGAAATTCTATCAATGTTCCTAGCCAATTCATCAACCTTAAGCAAATTTTTCTTCAAGCAAAGCATTGAAATTCTTTTGCGAATTCATAAATTCTTTAACACTAGTCTCAAATTCAGAGGGAATCTTATTAAAATTTCCATAAGAGTTGTTGTATGAATTACCATAATTATTAGAGGGATTACTAGGATACGGCCTAGGATTAAAGTTTCCTCTATACGCGTTGTTACCAAAATTATTCCAACCAACAAAATTCACATCCATAGATTCGTTATTATTCTCAATCAAAGTAGACAAAGGCATATCATTAGGATCAGAAGAAACACTTTTATTAGCAAATAATTTCATAAGTTCATCCATCTTTCCACTCAAAACATTAATTTCTTCTATGGCATGCACTTTTTTACTAGTAGATCTTTCAATGTGCCATTGAGAATAATTAACCATAATATTATCTAGGATTTTGGTGGCCTCTCCTAAAGTGATTTCCATAAAAGTGCCTCCCACGGCCGAATCTAAAAGATTTCTATAAGCAAAATTCAATCCGGCATAATTTTTTTGTATAATCATCCAAAGATTCAAACCATGTGTAGCGCAATTGCGTATCATTAATTTTATCCTCTCCCAAGCTTGTACAACATGTTCATGATCAAGTTGCTTAAAATTCATAATATCATTTCTAAGAGAGATGATTTTAGTGGGGGGAAAATACTTACAGATAAAAGCAGCTTTGCATTTATTCGATGAATCAATACTATTTTTAGGCAAAGATGAAAACCAAGCTTTAGCATGATCTCTAAGCGAAAAAGGAAATTGCTTCAATTGAATAATATCATTGTCCACATCTTTCTTCTTTCGCATATCGCACAAATCAACGAAGCTATTTAGATGGGTAGCGGCATCTTCACTAGCAAGGCCAGCGAATTGATCTTTCATGGCAAGATTCAACAAAGCAGCATTAATTTCACAAGACTCTGTATCGGTAAGAGGAGCAACCGGAGTGATAAGAAAATCATTGTTGTTGGTATTGGTAAAGTCATACAATTTAGTATTATCTTGAGCCATCATGACAAGCAAGCAATCCACCACATGAGCAAACAAGAAGCAAGCGAAAATGGGGCGAACGGAAAAGAGAAGGCGAATAAAATGGCAAGGGTGAAGTGGGGGAGAGGAAAATGAGAGGCAAATGGCAAATAATGTAATGCGGGAGATAAGAGTTTGTGATGGGTACTTGGTATGTTGACTTCTGCGTAGACTCCTCGGCAACGGCGCCAGAAATACTTCTTGCTACCTCTTGAGCACTGCGTTGGTTTTCCATTGAAGAGGAAAGGGTGATGCAGTAAAGCAGCATAAGTATTTCCCTCATTTTTTGAGAACCAAGGTATCAATCCAGTAGGAGGCCATGCTCAAGTCCCTCGCACCTACACAAACAAATAAAAACCTCGCAACCAACGCAATAAAGGGGTTGTCAATCTCTTCACGGTCACTTACGAAAGTGAGATATGATAGATATGATAAGATAATATTTTTGGTATTTTTATAATAAAGATGCAAAGTAAAATAAAAGGCAATAAAAATAGCTAAGTGTTGGAAGATTAATATGATGGAAAATAGACCCGGGGGCCATAGGTTTTACTAGTGGCTTCTCTCAAGAGTATAAGTATTACGGTGAGTGAACAAATTACTGTATAGCAATTGATAGAATTGAGCATAGTTATGAGAATATCTAGGTATGATCATGTATATAGGCATCACGTCCGTGACAAGTAGACCGACTCCTGCCTGCATCTACTACTATTACTCCACACATCGACCGCTATCCAAAGATGCATCTAGTGTATTAAGTTCAAAAGAACGAGTAATGCTTTAAGTAAGATGACATGATGTAGAGGATAAACTCATGCAATATGATATAAACCCCATCTGGTTATCCTCGATGGCAACAATACAATCGTGCCTTGCTGCCCCATCATCCTTTGGGAAAAGACACCATAAGATTGAACCCAAAGCTAAGCACTTCTACCATTGCAAGAAAGATCAATCTAGTAGGGCAAACCAAACTGATAATTCAAAGAGACTTGCAAACACTACAAAAAAAGACACATCCGTGACATTTTGGGCGAGCGAAATATTTTTCATCATACATATGACACTTCTATGACGATAATTGTGACAAAACCGGTATCATCATAGATGTGGTGGGCTCCTACTTCTATGACAAAAAATCATGACGAAAATGGGCTTTTCGTCTGGGCGGGCGGAGACGCAGCTGCATGACATTCTTTGGGTCGTCCATGGCGGAAAAACCGTGGTAGAAGCGAGGGAGGAAAATTTGGGGAGTTCCGATTACGGTGGGAGATCGGGGCGAGCGATCGCGCTTTCTCTCGTACACGTCTGCTGCGTGTGTGCGGCGTTGGCTCTAATCGAACCCGAAGCGAGGCGTTGGGCTCTAATCTGAAACCGACCGATTACTGCGCGGGCTACGTTACTAAACCCGGCGATCGATCGATGGCTGTTAATCAACCCGATCAAGCGATTCGCCAGCTCTGCTGCTAAACGAAGCCGATCGATGCTGCCTATGGATGAACAGTGAGCGTTGCGGGGGGGTTTGGATGAACAGTTCCCGGTGGGGGTGGATGAACAGGACCCCGTGGTGTTGCCTCTGGATGAACAGGACCCCGATCGATCGAGCTGGTTGGGGCTGGATGAACAGGACCCCGTGGAGGGCTGGATGAACAGGACCACCCCGTGGAGGGCTGGATGAGCGATGAGCGGTGGAGGCGGGATGACCCGGTAGCCCGTGGAGGGTGGTTGAACAGGACCCGTGGTGTGGAGGGCTAGATGAGCGATGAGCGGTGGAGGGTGGTTGAGCGATGGCCGGTGGAGTAGCGCGGTGGAGGCTGGATGAACAGGAGCCCGTGGAGGCTGGAGGAGGTCGACGGTGGATGAATAGTAGCTCGTGGAGGCTGGAGGGGGTCGACGGTGGAGATGAACAGTATCCCCTGGAGTCCCGTTTTGCGGTATGCCACACCCCTCCCGATGAACAGGACCCCCGTTTTGACCGTAGCGCTCCAACACAAGTCCGTTTCTCCCGTTTTGCGGTACGCCACACCACTCCCGATCAACAGAACCCCCGTTTTGACCGTAGGAGGTCCGTTTCCTCCGTTTTGCGGTACGCCACACCCCTCCCGATCAACAAGACCCCTGTTTTGACCGTAGGAGGTCCGTTTCCTCCATTTTGCGGTACGCCGGACCCCTCCCGATGAACAGGATCCTGTTTCGAACGTGGCCGTTCGAACACAAGGCCGTTTCCTCCGTTCTGCGGTACGCCAGGCCTCATTTCCATCGCATGTTCCGTCCAAGCCCTCCCGATGAACACGACGCATTCCGTTGCCTCCCCATGAACACGACGCATTCTGTTGCCTCCCCATGAACACGACGACGACGCTGTTTCTCCGTTCCGACCCAGCCATGTCAGCGAGCCCTCGCCGTGCGTGTCTGCGCGAGTAGGCGTTGAGACCCGCCGTATGTACACACATGTGGCGTATTTCTTTCTTGCACCCTGCCGCTGCGTATATGTGTACAAGCTACGTGCACGCCTCTACTACGACACGTGCGCGCCTCTACTACGACACGTGCGCGCCTCTACATCGACCAGTATGTACGTACACGTTCCCGACTAGAATGACAACGCTAGGTACGCTTCGACCAGGTGGGTCCCGACTGTCAGGCACTTCCTTGCCTGCGAAGATGTAGCTGGTGGGTCCCAACAGTCAGGGGCCGAAATATGTTGGCCCGTCCGGTGGGTCCCCGCTGTCAGGTGGAGGAATAATTATTTTGCACGTAATAAGGAGGCACTTCCTTGCTGCGGCCATGGACCCAACTGTCAGCCTCTCCACGTACAGTCCACGTCCGATGGAAGTCGTTCCTTGACTACGTTGACCACGCCGCGCCGAGAGCACCAGGGCTGTGGACGACGGCGAGGCCTAGGAAGGGGCGGCGGGCAGGGGAAAACGCGGCGGTGGATGCCCAGCGTGAAGTACGAGGTTCACTGGTTCGCTGCGGTGTGAGGCTGTCGTCGCCGCAGAATAACGAGGGTGTGGGTGAGTAGAGGATGGCCTGGCCAGCGGTGGGAGTAGTAGAGGCGGTGAGGCCTCCGCCGCATCGCAGCCGACCACGGAGGCAGGAGCACGAGGCACAACCGGCGCTGGTTTGGGCGGCCGGAGCAAGAAGACCAGAGGTTGAAGAAGCACTCGGCCGTTGGATGGACATCGTGCGGTCCTTTGGAGCTAGAATCGTTCATATTGACTAAGTTGACAAAGCCCTTCGTCCCGTCAACTTAGTAGGCCCTAAGTCAGCCTCTCGGCAAGGTGGGTCCCAGCTAGCCGGGAGTATTCGTTTTTTATGCGTAATAAGGAGGCACTTCCGGTGGGTCCGAGTGACAGGGGGGAACGTTTTTTCGCAAAATCGGTGGCCCGTCCGGTGGGTCCCAGCGATCTGGGGAAGCGATTTTTTCGCAAAATCTGGTGGCCCGTCCGGTGGGTCCTTCTGTCAGTGGAGGAATAATTATTTTCAGCGTAATAAGGAGGCACTTCCTTGCGGCTGCCGTGGACCCGGTATCGGCCTCTCCACGTCTGATATTCTACAGATGGAATTGATCGTTGACCACATTGACCACGGCGCCGACAGCACCACGGCGGTGGGCGATGATGAGGCCTAGGAAGGGGCGGCGTGGGCCGGGAAGGCGTGGCGATGGATGCCCATGCGGAGAGAATACGAGGTTCATCGGTTGGCTTTCTTGTCGTCGCCGCCGAGAATAACGGGGGTGTGGGTGAGTGGAGTGGAGGGATGGCCTGGCCAGCGGTGGGAGTAGTATGGGGCGGTGAGGCCTCCACGGCAAAGACAGCCCGGCCACGGGAGGCGGGAGCAGGCGGCACGACCGGCGCTGGTTTGGGCGGTGGAGCAAGAAGACCAAAGGTTGAAGAAGCACTACTGACCGTTGGATGGACATCGTCGGTCAATCGAGCTAGAATCGTGCATATTGACTAAGTTGACAAAGCCCTTCGCCCCCGTCAACTTAGTAGGCCCACTATACTGGGTCCCAGCTAGCGGGGGGAGTATTCATTTTTTTGTGCGTAATAAGGAGGCACTTCCTTGCGTGCGAAGATATAGCCGGTGGGTCCGAGCTGTCGGTGGTGATAACGTTTTTTTCGCGAAATACAGAGGCTGTTTCGGTGGGTCCCAGATGTCAGGTGGAGGAAATCATTATTTTGTGCGTAATAAGGAGGCATTTCCTTGCGTGCGGCCGTGGACCCAGCTGTCAGCCTCTCCACGTACAGTCCACTTCAGATGCATGTCGGTCGTTGACCACGCTAACCACGCCATGCCGAGAGCACCATGGCGGTGGACGACGGCGAGGCCTAGGAAGGGAACGACACGGAGGCAGGGAAGACTCAGCCGTTGTTTTTGTTTCCCACGCGGAGGGGAGTATGACTGTACGAGGGTTTACTGGTTCGTCTACCGTCGCCGGAGAATAAAAGCATGTGTGGGTGAGTAGAGGGATGGCTAGGCCAGCGATGGGAATGCGGTGGGGCGGTGAGGCTGCTGGCAAGGCACACAGCCGGCCGTGGGGAGGAGGGAGCAGGCAGTCCCGCTGGCGCTTGTTTGAGCGGCTGGAGCAGGAAGAACAGAGATTGAAGAAGCACGACAGCCGTTGGATGGACATCCAACAGTATATAGGCCATCTGTGGAAAGCTTCAAATCTGTGGAAAATAGCATACAGCCCATCTGCCATTATTTCAAATAATTTACAGCCCATTTGCTAATTCTTACGGGTTTTTTGTAGCCCATATTCTTTATGTTAGCATTACAGCCCATATTGTGGCCACGGTTAAAAAATTATACGAAATTTTGCATATGTCGGTGCGGTCTGAACTGTTTTTAATCCCGAAATTTCGAGTCACATTCAGACTGATTTAAAAAATAAATGTATATCAATATAAAATCCAATAAATTGTCCATGCATAAAAGTCGATGCAATTTCAAATCTCGAAATGGAAAAAAGATATTTGAAAATAATTGTCGTTTTGATGTGTTTTAAAAATGTACAGCCCATTTCTCATTACTGATAGTTCATGGTGTATAAGTTCACCAAATGGATAGAGGCCAAGCCTGTTAAGACGGCCGAATCTGGACCGGTGATAGACTTTATATCTGGGGTCGTACACCGTTATGACGTCCCCCACAGCATCATCACTGATAACAGCACGAACTTTACGGCCGATGAGGTAAAACTCTGGTGCAAAAACATGAGCATCAAGCTCGATTATGCTTCCGTCTATCACCCACAAACTAACGGACAGGTCGAACACGCAAATGGTCTTATCATGAGCGGCATCAAACCCAGATTAGTGTGGTCCCTTAAGGAATCTAATACGCACTGGGTAGAGGAGCTCGACTCCGTACTCTGGGGGTTGCCGACCATGCCGAATCGCACCATCGGATACACACCATTCTTCATGGTGTACGGCGCAGAGGAAGTTTTGCGCTGCGACATAATTCATGACTCACCTCGAGTGCGCATGTACGAAGAAAGAGAAGCCGAGCTCGATCGGTAGGACAGTTTGGACGCCTTGGAGGAGGAGCGTGACGTGGCAAAAGCCCGTTCCGCATTCTATCAACAGCAGGCTCGAAGATATCAAAGCAGAGAAGTACGGGCCAAAAATTACAACGTTGGCGAATTAGTTCTACGCCTGCCGGACAAGAAAAAGGACAAACTCAAGCCCAAGTGGGAAGGTCCCTTTATAATTGACCAAGTCCTGACTGGTGGAGTGTACCGCCTGCGAGATGCATCGGATAACCGACTCGAGCCGAACCCTTGGAACGCAGCCCGTCTCCGAAGATTCTATGCCTAGCGCCGGACTCTGTGTTCGTCTCCTTCCTCTGTCCACTTTTTATAATTTCTGTCTTACATTTCTCTCCTTCTCCCCCTCCTTTCTCTCATAGCCTTTAAAGGCTCATCAAGTGACGCGCCATCAGCGCTCATTAAACCTGGGGCTTCTTTAAACAGAAGCTTATTTATACGGGCTTCATGCCCAACACATGTGTCACACTTCCGCATGTACCTTTTATTCACCATTATATGCATCGATATGACTTAAGTTTTGGCCAAGCTGGGTTGCCTGGCTCCTGTGCTTACCCCTACGTTCCTGATTGTTCGGCTAGGTGGTAAAGGGAGCACCTCTGATGATAGATAATGTTTTTATCCATAGAGGCTCCCTCTCCCTAGTCTCCCTGTAGGCGACCCCTAGGCGACCACCGCCGGTGGCCACTCCGGCCCCGGCGGCCACCTCTCCTCCCTCCGGCTGCCACTTAGGCGCCGGTGGCCACTTCCCCTCTGCCACTTGTCACCCTGAGGGTGATAGCCACCTTTCTTCTCCGGTTTTTTCGGGAAGTGTTGCTCCTTGGATGGTCATGGATCCTCCTTCACTCAACTTTGCTCGAGGTAAAGATTTCCAGCTATCCATGAGGCAAAAGTTTGGTCACCCTGTAGTGTTTTCGCCTGGTTTTCGTCAACGTGAATTCTCTATGGTGGTTTCCTTCTGCCGTGCTCGTTTTCGGTTGGATTGCCACACGGTTAGTATCACGTTGCAATCATGTTTTGGTGGCTACCCTCAAGGTTTCCGTGTGCTTCATCTCAAAGACAGAACGTTCAAATTTTCTGTTGCCTCAAAAGCAGTGGGTTTTGAGATCTATAACCATGGCCGGATAGTTGAGAAGGATTTTGAGTTAGTCTTCAATCTTTGGGGTTTTGGTGGACCTAATTGGTTACGTGAAGAACAACTTTACTACCGTGAGGATGAAGCTTCCTGGACTAGAGTTGTCAATGGATCGTGTCCGCGTGCTGTCGCCGGCAGAGTCTCCGGCGAGCAACCCCGGCAGTCAGTTTTGCTCGATTAGCGGATATTCCGACCACCAGCAATAATGTGGTCATAGACTTTAATGTGCCCTCAATGCCCAAAATTACTACCTCAGGAGAGGATCACGTAGCGACTGCTGCGGGCGGGAATCTGGGTCGTTCAAATGCTTCGTTTCAGTGCTACGCGTGTGGCAAGATGGGCCACTTTGCTCGGGAGTGTCGCGACACTCGCCTTCCTGGGCTCTACCCCTCTCTCAGGTTTGCTACCTTCCCCGGCCCACCTAATGAGGCTTGGGACCTGGATGCGGTCCACGATTGGTTCAAGTCCGTTGGCCCGGCCCGCGACCCTTCGCGAGTTTCCTCTTTTCGTGAGCTATGTTTGGGATCTTTTCCTAATTTTCAGCCTCGTCCTACTCTTGCCTCCTCAACTTCTACGCTCTGCTCCTCTGTTTCAACACTCTGCCCGAATTCCGCTACCACCACCTTGAGCTTGACTGTGCCGGCGAGTGATGCGGCTCCGATGGACAATATCTTGATTGACCCGCGTCCTTTCGTGCCCCATGGCTTCGACATTCAGCAAGTCCCTGGCCGCAATGGAGTGGCTCGGGTGGTGCTGCCGCAGCGTCCTCGTCGTCATGAAGATTGGTCGATTGCGACCATCCATCCTCTCCCCGCTGATGCTCCATTCAACAATGTAAGAGATGTTCTTGAGGTATTTATTGTTGAGCATAGGCAGTTAGGATTGAGGGACGTTCAGCGTTGCCCGTTCGGCGAGGCCTATGTTCGGCTCACGAGGGTTAGGGACAGAGATAAATTGGTGCTAGACAGTCCTCATGAATTTGGGGACGTGTTCATTACCTTTGTGAAGCATGATGAGGGCAGAAATCACAGGAGGGTTCATTTCAATCGAACTGTTTGGCTGCTTCTGACGGGAGTTCCTTTTGATTTCCGTAATACTAAAGATTTAGCTTGTGCTGTCAGTAAGTTCGGCCGCATGATTTCCTGGGACAAGGAGGATGATCATATGGGGCGTATTGTGGTCAAGGCCCGAGTAATGAACCTAGATATCATTCCTAAAAGTATGCGCTGGTCTGAAGGAGACGAATTCGAGGAGGATGGCTGGTCCTCCTCCATTGAAGTGTTGGCAAGTGAGCTGCTTGGTGGAGGTCCTGTAGATGAGGACCCTATCCCTCCTGCCAATGTGGATCCACACCCTCTCCCTGAAGATGCTGAGCCTGCTCATATTTTTCATGATGATGCTGCCAACAATAATGCTATGGATGCTCAGGTTGCAGAGAATTGGGATAACCGGGAAGAGATTCAGCAGAATGAGCAGAATGATGTCCTTCAGGATCTCTTGAATGTTGTGCAGCAGGAAGAATTGGCTTGGGCAGATGGAGAAGAGTTGCATCCTGCACCAAGTAACAGCAGTTTATCTTCTGATATGTCTTTCTCTGAGGGTGACAACACAAATATGCTTATGGCCCCTGTTGCAGTAGAGGTTTTTCCTCCAAGGGAGGCAATGTTGCTATTCTTCCTCCCCCTGCCTTGGTGATTGCTAATGGTCTGCAGAACATCATCCAAGCCTATCAGTCAGATGATGAGGAACCTCCTCTATTGCAAGAGAACATCCAGGTTGCTGCATTAGTTGATGCTGTTTTGCCTGATCAAGTTCAGGTTGTTGCAGAGCAACTGCAACTTGTTCCTCCCAACAGTGATGGAGCTCATGCTACTGATGGTCTTTCTGCATCTTCTCATTTGGATCCTGCACAACCTGTGCTGATGGAAGTTGCATTGGAGGCTACCTTGGGCTCTGATCCACCTGTGTCATCAGATGGTCAAGCTAAGTTTCCCCTTACAGCTGGACCTTCATCTGCAGTTATGGCCAGCAATCCTGAACATGTTAATACTGCTAGGGGAAGCCTGCAGCTAGTGGAGAACATTGAGGATCTACAGTCTGGGTTACAAGGTAATTGGGTTACTCAAATTAATGAGCATTTTAGCATGGCACCTTCTCTCCTTGGTTTAAAACGTATTCAGATGGCTGTTGCTGCTTCTAATGCCTCTTCTGTCTCTGAAGAAGGCATGCACCTGTGGAAACATCACTTTAAGGACCAATCATTGGAAAACAGGAGCTCTTTCTCAACCAGCATTCCGGTAAGTTGGTTAAACATTATTGTTCACTTGCTTCTCTCCCCTGACAAGTTTGATTGGACTGTTACTATGCTAAAATCTGGAATGTGGGAACTGTTCACTGCTGTGGAAAATATGGATCAAGCTTTCCTGTTTCATATACCTGACAAGTGCCCTACCTCTCATGCACCAATTTTTCAGACCATGGAGGATGGGGGCAAGGGCAAAGAAAATATTGGTGGGGCAGCCAATATGCAGGATGAGGAGTCCCAGGCCCTGTTGCAGCCTTTTGGTCAAGATAATCTGAGGAAGAGAAGAAGTGGAAAGACTCCACTAGTGGAAACAGAGGTAAGGAGAAGTGATAGAATTAAGAATCACAATGCTGGTTACAAGAGAAACTGTCAGGACCCTGGTTCCAAGTCACATCGATCCAGCCGGTAACACCTCATATCACTTTGTGGCCTCACACACAGTAATCCCACGGGTGTCGCCTTACCATGGCCTGGGACCGTTTGCGCCTTTTGGCTCACCTATATGATAGTGTCGCTAGCATCCATATGACAGAGAACCCGGGCCGACATGGCTAGTCGTGAACCCAAAGCGGCACTAACCCATGAGGACAGGCATACATGAATCACATCGAGCATGTCGGTTATCAACGTGTGAATCCGGGCTGTAGCACTGGCTAACAGGACTCGGTGAACCGGCTGTAGCGAGCTAAGCAGGACTCCAGAAATCACCGCGTGACATTTCCCTGAAGGGACAGACACAGGAACGAAGTGAATCACATGCCGGCCAGTCAAGAGTTCCGAGCAGTAGTGCTGGGCTAGCAGGACTGCTATCGCTCAGAAGCACTAGACTACATTTCCCCATATGATAGGCTGCCAAGGATAAACAACTAGATTGTCGGATCCCACTCATACCAAGCATTTCAATCATACACACAATATGCCCGATATGAGTAAATACAACATGGCATCACAACAAAACTCTACAACTCATGTACTTTATTTAGAAGGCTCCGAGGATACATACATAACATATCCATACAGGTAGGGGTCACATGACCCGACACTCAAGTCATACAACAAACAAGCACATGCAGAAGCAAACTAGTAAGGCTTGACGAAGCCTGTCTATCTACATCGACCCTTCACAAGTCTTGGATCACCACCTGGGTGATAAGTCACTCGTCAACGTCGAGGTCTATGTAGAACCCATCGGAGGGGGCGGTATTGTCGTATGAAAACATTAATTAAAGCAACATGAGTACGGAGGTACTCAGCAAGTCTTACAACAAAATCCTACTATACATGCACATTCTCAAGAAGGTAGTGGAGTTATTGCAGCAAGCCAGCTTTGACTCATGGCTAAGCTATCCTACGACAGAACAACTTGTAAATCATTTGTCGCACACGAGTCCACTATCACCAACACAATACTCCACCGTGGATCCTCCCTCGTCAACCAACGAGAGGGCCGTCCGCGGTAGTCACACTTATCTTGAGACTTTTAGTAGTATCCATTTACTTGTCTATGAACTGCATAGGTGACCAAGTAGTCCTTTACATGACGCTGCTATTCAATATTTTTATACCTGCGGGGTGTACTTCTTCACACGCGCTCACCACTTATCGCCGCTACACGACGTGTACTCGACAACCTTCAAGCGGAAGCCCAGCGAGGGTGTCAGCCACGACCTGACTAAACACACGAGTCCCTAGTCCAGGTTTATCGCCTATTCGGGTTCCATCCGCAGGAGTCCGCCGAGGTTTCCACTAACGGCCCCGAGCGATGTGTGCAGGGTTCCCGAGACACCAAGCAGGCGAATCGGTACACAACCCGCGTGCCTACCGCAACACAGCCCACCCCTATGGTCAGCGTTGCGTGCGGCCCCCAGCATACTACAAACACCAGAAACTACTTGCAACTCCCGGACAGAGGACAAGTGTGGTTAATAAGCCGAGAGAGTCCATTGGTTTCGGGCCCAATGCGTGGTAGTAGCTGAATCTTAAATCACACACACATATCTCAGTTCTTAAGGACAGCCTCAATGAAACAACCCACCATGTACTCCTACATGGCCTCTCATCGATTCCTTTACCAAATCATATTCAACACTTTCACACTCTCGACACCGACACAACCTTTCACTCTAGTTCATCATCCCGATGAGCCAGACCTGACACAACTCTAAGCATAGCAAGCATAGCATGGTAGGAAACACAGATATGGCTCAATCAACTCCTACACATGCTAGTGGGTTTCATCTAGTTACTGTGGCAATGACAGGTCATGCAAAGGAAGTGGGTTCATCTACCGCAACACACAGCAGTTTGAATCACGTTGTCTTAATGCAGTAAACAAGAGCAGAATGGAGAACATGGGTTTGTATCGGAATGATCAATGGGTTGCTTGCCTGATGGAGTGGTAGTGGGATACTGCCCTTCAGTTGGATACTCGTGAATATCCTCGGAGGCAGAACCTACCACGAACACATCGAAACACAATCACCACATGGCAATATGCAACAGTATGATGCATGCAATGACATGGCAAAATGGTGTGTGTTAAGTCTAATGCAACTTGGGACAGAATGGTTTGAGTCAATTTGATCCAAAGATTCAAATGATCACCCAAATAATAAGTGATATAGATGCATTAGCTTGTTTCACCTAAACAGCAGGGTTAAAGTGTTATGACATGCATGAAACTAGTACAGATGGAAAGATTGGATTTTTCTGATCAAATTTCATATATAAATCTTTGGATTTGGAGTTATAGATTAATTTCTATGAATTTTTGAAGTTTGAACTATTTTCTAGAATTTCCTGTATAAGAATAATTCCAGTAAATCAATTCTCACGTCGACATTAAGCGTCGAGGTGGCGTTAGTGGTCAGCAGGCGTCCAGTCAACTTTGACCCGATGGGTCCCAGCGTGTCGCCATTAATTAAACTAAATAATTTTAGTTAGAAACTAATCTGGGTAATTAGCAGAGGGGGGCCCACATGTCATTGACTCAGGGGAGTCAACCTGGGCCCACCCAGTCAACGTCAACGGTCAAACCCGCCGGCGTTTAGCCGCCGGCGAGGCCAGACGCGGCGGTGGAAGTGCATTAGCACGTTCCGGCGACCAAATGGACGACGGAGACCACCTACGGGTAGCTGGGAGCAAGCCGCGGTGTTTGGTGGTGGTGGTTGAGCTCGGGTGGCCGGGAACGTCGCCGGCGACGAGCTAGGCGGTCGCCGGAGTCGGGTGAAGACGAACCCGAGGCTGTGGGGCACGGCGAGGTGCATGGAGTGGGGCGTTGTGCTCCTGGGAATGCGGTGAGGTTAGTAGACTAGGTGGCGTGGCCGGCGGTTGGCCGGAGACACGTCGGCGATGAGCTCCGCGGCGGTGCGTGCGGGTGAGCTTCGTGTAGTGGCTACAGTGCACGAAAGGGCAAACAGATAGGATGGGGAGGTAGCTGGGCTCACGGCGGTCACGCAGAGAGACGACGCAGCGGCGATCGAGGATGAGTGATCTGTGGCGGCGATCGATCGTCTCCAACGTATCTATAATTTTGATTGCTCCATGCTACTTTATCTCTGTTTTGGACTATATTGGGCTTTATTTTCCACTTTTATATTATTTTTGGGACTAACCTATTAACCGGAGGCCCAGCCCAAATTGCTGTTTTTTTACCTATTTGAAGATTTCGAGAAGCAGAATATCAAACGGAGTCCAAACGGAATGAAACCTTCGGGAACGTGATCTTCTCACCGAACGTGATCCAGGAGACTTGGACCCTACTCCAAGAAGTTTCCGGGGAGGTCACGAGGGTGGAGGGCGCCCCCCTGGGCACGCCCCCTGCCTTGTGGGCCCCTCAGAGCTCCACCGATGTGCTCCTTCCTCCTATATATACCTACATACCCCCATTAGACTAGAGACGGAGCCAAAAACCTAATTCCACCGCCGCAACTTCCTATATCCACGAGATCCCATCTTGGGGCCTGTTCCGGAGCTCCGCCGGAGAGGGCATCCATACGGAGGGCTTCTACATCAACACCATAGCCCTTCCGATGAAGTGTGAGTAGTTTACTTCAGACCTTCGGGTCCATAGCTAGTAGCTAGATGGCTTCTTCTCTCTTTTTGGATCTCAATACAATGTTCTCCCTTCTCTCGTGGAGATCTATTCGATGTAATCTTCTTTTTGCGGTGTGTTTGTTGAGACCGATGAATTGTGGGTTTATGATCCAACTTATCTATGAATAATATTTGAATCTTCTCTGAATTCTTTTATGTATGATTGAGTTATCTTTGCAAGTCTCTTCGAATTATCCGTTTGGTTTGGCCAACTAGATTGGTAGTTCTTGCAATGGGAGAAGTGCTTAGCTTTGGGTTCAATCTTGCGGTGTCCTTACTCGATGGATGAAAAGAGTTGCAAGGCACGTATTGTATTGTTGCCATCGAGGATAACAAGATAGGGTATTTATCATATTGCATGAATTTATTCCTCTACATCATGTCATCTTGCTTAAGGCGTTACTCTGTTTTTAACTTAATACTCTAGATGCATCCTGGATAGCGGTTGATGAGTGGAGTAATAGTAGTAGATGCAGGCAGGAGTCGATCTACTTGTCACGGACGTGATGCCTATATACATGATCATACCTAGATAACCTCATAACTATGCTCAATTCTATCAATTGCTCAACAGTAATTTGTTCACCCACCGTAGAATATCTATGCTCTTGAGAGAAGCCACTAGTGAAACCTATGGCCCCCGGGTCTATTCTCATCATATCAATCTCCATTACTTTATTTTACTTGTTTTGCTTTTACTTTTCACTTTGCATCTTTATACCAAAAATACCAAAAATATTATCTCTATCAGATCTCACTCTCGTAAGTGACCGTGAAGGGATTGACAACCCCTAAGCGTTGGTTGCGAGTTTCTACCGTTTTGTGCAGGTACGAGGGACTTGCGCGTGACCTCCTACTGGATTGATACGTTGGTTCTCAAAAACTGAGGGAAATACTTACGCTACTGTGCTGCATCACCCCCTCCTCTTCGGGGAAAACCAACGCTAGCTCGAGACGTAGCAAGAAGGATTTCTGGCGCCGTTGCCGGGGAGGCCTACGCAAAATTCAATATACCAAGTACCCATGACAATCTCTATCTCTCGCATTACATTATTTGCCATTTGCCTCTCGTTTTCCTCTCCCCCACTTCACCCTTGCCGTTTTATTCGCCCTCTCTTTCCCTTTGCCTTTTGTTTGCTCGTGTGTTAGTTTGCTTGCTTGTCGTGATGGCCCAAGATGCTACCAAATTGTGTGACTTCACCAATACCAATAACAATGATTTCCTTAGCACTCCGATTGCTCCTCTTGCCAATACTGAATCTTGTGAAATCAATACTGCTTTGTTGAATCTTGTTATGAAAGATCAATTCGTCGGCCTTCCTAGTGAAGATGCCGCTACTCATCTAAATGGCTTTGTTGATTTATGTGATATGCAAAAGAAAAAGGATGTCGATAATGATGCCGTTAAATTGAAGCAATTTCCTTTTTCGCTTAGAGATCGTGCTAAAGCGTGGTTTTCATCTTTGCCTAAAAATAGTATTGATTCTTGGAACAAGTGCAAAGATGCTTTTATCTCTAAGTATTTTCCTCCCGCTAAGATTATCTCTCTTAGGAACGATATTATGAATTTTAAGCAACTTGATCATGAACATGTTGCACAAGCTTGGGAGAGAATGAAATTAATGCTACGTAATTGTCCTACTCATGGTTTGAACTTATGGATGATTATACAAATTTTTTATGCTGGATTGAATTTTGCTTCTAGAAATCTTTTAGATTCGGCCGCGGGAGGCACTTTTATGGAAATCACTTTAGGAGATGCTACTAAACTCCTAGATAATATTATGGTCAATTATTCTCAATGGCATACTGAAAGATCTACTAATAAAAAAGTGCATGCTATAGAGGAAATCAATGTTTTGAGTGAAAAGATGGATGAACTTAGGAATTTATTTGTTAAGAGTGCTTCTTCTGATCCCAATAATATGCCTTTATCTACTTTGCTTGAGAATAATAATGAATCTATGGATGTGAATTTTGTTGGTAGGAATAGTTTTGGTAACAACGCGTATAGAGGGAACTTTAATTCTAGGCCTTATCCTAGTAATCCTTCTAATAATTATGGAAATTTCTACAACAATTCTTATGGAAATTTTAATAAGATGCCCTCTGAATTTGAGAGTAGTGTTAAAGAGTTTATGAATTCGCAAAAGAATTTCAATGTTTTGCTTGAAGAGAAATTGCTTAAAGTTGATGATTTGGCTAGGAACGTTGATAGAATTTCTCTTGAGGTTGATTCTTTAAAGCTTAGATCTATTCCTCCTAAGCATGATATTAATGAGTCTCTCAAAGCCATGAGAATTTCCATTGATGAGTGCAAAGAAAGAACCGCTAGGATGCGTGCTTACAAAGATGCCTTTATTAAAGAGTGTTCTTCTAATTCCTATGAAAATCAAGATGAAGATCTAAAAGTTATTGATGTGTCCCCTATTAAATATTTGTTTTGCAATATGAATCTTGATGAATCCGATTATGATCTTCCCTTACCTAGAAGGCGTTCTAAGAATTCTGAGTTTTTAGATCCTGATGATGAAATTGATAAAAAAGGGATTGAAAGAAATAAAAATCTAGATATTGCTAAACCCACTATTTTGGATCTCAAGGAATTTAACTATGAAAATTGCTATTTAATTGATTGTATTTCCTTGTTGCAATCCGTGTTAAATTCTCCTCATGCTTATAGTCGAAATAAGGCCTTTATCGAACACATTGTTGACGCCTTAATGCAATCTTATGAAGAAAAGCTTGAGTTGAAAGTTTCTATCCCTAGAAAACTCCATGATGAGTTGGAACCTACAATTAAGATTAAAATTAAAAATTATGAGTTTCATGCTTTGTGTGATTTGGGTGCTAGTGTCTCTACTATCCCCAAAGCTTTGTGTGATTTGCTAGATTTCCGTGACTTTGATGATTGCTCTCTAAACTTGCATCTTGCGGATTCCACTATTAAAAAGCCTATGGTAAGAATTAATGATATTCTTATTGTTGCAAATAGGAATTATGTGCCCATATATTTTATCGTTCTTGATATAGATTGCAATCCTTCATGTCCTATTATTCTTGGTAGACCTTTCCTTAGAACGATTGGTGCAATTATTGATATGAAGGAAGGGAATATTATATTCCAATTTCCCGTAAAGAAGGGCATGGAACACTTTCCTAGAAAGAAAATAAAATTACCATATGAATCTATCATGAGAGCCACTTATGGATTGCCTACCAAAGATGGCAATACCTAGATCTATCCTTGCTTTTATGCCTAGCTAGGGGCGTTAAACGATAGCGCTTGTTGGGAGGCAACCCAATTTTATTTTGTGTTTTTTGTTTTTGGTTCTGTTTAGGAATAAATAATCCATCTAGATTCTGTTTATATGTGGTTTTATCTTTTAATTAGTGTTTGTGCCAAGTTAAACCTATTAGATCTTCTTGGAAGATAGTTATTTGATCTTGCTGTAATTTCCAGAATCTTTGCGCTCAGTGCCCGAATTGTTAAAAATCACCAGGACGTGATAAAATAGTGATTACAATTTCTTCTGATCAATAAACAAATTTCCCAGGTCTTCTAATTTTGGTAGAATTTTTTGGGTTCCAGAAGTTTGCGTTAGTAACAGATTACTACAGACTGTTCTGTTTTTGACAGATTCTGTTTTGCGTGTGTTGTTTGCTTATTTTGATGAATCTATGGCTAGTAAAATAGTTTATAAACCATAGAGAAGTTGGAATACAGTAGGTTTAACACCAATACAAATAAAGAATGAGTTCACTACAGTACCTTAAAGTAGTCTTTTGTTTTCTTTCTCTAACGGAGCTCACGAGATTTCTATTGAGTTTTGTGTTGTGAAGTTTTCAAGTTTTGGGTGAATTCTTTTGATGGATTATGGAACAAGGAGTGGCAAAGCCTAAGCTTGGGGATGCCCATGGCACCCCAAGATAATCAAGGACACAAAAGTCAAAGCTTGGGGATGCCCGGAAGGCATCCCTCTTTAAATCCACTTCCATCGGTAATTTACTTGGAGCTATATTTTTATTCACCACATGATATGTGTTTTGCTTGGAGCGTATTGTATTATTTGTGTCTTTGCTTGTTAGTCTACCACAATCATCCTTGCTGTACACACCTTTTTAGAGAGCCATGCATGAATTGAAATTTGTTAGAATACTCTATGTGCTTCACTTATATCTTTTGAGCTTGATAGTTTACTCTATGTGCTTCACTTATATCTTTTTGAGCATGATAATTTTTGCTCTAGTGCTTCACTTAGATCTTTTAGAGCACGGTGGTGGATTGTTTTAAAGAAACTTGATCTCTCATGCTTCACTTAGATTATTTTGAGAGTCGTTAATAGCATGGTAATTTGCTTAATGTTAATATACTTGGTATTCAAGATATGTGAAACTTTATTTTTAGTGGGTTGAATACTAAGATAAGTTTGATGCTTGATAATTGTTTTGAGATATGAAGGTGATAATATCATAGTCGTGCTAGTTGAGTAGTTGTGAATTTGAGAAATACTTGTGTTGAAGTCAGCAAGTCCCGTAGCATGCACGTCTGGTTAAAGTTGTGTAACAAATTTGAAGCATGAAGTGTACCTGGCTTGTGCATCCTTATGAGTGGCGGTCGGGGACGAGCGATGGTCTTTTCCTACCAATCTATTCCCCAAGGAGCATGTGCGTAGTACTTGATTTTTGATGACTTCTAAATTTTTGCAATAAGTATATGAGTTCTTTTGACTAATGTTGAGTCCATGGATTATACGCACTTTTACCTTTCCGCCATTTGCTAGCCTCTTGATGCACTGCATTGCTCTTTCTCACATTGAGAGTTGGTGCAAACTTCACGGTGCATCAAACCCGTGATATGATACGCTCTTTCACACATAAACCTCCCTATATCTTCCTCAAAACAGCCACCATACCTACCTATCATGGCATTTCCATAGCCATTCCGAGATATATTGCCATACAACTTCCACCATCATCATCATCATCATCATCATCATGACATGCTTTACTTTTGTCATATTGCCATTGCATGATCTTGTAGTTGACATCGTATTTGTGGCAAAGCCACCATGCATTATTTTTCATACATGTCACTCTTGATTCATTGCACCATCCCGGTACACCGCCGGAGGCATTCATATAGAGTCATATCTTGCTCTAGTATTGAGTTGTAATCATTATGTTGTAATCAATAGAAGTGTGATGATCATCATTATTAGAGCATTGCCCAATCAAAAAAAGAGAAAGGCCAAAAAGAAAAAAAGAAAGGCCCAAAAAAAGGAGAAAATAAAAAGGGCAATGCTACTATCTCTTTTTCCACACTTGTGCTTCAAAGTAGCACCTTGTTCTTCATGTAGTGAGTCTTATATATTGTGCTTCAAAGTAGCACCATGATTTTCATATAGTGAGTCTCATAAGTTGTCTTGTTCATACTAGTGGGAATTTTTCATTATAGAACTTGGCTTGTATATTCCAACGATGGGCTTCCTCAAAATGCCCTAGGTCTTCATGAGAAAGCAAGTTGGATGCACACCCACTAGTTTTCTTTTGTTGAGCATTCTTAGCTCTAGTGCATCCGTTGCATGGCAATCCCTACTCCTTGCATTAACATCAATCGATGGGCATCTCCATAGCTCATTGATTAGCCTCGTTGATGTGAGACTTTCTCCTTTTTTGTCTTCTCCACACAATCCCCATCATCATATTCTATACCACAAATAGTGCTATGTCCATGGCTCGCGCTCATGTATTGCGTGAAGGTTGAAAAAGTTTGAGATTATTTGAGTATGAAACAATTGCTTGGCTTGTCATCGGGGGTATAGAAGTTGGGAACATCTTTGTGTGACGAAAATGAAGCATAGCCTAACTATATGATTTTGTAGGGATGAACTTCCTTTGGCCATGTTATTTTGAGATGACATAATTGTTTGATTAGTATGCTTGAAGTATTATTATTTTTATGTCAATATGAACTTTTGTCTTGAACCTTTCGGATCTGAATATTCATACCATGATTAAGAAGATTTACATTGAAATTATGCCAAAGTATCACTCCGCATCAAAAATTCTGTTTTATCATTTACCTACTAGAGGACGAGCAGGAATTAAGCTTGGGGATGACCGATCGTCTCCAACGTATCTATAATTTTGATTGCTCCATGCTACTTTATCTACTGTTTTGGACTATATTGGGCTTTATTTTCCACTTTTATATTATTTTGGGACTAACCTATTAACCGGAGGCCCAGCCCGAATTGCTGTTTTTTTGCCTATTCCAAGATTTGAGAAACAGAATATCAAGCGGATTCCAAATGGAATGAAACCTTGAAATGTGATCTTCTCACGAGCGTGATCCAGAGACTTGGACCCTACTCCAAGAAGTTTCGGGAGGTCACGAGGTGGAGGCGCCCCAGGCGCGCCCCTGCCTCGTGGACCCCTCGAGCTCCACCGACGTGCTCCTTCCTCCTATATATACCTCGTACCCCATTAGACGAGAGGAGCCAAAACCTAATTCCACCACCGCAACTTCCTGTATCCACGAGATCCCATCTTGGGGCCTGTTAGGAGCTCACGGAGAGGGCATCCATCACGGAGGCTTCTACATCAACACCATAGCCCTTCCGATGAAGTGTGAGTAGTTTACTTCAAACCTTGGGTCCATAGCTAGTAGCTAGATGGCTTCTTCTCTCTTTTTGGATCTCAATACAATGTTCTCCCCCTCTCTCGTGGAGATCTATTCGATGTAATCTTCTTTTTGCGGAGTGTTTGTTGAGACCGATGAATTGTGGGTTTATGATCCAACTTATCTATGAATAATATTTGAGTCTTCTCTGAATTCTTTTATGTATGATTGAGTTATCTTTGCAAGTCTCTTCGAATTATCCGTTTGGTTTGGCCAACTAGATTGGTAGTTCTTGCAATGGGAGAAGTGCTTAGCTTTGGGTTCAATCTTGCGGTGTCCTTACTCGATGTGATGTAAAGTTGCAAGGCACGTATTGTATTGTTGCCATCGAGGATAACAAGATGGGGTATTTATCATATTGCATGAATTTATTCCTCTACATCATGTCATCTTGCTTAAGGCGTTACTCTGTTTTTAACTTAATACTCTAGATGCATCTTTGGATAGCGGTCGATGAGTGGAGTAATAGTAGTAGATGCAGAGGCGAGTCGGTCTACTTGTCACGGACGTGATGCCTATATACATGATCATACCTAGATAACCTCATAACTATGCTCAATTCTATCAATTGCTCAACAGTAATTTGCTCACCCACAGTAGTATATCTATGCTCTTGAGAGAAGCCACTAGTGAAACCTATGGCCCCCGGGTCTATTCTCATCATATCAATCTCCATTACTTTATTTTTGTTTTGCTTTTACTTTTCACTTTGCATATTTATACCAAAAATACCAAAAATATTATCTCTATCAGATCTCACTCTCGTAAGTGACCGTGAACGGATTGACAACCCCTAAGCGTTGGTTGCGAGTTGCTACCGTTTTGTGCAGGTACGAGGGACTTGCGCATGACCTCCTACTGGATTGATACCTTGGTTCTCAAAAACTGAGGGAAATACTTACGCTACTGTGTTGCATCACCCCCTCCTCTTCGGCGAAAACCAACCCTAGCTCGAGACGTAGCAGCGACGTCAAAGGGGATCTCCGGCGGTGGTTGACGAAGACGGGGTCGGTGGAGGTGTTGCAGAGCGTGCGAGCGCTCGGGGCTCGGCCTGCTCGATGTAGTCGATGACAGCGGAGCGAATGGACACGGTGGTGCAGCACGGGGACGGCGGTGGACACGACTACGGTGGCGGAACGGCGACGGCTGCGTCGGCCATGGCGGAGGGGAGCGAGGGAGTGAGGCAGGGGGCGAATGGGCGTGTCCAGGGGGTCGGGGGCGGCGACGTGGAGCCTGCCCAGGCCAGCAGGGCGGCGAGGGGAGGAAGCAGGGCGGCGGCCAGCTGCGTGGCGCGCACTGGTGCCGCCGTCGAGCACCTGGCTGCCTGCCTGGCCAAGCCAAGCAGCTCGCTGGAGCGGTGGCTGGGCTGGGCCGGCAGGTGGGCTTGCCAGGTGGGCACCAGGTAAGGTTTTTCCTGTTTTGTTTTCTTTTTCTATTTTTCTGTAACTTTAGGGCTTTATTAAAAATACTTAGGCACTTACTAAAATCCTGGAAATAATTGTGGGCTCTGTTGGGATTATTCCTAACAGCCCTCACTTAAATCCAGAATTATTTGAACATTTAAAATATTTACTAGCATTTAAATGTCCAAAAGAAAATTACATATGATTTAATTCAGTGACCTTCTGTTGACCTAGAAAATTGTGCTCCAATTTTGCCAGAGGTTCTAACCCAAGACAAAGAGGGTGAACATTTTAGAAGGGCATTTCAGGTTCATTGAAATTATTTTTTAGAAAACCCTAGTTGATTTCAGAGGGGGTGCTGGGGTTCTGTCTTCCCCAATTCAAATTTCTGTTGAAAGTAGACATGATGCAACACTCTAATGCAAGACTAGCTAGGATGTGACAGAAACTCCTGCTCTAATAATAATTGTCTACCTTGCAATGCTGTCCCTCCCACCATACATAAATCAGTTGTTAAAAACCTCACTGCCTCTTTCTGTAAGGTTGCTGAGGGGGAGCTGGAGGACAAGCTGGCCAAGAAGCCCAAGAGAAGGCAAGAGGTTGATTTGGAGAAGGTGCCTGTCGCGCCCAATATGCGACCCTATCCAAAAGGAACTCGAAGGTCCCACCAAGGATAGGCCCGCATATTGAAACGCTTTTGCAAGGTGGATATCATTACATCAACATTACATAATAGGTAGGGATACATACATAAGGCATACAATGCCACACGAATACAACATCATCTTACAAGAGATCAACATCCGAGTACGGATGGAACACAAACAGAAACTCAAACGACATCCACCACTAGCCAGGCTGCCGACCGGAACCTATCCCCGATCGAAGAAGAAGCGAAGAAGAACTCCAAAACAAGCAAACATCGCTCTCGCGTCAAGATCATCGCATAACCTGTACCTGCAACTGTTGTTGTAGTAATCAGTGAAACCACGAGGACTCAGCAATCCCATTACCATGGGTATCAAGACTAGCAAAGCTTAATGGGAAAGGAAGGGGTAAAGTGGTGAGGTTGCAGCAACGACTAAGCATGTATGGTGGCTAACATACGCAAATGAGAGCGAGAAGAGAAACAAAGGAATGGTCGTCAACTAGTAATGATCAAGAAGTGATCCTGAACTCCTACTTACGTCAGACATAACCCAGAAACCGTGTTCTCCTCTCGATCAACCCCAAAAAGAGACACTCACGGTTACACACACGGTTGGTGTATTTTAGAAGAGTTTACTTCAAGTTTACTACAACCGGATATTACCAAATTCCCATCTGCCACATAACCGCGGGCACGGCTCTCGAAAGTTTATACCCTGCAGGGGTGTCCCAACTTAGCCATGATAAGCTCTCGCGATCAACGAAGGATATTCCTTCTCCCGGAAGACCCGACCAGTCTCGAATCCGGCTACAAGACATTTCGACAATAATAAAACAAGACCAGCAAAGCCGCTGATGTGCCGACAAATCCCGATAGGAGCTGCACATATCTCGTTCTCGTGGCACACCGGATAGGTCAGCCTACGAGTAAAACCAGCCCTCGAGTTGCCCCATGATCGCCCATTTGGACCAACACTCGAAGGAGCACCGGCGGGGGGGCTAAAATAAAGATGACCCTTGGGCTCCGGAAACCCAAGGGAAAAAGGGCTAGGTGAGGCAAATGGTAAAACCAAGGTTGGCCCTTGCTGGAGGAGTCTTATTCAAAGCGAACTATCAAGGGGGTCCCATAAATCACCCAACCGCGTTAGGGACGCAAAATCCGGGAACATAATACCGATATGACGGAAACTAGGGCGGAAAGAGTGGAACAAAACACCAGGCATAAGGCCGAGCCTTCCACCCTTTACCAAGTATATAGATGCATTAATAATATAAGAGATATTGTGATATCCCAAAATAAACATAATCCAACATGGAGCAATCTTCATCTTCACCTGCAACTAGCAACGCTATAAGAGGGGCTGAGCAAAAGCGGTAACATAGCCAAACAACGGTTTGCTAGGAAGGGTGACAAAGGTTAGGGGCTATCATGCAATTTGGGAGGCTTGAGCAGCAAGTGGTAGGTAACGCAGCAAAGCGAAAGAACGAAGCAACTAGAAAAGCAATGATAGTAGTGAGATCCAGGGTAGCGACCATCTTGCCTGAAATCCCGCAAGGAAGAAGAACGAGTCCATGAAGAAGATGAAGCCACGAAGACGAACCAAGCGTAGACGAACGAATCCTCACGATCGCAACGAAACGGGAACTATCGAGAAGAAGCACACAACAAAGTAAACACACCACACATAAACGAGACATGATGCACAACCAAGCATGATGCATGACAAAGCTACATGAAGCTACTCATGGCAAGAGATGAAGCATACAAGAGCAACACATCAAAGCAAGGTTAAATGAGGCCGGAAAAAACATATAACAATTCCGGTAAGTCCTCATATGCAAATTTTGAAATTGGTCCAGATCTGAATAAACCTTATGTTCAAGTTGTTAAGCAGCAAGTTAAGATGCACCAAGATGATCTACACGAGATTCTAGTCAAGTTACATATAAAGTTCATTAGATTGGGATCTACGGCCTAGAAGATATGAGCAAAACAAGTTAAACATGGCATTGATGCAAAATGCATACAAACATCAAGAAAACACCTCAAAACAAGGATGCAACATGATAATATGAAACTACATGCAAATCTAAGCAAGTTTCATATAGAGCACACTCAAAACGGAGCAACGGTTCAACACATGCATTCTATACAAGTTATAGCAACAATCTGTCCAAAACAGCAACTAGGCATATTGCAAGCATCAAAACAATATGCTAAAGCACCTCAACATAATAACAAAAGGCATGGGCATGATGTACAGGTAAAGAATAACAAAACATGAACACTGAGCTATCTCCAGAAATGACTAAAACATGCTCAACAGGACATGGCAAGATTGCAAATAATAACAGTTTCAGATTTAGCAGGAATAACATCAGGTTGCAATCTTTAAAGCTATCAAAAAACATGCTACAGGAACTTATCATAGCAAAATAAGGCATGGAATGAATCTACTAATCTCATAGAACAAAAGTCCTTTAATGACCATGAGCCAAAAATGATCAGAAGATATGATGGCACCCATGTAAACATGGCAAGTTATATGACAGATTCAAACATGGCAGGAACAACGATAAGTAGGCATGTTGGTGAGCTCGATGCACTCACTACTAGGCATTGCACGACAAACTAAGCATACACCCGGAAACTAGACATGGCATAGAAGCTAGACATGGCAAGAACAAGTTCATAGAGTGCATGGATCACTAACAACAATCATGGCAACATTCAACTTAATGTTAACAGGCTGACAACAACATTATTTAGCAATTTGAGAGCAAGATTACAACAAGTTATAGCAGACTATAATTGCAGCAAAGGGCATGGATGGATAGAGCAAGACATTTATAACAAAAATTCCTAATGAACATCTCCAGATTATGCATAGAATGACTTGTAGCAGCAGTTTTACATAGCATCATAATATAACAGAATCAGCCTAGCAAAACAGCAACAGCAAGTACCCTACTTAACAAGCTCGATGCACTCACTACAAGACCCACACAAATCCATGGATGGCACCACTGTGAAGATGGCATGACATATCACAAATCACATGTAGAGCTCATGCTCATAAGATGCACACATCAAATGCAACAAAAATGACAAATCATCAAGTTATAACAGTTACAACAGGTTAACATCATATAGCACTCTTGCAACGAAGATTCAGGCATCAAGATGAACTCAAATGAACATGGCACAATGGAACGAAATGAAGTACTCGTTGAGACGAACAATTTGACATATTATACACATGAAACGGAGCAGTATGCATAGAGTTATGATACGATGAACAGGGGTCCAGAATGTCAAAATAAACAGGGACTTAGTGGAAATCGGGGTCGACCTGCGAGATCCGGATCTGGATCTGGATCGGGCATCGCCGGAGAGCTCGCTGGAGATGCGGGAGGAGGTGGCCGGGGGGGTCGAAGAGGAGGGGAGGCCACCGGCGAGGGGCGGCGAGGCGGTGGCGGTGGCCGTGAAACTGACGCCGGCGGGCGCGGGCGGAACCCGGCGATGGACAGCCGCGCGGCGGATCTGGCCGGTGGAGCGGCGGCGGGTCCCGGGCGGCTCCGGCCAGGCAGCAAGCCGCGAGGAGGCGCAGGGGCGGCGCCGGGAGAAGTCGGCGGGTCCGCGCGCCGCGACAGGTCGCGAGGCGGCCAGCGGCGACCAGCCGGCGCGGGCGGCGAGGCGGCGAGGGATCGGGCGGCGACCAGACTCTTGGAGGGCAGAGGGCGGCGGCGCGGTCTCACGCGGCCCCGGATGGGCTCCGCGGCCGGCGGCGAAGTGGGCGCGGGGGCGCCACGTGGCGGCCTCCGGTTGGCTGCGGGCGCGGGCGGACATAGGAGTGCCGGATTGCAAAACGGACAACGGGGAAAATGCTCGGATGCATGAAACGAACACGTATGCACAATGAGATGCACATGATGACATAATAAAAATGCAGATGATGACATGGCAAAGAGAGACACGCAAGCACATGACATGGCAATGACGGCAAATAACTGACGGACACCTGGCGCATCGAATCCGGGGCGTTACAGTGCCCTTGGCCAAAGGAGAAGGACACACCTCCAACCATTCATAATGTTTAGGGCCTTTTACTGGAATACTGTTTGTAGGGTGTGTGTTTGTGCCTTCATTCCTAGTTTGATGCTGCTTTTGACTGATGTAAGACTTGGGTATTGGAACTTTATGAACCCTATAGTGTTGGGGAACGTAGTAATTTCAAAAAATTTCCTACGCACACGCAAGATCATGGTGATGCATAGCAACGAGAGGGGAGAGTGTTGTCTACGTACCCTCGTAGACCGAAAGCGGAAGCGGTATGACAACGCGGTTGATGTAGTCGTACGTCTTCACGATCCGACCGATCCAAGCACCGAACGTACGGCACCTCCGAGTTCAGCACACGTTCAGCTCGATGACGATCCCCGGACTCCGATCCAGCATGGTTTGAGGATGAGTTTAAATCGGCATGACAGCGTGGTGGCGATGATGATGTTCTATCGGCGCAGGCTTCGCCTAAGCACCGCAACGATATGACCGAGGTGGAATATGGTGGAGGGGCCACCGCACTGCTAAGAGAGCGATCACGAAGATCAACCACGGGTTCTAGGGTGCCCCCCCTGCGTATATAAAGGAGCCAAGGGGAGGGGCGACCGGCCAAGGAGGGCGCGCCAAGGGAGTCCTACTCCCATCGGGAGTAGGACTCCTTTCCTAGTTGGAGAAGGAGAAGGGGGAAGGAGGAGGAAGAGGGGAAGGAAAGGGGGGCGCCGCCCCCCTCTCCTTGTCCTGTTCGGACTAGGGAGGGGAGGGGGCGCAGACCACCTCTTGCCTCCTCTCCTCTTCTCCCTTAGGGCCCATGTAGGCCCAATAACCCCGGGGTTCCGTAACCCCGGTACTCGGTAAAATCGATTTCACAGGAGCGATTCCGATATCAAATATAGGCTTCAATATATTGATCTTTATGTCTCGACCATTTCGAGACTCCTCGTCATATCCATGATCACATCCGGGACTCTGAACAACCTTGGTACATCAAAACTTATAAACTCATAATAAAACTCTCATCGTAGCGTTAAGCGTGCGGACCCTACGGGTTCGAGAACTATGTAGACATGACCTAGAACTATTCTCGGTCAATAACCAATAAGCGGAACCTGGATGCTCATATTGGCTCCTACATATTCTCTGAAGATCTTTATTGGTCAAACCGCATAACAACATCGTTGTTCCCTTTGTCATCGGTATGTTACTTGCAGAGATTCGATCGTCGGTATCTCAATACCTAGTTCAATCTCGTTACCGCAAATCTCTTTACTCGTTCCGTAATACATCATCCCGCAACTAACTCATTAGTTGCAATGGTTTACTAAGCTTAAGTGATGTGTATTACCGAGAGGGCCCAGAGATACCTCTCCGACATTCGGAGTGACAAATCCTAATCTCGAAATATGCCAACCCAACAGGTACCTTCGGAGACACTTGTAGAGTACCTTTATAATCACCCAGTTACATTGTGACGTTTGGTAGCACACAAAGTGTTCCTCCGGTAAACGGGAGTTGCATAATCTCATAGTCATAGGAACATGTATAAGTCATGAAGAAAGCAATAGCAACATACTAAACGATCGAGTGCTAAGCTAACGGAATGGGTCATTTCAATCACATCATTCTCCTAATGATGTGATCCCGTTAATCAAATAACAACTCTTTGTCCATGGTTAGGAAACATAACCATCTTTGATTAACGAGCTAGTCAAGTAGAGGCATACTAGTGACACTCTGTTTGTCTATGTATTCACACATGTATTATGTTTCCGGTTAATACAATTCTAGCATGAATAATAAACATTTATCATGAAATAAGGAAATAAATAATAACTTTATTATTGCCTCTAGGGCATATTTCCTTCATATAGATCTGGTGATATGTTATCCTATTAATACCTCTTTGCTGTATGAGTGGATGCACTACTGGATATGTGTTTGGCTGTGGATCTGGTTTTTGCTCAACTCTCTTTTATGTGTGCAAGATCAAGTGCTGGTACTTGACCTCTGGTAAAAAAAAGTTATGTGTTTCCATGAATAACACAAACAGAAGCTGGAATATTCTCAACTGGAACATTAGAGGCATAAATTCTGAGGACAAATGGTTGGCCTTGAGGCAGAATATTGATGAGAGTGACTGCTAAATCTTGTGTCTTCAAGAAACCAAGAGGGAGATTTTTGACACAGCTTACTTAAGAAATTTTTGCCCTTCCAGACTTAATAAATTTGCCTTCCTACCCTCTGTTGGAGCATCTGGGGGTCTCCTTGTGGTTTGGAATGGCTCTCAATTCTCTGGAGAAGTCATTGCACAAAACAGGTTCTCACTTTCAGTACAGTTTACCAGTCTACTCTCCAACAAGTCTTGGATTATCTCTAATATTTATGGGCCCTGTGATCCACAAGACAAAATTGAGTTTATTAACTGGTTCTTAAATATCCACGTGCCTGATAATGTTGACTGGATTTTAATGGGAGATTTCATCCTTATGAGAGCACCATCAGATAGGAACAGACCTGGGGGAGATGTCAATGATATGCTTTTGTTTAATGAGGCTATAAGCAATCAAGGTTTAATTGAATTACCTTTGCATGGCAGAAAGTTTAGTTGGAGCAATATGCAACATGATCCTCTGTTGGTAAAACTGAAGGAAATATGCCCTAGAGGCAATAATAAAGTTATTATTTATTTCCTTATTTCATGATAAATGTTTATTATTCATGCTAGAATTGTATTAACCGTAAACATAATACATGTGTGAATACATAGACAAACAGAGTGTCACTAGTATGCCTTTACTTGACTAGCTCGTTAATCAAAGATGGTTATGTTTCCTAACCATAGACAAAAAGTTGTTATTTGATTAACGGGATCACATCATTAGGAGAATGATGTGATTGACATGACCCATTCCGTTAGCTTAGCACTTGATCGTTTAGTATGTTGCTATTGCTTTATTCATGACTTATACATGTTCCTATGACTATGAGATTATGCAAATCCCGTTTACCGGAGGAACACTTTGTGTGCTACCAAACGTCTGGCGTAACTAGGTGATTATAAAGGAGCTCTGGTGTCTCCAAAGGTACATGCTGGGTTGGCATATTTCGAGATTAGGATTTGTCACTCCGATTGTCGGAGAGGTATCTCTGGGCCCTCTCGGTAATGCACATCACATAAGCCTTGCAAGCATTGCAACTAATGAGTTAGTTGTGAGATGATGTATTACGGAACGAGTAAAGAGACTTGCCGGTAACGAGATTGAACTAGGTATTGTGATACCGATGATCGAATCTCGGGCAAGTAACATACTGATGACAAAGGGAACAACGTATGTTGTTATGCGGTCTGACCGATAAAGATCTTCGTAGAATATGTGGGAGCCAATATGAGCATCCAGGTTCCGCTATTGGTTATTGACCGGAGACGTGTCTCGGTCATGTCTACATTGTTCTCGAACCCGTAGGGTCCGCATGCTTAAGGTTTCGATGACAGTTATATTATGAGTTTATGAGTTTTGATGTACCGAAGGAGTTCGGAGTCCCGGATGATATCGGGGACATGACGAGGAGTCTCAAAATGGTCGAGACGTAAAGATCGATATATTGAACGACTATATTCGGACATTGGAAAGGTTCCGAGTGATTCGGGTATTTTCGGATCTACCGGGGAGTTACGGGAATACGAGGAAGAAGCAATGGGCCTTAATGGGCCTTAGTGGGAAGTACCAGGAGGTGACGCTTGCCCCTCCCAAGCCCAGTCCGAATTGGACAAGGGGTTTGGGGCGCGGCCCCTCTCTCCCTTCCTTCCCCTCTTCCCCCCTTTCCCCCCTTCTCCTAGTTGGACTAGGAAAGGAGGAAACCTACTCCAACTAGGAGTAGGAATCCTACTCCCCTGGCGCGCCCCTCCTAGGGCGGCCTCCTCCCCTTGCTCCTTTATATCACGGGGCGGGGGCACCCCATAGACATACAAGTTGATCTTCGTGATCGTTCCTTAGCGTGTGCGGTGCCCCCTCCACCATATTCCACCTCGGTCATATCGTAGTGGTGCTTAGGCGAAGCCTGCGGACGGTCGAACATCAAGATCGTCCTGCGCCGTCGTCTTGTGAAACTCTCCCTCAAAGCTCGGCTGGATCGGAGTTCGAGGGGCGTCATCGAGCTGAGCGTGTGCAGAACTTCGGAGGTGCCGTCGTTCGGTACTTGGATCGGTCGGATCAGGAAGGCGTCGACTACTTCCTCTCGTTGCGTCAACGCTTCGCTTCGGTCTCGAGTGCGTACGACAACACTCTCCCCTCTCGTTGCTATGCATCATCATGATCTTGCGTGTGCGTAGGAATTTTTGAAATTACTCGTTCCCCAACGATGGCATCGAGCCTAGGTTTTATGTGTTGATGTTATATGCACGAGTAGAACACAAGTGAGTTGTGGGCGATATAAGTCATATTGCTTACCAGCATGTCATACTTTGGTTCGGCGGTATTGTTGGATGAAGCGGCCCGGACCAACATTACGCGTCGCTTCGCGAGACTGGTTCTACCGGCGTGCTCGCACGAGGTGGCTGGCGAGTGTCGGTTTCTCCAACTTTAGTTGAACCGAGTGTGGCTACGCCCGGTCCTTGCGAAGGTTACAACAGCACCAACTTGACAAACTATCGTTGTGGTTTTGATGCGTAGGTAAGATTGGTTCTTGCTTAAGCCCGTAGTAGCCACGTAAAACTTCCAACAAACAAAGTAGAGGACGTCTAACTTGTTTTGCAGGGCATGTTGTGATGTGATATGGTCAAGACATGATGCTTAATTTTATTGTATGAGATGATCATGTTTTGTAACGAGTTATCGACAATGGCGAGGAGCCATATGGTTGTCGCTTTATTGTATGCAATGCAATACCTGTAATGCTTTACTTTATCACTAAGCGGTAGCGATAGTCGTAGAAGAATAATATTGGCGAGGCGACAACGATGCTACGATGGAGATCAAGGTGTCGGCGCCGGTGACGATGGTGATCATGGCGGTGCTTGAAGATGGAATCACAAGCACAAGATGATGATGGCCATATCATATCACTTATATTGATTGCACGATGTTTATCTTTTATGCATCTTATCTTGCTTTGATTGACGGTAGCATTTTAAGATGATCTCTCACTAATTATCAAGAAGTGTTCTCCCTGAGTATGCACCGTTGCTAAAGTTCTTCGTGCTGAGACACCACGTGATGATCGGGTGTGATAGGCTCTACGTTCAAATACAACGGGTGCAAAACAGTTGCACACGCGGAATACTCAGGTTATACTTGACGAGCCAAGCATATACAGATATGGCCTCGGAATACGGAGACCGAAAGGTCGAGCGTGAATCATATAGTAGATATGATCAACATAGTGATGTTCACCATTGAAACTACTCCATCTCACGTGATGATCGGACATGGTTTAGTTGATTTGGATCACGTGATCACTTAGAGGATTAGAGGGATGTTTATCTAAGTGGGAGTTCTTAAGTAATATGATTAATTGAACTTTATTTTATCATGAACTTAGTCCTGGTAGTGTTAGCATATCTATGTTGTAGATCAATAGCTCGCGTTGTTGCTTTCATATGTTTATTTTGATATGTTCCTAGAGAAAATTGTGTTGAAAAATGTTCGTAGCAACGATGCGGATTGGATCCGTGATCTGAGGTTTATCCTCATTGCTGCCTGAAGAATTATGTCCTTGATGCACGCTAGGTAGACGGACCTATTGCGGGAGCGGATCGCGGGCGTTATGAGCGTTTGGCTAGCTCAATATGATGACTACTTGATAGTTTAGTGCACCATGCTTAACGGCTTAGAAATGGGACTTCAAAGACGTTTTGAACGTCATGGACCATATGAGATGTTCCAGGAGTTGAAGTTAATATTTCAAACAAATACCCGAGTTGAGAGATATGAAGTCTCCAACAAGTTCTATAGCTAAAAGATGGAGGAGAATCGCTCAACTAGTGAGCATGTGCTCAGATTGTCTGGGTACTACAATCGCTTGAATCAAGTGGGAGTTAATCTTCCATATAAGATAGTGATTGGCAGAATTCTCTAGTCACCATCACCAAGTTAGTAGAACTTCATGATGAACTATAGTATGCAAGGGATGACGAAAACGACTCCCAAGCTTTTCATGATGATGAAATCGATGAAGGTAGAAATCAAGAAAGAGCATCAAGTGTTGATGGTTGACAAGATCACTAGTTTCAAGAAAAGGGCAAAGGGGAAAAAGGGTAACTTCAAGAAGAACAGCAAGCAAGTTGCTGCTCAAGTGAAGAAGCCCAAGTCTGGTCCTAAGCTTGAGACTAAGTGCTTCTACTGCAAAGGGACTGGTCACTGGAAGCGGAACTACCCCAAGTATTTGGCGGATAAGAAGGATGGCAAAGTGAACAAAGGTATATTTGATATACATGTTATTGATGTGTACTTTACTAGTGTTTATAGCAACCCCTCGGCATTTGATACTGGTTCAGTTGCTAAAGAGTAGTAACTCGGAACGGGAGTTGCAGAATAAACAGAGACTAGTTAAGGGTGAAGTGACGATGTGTGTTGGAAGTGGTTCCCAGATTGATATGATCATCATCACACACTCCCTACACTTTCGGGATTAGTGTTGAACCTAAATAAGAGTTATTTGGTGTTTTGCGTTGAGCATGAATATGATTTGATCATGTTTATTGCAATACGGTTATTCATGTAAGTTAGAGAATAATTGTTGTTCTGTTTACATGAATAAAACCTTCTATGGTCATACACACCAACGAAAATGGTTTGTTGGATCTCGATCATAGTGATACACATATTCATAATATCGAAACCAAAAGATGCAAAGTTAATAATGATAGTGCAACTTATTTATGGCACTGCCGTTTAAGTCATATTGGTGTAAAGCGCATGAAGAAACTCCATGCTGATGGGATTTTGGAATCACTTGATTATGAATCACTTGATGCTTGCGAACCATGTCTCTTGGGCAAGATCACTAAAACGCCATTCTCCGGAACAATGGAGCAAGCAACAAATTTGTTGGAAATCATACATACTGATGTATGTCGTCCGATGAATATTAAGGCTTGCAACGGGTATTGTCGGTGTCAAAACCGGCGGATCTCGGGTAGGGGGTCCCGAACTGTGCGTCTAGGCGGATGGTAACAGGAGACAAGGGACACGATGTTTTACCCAGGTTCGGGCCCTCTTGATGGAGGTAAAACCCTACGTCCTGCTCGATTGATATTGATATTGTGGATGTTTACAAGAGTGGATCTACCACGAGATCAAGGAGGCTAAACCCTAGAAGCTAGCCTATGGTATGATTGTAAGGGTTGTTGTTCTGATGATCGTCCTACGGACTAGAGCCATCCGATTTATATAGACACCGGAGAGGGCTAGGGTTACATAGAGTCGGTTACATTGGTAGGAGATCTACATATCCGTGTCACCAAGCTTGCCTTCCACGCCAAGGAAAGTCCCATCCGGACACGGGGAGAAGTCTTCAATCTTGTATCTTCATAGTCTTGGAGTCCGGTCGATGATGATAGTCCGGCAGATGATAGCTCGGCTGATGATGGTAGTCCGGCTATCCGGACACCCCCTAATCCAGGACTCCCTCAGTAGCCCCTGAACCAGGCTTCAATGACGATAAGTCCGGCGCGTATATTGCTTGGCATTGCAAGGCGGGTTCCTCCTCCAAATGATAGAAGATTGTGAACACCAGGATAGTGTCCGGCTCTGCAAAATAAATTCCACATTCCACCGTAGAGAGAATAATAATATATACACAAGTTCAATCTGCTGACGTTTTTTGTGGCATGACGTCACACCACTACCAAGCCATTACTTGAATTGTTTTTTCCTTTACCACCTCAGCGCATTTAGCGAAGCGGTTTCCTTGGCACGTCTTGTCGAAGCAGAGATCGTGTTTCCCCTTAATCCGGGATTCTCATCAATACGGGCGTGGGTAACCCAACGCGCCATTGATGGTGGCGCTTGGGAGATAGCGAGTTTTACCGGGCGGTGGGGGCGCGTAAGACTTCGCCGCCCATATAAGGGATAAGATTCACCTTCTCACCTCGCCTTCTTCCTCCTTTACTTATCCATCTCCGCAAGACTCGAGCTCCAGCGCCCAAGTTCGCGCATCTCGTCTCAACCTTCTCCGACCATGTCCGGAGCGGAGGTAAATGGTTGGCCTCCACCGTTAAGGAGGAGCACATCGCTAAACTAGCGACGCGGATACCTTTCCGGCGACATCAGCGATCGGCTGCCGACGAGGGCAGCTCATCCCCACCCCTGGCCCCATGAGAGGGTCGTCTTTCTTCCCCACTTCCTCCGCGGACTTGGCTTTCCACTACATCCCTTTGTCCGGGGCTCATGTTCTACTACGGCCTGGATTTCCATGATTTGGCGCGAACTTCATCCTCAACATCTCGGCGTTTATCGTGGTGTGCGAGGCCTTCCTCTGCATCCAGCCCCACTTGACTTGTGGCTCAAGACCTTCAATGTCAAGCGAAGGTAGTGAAGGGCACTCAAGCGGAGTCTTGGAGCGCCATGTTGGGCAAGATGCCCAATGTCCTTTAGTTGAAGGGCCTTCGTGGAATCCGTCAAGGGTGGCAATCGGGGTGGTTCTATATCACCGATCCGCGTGACCCTACATGGGCGGCGGCCCCGAGTTTAGATCTGGTACCCCACGCTCACCTCCACGGAAAGAGAAGGGCTTGCTGTGGGGTAGTTCAAGGAGCTGACGGGACTCCAAGCACGTATCCGAAGCTGGTGAAGAAGCTCGGGCTGGTTAACGTGGTCAAGTCATGCTCGTCGCGGATACTCCCATGCCAAGAGCGGGCATTCAATCTGTGGAGTTCGATCCGAACAGCACCAGTGGCTGAGCGAGGCTCTTGACCTGACGTCTGAAAGGCGCTGGAAGGTGCTGTTCAAAGGCACAAGCCCCGCATCCGCCGATGAAGAACGCGGATTTTGCTCGCAGCCCAGCCGACGAGTAAGTGATTCTACCCCTTCTGTGACACTTGTTTTCATAGTTTGACTCTATCGCGGTTTTAATTTCCCTTCTCCTTTGTGAGGACTGGATGAGGAAGGCGGAGCAGATTACTGCCGGCTCCTATGGTAGAAAATCCGGTGGGCGCTTGTCTAGCGGGGCTGCTGGTTCGGCACCGCACGTGGTGCCGGAGAAGAAAAACCAGAAGGAGGCCACGGGTGCTCGAAAGAGTGCCCGTTTTCAGGTGTCCAACGACTCGGGCGGACTCCTCCCGAAAATGAGGAGGAGGAAGAGGACTCTCTCGGAGGGAGGAGAGAGAAGGAAGGCTTCCCCAGCAGGGGAGGCGAAGGGTCAGAGGGAAGGACTATTCCCGGACAGCTCCGCCAACATCAATGTTGGCGAGGAAGAATAGCCTTCAAGGGCCAGGCCTCCGCGAGATCGTAAGTATCCGGATTCTGAATGATTTATAATTTCTTTTCTGCGTCACATAGTGTCATTACGATGCCGCATGCTGCCTGTAGTCCGCCGGTGATGATCTCCCGCTTCATCGGCGGGTCGTTGGCTCCGTCGGATGTAGATTCCATCCCGACCGCCTCCACCCTCCGCGACACCGAGGGCGCCAAGGTGGGATCCCAAGAAGGACCCATCGGGGAGGCTCGGGCGCCACAAGGCGTCCTCCGGACTTTGCGCCGGACTCCACATCGAACCCGCGGTGGTTCGGAGTCCGCCGACGGCCCTTCGAGCGAAGGCAAGACCGTGGCGCCGGGCGGCTTCCGTTCAACCGGAGGTGCCAAGCAATTTGTTGGGCGCCAGAGCGCTTCCATCGAGGAAGAACACCGCACTATTATGAGTGCGGTGATCCGAAAGTGCAGCTTCGCCAAGAGCGGGCTGACCAAGCTGAAGTAGCCTTCTATCGGGCTTTGAGGTAAGAAGTTAAAAATGTGCAATGTAATACCGCATAGACAGTAGCCCCGATGCTCGGTTCGGTGTTGGAAAGAAAAGCGGGACCGAGGATCTGAAAAAAGAAGATATCTGCAGGTTGCTAAAAATTATGTCAATATGGGTTTGCAGGCTGCGCTGCGACCTCTGCCGCCTTGATGCGGAGGTCGGTGCTTTGAAGCGAGAGCTCGGCGGTCGAGCAAGAGCTCGGCCGCTCGAGAAGCAGCTCGGGACAAAGAAGGTGAGTAACACCACTTTGAACTTGTACCTTCTGAGAAAAGGATTTAGGTTGCAACAAAAATAACAAGGATAACATGGATGCTGCGGGGCCACGAGCAGGTGGCGGCCTCAAGGAGGCCGTGTCTGTGACGAGCGCAATGCAGCCACGAAGGCAGGCAGAGCGAGAAAAGCAGGGGCGCAAGTGGTGGTGGTTCAGCAAGAGCTCCGGGCTCTCATGGAAAAGCATGAGAGTTTGGGCGTGACTAAAGACTTCGAGTCCGAGCTTGCGTCGGCTCTCGAAAGTGCCAAAACCGCCAAGGTCGAGGCCCATAAGTCCCTTCAGAGATTGAGTTGATGAGGAAGATAGCGGCGGGTAAGGCATTTTCATGTAAAGCAAGCATGTGAATGTAAATTCGTGTTACTTACCGGTTCGGAGCTCTCGAGGCGTTTGCAGATCTGCCTCAGGCGTGTACGATGCGCCGCATTCTACCGAGCCGAGGAGGGAGCTCAGCGGAGAAGGTCTTACGGTCTCGGTATCTTTGAGACCGGCCATCCGTGCCCCTAGCGACCAGCTAAAGCAGCTGGTCGAGCTTCACAAGGTGGCCGAGCAGGCCATGAAGGGCCTCATAGTCCGGTTGGGCTGGAGAGGCCATGCACAGGAGCTACTTGGCCTCGTCTGACGGTTGGTGGATGTGTGCCCCGGTGGAGGTTATCAAGCGCTCCGCTTTGTATTGAAGGTGCTCGTCGGGCCCTTGCCAGCGCAAAAGGTGCATTAGGGCAAGCTGGATGGGAGAAGCTAATCAGCGACACGCCACCGGCGGGCAAGGAACATCGTCGCTGAAATGTACTATAAGACTGTCTTGAAGGGTGCCCATAAGATTGCGGATGAGTGCCCCAGGGATGTAATTATTGAGTAAATTCGCAATGTGTTATCACATGCACTGAAAACTTTGTTCATATCGCTAAGCAACGCTTGTTAATTTAAATTATTACCTTACATGCGGCCGTTTATTAAATCGAGAGATGGCAAGTCGTCGGCTTCAGCCCCCATGCCACGAGTCTTTGGGGTGTTAGGGATAAACTTGAGCGCTCTAGTTCCCATTTTGGGTCCATCGAGGGGCGCTCAACACAGCGAACAAGGCAACCGGACTTATAGTGCTTGAACACTCTCACTTAGCCATAGAATTCTATAATTTTAAATTTAGTGAAGCCCCTAGTATTCGGAGGACGAATTGGGGCGCTATCCACGCCTTCATCGGACATTGTCGAACTTATTTCGAGCGGCGTAGGTCTTTAAGGACCGAAAGGACCTCTCGAACAGCGACCAGTCTCTCGCCTTATCATGACGATCAGTTTTAGCTTTCTCCATTGAGGCGTTAACCCGGCTCAACAAGGCGCAATCGCAGTGGTTCTCCCGTGCTACCTTAGCGATAGAGCGGAACGTAAGGTGCCAAACATGGGGCCGGCAAACCCAACTATTGACCCAAGACATGATTGAGCCGATTCATATAATGCTATAAGTTGGGGTGCCGCACTTGTGAAAGTGTTCGGACTTTATCACACCATAATCGGAGAACATCAGCCCTGGTGTATTTGGCCGTACCAAAATGTCAGGGTGCAACATGTAAATAAATGAACATATATATATATATAGGTAATGCAATTATGGGCAAAAAGTGCTGCATTTTATTAGAGAAAATATGCTATGAGTGCGGAATGAGACAAAATAGTGCGGAAAGCAAGGGATGGGACGAATTAAAGGCGTCTCCCTCCAGGGTAGGCAGCGGAATGTTTGTATTTAACAAATTTACTGCTCGTGATGGGGACCACACGAGTGTTAAATCATGACCTTTGTCCTTCCTGGCTGTTGCATCATGAGTTGGCGAGGTCGCCGCGGACATAGTTCTGTATAAAAAGAAAAATAAAAGAAAAAAGCGACACACTTGGGAGCCCCTGGTGTGGTCGAACCGCTCTGGGTCTGTTGTGGTTGTGCCTTTCCCCTATGCCCATGGTATCTCAAAGGCGTAATTATGTGCTGCGGAGAGTTTGTCTTACAATTTTGCACGGGCTGGTGTTGAGGCCGCATTGCTACCGTGCTCGGAGCGTGCGGTGGTCTTGGTTGATGTTGCTCGGGCGTGTTTGGTGCGTGTCGGTCGTTTAACGGCGGACTCGAAATTGCCTAAAGGCTGCTCTGCACTTCCGCGAGCGCTGTATGTTCCTCCGTTCGGAGGGAGCGTTCCGTGTTTCCATTGACCGTGATGACTCCACGAGGGCTGGCATCTTGAGCTTAAGGTATGCATAATGCGGCACCGCGTTGAATTTTGCAAGCGGTTCGTCGGCGAGCGTGATAGCCGCTGCGAGCAGGACTATGTCGAAGATTAACTCCTCGCTTCAGAAATTATCCGGGGATCCGAAGACCACTTCCAGTGTAACTGAGCCTGTACAATTGGCCTCGACACCTGGTATGACGCCTTTGAAGGTTGTCTTTGTAGGTTTAATCCTTGAAGGGTCTATGCCCATCTTGCGCCTTTGTATCTGATAAAGCAGGTTCAGATTCTGCCGCCGTCCATCGGGACTCTCGTGAGTGAAATCCATCAGCGATTGGGTCTAAAACCAATGCGGCGAATCCGCCATGGCGGATCTTGGTCGGATGGTCTCTTCGATCGAAAGTGATCGGGCAAGAGGACCATGGGTTGAATTTTGAGGCGGCGGCTCCATCCAGCGTATCGTCCTTAGCGCGCGCTTCCGCTCCCTCTTGGGAATATCGTTGCGTATATCATGTTTACCGTCCGAACTTGAGGGAATCCCTTTTGTCCTCTGTTGTTCGGGCGGCGGGTCTTCCTCGTCATCATTGTGTAGCCCCTTGTCCTGTTTTGGCGATTAATTTGCCTGCTGCTTGAATACCCAACAATCTCTGTTGGTGTGGTTAGCTAGCTTTTCGGGGTTCCATGTATTTGTGAGGCGGTGAGTATTCGGTCCAAATTGGGCGAGCCCGGAGTGGTTCTTTTGAATGGCTTCTTCCGTTGACGGGTTTAGAGCCTCGGAATCCGGCGTTGACTGCCGTATCCTCATTGTTGTCGCCGTTAATCGCGGCGTTTGTTTTGTTTCGGCGCAACCTGCCATTGCGGTCCTTGGAATCCGGACTGCCAGCGTTTTTGCCGAGGTTGTTCTGCGAGCTAGCCAGCTATCCTCTCCCGCATAGAAGCGGGTCATGAGTGATGTGAGGGCTGCCATGGATTCGGCTTCTCTGTCCTAGGTGCGGGCCAGCCACTCGTCGCGGATGTTATGTTTGAAGGCAGCGAGGGCCTCTGCATCCGGACGGTCGGCGATTTGATTTTTCTTTGTTAAGAACCGTGTCGAGTGCTGGCGATTAAATCGGCTGCTGGATTATGTGGCTTAGGTCATCTGCGTCCGGTGGTCGCACATCGTGCCACAAGTTGTCGAGGAATGCGGCTTCGGTCTTCCCAACATCAATTGACTCTGCGGGCAGGCTGTTAAGCCAATGCCGAGCTGGTCCTTTAAGCTTGGCGGGAGATATTTGATGGTGTGAAGATCGTGCGCCCTTGAGCCATGTGTATATGGAGAAGATAATCCTCAATCCAAACGCGAAGTCTGTTGTGCCATCGTAGGATTCGATATTAATGGGTTTAAACCCTTGAGGATTTGATGATCCATTACTTCGTCGATGAAGCATAGTGGGTGTCTTGGCGCCTCATATTGTGCAATATCGCGGCGTAGCTCGAGAGGCGTTATGCGCTATGTTGGCCCGGCGAATAGTTATATCCGTGCGACGGTATTTGTCGTGGGTCTTGGGCGCCCGTGATCCATAGATAGATCTGGATTGTCTTGCCTTGTCCTCCAATATATCCCGCAAGTCCGTAGCGTTCCCAGTGGCTTCATGCTTTTGAAGCGATGCGAAGTGCGGTTTTAGTGGAGGGCTTGCGCCTCTACATCCGACCACGAGGTGGCGGTCTGCTATTGTGCGCTGGTGATGCAGGTTTGTCGCCTCCTCCTCTAATCGGGGAGCAACTTGCGTTTTAGGTAACTTTTGGAGGCGTTCGAGTTCATACTCTTGACCACGAGGACCTCGGTCCATCTGTTGGCGATGGGTCTTGATCAGCTTGAAGCTGTTGCTGCTTTTTCTTTAGGCTGTTTGCGTGGCCATTAACTGCGTCTGAAAGCGCTCTTGTTGACGGGATCCTCGAGCACAGCAATTAAATGCGTCGTCGAGGCTTGCCTCATCTCCGGAGGAGGTAAGTAATTGTCATCCTCGATCTCTTAAATCTGCAGCCCTCTCGTGAGGGCTTGCTTCTTCCTCTGTCTTTGGATCATCTTTGGAGGAGTTGTCTTCGGCACTTTACGGGGTGTTAATCTCCGTGCGGAATCTCCATTCTTCCGTGGCGGGATTTAGAGCGGCGCCCGTTGGCGTCGGCGCTTGGGCTGTTCTTTAAGGAATTGGCCTCCATTTGCTTCTTTGCGTCCCCATCTTTTGGGGTGTCCACCATGTATATGTCATATGGCGAGGTGGTCTTCCGGTGTCTGTAAGGCCTTTGGTTCTTAGTAGTCTCGGCATCGTCGTCCATCTGTCGATGTCTTGAAGTCGTAATCGAGTATGTCGGTTAAATAAATCGGCGGTGGCTATGAAGTGGGTGGTGGGTGGGCTCTGAATTTCTTCGTCATCGATGTCCCAATCGTCACGGCGTGGTTGGCGAGGGCTCTCGAATAGCGAGAGATGCTTGATGAATTTATGATATCGCGAAGGCGAAGTGCTGAAAAGATGTCCGCAGCGGTGAATTCCATGATCGGCGCCAGTCGGATTCGTGGCGGTAGCGGAGGTTGAGTCCGGCGAAGTCCGGCACCTCGAGTCATGAGCTTTATGCGGGACACGGTAAGTGTTCGGCTCTATCGCCGTAGAAGTTGCAGCTCGGGCGGTGTCAGCCATCCGTCCTCGATCCGGCGATCGGCTCCGGACTATGGGTCGGGCGGGTTAGTGTCTTGACCTCAAGGTGCTGTCCAGGTGGCGAGTTAGGTCATGCCCATCGTGACAGCCGCAGCACGCTTTCGGCTGTGGCTCGAGATCCATCGAAGATCAAGTCCCCGGATATCGGCCGTGAAGTTTAGGCTTCAAACCTGACTGGCGGCCGGCGTAGCTTCGATCTGCTCGGATGGCCAAGTGAGTTGGCCCGCGATGCGAAACGCCCGAATCTGAAGATTTGTCCGGGAGAAAAGTCTCACCTAGGACTGCGTCGTTGTTGATAGAAGAGGCCATCAAGCCTATCGGTGGCGACGGAGGAACTCTCAATGAAAGCACCAATGTCGGTGTCAAAACCGGCGGATCTCGGGTAGGGGTCCCGAACTGTGCGTCTAGGCGGATGGTAACAGGAGACAAGGGACACGATGTTTTACCCAGGTTGGGGCCCTCTTGATGGAGGTAAAACCCTACGTCCTGCTCGATTGATATTGATATTGTGGATGTTTACAAGAGTGGATCTACCACGAGATCAAGGAGGCTAAACCTAGAAGCTAGCCTATGGTATGATTGTAAGGGTTGTTGTTACGATGATCGTCCTACGGACTAGAGCCATCCGGTTTATATAGACACGGAGAGGGCTAGGGTTACATAAAGTCGGTTACATTGGTAGGAGATCTACATATCCGTATCGCCAAGCTTGCCTTCCACGCCAAGGAAAGTCCCATCCGGACACGGGGAGAAGTCTTCAATCTTGTATCTTCATAGTCTTGGAGTCCGGTCGATGATGATAGTCCGGCAGATGATAGTTCGGCTGATGATGGTAGTCCGGCTATCCGGACACCCCCTAATCCAGGACTCCCTCAGGTATCGTTATTTTTTGACCTGCACAGATGATTTGAGCAGATATGGGTATATCTACTTGATGAAACATAAGTCTGAAACATTTGAAAAGTTCAAAGAATTTCAGAGTGAAGTGGAAAATCATCGTGACAAGAAAATAAGGTTTCTATGATCTGATCGCGGAGACAAATATTTGAGTTACGAGTTTGGTCTTCAATTAAAACAATGTGGAATAGTTTGACAAACTCATGCCACCTGGAACACCACAGCATAATGGTGTGTCCGAACGTCATAACCGTACTTTATTGGATATAGTGCAATCTATGATGTTTCTTAACAATTTACCACTATCGTTTTGGGGTTATGCATTAGAGACAGCTGCATTCACGTTAAAAGGGCACCATCTAAATCTGTTGAGATGACACCGTGTGAACTATGGTTTGGCAAGAAACCAAAGTTGTCGTTCCTTAAAGTTTGGGGTTGCGATGCTTATATGAAAAAGTTTCATCCTAATAAGCTCAAACTCAAATCGGAGAAGTATGTCTTCATAGGATACCCAAAGGAGACTGTCGGGTACACCTTCTATCACAGATCCGAAGGCAAGACATTCGTTGCTAAGAATGGATCCTTTCTAGAGGAGGAGTTTCTCCCGAAAGAAGTGAGTTGGAGGAAAGTAGAAACTTGATAAGGTAATTGTACCTTCTCCCTTATTGGAAAGTAGTTCATCACAGAAATCTATTCCTGTGACTACTACACCAATTAGTGAGGAAGCTAATGATGATGATCGTGTAACTTCAGATCAAGTTACTACCGAATCTTGTAGGTTAACCAGAGTGAGATCCGCACCAGAGTGGTACGGTAATCTTGTTCTGGAGGTCATGCTACTTGACCATGGCGAACCTACGAACTATGAGGAAGCGATGATGAGCCCAGATTCCGCAAAAAGGCTTGAGGCCATGAAATCTGAGATGAGATCCATGTATGAGAACAAAGTATGGACTTTGGTTGACTTGCCCGATGATCGGCAAGCCATAGAAAATAAATGGGTCTTCAAGAGTAAGACGGACGTTGATAGTAGTGTTACTATCTACAAAGCTAGAATTGTCGCAAAAGGTTTTCGACAAGTTCAAGGTGTTGACTGCGATGAGATTTTCTCACTCGTATCGATGCTTAAAGTCTGTCCGAATCATGTTAGCAATTGCCGCATTTTATGAAATCTGGCAAATGGATAACAAAACTGCAATCCTTAATGGATTTCTTGAAGAAGAGTTGTATATGATGCAACCAGAAGGTTTTGTCAATCCTAATGGTGCTAACAAAATATGTAAGCTCGAGCGATCCATCTATGGACTGGTGCAAGCATCTCGGAGTTGGAATATACGCTTTGATGAGTTGATCAAAGCATATAGTTTTATCTGAGACTTGCGGTGAAGCTTGTATTTACAAGAAGGTGAGTGGGAGCACTACAACATTTACGATAAGTATATGTGAATGACATATTATTGATGGAAATAATGTAGAATTATTCTGCAAAGCATAAAGGAGTGTTTGAAAGAAGTTTTTCAAAGAAAGACCTCGGCGAAGCTGCTTACATATTAAGCATCAAGATCTATAGAGATAGATCAAGACGCTTGATAAGTTTTTTCAATAAGTACATACCTTGACAATATTTTGAAGTAAGTTCAAAATGGAACAGTCAAAGAAAGAGTTCTTGGCTGTGTTACAAGGTGTGAAATTGAGTAAGACTCAAAACCCGACCACGACAGAAGATAGAAAGAGAATGAAAGTCATTCCCTATGGCTTGGCCATAGGTTCTATGAAGTATGCCATGCTGTGTACCAGATCTATTGTATACCCTACACTGATTTTTGCAAGGGAGTACAATAGTGATCTAGGAGTAGATCACTGGACAGCGATCAAAATTATCCTTAGTTGAATAAGCATATGTTTCTCGATTATGAAGGTGAAAAAAGGTTCGTCGTAAAGGGTTACGTCGATGCAAATTTTGACACTGATCTAGATGACTCTAAGTCTCAATCTAGATACATATTGAAAGTGGGAGCAATTAGCTAGAGTAGCTCCGTGCAGAGCATTGGTGACATAGATATTTGCAAAATACTTACGGATCTGAATATAACAGACCCGTTGACTAAAATTATCTCACAAGCAAAACATGATCACACCTTAGTACTCTTTGGGTGTTAATCACATAGCGATGTGAACTAGATTACTGACTCTAGTAAACCCTTTGGGTGTTGGTCACATATCGATGTGAACTATGGGTGTTAACCACATAAAGATGTGAACTATTGATGTTAGATCACATGGCGATGTGAACTAGATTATTGACTCTAGTGCAAGTGGGAGACTGAAGGAAATATGCCCTAGAGGCAATAATAAAGTTATTATTTATTTCCTTATTTCATGATAAATGTTTATTATTCATGCTAGAATTGTCTTAACCAGAAACATAATACATGTGTGAATACATAGACAAACAGAGTGTCACTAGTATGCCTCTACTTGACTAGCTCGTTAATCAAAGATGGTTATGTTTCCTAACCATAGACAAAGAGTTGTTATTTGATTAACGGGATCACATCATTAGGAGAATGATGTGATTGACATGACCCATTACGTTAGCTTAGCACTTGATCATTTAGTATGTTGCTATTGCTTTCTTCATGACTTATACATGTTCCTATGACTATGAGATTATGCAACTCCCGTTTACCGGAGGAACACTTTGTGTGCTACCAAACATCACAACGTAACTGGGTGATTATAAAGGAGCTCTACAGGTGTCTCCAAAGGTACATGTTGGGTTGGCGTATTTCGAGATTAGGATTTGTCACTCCGATTATCGGAGAGGTATCTCTGGGCCCTCTCGGTAATGCACATCACATAAGCTTTGCAAGCATTGCAACTAATGAGTTAGTTGTGAGATGATGTATTACGGAACGAGTAAAGAGACTTGCCGGTAACGAGATTGAACTAGGTATTGAGATACCGCGATCGAATCTCGGGCAAGTAACATACCGATGACAAAGGAACAACGTATGTTGTTATCTTGATGCGACCGATAAAGATCTTCGTAGAATATGTAGGAGCCAATATGAGCATCAGGTTCCGCTATTGGTTATTGACCGGAGACGTGTCTCGGTCATGTCTACATTGTTCTCAAACCCGTAGGGTCCGCACGCTTAAGGTTTCGATGACAGTTATATTATGGGTTTATGAGTTTTGATGTACCGAAAGTGTTCGGAGTCCCGGATGAGATCGGGGACATGACGAGGAGTCTCGAAATGGTCGAGACGTAAAGATCGATATATTGGACGACTATATTCGGACATCGGAAAGGTTCCGAGTGATTCGGGTATTTTCGGAGTTACCGGGGAGTTACGGGAATACGAGGAAGAAGCAATGGGCCTTAATGGGCCTTAGTGGGAAGTACCAGGAGGTGGCGCGCGCCCCTCCCAAGCCCAGTCCGAATTGGACAAGGGGTTTGGGGCGCGTCCCCTCTCTCCCTTCCTTCCCCTCTTCCCCCCTTTCCCCCCTTCTCCTTGTTGGACTAGGAAAGGAGGAATCCTACTCCCCTGGCGCGCCCCTCCTAGGGCCGGCCTCCTCCCCCCTTGCTCCTTTATATACGGGGGCAGGGGGCACCCCATAGACACACAAGTTGATCTTCATGATCGTTCCTTAGCCGTGTGCGGTGCCCCCCTCCACCATATTCCACCTCGGTCATATCGTAGCGGTGCTTAGGCGAAGCCTGCGATGGTAGAACATCAAGATCGTCCTGCCGTCGTCGTCTTGTGGAACTCTCCCTCAAAGCTCGGCTGGATCGGAGTTCGAGGGACGTCATCGAGCTGAACGTGTGCAGAACTCGGAGGTGTCGTGCGTTCGGTACTTGGATTGGTCGGATCAGGAAGACGTACGACTACTTCCTCTATGTTGCGTCAATGCTTCCGCTTCGGTCTACGAGGGTACGTAGACAACACTCTCCCCTCTCGTTGCTATGCATCACCATGATCTTGCGTGTGCGTAGGATTTTTTTGAAATTACTACGTTCCCCAACAAAAACTGGATTGGTTTTTCACTTCTGCCTCTTGGATGACTACCTACCCAAACACAATGGTGCTACCCCTTGCAAAACCTATTTCAGATCACTTGCCCTGTGTTATTAAAGTTGGTACTTCTATTCCAAAGGCAAAAGTCTTCAGATTTGAAAACTACTGGCTCCAACATTCTGACTTTAAACAAATAGTGGCAAATGCTTGGAACATCCCAGTGGGCAATCTTGATGCTGTCAAAACCTTGAATGCTAAGTTTAAAAACTTAAGAAGAGCTTTAAAGCTGTGGGCAAAAACCTTATCCTATCTGAAAACTCAAATTGCAAAGCTGAATGAGCTCATTTTCATGTGGGACCTCTTTGAAGAATTTAGAGAGTTGGACATTCATGAATGGAATTGCAGGGATATTCTTAAAGAACATCTGCTTATTCTTTTGAGGAACCAGAAGATTTATTGGAAACAAAGAGGAAAAATCAAAGGAGTGAAGTTTGGAGATAAGAACACAAAGTTTTTCCACACTAAAGCCTCAATTAATTATAGGCATAACCATATTGCTGTTCTCCAAAATGATGACCAAGTTGAGATATCTGACCATGCTGGGAAAGCTGCAATTCTTCTAGACACTTACAAAAAAAGAATGGGCACATCCCAAAATACCTCAATGCATTCTGACTTGGCTTCCTTGTTTGGGCAGAGACAACACTCAGATATCTTTGATAATCTTGAACTGCCTTTTACTGAAGAGGAAATTGATTATGTGGTCAAAAACCTTCCAACAGACAAATCACCAGGCCCAGATGGTTTTAACAATGAATTTCTCAGGTCCTGCTGGGACATTATTAAGGGAGATGTGCTCAAGTTCATATATGACTTTCATACAGGGCAAATTTCTCTTGAGAGCTTAAATACTTCATACATTACTCTCATTCCTAAGGGAAGTACTCCCTTGACAACAAATGATTTTAGACCAATCTCTCTATTAAATTGTTGCCTGAAGATTATCACTAAACTGCTGGCTAACAGGTTGTAGAAAGTGATTCTTAAGTTGGTACATATTAACTAATATGGTTTTCTGAAAGAAAGATCAATACATGATTGTTTGGGCTGGGCATATGAATATCTACATCAATGTCATAAATCTAAAGATGAGATTATTGTGCTTAAACTGGACTTTGAAAAGGCATTTGACACAATTGAACATCAGGCAATGCTGGATATTTTAAAGGCCAAAGGTTTTGGGGACAGATGGATTTCATGGATCAAAATGCTCTTCACTTCTGCCTCATCCGCTATCTTGCTAAATGGTGTCCCTGGGAAAAAGTTTTATTGCCTTAGAGGTGTGAGACAGGAGACCCACTATCCCTCTTACATTTTGTGCTTCTTTGATATCCTTGATCGAGTTCTCAACAAGGCAATGCACATGGGATTGTTATCTGCCCCTTACAAGTGCAGTCATGCCCTGATTTTCCAATTGTCCAATATCTTTGATGACACCTGGTTATTCTACAAGCGAGATGCAAAGCAACTTCATTGTCTTAAAGCCCTCCTCAATACTTTTGCGAGATGCCCTTTGGACTTAAAGTAAACTACAATAAATCCATTATGATTCCAATAAATGTGCGAGAAGAAGATGGAGATTTTGGTAAATACTTTTCATTGCAAGAAGGAATCTTTTCCAATTCAATATTTGGGAACACCTTTAGGTCTTCACAAGCCTACTGTTGAGCAATGTTTTCCTCTTGTCACAAGACTGCAAAAGAAACTTATGGGTTTGTCCTCATTTATGACAATGGCTGGAAGATTGTTGTTGGTGAAATCCGTCCTCAATTCTCTGTTGATCTATATCATGGGATGCCTTGATGTGCCTGTCACAATCAAAACCCAGGCCATAAAGTACTTGAGAGGCCCTGATCTGGAGGACCACAGACCTGCCATGGTGGCATGGAGCACTGTGTGTAGACCCAAAAATCAAGGAGGATTGGGTGTCATGGATATCTTTATCCAGAATAAGGCTCTGCTGCTTAAGAATCTGCACAAGTTCTATAACAGACACAATACCCCCTAGGTAAACATGATTTGGGAATCATATTACAACAATGATACACTGCCTGGTAATAACTGGATTGGATCTTTTTGGTGGAAGGCAAACCTTAAGCTTATTGATAACTATAAGTGTTTGGCCAGATGCAACATAGGTGATGGCAAGAGTGCCTTCTTTTGGACTGATTTGTGGCATTCTACTTGTTTGCAAGACATGTTCCCTCATTTATTCTCTTTTGTGAAGAACAAGAATGCTACTGTCCACAGCATTCTCCAAGTAGAATATTTAGAGGATCTATTCCACCTTCCCCTGACTGTGCAAGCTTTCCAGGAATTTGAGGCTATGGAAGACATTTGTATTGATCTAAGGGCATCTGATACACTAGATTGCACTGACACTTGGAGCTACATTTGGGGAAATGAACACTTCTTAGTGGCTAAGGCCTACAAAGTCATGATGGGAGTAAAAATTGTGCCACGGCAGTTCAACTGGATCTGGAATTCCTCTTGTCAACCAAAACATAAGGTGTTTTTTTGGAGATTGCTGCATGACAGGCTCAATACCAGAAACCTTTTGAGAAGGAAAACTTTCCATTTGGCCAATTACAATTGTGCTGTCAACAATTGTCCACAGGAAGAAACTCTTCACCATCTTTTCTGGACCTGCCCTTTTGCAGCTCATTGTTGGGACCTGATTTGCCCTTCAAGACAGCCAAATGCTTCAATTCTGGAAGCTTTTCTTGATCTCAAACAGAAGCTACATGTACCTTTTTTCATGGAGATAATCATCCTTGCTTCTTGGGATATCTGGATCTCAAGGAACAACCTGATCTTCCAAGCAGTACAACCTAGCATTCAGAGGTGGAAAGCTATTTTCCTGGAAGAGCTAACTCTTCTAAGATTTATAATTTAGAAGAGTTATGCTGGAGTTTATTGTTCCTGGCTTGACCATCTTGTGTTGTAATCCTAGACCATAGTTTTTCTTTTCTTTCTTTTTCTTTGGCTTATCTCAAGCCTTTTTGTATAGTGGAACCTTTGTTATCTTTGTTTTAACAAATAAAAATTGCAGTGGGGTTTTGCCCTACTGTGTATAGTCAAAAAAAAGGGAGCACCTCTGCGATTGTTACTGTCGGGTCAGCCGGATGTGTACCTCAGACTGGGTGAAGCCGAAAGCTAGCGTTCTTAAGGGAATATTCGGTCGGTGAACTAAAGATGATTTTTCACCTATTTATTTATGCGCCCCTAGATGTTTTCTCCTGCGTCTCTTTTTTGCAGAATGTACATGCACTTTAGGGCATGCCCCCCAAGGAAAGGAACCCCTAACGGAACTATTCTCCCTGGAAGATGTTTCTTACTAACCATGTAATATAACATAACTAGTTGGGCACTTGTCTGTTCAAGCACTAATGACCCCTACGCCCGGTCTCCATGCATACCCCGGTTCTTATATAACAGCAAGGGTATTCGGACACACTCCAGACCGTCAGGTCCCGAGGTCGAAGCGAAAAGGTCAGCCATGACAAACGGTCTACAATCCGGCTAGAAGGCATTACACATGTAAATTAAAATTACATAGTCATTCTGACTGATTGTATTCCTCTTCAATACCATCTAACAGGCTGTCTAGTTTACAGTCCTGCTGGGAATACTTTGCGGCCAATTCTACTTGGCCGTATACTAAGCTTACAGGGATCTCCTTCCCATCAGGCCCTACATGTCCGACCTCGGCCATGTGGTTTGGGTCAGCCTTCGTGTACCGCGTCTTCACCATGGCCCAGGCCTCCCTAGCGCCTCGACGGCAGACCGATATCTTCCACAACCGGAAGCGCCGCCGCGCTCCCTTGAGCTTCTCTGCAAGCTCTCCAAGGCCTTCAGGCATGGAGATGGATGGCCATAAGGCCTGGGCGACGCCTTGCATCACCTGACGAACTCGCTCGTGCAGTTGCAAGAGCTTGGGAAGAAGGTCACCCGTCGAATCGGGCATCTCCTCTGCAGGACGACCTGTTAACATACCTACAGACATTACTCTGTTAGTCAACTTCCTCACCGAACTCTTTTTTTCAAAGGTTCGTTCAAGCACTTACTAAATATGCCGCGTCGAAGCCGCTGATTCTCCTTTGGTCCGGCGGTGAGCACGAACATCTTTCAGTTCAATGCCCAGCTTGGTATTGGCATCTTGGAGATCGATCTTCTCCCGCCTCACCTTTGTCAGCACGCTCTCACCAGCCTTTAGCTGGCGTAGGAGTTGTTGCTTTTCCGGATCTAATCCGGCGCCATCTACAATTTCATTTGTCAGATTTGCACGCACGCCGCACTTCACACAATGCTTATCTTTTTGAAGCATATATTACCAGAGGGGGTCTCCTTGGGCTCCCCATGTCGGCTAATAATTGACCTTCAAGTTGGGCTTTGCAATCTTCTAGCTCCTGGGACAGTTGAGTATTCTTCGTTGAAAGAACCTGCATATTACATGATCCTTAAATCAGTTATTCTAACTGTTTCAAGTCCCGGGGGCTACTAATATATATCATCATCAAATTTTCTTACCCGTATGTCTTTTACATATTGCTCCGTGGCTCTGGCTAGACCATTTTGAGCGGCACGGAGGTATGCATCTCCCAAATTGAAGGCATCCAATGCCTCTTGGGAGAAACAAGCTTTGGAGCCTGTCGGAGGAGCATCCGGTGCGCGCCTCGTGTTCGCCTCCGCCTCCAGACCAGGCTTTGGAGCCTGGCTGGTAGAGGCGCGATTGGCAGCCTCTCCGGATATAGTCCGGCGAGGTCTTTTTGTCCTGAACAGAGCACGAGTGTTAATATACCTTGAAGGAATAACACCTGGGAATAAGAGGGCGCGCCATACCTTTGCGCCGGCGCCTCAGTCCGGACTGCACTTCTTTTCATCCCACGGGGCCCCGCAGCCCCTCGTTGGCTAGTCGCCGCAGGCTCGGCCTCCCGCCTCAAGAACCTCCCCTGCAAAACACGGTTGTTGTCAGGAAACTGAAAACACACGAGGGTGGATCCCTTTTGAGTCTTTGGGACTCGATCTCGATTACACAGGAGGCCGGGAGTAGCCCTGGGTAATCGGCCGTAATGGCCACCAAGGCATTGTCCTTGCTCAGTTGATAAAACACCCCATCGATCAGCTCCACAGATAAGTCTGGATCCTCTTCGGAGGCCGGATCGAGGGACCGTTCTGGATCCTCGGGCTGCGGAGGAGGGCTGTTTATTTCCTTTACTTCCTGGTGCAGTTCTTGCATTGAAGTCGTTAGACTATATAGTTAATGATGGGAATAAAAAACGGATGGGCAAGTAAAATTGTTCACTTACCCAACTTGGAGGATTGTACATAGTAAATCCACCCTGTGGGTTGACGCGGAGAAATTCCTCCTCTTCTCCCTTGTACAAAGCGGACAAGATCTTTATTAGAGTGGCAGCCGAGTCCGGCCCCTTACGACCGTGACAGGTGGCGTCATCCTCCCCGTTGAAGTCCCACATGGGGTGGCCTCTATACTGAAGCGGTTGCACCCCCCGCATGATGCATGCGGCCATGACTTCGATCATGGTTAGTCCGGAATGAGATGGTAATCTTATCCGGCCCATCAGGTAAAGGACGTCCTTGTCACTTTCTCTCTGAGGGCTCCGTGGACGCCAGCTTAGGCGCTTCTTCAGAGGAGCACTGTTGAACTCAGGGAGGCCGATCCGAACGGGATCCGGCAACGGGACATCCTCTACATAAAACCATTGCGAAGGCCAGTCCTCGGACGCCTTCTTTGGGGTTCCGGATAGAAATCCGGTCCCGGCGATGCGCCACACTTCGGCTCCGCCCACTTGATATATTGACCCCTCCTGAGAACGGGGCACAAGGCAGAATAGCCTCTTCCACAGCGCAAAATGAGCCTCAACACCCAGAAACAGCTCGCAAAGGGCTACGAAGCCCGCGATATGCAATATGGAGGCAGGCGTGAGGTTGTGCAGCTGGAGGCCATATAACTCCAGGAGCCCCCGGATAAACGGATGAATTGGAAATCCGAGCCCTCTTATTAAATAAGGGACAAGGCATACCCGCTCTCCTTTGGAGGGATTGGGGGCGCTCTCCTCTTGCTCTCCGCCGTTATAGGTGGCAAGTCTGGCTCGAACCGGGACCATATAGGCCGGGGGGAGAAATCCCTTGGTCTGAAGCGACACTATCTCGCTGTGCGGGATGGAGCATCTCTCCCAATCTCCAGGCCGAGGGCTGGAAGGGCGAGAGGAGGAGCTGCGACGGCTGGCCATGGTGGAATGGACATTTGTCGGGTGCGCTCCGATGAATACTCGCGGAGGGGAGAAGGTGTGGTTTGGATCTAAATCCTCGTCTGCTTGAAATAGGCGGCTCATTTACGCGGCTAGGGGTGTGAATGTAAAAAACACCCAGACTTTTCGTATTCGTTTGACACGTGGAAGACGGCCATTATTGGGCGTAGAAGCCGAGGAGCGCTACATTTGCAAAAAACCGGACATTATTCAACAGGTACATGGAATTTGGAGGAGAACCCGCCTTGCAATGCCGAAGACAATCTGCACGCCGGACTCGTCGTCATTGAAGCCTGGTTCGGGGGCTACTGAGGGAGTCCTGGATTAGGGGGTGTCTGGATAGCCGGACTATAACCTTCAGCCGGACTCCTGGACTATGAAGATACAAGATGGAAGACTTCGTCCCATGTCCGGAAGGGACTTTCCTTGGCGTGGAAGGCAAGCTTGGCGATACGGATATTTAGATCTCCTACCATTGTAATCGACTCTGTGTAACTCTAGCCCCCTCCGGTGTCTATATAAACCGGAGGGTTTCGTCCGTAGGAAGAATAACAATCATACCATAGGCTAGCTTCTAGGGTTTAGCCTCTTTGATCTCGTGGTAGATCTACTCTTGTACTACCCATATCATCAGTATTAATCAAGCAGGAGTAGGGTTTTACCTCCATCGAGAGGGCCCGAACCTAGGTAAAAACATCGTGTCCCTTGTCTCTTGTTACCATCCGCCTAGACGCATAGTTCGGGACCCCCTACCCGAGATCCGCCGGTTTTGACACCGACAGTAGGCATTTTTATTCAAAAAACTGCCACTTCGCATCTTGCGTCGCAATAAAACTGCCAGGAGTGCATTTGTAGGCTAGCTAGTGATCGATCTGTAACTTGTAAACACTGAGCGAACAGAAATAACTAACTATTAATGCATCTCAATGATTCACAGATCATATACAAATATGTAGCTCCAAAAGCAAAGATCAGCCACTTCGGATCTTGCGTGCATAACTAAAACTAACTAATGCGATTCCCATACATAAGATCAACATGTTAATGCATCTCAACGACTCACGGATCATATACAAATATGTAGCTCCAAAAGCAAAGATCTAGAAAAAACATCTGTTCTTCCTACTAACATGGATGCTTCTCTTGGCCAAAATTTAGTACAGACTGAAATACAAATTTGTTTGTGAAGTCTACAATTCCTCTTGCAAACGTAAGTGGTTTCACCAACAGCTAGAACCATGAGAATGAACCAGACATGATGGAGGAACATCCACTGCAATATGATTTGGTCTTCTCTCGATCACATGGCGAGACTATTTTCGGAATACAAACTTTAACTTAGGCAAAATGATGCCCATTGTATAATCAGACCAAAGCAATGAAGCACCTAGTGTTGGCCAATAAATAGTACAATACTACTTTTCTGCAGTCCATGAAGTGACTATCCAATCTTTACGTGTCTATTTTCAAATGGCAATCGCATGCGATGACTATACTATTCTCTTGTGCAGTTCAACCAAAATTGCGGGCACTTTGTTGGTTTGCCAAATAACAGCAGCAGACATCTCATGCGCAAAAATATCAAGCAGCTAGTAAACATATACCACACCTTGTATTTTTGGTTTAAACATGTCTCTTCCGCTTAGCATCCGTCATGTTACGCCTTTGGACAATCGATCTGATTATGTTTTGCCTGGACAATTTCATCTTGAATTGATTTGCTGGTTCGAGCAGAAATATAGCGCCTATTCTTCATCGGACCAAGGATATCCATGTTCGCATGATGGAAGAGGTGAAATCGATACAACGAAATTGAGCATCCAATCATTGAATCCTGTCCTGCACCTCCAATGTAGGTCCACCCTGCCAATAAATTCACATGCAAACCACTAGTATTACTATCTAATGACAGTACAAAAAGAGTAGAAGATAGTAGCAAACCATGTTCCTTCGTAATGAACAGCTCATAGTGCCACCAATTGGATATAAAGGTTGGGAAAAAACATGCTCCTAATGTTGAACCAGTTGGACTTTTTGTGCAGTTCCACTAAAATTGAGCATCCCTGTTTGCATAGATATTGAAAGTGTGATTACTCTAAAAGTGGCACTAGTTGAAGCATATACTCACAAATATAAGCATTCCAATTTCTTAATGGGAAAAGGTAGCAAGACTGTTTCTAACCACCAGTTTGAAGGAATAAATAAAGCAACAACGGCTGATGTGAGGAAGGCATACATAGTTTTTTCTGGAAAAGTGAGCCATTCCTGGCCTTTCCTCTTCTTTTAAGCAAATTTTGTGCAGTTCTACTAAAATAAAATGCCATCACCGCCTTGACAATTCAGTGACACTGTACAAAAGGAAATGACTTAACATTACATCATGATGCGGTATGTAGTCGACGGGCATTAGAGACAAACATCTGAGACCTCCTCAAGAGAACAACCGGAGGAGGAGGTGCCCTCTTGACCTTTCCTCTTGTCTTCATAATTATGCATGCGGTTTAACCAAAATAAAATGACATCAGCGCCTTGGCATTTTGGTGACACTTTGTACAAAAAAATTAACTTATCTCATGAAAGTGAGGTATGTAATCTATAAGCATTAACGATTGCAAAAATCTGAAGGGAGTAACAAGTTTCATCATTGGTATCTTGGTGCGTGCAACAGACATTAGAATGCCTTATAGCTGAAAAATCTTTAATACATCCACAATCAACAGCTAACCCTGAAATAATCCAAAGTGACATTAAATGGCATTGCTTAAATTTATGGGTGGCATTAGGTGAGAGCGGCATTAGTTAAATGTGGCATCACTTTAGCGATAGCATTGCTTGACTTATTTGTTGGCGTTATACTAACAGCAAAAAAGTGGCAATAAGAGCATGGGAGGCCCATTCGGACAGTGGGCGCACCAGTACGATGTACCTCCACGAACGCAGAGTGGTGAGGGAGGTATGGTTGCCCAGAGCAACAAATATCCATATGTGGATCACGGTCCCATTTTTGTTCTCTTTAGCCACCTTTTTCCTATGCGAGGACAACAAACCGATCGACCTTGTCATTCTCTATTGCGTTGTCATGCCTTTCTACCCTTCTTCAACCAAGAGACACGAGACTCGTTCCTTAGCTACTGATTTTCCCCTTTTCAACCTAGATGCGGGTTCGATGCCTACTCTCTTGGACAGTACAGTCTCCCTTCCTTTCCTTATTCAACCCAGACATGGATTAGTCTGCATGAAGTAGGGTTTCCTTTAATAGTGCAAATTATGGTTTTCGTCTGCGTGGCCAGCAGAGTAGAGGATAGCAAATTGGGAAGATGGTGGAGTGGAAAAAGATCCACATGCAACGACGTAGCAGATGGGGCAATAGAACAAGGTTATGGCTCGAAAAGAGGTAGCATACCTGAGGGTTGGCAGGAAGTGGCTTCGCTCGTGGTGGTTGTCCTCCGCACACACTACGACAACGAGCTTGGGGACGGAGGCCATCCCGCGCGGGCGCTAGGTCTGAGAGGACGGCCTTGTCGTCAGTGCGTGACCTCGCTCACCGACGACGAGTGCGTCAACGCTGCACGTCCTTCTCTTCCTCGGCGGATCTGTGACCACCGGTGAGGAGGGAGAGGGGCCGTCTTTTTTAGATCTGGAGAGAGGGTGGTAGTGTGAGAAGCAAGTGGGCAGCCCTTAGCAAGAAAGCGCTGAAGCTCCAAATTATATATCTTTTTATACTACTAGTCCTGGAGGTGGGGGTGGTAGAGTAGTTTATATTTTCTCTGCGTACAGTACCAGTTAGTCGTGCTTCAAAATTGATCGGCACGCCATTAAAAAAATAAAGGTCGATAACTAATGCGGCACCTCGGGCCAACGCGGCCAGATCGCATTTTGCACGAGAAATTACACACCATGTTTCGTTGACATGTGGTCCCGTTCCAACATATCAGTGAGACGACAGCGAGTAGTAGGAGTATTTCCGAACGGACATGTAGGCCGGGGCGCCTCTTCGTGAACTTTGCCAAACTCGCAACCGTCCACCGACTCTTCGCCTTTCCCTCTCGATCTGGAACTGCTGTCGCACGCTCTTCCTCTCCCTCCTCCATTTTCCTTCAGCCCTTCACCCTTTCTTCTGCCATTGTTCGATCGTCTTCTCCATGGAGGAACAGGCGGAAGCGACCCGTTATTCTTGCCCGATCTGAAAGATGGCGTGGTTGAGGAACTCATTGATCGGTCGACGTCATCACCTCGGCTAGCATGGCAGGTTCGTTCAAGCCCATTCTCGACTCAACTAATAACATCATTGCAAGGAACCCAAGGGTCAAGGAGAGGTTTGATCTCCCCTATCTTCTTCGCCGTGACCCTGCTCGCTGGTGAGCGGACGACGGAGACCTCGCCTTGTGCAAGTTGATGCCGCTTGATAATGATACGTGTGATGTCAAGATGCCATCGCTTGAGGGTAAGTCCTGGGCTGGCGCAAATGGAGATTGGGTTGTTTATATTGGGCACAATTGCGAGTGGGAACTTGTGAATGTGTACACTCGTCAGCGGATTCCACTTCCAAAAATCTCCGAGTGCCCTGAGGTTGAGCACACAGATGATCTACGTGCGTTCAAATACGATCATGGTGACTGTCGTGTACTGAAGATAACAATTTGTCGAGTTCCCAACCGCTCTTGGAATTACAAGAACTATCAAGTTGTTGCTATCTTCGTAGCTGCCGTCCTTCATGGTTCGACTGGATGGATATTACTCAAAAATCAGTTTCTATACACGGATGTGTATTGTGATGCAATTGAATACAAGGATCTTGTGTTTGCTGCCACCTCTCGTGGCACTGTTTTTGCATGGGATCCTCGTGTTTTCGGTACGTTTGTCTTCCACCGTAATTATAAATGTTTCATCCACATGCATGCGGGTTAGCAAGTTTCCCTTAACCAATTAACCTTCTTCTTGTGTTTCGAGGGTCCTATGAACATCCCACCACCTATACTTGAAGATTTTTATAACCAAGGGGGAGATGAAGATGGTGATGATCACGAGCATGAGGACGAGTAGCGCTGATATACTCTATGGCGCCTGGCAACTAATTCCGATGGATCACCTCTTCTTGTGTGTATACAGCCCACTGATGATGTTACTGCTAAGGAAGCAGGTGTAGTCTCCCATGGTCGCACTCTCCGGACCTATTCCAACACCCGTTGCATGGTATTCGGGATGGATACTAGTGTGCTAGCGCCAACTCCTTCTCCCTGGCACAGAATTGATAGTCTTGGAGAAAACTCGGTCTTCCTTGGACGAAAGTATCCGATGATGGTGAAAGGCGATCCAACCGCTGTTGACACATTTATGAGAAGCAACTGTGTCTATACCTCGGACATTTGCGTGGTTCCCTACCACAATGCTTCGATATAGTAGGCCGCTTCAGCCGGATGATCAGTCCTGCGTTGGTCTCGGATCGACAATGCATGGCCCGTCCCAGAGAATCACTTGTGGTTCAAAGCAAGCGTTTCCAACGCCAAGGAATGGTTGAGTTGAAGTTCATTTCATTGCTTGTTATTTGTTGTGTGGTGAAAACTTTAGTATTTATAATGTATCCTCGTTGTCGATGTGGGTTGATGACCTGTTGTACTATGTAATAAAATGATATGCCTGTGATAAACTTACTGTACTAAATTTATGAATGGCTTTGAGTCGCTTCTCTGAGTGAGTGGTGCGACGAGGCAAAAAAATATTTTCCGAATACATAATTGTACGTGCATTGCAACAAGTTATCGGATGAGGCCAATCAACAATAGTAGTACACTATTTGTACTAGCTTCACATGCTTCGCGCGTCGGGCGGGTGTTTTTACTGTAGCCATAAGTTAATGTGTCCGTTGTGTGTAACCAGCACCTAGAATCCTCGATACTACTAGTATACTATATAGTAGGAGTAAGTAGTAGGAGTATTAGGGTGGCATGGGCCAGAACAAGCATTCACGTCCAGGAGTACGCACACGCCACCACCACGACATCCATGTGATACCATATTATTTCTTGGAGTCCGTGCGAGAGCAATCTCTTCAACCTCATCATTTCTCTAACTTCAGCCATCGCGCGGCGGGCGAGGTGGGGGTTTGTCGATAGTCGGTTTCCTTAACTGCGGTCCCACTTGTAAGGCCAACTCCAACGCACGACCCCAAACGGACCTCCGTTTTGCACGAACTCCAACGATAATTTTGACTACTCCTGTAGTAAGTTGGATTAGTGCCTTCTCAATGCATTCATTGTAGATCTGCGGAGGCTCGATCTTGTGTGCTTCTTTCTTCTTCGAGTGTAAAGAAGTAGACGTTGCTTCCTCGCATCTAGTCTCATGTCTAGCCTCTATTCATTACTAGCTAAAAAGTGATAGAACATCTACTAAATTGCGCTCTATCAATATATGGATGTACTCTTCTTCCCAATACAAAAACTTGCATCCATTCTACTCCCTCCATTGCACAATACTACATGCCTTCTATTTGTCAAAATATATATGTATCTAGACATGTCTTAGTATATAGGTACATCCATTCTACTCCCTCCGTTGCACAATACATGCCTTCTATTTGTCAAAATATATATGTATGTAGACATGTCTTAGTATATAGGTACATCCATTTTTGGACAAATGGAAGTCAAGTATTTTGGAACGGAGGGAGTACACAATAATTTTTTTAAGTTAGAACAACTAGTCTAATCCGAGAGCAGAACCGAATATTTGGTCGGGTTCTTCCTCCTTTTGCCAACACGTGGGACATCCAGCATCCATGTCGTGTCATGAAAGAAAATAGAGTGGTAGTTGAAGCCACGAGATGTGCATCTTGGGTTAAACTGTAAATAGAATCTTACTACTCTTGATAACTTCAAAAGCGGCCACCGAAGATCTTTATTGGATTTGTTTTTCATCACCAGCACGTCAAGGTGAAAGATGTGCAGGTTCAGTGGGTCCTCTTGCATTTTCACTGACATGTGGGGCCGCATGTGAGCAAACAGACGATGGGCTCCGCGCGTCCGCTGGCTGGCTGAGAAGAGAGATAGAGGAGGGCTGAGCACGGACTGCAGGAAATTTGTTCTATGTACCTCGATATAGGCTCAATATAGTGGGGTGGCATGGGCCATAACTAGCATTCACGTCTAGCAGTACGGCACACGCCACCCACACGAGTCCCATCCGACACCAATTTTCTTGGAGTCCGTGCTACAGCCATCTCTTCTCCCTCCTGTCCTCTTTTCTCAGCCATCGCGCGGTGGGCGGGGTGGGGGTTTGCCGATAGTCGGTTTGCTCAACTACGGTCCCACTTGTAAGTGAAAATGCAACACCGCACGCATTCCCGCTTGAGCGTGCGTGCTGACCAACCGTGTGGGGTGCGGCGAACACGGCAGGCTTTTCCTTTTGAACTCGTAACTTGTAAAATTTGTTTTTGCTCCATGGCGCGACCGATAGATAGAAAATAACGATTTTGCCTAGAGTAATGAGAAGTTTGCTTCTGGCGCCGTTCATGCATGGAGTACGTACAAAAATTATGAAGTTGATGCGAAAGGTAAGATAATTACTGTAGTATCATATACTACTACATGGATTTGACGGAATGATAAAAAGACATACGGATCCATCAACGTTCAACGACAACCTCACGCCCTAGTGCGCGGGGTCACCAACCGACATGTGAGGACCAGCGGCGTTGTCGGCGAGCTCAACGTGCTTCTGAACAATGCCGTCCAAGGTTGCCCTGCGCTCCAAGAAGGCCAGCGTCCTATCGTCCTCCTCTTGCATGTACTAGTCCTTGTGGACGATTTGCGCGTAGACGTGGGTGATTATGTCGATGGTGTCTTGCTGCGCCAGGCGCTGCGCGGCGAGCGCGACCTCGAGGTGGACATTCTCCGGTGCGACGGCGGGCAGTCGCAGGGCCACCAGTGCGTCGAAGAGGTTGTTACCATAGTGGCCGTTGAGGGTGGCGGGCATCGCAGAGCCTGGGCGCGTCGGCTCGAGGCTTACGTCAAAGTCGTTCGCAAGCTTCTTGACGACGGTGAACTTGTCGAGGAAACCGACGAGGACCTCGTCGACCAAGGAGATGAAGCTGTCATCCAAGCGGCCCCTCGCCCTGGCGGCCTCAAGCAATACTACCTGTCGGGCCGCAAGCCGGCGTCGTGGACCATCTGGCACAGCCGGCTGATGCTCGCGCTCATCGCCTCCATGGGTCTAGCGTAGCTTCTAGTCAACTGATCTTGCGATTCGAGTGATCACTCAGCCCTTGGTTAGCGTGCGTAGGTGCGTAGGATTTCGTACTACTCCTCGGCCCGCTACTGCACCTGCCTTTGTCTGTATGATAGGTGGGCCAGCCACCCCCTGGGGCCACGTGTCATTCACCCAAAGGCAGTTGCCGTAAGTCAATGAAGCTGCGTCCCCCTTCGTGCCGGTGCAGTATAGTCATCTCACCGGACCTCTAGTTGGGGCCAAACGAGAGAAGTTTGATGTTTACTGGTTTATTGGTCCCCTTTGCATTTTGCGCCAAGTTTTGACCTTTGATTTAACTAATAAAATGTTAATGCATGTAAACAAAAATGTTGTGTAAGTCACCTTACGAAAACCAAATAATCCCAAAATACTTAGGCATGGTGCATTAACTCCCTCCTTGTTTCTTATTTCGTGACATATCAACCAATGAGAGATGTGGGCCGTGCATGCTTTCAATGACTTGAGACTAGTACCAAACATGACATGCAGTGTTTAGTTCATTGCATGTAATCCTATTACAATACTCTAGTTAGCAAAAAAAACATTAAGTTCTCTCGCCGATAGGAATAAAACACCATGTATTTATTTACAGAGGGAGTAGTACATTTTTGGTGACATGCATTACTAGATATTGCTAGTCAATACTAAAATCCAGATGGACGTGGTAGTACTCCTAAATCCAGATGGTGGTGCTACTAGTACTAGTAGTAGTACTACCAATGTAGTAGTAGGAATACTAGCACTGTACTACCCGTTGGTCAAATTATTACGTGTTGCTCCTCACAGTGAAGTGACAAGACCCTGCGCCGGAGATGACACCTGAGTATAGGCGCCGTGTTCGGCATACCATAGTCAGCCTCACTGTCTGCAGTCACTATCATCATGGCTATAGAGCTAGCCTGCTTACAACTAGCCCTGTTCGACATAATTTCCCGTGCGTAGATGCCCGTGCATTGCACGGAACACCAAGATTGGGGGTGGACGGCTCCGGCAGCGGCCATCGCGCCAGATTTTTCCACGGCCTTCTACTCCTAGATGTGGCGGGGAGGAGATGAGGCTGATTGTGAGAGACAAGGAGTTGTTTGTAAATAGGGAACAAGTGCGGGCATCTTTTTGCAAAAATGGAGAAGCTTGGTTTGCATGCGTTAGATCTAGATCCGACGGCTATTGTGAAACATTGGAGGCACAACATCATCACTAACTCAGGACCTATTTGATTTGCAGGATTTTGAAAACGCAGGAATAGGACACGGCAATATTACAAGTTTCAAACTGATATTACAAATGTTAGGAGTAATGCTGCACCTACGAAGAGGGAATTACTAGGAAGTTTACGTAAGAAATTTCGTTACTTTAGGTGGATGCAGCATTATCGTACAAACTAAAATCCACCGCCCTGACAAGTCACTAATGGGCAAATAAGTTTTCGAGTCTCTGGCCACTTGATGTTTCAAAAACAAATTCAGCTTCTGCGGAGACTTTGTCATTTAGGCTTAGACGCTTGCGGTGATCAGCACGCTATTCATTGTTGCGCCAGAGAATGCCAAACCTCATTACCTTGAGCACACTTGCCTCCAGAACAAAGAACCTGGCCAATTTAATCTCCGATGTGCTACCTCGGTAGTCGATCAAATCAATTTCTGTAAGATGGAAATCAAGGCATCCGATGAGATTGTTACAGTGCAGCACATTTTTCACTTTCGGGTCTTTTTTTATCTGCAAAAGAAGAGAACATACTAGAGCAGCTAGCTGCATAAGATTGCCTGTCATCAAGAGGTACCAATATCATTCACTCATACGATAGGGTTGGCTGGCTAGTGATATTTTTTTAGTCTCTCTCTCTCTCTCTCTCTCTCTCTCTCTCTCTCTCTCTTTCTGTTTCCTCTCATTTAACTAGGAGCACGTGAAGAGCTTGGGCATTTGTTGCCTTCCACTATGTGGCCGATGCCATATTTCGCAAAAGTATGCCACATAATACACATCAATGTCAAATCAAAAGATTTTGGCACCGCTCTCGCGATGTGAGAGAGTTGGCACCGCTGTGCACACAGACCCACATGTATAAACAAATCAATCAAACCAACTACACCAGCCTCTCACTCTCCCAAACAAGTGTTTTTTTATTGCCTCAGTCCTCTCTCTCTCTCTCTCTCTCCCACGCAGTGTTTTTTTCATTGTGTGAGTTAATTTGGCACCGGAGCAAAGTAGGTGATCCAGATTGGGACACTAGGTGAGCAATGGAGGGGCATCGATGCCAAATGCATCACAAGTGAATTTGGCACATGTTTTGTCCTACATAGCCCACTTTTGTACTCCCTCTGTCCCAAAATTCTTGTCTTAAATTTGTCTAAATACGGATGTATCTAGTTACATTTTAGTGTTAGATACATCAGTATCTAAACAAATGTAAGACAAGAATTTTGGGACGGAGGGAATACTACCTCGTATTTAGTATAAAATTTTAACCATAGATTTACCTAAGAAAATGCTAATGCATGTCACTAAAAATTACACCATTTGAAATTATGTTCAAATACGAATCAAACGATATAGTTCTTAGTGACATGCATTAACATTTTGTCAGTTAAATCTATGGTCAAATTTTGATACTACAAAATTGGAAGAGTAAACCAGGACGGAGGTAGTACTTTCTCTTAGGGTAAACATAAGTTACTTTCCACTATGACTAGCCTAGGCTACTATAGTAGTACAGCATAAAAACGATGCAGGTGATCACGTGAGAAAAAAATACTAAAAACATTTCTTTCGGTGCAGTGCGTAGATGCAGTTTCGAACACTACACTTGTCATCGTAATTTGGGAAAATTACGAGAAAATTGAGCTACGTTGTGATTACCGTTTACTTATAGGAAAGAAGTTTCACCTCGATGAGTAGCTTCTCCGTGCACGGAAAGCATGTAGGGAATCCAACAACTTGATCCAGATTGGGGCCGATAGATTTTAGTGCTAAGATCTTCACTGTGCGCATGGACTGGGTCAAGCTTGTGGGAATCATTTTCTGGAAGACGGTCGTAAATACATCAAGAAGAAATTTAAAAATGTGAATTTCAAGAAGACGGAGAAGAAGATGAGTGCTGCACCTGAACGATTACACGATCCAATAAAGAGTTCGGAGAATTTGGCAGACGAGTACACCAACGCTGTCAATTTCAGCGCGTCAATGACCCTTATTTTTGTTGGACCTTCTAGATCCGATACAAGCAATCTCTCAAGGAAAGGCGCATTCTCAATGACCATAACGTGGAACAGCTGGAGTGATATCTTCCCAATTGATGTCTTGTTACGGGGCCAGCAAGACACTTAAATCCATCGGAGATTCGTCGAGGCGATGTGGAGGCTAATGAACCTGTGGATCTGCTCAAGATGAAGGTACCCGAGCGCAGTACAGCTGCAGAGCAGGTGCTCCATTGCCTTCTTCGAGATGACAACGTCGAAGAGGTCGAGCTGCTTGAGTTGAGGGAGAAGAAGAGCGGGGGCGGCATTAATCTAGGGAAGATAGCAGGAGCTGAAGCTGGTGCAGCGCAGCGTTGGCGTGGGGCGGAGCGCGGACGGCGGTAGAGAGCGTCATCGTCCAGCTAGCTCCTCGAGCTGATCTAGGGCGGGGGATAAGAACCACTCGTCGAACTTGGGTTGGACCTTGCAGTTGGTACTGAACATGCGGATGTCAAGGAATTTGGCTGGCCCAGGGTGCGATGAAAGGATCTTGGAGACTGCGGCCATGCGTTTGCAATCCCCGTCGCAGAGGCAGCTGTCGACGGTGAGGTTGAGGGGGACGCAGCGCCAGAGGGGCGCCACCGCCGGGAGAGCAGGACGGTCCGCACGGCAGATTTGGTGGGGAGGAGGCCAATGATGACGAGCAGCGTGTCGTCGGGGAGGCTGCTGATGAAGTCGAGCTCGCGGATGCGGTTTTAGCTCGAGCCGCCTCCGCTTGTTGGTTGCCTTGCCGTCCATCTAAACCGGTGGCGGCGCCGTGTACACGTGTGCGGTGTGTGTTGTGTCTTTGGGTGTCTTGAGTCGTCATTCATGCATGCCGCCGCCGCAGTGGTGGTGTGTGCTTGAAGTCGTCCTTTCCGCGCAAGAAGTTTGTCCTCAATGCGCATGGGGTGAATTTACTAGCGTGCGGGGTGCTACCCCGAGTGGTTTCAACTTTGTTTACTTCACCGCGTGTCAGATGGGCCTCTAGTTTACTTATTTTCACCCACTGCCACATGGGCCAGCACATGAAGATACAGAACATGAGCTGACAAGGCAGCATGTGGATTGGTTGACCGGTCAACTAAACAATATACGGAGCTATACGCTGACATAGTGAGCGTATAATCCGTCGGTATAGAGAGTTCAAGTGAGAGGGGAGGCCCGTGAGAGATATCAGAGAGACAGAGAGAAAGAGCTACTCCCTCCGTTCGATAATGTAGTTCCAACATTTTTTAAGTCAAACTTTTGAAACTTTGACCAAGTTTATAAAGAAATTACTTATATCTACAATACCAAAGATAAATGATAGTATGAAGTAAGTACATGTTGTGATGAATCTAATGATCGTTCCAGATGTAAATGTTTTTCTCCACATATACATGGTCAAACTTTTCTGAGGTTTGACTTTTCAAAACATCCATATGCTTATGGATGTGACAGAGTCCCTAACAAGAGAGAGAGAGAGAGAGAGAGAGAGAGAGAGAGAGAGAGAGAGAGAAAAAGTGTGTGTGCGTGTGTGAAAGATACATGGACAACACACGATAAAATTAGAGAAAAAGCATACGTGTCTTATGCAAACTCACACATGCATCTTCCACAACGGAGGCAAGGTGAGGAGATAGTGTGTGGTTGTTTGGAACCGAGAGAGCAAGACCCCTAGCACGTGGCCAAGAGGGGTCTGACAAACAAGGGAGAGAGGTCGAGAGAGACGTACGGAGAAAATGCAGACATGGGGAGGAGAGAGTGTATGTTTGTCAAAGAGAGATCCCCTGGAGATCGTGATGGGACTACATGGGTGGGAGATCGAGTGACAAGGTGTGTGCGCGATAGAAGATGCCCGAGAGATATCGAGATAGACGTATGGATGGAAGGAGACAATACGTGTGTTCCTGATGGCTAGTAAGAGATAATCATACTTAGGATCGAGGGGGGGAGGGGGAGTGCTTGCGCCTATGATGGATTGAGGGATTATGGTACTTAGGGGGGTGCGTGTCACATGGAGAGAGAACAAGGGCGGAGAGTGTTGGATGGGTCTATATGTATAGCGTGAGTGAGACATGTGTATGTGTGAACCAGGGAGATATAAGGCCAGTTTGGCTTGCGTCCTGATCATCTTTTGCCTGGCCTGGGGTTGTGGCTGGATTTCATGCACGCTTGTTTGGTTGCTACCCTATGAAAAAGAAAGCCCGCCGGCCTGGGTTCCTTGCACTTTAATTAGCTTTGGCTGAACTCCGGACATCGGAAGTAGCCTAGCCCAGCGACCGATTTGAACGCTCGTGCACAGGCTCGGTCGTGTGGCCACGAGGTTAACAAAGAACATGGATGGATATTAGCATTAAATAATTGATGCATGGATTGATTGATGGGACGTTGATGCTTTGCCTAGCCCAGGCATGAACCAAACGCTTCAGCACCACGCAAGCCTGGCCAGGTAGAAATATTTTACATCTCACGTCCACACTAGGCAGTACCGGCCATCAAGGCATGAGGGTCAGGTCACGAACCAAACTGACCAATAAAGTTTGAGAGAGATTGAGGAGCCCGATAAGGCTGAGTGGTGCGTCGAGATAGCTGAGAGGGGGAAAGAGATATTCCATCCGCTCGATAATGCAGTGCATGTAAATTTTTTAGAAGTCAAACTTTGGAAACTTTGATCAGGTTTATGCAAATGTTATTTATATCAACAATACCAAAGATACATCATACACAACTACATCTCATGGTGAATCTAATGGCATATGTTTGTCGTACTAGATGTAATTCTTTTTCTCCACGTACATGGTCAAACTTTGTGATGTTTGACTTTTCAATAAATCTGTATGCTATGGACCGAGGAGAGTGTCTTAGTCGAGACAGATCAAGTGCGTGTGAAGGAGAATGAGTTAGTGTGCAAAAAGAGTATGCATGTGAAAGAGAAAGTGACAACAAACGATAAATTAGAACGAGAGAGTGTTTTTCCGTTTCTTATGCGAACATATCACGCATGCATCTCCGAGATGGAAAAGCGAGGCGAGGAGCTACACGAAGATAGCTAGTGTGTGATTGTTTGCAACGGAGAGAGACACCCCTGTAGCACATGTCCAATAGAGGTGTGGCCAACAAGGAACAAAGGTCGAGAGGGACACATGGATGGCATGGACGCATGGGGAGGGAGAGAGGGTGTGTTTGTGATAGAGAGATCCCGTCGAGATCGTGAGGGACTATATGGGTGGGAGATCGAGGGAGTGCGTCTTGCGATAGAAAGATGCCCCGAGAGAAATCGAGATAGACCATGCACATGTTTGTGATGGAGACTAAGATTAGCTAGTCATATACATATAGGGGGACTGCGTGTGCCTACAATTGAGTGAGAGACCATCATACTTGGCTAGCTGGGCATGAGATTGTGTGTATGCGTGTGAGATGGAGAGAGAACGAGGGGAGAGATAGAGTTTTAGAAGGGCCTGTCAGTGCAGTGAGATATGCATGTGTATGTGTGACCAGTGGATGGACAGTTTGAGAGAGGGGGGAAGAGCTCCGAGACGACATAGTGGTGCGTGAGAGAGTTACAGGCAAAGAGCCAAGGAATCTGTGTGCGTACGATGAGTGCACCCAAGATATCTAGCTTGGACTAGCTAGAGTATCATACATAGTGTGCGAGAGAGACCTATATATGGTGTATATATGCATGCGAACTAGAAAGACCCCCCCCCCACACACACACACAAAGAGAGAGAGAGAGAGAGAGAGAGATGGAGAGAAAGGAGAGGGACCAACAAGGTTTTTGTGTCGGATGCGTGCGACAGAATTGAAGATTGTCGGAGAGAGAGAGAGAGAGAGAGAGAGAGAGAGAGAGAGAGAGAGAGACAGAGAGAGGGTGAGGTCGCGTTTTATGCATCAAAGACTGATATAAACCATGTTTCGATATAAACTTGCATTCAAATATTTAAATGGGAGAACATGTTGTCTGCAATCCACAGATGAACGGATATATGCGTATATCAAAAAAGTTCATTAATTTGACTTTCAACATGTTCATGGAGTACTATAATACTATACAACATGCTACTCGATTGAGGTGTTCAATTTTGGATTTAGTTCACTATTTTGACCTACTGAACGAGCTATTTCATTGAATCAAAATATTTCATTGAATCAAAATATTTCATTTTGGGTTTGATTCGCGTTTTTGAGTGGGTCAACTATTTGTCATATAGTAAATCGCTAGCAACGAGCATGTAAAAACACATTACTCCCGAGCATCATCTCTCCATCTAAAAAAGAAGTGGCAAGCTAATATTTCAAAATTTGATCCGAATCGACTTGGTAAGGTAGACGTGGATGCTCGTTCTCCCAAAATTTGAACGAACCGTTAAACATCCTCTCTGCTCGGTGGAATTCGCCCGAGCACATAAATGGGAGACGCGAAATTACCGTCCTATGTGGGACACGCATCAATTGGCCCGTTGTACATCGAGGGTAGGTTCATAACTTCATCCAAGCGCGCCTTCTCCTCGGCCGAAATGACATGTGCCGAATAATTCATAAACCATGGTCGGCAAAACACGCTCTCCTCGCCCGAAATAGCTCGCGCCCACTATTTCAAAACACACTCTCCTCGCCCGAAATCGCTCGCGCCCACTATAGTTCAAAACACGCCCTCCTGCTTCAAATCGCTCCCGCCCACTATTTGGGGAGAAGCAAAGTTACTCTACTATCCCCGACCCTCAGTACATAGACCCAAGCCGAGAATCCTATAGGCAAGGGTAGAACTGTAACTCCCCCTCACATTTCAGACAAATGCGTCCGTAAGACATGGTTCCACTCCCCTCCCAATCCCCCCCCCCTCCCCCGCCCGCACCCATTCATACCTCGTGGGCGCCAAATCTCCTTCTCCCCGGGAAGCTCCCTTCTCCCGAGCTGCGAAACCTCAGCCCCACCTTCATGGCGCCCCCCACCACACCAATTTCACAGCCGCCCTCCTCCCTAATGCCGGAGACGCTGTCCATTTGCCGTCGTGCACTGGGTCGTGTGCCTCTTACTCCGTGCTGCTGGTGCTGCCTCGGCGACGGCGCATGAACCGTACCGGAACCGATTTACCCCCACCGTTGTTCACGGCGCCGGAGCGGCTCCAACTTCGGATCCGTCCAGAGTCCTGGCGCTGCTTCGGCATAGCCGTCGACCATCGCGACATCGCTCTTTCCCTGCCGCCGGTCGCCACCGCAACCGCGCCGGCCTCACCGACTCGGCAGCTGGACCTGCCTACTTCACCATGCCGCCAGATAGGTCGCCCCCTCATCTCAAATCACTTTATTTAGGCGTCAGTTGTCTGAATTTTTATTCTGGGCCAATCGATTTGCAATGGGAAGCAGCACCCCTCGAGGCGGTGGAGCTCCTAGGCTGCCGGTTGGCTGGTGTCTAACGTAAGGGTGCGGTGCCGCAAGTTCACCGTGGAAGCAGCACTTAGATGGCTATCTTTTAGAGTTGCGTGGGTTGAAGGTACTGCCGCCGCCGGATCTGGATGACAGGGAGTCTTTGTGGATTGGCCCGGGGGCGCCGCAACCACGGCAGTCGCGGTGGGGGCGGGAGGCGGGTTTTGGCCAGGCCACGGACGGCGGAGGCGGCTGCTCTGCCGTTGGTCGCTGCTCTTGGGGAAGATTCGAATGATGTCGGCCGGGAGGCACAAGGCGGCCAGCCATCCGGCGTGGATCGGACAAGATACCAAAATAAAATAAAATTGTGTGACCCCAATTTAATCTTGATCAACAGACGTGTGACCACTCTCGTACCTTCTTGTTGATCTCTTAGTGTATTTCTTGAGATCAAAGAGATATGTCGTTCTTAACATTATCGTTATCTGCATCTTGAGACACACCGTCTTCCGACTCACCGCAGCTGCTCCAATAAGGGAAGCATACACGGAAGGGAGCTATAGTCCCCACTCAACAGTTCCTGCATCGAATCGCGCGTGCCGACATGCACAGCCACAACAACTGCAGGGCCATCGACAAGTCAGCACATGATGCTCACTCCTATGGATGGCAGCCCGATAGGTTGTACCCTCATCTTACTTATGTGCAACATTTATGGCTTTGTTATTCATCTAAGCATGGAAAATAGATCATCACATTTCACTGTATATTCATGCTGATCTCTTACGGGTCTTGTTCAGGAGTTAACGCTGTTCCATAGTTCAGCTAAGATACTTGTTCTTTAGGTAACACTGTTCCATAGTTATCATCCATCAGCCAATGCTATCCCACAGGCTGGTGATTATAGTATTATACCACTTCTAGTATTTCTTATGTTGTTCTTTAATACTTTTGTGTGCCATCTAGTTAATCTCGAGTACAAACGATACATATTCTGTAGCTTTCATCTATGTTCTCCCTTTAGTTTATGAGACCTGTTGCTACTAGTTAACCCCATTCCTACTATTTATGTTGTCTCCTACAGGCACTCATTACATAAATCTAACTACTAGTTGTCTTCCATGCATGTCAGATATAATTGCACACACTGATATATCCACAAGAACCTCACGGAGCAATGTAAAGGCCAATAAACTTGATGTCAATGATACCCAATGTGATGGAACATGTAAAGGCAGTTCTTCAGAAGACTTGCAGAAAGATGATGAATCCTCTTCACCCCACAAGGTCCTTACTCTAACTTGGCCTATGATATGGGTACAAGATGCATATAATGTCCTGGAGTGTATCTACTCTGTTGCAATGCCATGTGCTTAGCATGCTGATCATGCATGTAAATATGTCATGCCTTCCTGTTTTTCAGTACCTATTCCATTCATGATAACATGTTTTCAAATTCAAGTAATGTCATTCTACTCTATCGCAATGCCATCTCCTTAATTTGGACATCATGCTTCTGAATATCTTATGCATTGTTATTCATCAGTATGTACTTCAACTGTCTACCATACCATGTTTTTTGACATTGAAGTGATGTTCTAGTGCTCTGTTGCAATGCCATCTTATTTTCCCAATCATACACGTGTATGTTGCCCTAGTTATTTCTGTACGTATTCCGCTAGCATACAGTTTTACATTCAACTAGTGTTTTTTTTGCTGTGTTGTCCTGTCGTATCCCTAGCACTTACACCATACTCCCTCCGTCTGGATTACATGTTGCCGAAATGGATAAAAAAGGATGAATCTAGAACTGAAATACGCCTAGACCCATCCATTTTTTTTCGGATGTAGGGAATACATGTTAATATGTCATGCCTTTCTATTCTTCAGTACCTATTCCATCTCTCTGCTGCTGCATGTTTTATAATTAAAGCACCATTCTTCTATACAAGGCATGCAAGGGGAAGACGACTATGTTAGAATCTGAAGGGTTACAAACAAGGCCTTTGCAAAAGATCCAAACGCCACGAGATAATAAACCAACTCCAGTTTTTATAGATACTACTCCAGCATAGAGAAACCAACTCCTACTGATAATAAGCAGATTCCAGTGGCCAAAGAACTAGTCCGCTCCAGTCCAGCAAAAGTATGTCAACTCAATTCTAAGAAGCGTGTGCGTATCCTTGCATCATGAAATTTTATAGCATGCTGATCATATTTTCTACATGTTTCTTACCCATCTCTATTTTAGAAATAAGCTTAACAGATAGAAGATTTTCTGCAATGGTATCGTTTATGAGGAAAGATTCTTGCAGGAATTCTCTATGCTCCAATGTAGATGTAAGTACCTGTTGTATATCACTATACTTTTACATCAGCATGTATTTTGTTAATCGGCGTGAATCCAAGCTTTATCTGATCTTATTTAGTTGTAGCAAAATGTATGATTAAAGGCCACAATGTTGATTTTTGCAAGGAAAATTGCCTGGTAGTTTTGCATCCTGAGCTGCATGAGTGTACTATCTCATATCAGTGGGTTTGAATACTTTGGTTCTGCAGTGGGTTTTTCAGTGTTTTTTTACTGTGTTGTCCTGTTGTATCCCTAGCTCTTACATCATACTCCCTCCGTCCGGATTAAATGTCAGAAATGGATAAAACTGGATGTATCTAGAACTGAAATTACCTAGACCCATCCATTTATTTCGGATGGAGTGAATACATGTCAATATGTCATGCCTTTCTATTCTTGATACCTATTCCATCTCTGTTGTAGCATGTTTTATAACTGAATCACCATTCTTCTATATAAGGCATGCAAGGGAAGACCGCTATGTTAGAATCGAAGGGTTACAAACCAGGTCTTTGCAAAAGATCCAAACGCCAGGAGATAATAAACCAACTCCATTCTTCATAGCATTGCTCCAAAGACAGAGAAACCCAACTCCCATCGATAATAAGCAGATTCCGGTGGCCAAAGAACTAGTCCGCTCGATCCGGCAAAAGAATGTCAACTCCATTCTAAGAAGCGTGTGCGTATCCTCGCATCATGAAATTTTATAGCATTCTAATCATATTTTCTACATGTTTCTTACCCGTCTCTCTTTTAGAAAATAAGGTTAAACGATACAAGACTTCCTCCATTGGGATCGTATTCGAGGAAAATATCTTGCGGGAATTCTTTGTGCTCCAGTGCTGATGTAAGTACCTGTTGTATATCACTATATTTTTACATCAGCATGTATTTTGTTAATCGGCATGAATCTAACCTTTATCTGATCTAAAATTAGTTGTAGCAAAATGTTAAAGGCGCCAATGTTGATTTTTGTAAGGTAAACTGCCTGGTAGTTTTGCGTACTGAGCTGCATGAATGTGCTATCTCATATCACGCACATTACTGAATTGTAGTGCTTCTCTGGTTGCCCATTCATTCATTATGTCAATGTTGCTTTCGTATTACCTTACCTGGCTGATGATAGCTGTGCCATATTGTGTTAATTTGGTGTATGCTAGTTGCCCAAATGTTCGTTGTGTCAATGTTGCTTTCCTATTATCTGACTTGGCCAATGATAGCAATGCTAGTGTGTTAATTTTGTGCAGGCTGCTGAAGATAAGAAGACAAACTCTTAAAACAGCAAGGCAACCCCATTGTTTCTTTCCAGTAAATCTAGGCCAGGTAATATGGCAATAACTCATGATTAATCTGTTTGGTTCCCGTCCTAATTACGTTATGATGCAGTGGTCAAGACACTCTCCACTATCAATAATACAAGCCTGCCAAAATCTCCATCTGAATCTATTCAGTATCCTCTGTCTCGAATGCAACGGAATAAATGTATGTTTGTGAACCAATTAATGGCTGAAGCAATGATGGAAATGGTGGATGAATCAGAGGTGCAGAGTCGTGCGACACAACAACTGATCAATGTTTTCAGAGACAGTGTGGCAAAGCAGCAAGAACTTGCCCACATGTTTATGGGCGTCATCTCTGCTGAGGTTTCAGATTGTGACATTGTAGATGGTTAGGTTCTGCTCATTTATTTGCACTGGCTTCAATCTTTGATTGCCCAGTGGTTGTAATTTCCTGTAATATATTCTGGATGTGCAACGTTATTCCCTGTATGCCGTACCTTTGCTCGTCGTAATGGGCTCAAATTATCTAATTTGGCCTAAAGACATGAACGAACTTTAGTGGGCCCATTGAGTTAATGGGCCGTTACTAGGCCGAAAGTTAATGGTCGGCCCTCTTACCTCCCGGGTCGTTAACAGGCCGACATCGAAGCGGGCAACAGGTGGCTTATTTCATGGGCCGTTAACAGGCCGTTACTAAGTTTAGGCTACATATGGCCCAACTATACTGTAGGCCTTTAGCAGGCCGAAAGAGACAGCGGGCTTGTATTGGACCATGAAGAGCATGGGCCGCTAAGAGGCCGAAAGTCAGGTCGTATTGTAAATGGCCCAACTGTGTTGTGGGCCTTTAGCAGGCCGAAAGAGAAACCGGGCTGGTATTGGATCATGAAGGGCATGGGCCATTAAGAGGCCAAAACTAAGGTCCGAATACAAATGGCCCAACTCATTTATGGTCCGTTAACAGGCCGAAAGGCGCACAGGGCCGGGAATTGGCCCAACACTTAAATGGGTCGCTAAAAGGCCAAAACTCAGGTCTGACTACAATTGGCCCAACTGATTTATGGGCCGTCAACAGGCTGAAAGTGACACCGGGCCAGAAATTAGCCCAACACTTATATGGGCCACTAAAAGGCCGAAACTCAGGTCCGACTACAAATGGCCAATCAGATTTATGGGCCGTCAACAGGCTTAAAGACACACCGATCCGGAAATTAGCCCAACATTTAAATGGGTCACTAAAAGGCCGAAAGATGTACGTCCTGAAAATTGGCCCATCCATTAAATGGGCCGTTAACAGGCCGAAATCTCATCAGGCCGATATTGAGCCCAAGTATATAGTGGTCTGTTAACGGGCTCGAACTGACGATGGGCTGCAATGGTGTCCAATCTTTAACGGGCCGAATTGGCACATCTCGTATGGGCCGTGGGCTTAAATGGACCTGACACAAGTAGGCCTTATATGGGCCGGCCTGCTAATTTTTACTGGGCCGGCCTTTTTCACCGGAATGGGCCACTGTTGGGCCATGCCACGTGTCGACATATCATAGGCACCTAATTGACCCACTGACGAGCTGACACGTGTTTCGTCCGGCCAATAAGAATTTTACACATGGAAATTTCCCATTGGTCGGGGCTGTTAACAGGTTATCGGATCCAAAACCCGACCCGATAGCTTAACGGCGTTCCGTTACGGTGGATGCCACGTGTCGGTCACCCTTGACGAAAGCACTTCTGTGACGCGCGATTTATCATCATGGAAGTGGACACTTCGTGATGATAATTTTGGTAATGTCATGGAACACTTCTCGACAACGACAGTATGACTATCTTGATTCATCATAAATTTGTCATGGATGTACATGCATGACAAAAAACGCGACCTACTATGACAAACACGTATCATCACGGAAGTGTTTTTTTGTAGTGAAAGATAACCAATCATACATAAAAGAATTTAGAGGTGATTCAAATATTGTTCATAGATAAACTTGATCATAAACCCAAAATTCATCGGTCTAAACAAACACACCGCAAAAGAAGATTACATCGAATAGATCTCCAAGAAGATCGAGGAGAACATGGTATTGAGATCCAAAGAGAGAGAAGAAGCCATCTAGCTAATAACTATGGACCCGAATGTCTGAGGTAAACTACTCACACATCTTCGGAGAGGCTACGGTTTTGATGTAGAAGCCCTCCGTGATCAATGCCCCCTCCGGTAGGACGCCGGAAGAGGCCCCAATCGATAACTAGACAAGTCATCATTATTGCAATTTTATATGAGGGAGAGGCATAAGCTAACATACTTTATCTTCTTGGATCATATGCACTTATGATTGGAACTCTAGCAAGCATCCGCAACTACTAAAGATCATTAAGGTAAAACCCAACCATAGCATTAAAGTATCAAGTCCTCTTTATTCCCATACGCAAACAACCTACTTACTCGGGTCTGTGCTTCTATCACTCATGCCACCCACCATAAGAAAATCATGAACATATTGCAAACCCTACAACGGGGATCCTCACGCTTGCGTGACACGGAGAGCACCATAGGACAACACCAATAATAAAACATGCAACTCAAACCAATCACGATCATCAATTAACCAATAGGACAAAACGTATCTACTCAAACATCATATGATAGCCATACATCATTGGGAAATAATATATAGCATCGAGCACCATGTTTAAGTAGAGATTACAGCGGGTAAAAGAGGGGTTACACCGCTGCATAGAGGAAGGAAGAGTTGGTGATGACGGTGGTGAAGTTGTTGGTGTACATCGTTGTCGCGATGATGGCCCCGGCGGCGTTCCGGCGCCACCGGGAGAGGGGGGGGGGGAGAGAGCCCCCTTCTTCTTCTTCTTCCTTGACCTTCCCCCTAGATGGGAGAAGGGTTTCCCCTCTGGTCCTTGGCTTCCATGGCGGTGGAATGGCGGGAGCCCCTCCGATATTGGATCTCTCTCTCTTTGTTTCCTTTTGTTTTTGCGCTCCCTAATTCTGCCCTTTCACCGTTTTTTAAATTCCCGGAGATCCGTAACTCCGATTGGGCTGAAATTTGGACACAATTTTTATCCGGATATTGGATTTCTTGCGGCAAAAGAAGGGCACCAACCACCTTATGGAGTGGCCACGAGGGCCCAGGGCGCGGCCTACCCCCTAGGGCGCGCCCCTCACCCTCGTGGGCCCCTCGGGCATCATCTCACGTTGATTCCACTTCCCAAAATTCACATATATTCCAAAAAAAATATTCGTAAGGTTTTACCCCGTTTGGACTCCATTTGATATGGATTTTCTGAAACAAAAAAACATGCAATAAGCAGAACCGCATCAGCCTTTGGATCAATATGTTAGTCCCAAAAATAGTATAAAAAGCTGCCAAAAGTATGTAAGAGTTGTAGAATGTTCGCATGGAACAATCAAAAATTATAGATATGACGGTGACGTATCAGCATCCCCAAGCTAAATTCCTTCTCGTCCTCGAGTAGGTAAATGATAAAAATGATAATTTTTGATGTGGAATGCTACCTAGCATAATCTTGATCATGTAATCTAATTATGGCATGAATATTAAGACACGAGTGATTCAAAGCAATAGTCTATCATTTGACATTAAGACAATAATACTTCAAGCATACTAATAAAGCAATCATGACTTTTTCAAAATAACATGGCCAAAGAAAGCTTATCCCTACAAAATCATATAGTCTGGCTATGCTCCATCTTCACCACACAAAATATTCAAATCATGCACAATCCCGATGACAAGCTAAGCAATAGTTTCATACTTTTGACGTTCTCAAACCTTTTCAACTTTCACGCAATACATGAGCGTGAGCCATGGATATAGCACTATAGGTGGAATATAATATGATGGTGGAGGTTGTGTGGAGAAGACAAAAAGGAAGAAAGTCTCACACCGATGCGGCTAATCAATGGGCTATGGAGATGCCCATAAATTGATGTCAATGCGAGGAGTAGGGATTGCAATGCAACAGATGCACTAGAGCTATAAGTGTATGAAAGCTCAAACTGAAAACTAAGTGGGTGTGCATCCAACTTGCTTGCTCATGAAGACCTCGGGCATTTGAGGAAGCCCATCATCAGAATATACAAGCCAATTAGTGAAAGTGATAACTCAAGAGACTCTCTATATGAAGAACATGGTGCTACTTTGAAGCACAAGTGTGGTAAAAGGATAGTAGCATTACCCCTTCTCTCTTTTTCTCTCATTTTTTTGTTTTTTTGGTGGGCTTCTTTGGCCTCTTTTATTTCTTTGTGGGCTTCTTTGGCCTCTTTTTTTGTAATGTCCGGAGACTCATCCCAACTTGTGAGGGAATCATAGCTTCCATCATCCCTTCCTCACATGGGACAATGCTCTAATAATGATTATCATCACACTTTTATTTACTTACAACTCAGTATTACAACTCGATACTAGAACAAAATATGACTATATGAATGCCTCCGGCGGTGTACCGGGATGTGCAATGATCTAGCGTAGCAATGACATCAAAAAATGGACAAGCCATGAAAACACCATGCTAGCTATCTTATGATCACGCAAAGCAATATGACAATAAATGCTCAAGTCATGTATATGATGATGATGGAAGTTGCATGACAATATATCTCGGAATGGCTATGGAAATGCCATGATAGGTAGGTATGGTGGCTGTTTTGAGGAAGGTATAAGGAGGCTTATGTGTGATAGAGCGTATCATATCACGGGGTTTGGATGCACCGGCGAAGCTTGCACCAACTCTCGAGGTGAGAAAGGGCAATGCACGGTACCGAAGAGGCTAGCAATAATGGAAGGGTGAGAGTGTGTATAATCCATGGACTCAACATTAGTCATAAAGAACTCACATACTTATTGCAAAAGTCTAGAAGCTATCAAAACAAAGCATTAGACGCATGCTCCTAGGGGGATAGATTGGTAGGAAAATACCATCGCTCGTCCCCGACCGCCACTCATAAGGAAGACAATCAATAAATAAATCATGCTCCGACTTCGTTACATAACGGTTCACCATACGTGCATGCTACGGGAATCACAGACTTCAACACAAGTATTTCTACAATCCACAGTTACCCACTAGCATGACTCTAATATCACCACCTTTATATCGCAAAACTATTGCAAGGAATCAAACATATCATATTCAGTGATCTACAAGTTTTATGTAGGATTTGATGACTAACCATGTGAATGACCAATTCCTGTCATCTCTCTAAATAGATATAAGTGAAGCAAGAGAGCTTAATTCTTTCTACAGAAGTTATGCCCACGCTCTAACAAATATAAGTGAAGCAAAAGAGCATTCTACAAATGGTGGTTTTCTACGTGTAGGGAAACAGGCAATCCAAACTTCAAATGATATAAGTGATGCACATGAAGCATTCTATAAAGCCATACTCAAAAGATATAAGTGAAGTGCAATGAGCATTCTATAAATCAACCATGGACTATCTCATATCAGCATGGTGCATAAAAGAAAAATGGACAAACTAAATGCAAAAGACGCTCCAAGATTTGCACATATCACATGAACGAAACGAAACCGAAAACATACCGATACTTGTTGAAGAAAGAGGGGATGCCTTCCGGGGCATCCTGAAGCTTAGACGCTTGAGTCTCCTTGAATATTTACTTGGGGTGCCTTGGGCATCCCCAAAGCTTGAGCTCTTGCCTCTCCTCCTCCTCATATCGAGACCTCCTCGACCTTTGATCACTTCATCCACACAAAACTCAACAGAAAGTTCGATAAGATATGTTAGTATAATAAAGCAAATCACTACTCTAAGTACTGATGCAAACCAATTAAAATTTTGTTTTTGCATTTTAGCTACTGTAATATAACTTTTCCATGGCTTAATCCACTGATAGAAATTGATAGTTTCATCAAAACAAGCAAAACAATGTATCAAAAACAGAATCTGTCTTAAACAGGACAGTCTGTAGTAATCTGAACATTCACCATACTTCTGGTACTCCAACAATTCTGAAACTTTTTAGGACAAATACAAATTTTGTATAGAAATACAGTGCAAAAAGTTTCAGAACCGTTTGACGTTCGAGTAAAAAATGTAAAATCGCGCACTACAGCCATAGTTTCTGTTTTGCACCGCACAAACCAACAAGCAATGTAAACATCCCAAAGGCAAATCTTGGCACATTATTTTTATAATACAATGGAATTGTACAAGGGGATAATTATTTTTGTTGAAAATTTTCACTAATTAAGATTCACAAAGTTTCTGTGAGCATGAACAAAGTTCAAGGAGCTCCCCCACTTCAACAATGCTTGTCTCTCTCACTTTCACTTTCCTTTTTGAAAAGTTTTGGGTTCCCCTCTTTATTTTATTTTGTTTTTAAACTCTATAAAAGAACTCAACAGAAATAAATGACTCTCTAAAACTTCCGGGTTGTCTCCCTGGCAGCGCTTTCTTTAAAGCCATTAAGCTAGACATAAAGTGCTCAAGTAATGGATCCACTCGGATCCCAAGGTATATCAAAGCCAATTTTAATTAACAATGATTTGGCATTTAGTAGTGAGCACAAAGCAACATATATCAAGCAATGACGAAGTCTTACTCTCTTCCTATGCATCAGCATGTCATACAAGAACAATTCGTGAACATCAAGTAAAGGCCAATACATAGCATAAGCAGTTTCTTGCAATTTTATCGTGTTGGAAACATGGAGAGGTGGAGATATAGTTCCTCTCTCATAATAATTGCAAGTAGGAGCAGCAAGCATGCATATTATATTCATCAAAATCATCATGTGCAACGGTAAAAGGCAACCCATCAATATAATCCTTAATAAGGGCAAACTTCTTCGATATAGTGTAGTTGGGAGAATTCAAAAAGATAATAGGACTATCATGCGTGGGTGCAATAGCAACAATTTCATGTTTAACATAAGGAACTATATCAAGTTCATCTCCATAAGCATAATTCATATTGGCATCTTGGCCACAAGCATAGCAAGCATCATCAAAAAGGGATATTTCAAAAGAATCAATGGGATCATAACAATCATCATAGCATTCATCGTTCGTTAAATTCGAAGGGAAATTTAAAAATGTATGGGATAAAGAGTTACTCTCATTATATGGTGGGAACGGGTGATCAATCCGCTCTTCCTCCTTTTGTTCTTCGCTCTCCTCCTCATCTTTTTCATCCAATGATCTCACAATGTCATTAATTTCTTCTTCCATAGACTCCTGCGAAATATTAATCTCTTCTTGGATAGCGGAGGAGTCCTCAATATATGGTTTAATATAAGGATTAGAAGCATAACTATCATAGCAATATTTAAGTATGGTCAAATTTTCAGATTTGTAGAGAGTAGCACCACACTCTTCAATAAAAGAAGCAAATTTCACAAGTACCCCTAAAAGCAACAAATTCTTCAATTTATTAAACATCATAGTAATTATAAACACCCTTAGTATACGAAGATACGATTCCATTATCACTAAACTCACATTGGTAAGGAAGGTGTTTCTTAGGGTCTTTAGAAAACCAAGTACAATCATATATTTCACATAAATTCCAAGCATAGCACTGCAAACGATGAATTTGATCTAGTAAAAGTTTCCCTTTTTCAGATATGCGGTGCGCACATAACAAGCATGCTCATCTAAAGATTTTTCCTCAACTAAGCTAGTTGGGGTTTCAGCCCGAGCACATAGGGATTGAAGATGATCCAAGTAAAAAGCTTCAGTAGTGTGATAGATTTTGAGTGGTTCTTCAACCATTGGTTAAGTAGGTACCACTAATTTTTTGGTATTTTGTGTTTCCTATCCATAACTAAAGATAGAAAACACCTTAGAACAAAAAATAAAAAGTACTTAGTGATAAAGCAAACAAGCACACACAAGAATATTCACCCCGCGCTATTGCTCCCCGGCAATGGCGCCAGAAAAATCTCTTGATAACCCACAAGTATAGGGGATCAATTGTAGCCTCTTACGATAAGTAAGAGTGTCGAACCCAACGAGGAGCTAAAGGTAGAACAAATATTACCTCAAGTTCTATCGACCACCGATACAACTCTATGCACGCTTAACATTCGCTTTACCTAGAATAAGTATGAAACTAGAAGTACTTTGTAGGTGTTGTTGGATAGGTTTACAAGATAATAGAGAGCGCGTAAATAAAAACTAGGGGCTGTTTAGATAAAGAAACAACGAAGTTAGTTTTAGTAGAGAGATTTTTTGTCACAAGAGAGTTATTTGTCCCTAGGCAGTTGAGGGAGTCCTGGATTAGGGGGTATCCGGATAGCCGGACTATATCCTTTGGCCGGACTGTTGGACTATGAAGATACAAGATTGAATACTTCGTCCCATGTCCGGATGGGACTCTCCTTGACGTGGAAGGAAAGCTTGGCAATACGGATATGTAGATCTCCTCCCTTGTAACCGACTCTGTGTAACCCTAGCCCCCTCCGGTGTCTATATAAACCGGAGGGTTTAGTCCGTAGGACAACAACAATCATACCATAGGCTAGCATCTAGGGTTTAGCCTCTACGATCTCGTGGTAGATCAACTCTTGTAATACTCATATCATCAAGATCAATCAAGCAGGAAGTAGGGTATTACCTCCATCAAGAGGGCCCGAACCTGGGTAAACATCGTGTCCCCCGCCTCCTGTTACCATCCGCCTTAGACGCACAGTTCGGGACCCCCTACCTGAGATCCGCCGGTTTTGACACCGACATTGGTGCTTTCATTGAGAGTTTCACTGTGTCGTCACCGTAAGGAAGGATGCCTCGTCTCGTTGTCAAGGACAACGACACCTCTGGTGGAGCCCTGGCTGTCGGCCAAACTCTCCGGCTAGGCAGCTTCGTCATGACCGCCCGTTCGGCTGCTGCACCAATGATGACTTCTCGGGTCATCGAAAACAGCCTCCACGTCGGCTCGGAACTTGCCGAGCAGATGAATCCAATGGAGCTCTCTTCGCTAAACGAGCTCTTGGATTGCATCGCCGCTTTGGGAGTCGCTACGGACTATGATCGGATTGGGCTTAAACCCGACCAAAGGGAGATTAACTCTCCGCCGGTAACCCATCAGATAGCGGTGGTGGATGAACAATGCGGCGATTCTTCCTCTATCTTAAGGACAAACTATGTCCGGATTCCCGAGCTCTCCGAGCCGGACACCCGTTTACGGAAGGACATCACCCAAGCCCTGAACCTAGAATCAGGCAGTGGGCCAGACCTATTGGGCAACATCCCGGATCCCGAGCTTCCAATATCAAAACTCCTATGCCCCTGGGTCTCAGATCGGGTCAGGGTTCAGACTGAAATCCACCCACCCACCCAGATATAAACGATCTTTCCCACATTAGGCAAGAGCCCCAGGAAACAGTACATCATTATTGGGCCAGATTCCTCCTTGTAATGAACAAGGTCAAGGACTGCCGCGAGGAAGACGCAATCTCATTCTTCTGCAATAATTGCACGGACAAGGGAATCCTTAACGCCATAAATCTCCGTGACATAGCACGCTTCGCTGACTTGGCGGCCATAGTATGGAAGTACTGTGTGATGGAAAGTGCCTGGAAAACCGAAACAAAATTCTGGGATAATCCGCTCTGACTAAACACCCAGTCCGAATTAAAAGGGTGCACTCTCATAAGTCGCCCGATTCAATTACAAAGAAGCAAAAGCCCACTACAGGGCGTGGAACCGTATTGGAGGGATGGCTTAATGGGCCCAGCAAAATCCACAGTACAACGGATACCATACCAACACACAGCCTGAGAGCATGTTGGGGTACTCCGGCAGGTGGCCAAGAGCGGTGAGGATCTCCTCATTCAAAACACCGCAGAGCACCATCCCGTGGATGACAATACAATATTGACAGTCTTCTAGACATTCGCCTCAAATAATAGGCGCAAGCGAGCACTCCGCAGCCTTGCCGAAGTCTGCCATGTGGCAGCAATAAATCCATGGAGCGACATGGCTATCACCTTCAATGCTAGCGATGAACGCAAATTCCGAACAGCCCATGCACCAGCCGCCTTGGTTCTCAGTCCAATTGTGGACGGCTTTCGGCTTACTAAAGTGCTCATGGACGGCGGCAGCGGATTAAACCTCATTTATGAGGAGACTCTTCAAAAAATGGAAATAGACAGAAACCACATTGAGCAAAGCAGCACGACCTTCAGAGGAATCATCCCCAGTCGGGAGGCACGTTGCGCTAGGAAAATCACACTAGATGTGGTATTCGGCACGCCAGAGAATTATAGGTCCGAAGAAGTCACAGTAGCGGATACCACGCCCTTCTAGGGCGGGAGGCATTCACGATCTTCCAAGCCATACCCCATTACGGGTACATGAAGCTCAAAATGCCCGGGCCCAACGGAATCATCACTCTAGCTAGTGATCCGGACATAGCACTCCGCGCCGAAAACAAAACAGCCGCACTGGCCCTCGAGGCATTATCTGAAGCCCTCGTGGCCGAGGAATTAATTGCGCTGCGCTCCACAGTGGACAGGGACGACGTGATACTCGACAAAGAGATCCAAGTCCACCTCTTTTAAACCAGCGGATGAAATAGTCAAATTCCAAGTCCACCCAACGGACCCTACAAAAACAGTCTCCATCGGGGCACAGTTAAACCCCGCTGTAGACGCCGCACTGCGGGAGTTACTGCGCGAGAATTGGGACATATTTGCCTGGCATCCCTCAGATATGCCAGGAATCCCACGGAGGCTGGCCGAGCATAGCCTTAACATTCTAAAGGGATTCAAGCCGGTCAAGCAGACTCTTCGTTGTTTCTCTGAACCTAAGAGACAAGCCATGGGAGAGGAGCTAGCCAAGTTACTGGAGGCCGGATTCATTAGAGAAATAAAACATCTGGACTGGCTAGCAAACCTGGTGATGGTACCAAAGAAGGATAAATCCTGGCGCCTATGTGTGGATTTCAAAGACCTGAACAAGGCTTGTCCCAAGGATCCCTTCCCCCTCCCCCACATCGATCAAATTATCGATGCTACTGCAGGACACGACTCATTGTGTTTCCTCGACGCATACTCCGGATACCATCAGATTAAGATGGCAGAGTCCGACCAAGCCGCAACCGCATTTATCACCCCATACGGCCCCTTCTGTTTTAACACTATGCCTTTTGGGCTTAAGAACGCCGGTGCAACGTATCAACGCATGATTCAGACATGCCTGGTAAAACAGATCGGCAAAACAGTGGAGGCATACGTAGACGATGTGGTCGTTAAAACCAAACACGTCAAATCCCTAATAGACGACCTGAGGCTCACGTTCGACAATCTCCAAACATACGACATCAAGCTCAATCCTGAAAAATGCGTTTTCGGCATGCCCGCCGGAAAGCTCTTGGGCTTCATCGTCTCCAGTAGAGGAATTGAAGCAAATCTGGCTAAAATCCGAGCCCTGTCACAGTTGGCCATCCCAACTGACCTCAAGCAAATCCAGAAATTAACTGGATGCGTGGCGGCCTTAAGCCACTTTATCTCCCGATTAGGAGAAAAGGCATTACCCCTTTATCGCCTTCTTCGGCGCACCGAACACTTCGAGTGGACGGACGCGGCCACGACCGGACTGGAAGACATAAAGGCCATCCTGGCCACCAACCCAATCCTGGCCGTGCCAAACATCAGCGAACCAATGCTGCTATATATAGCGGCAACTCATCAAGTTGTAAGCGCAGTGCTCGTCGTCGAACGAGAAACGGACGGACATAAATTCCCACTTCAAAAGCCGGTATATTATGTATCCACTGTCCTCACTCCATGCAAATCACGGTACCAGCATTATCAAAAGATATCATATGCAGTATTCATGGCATCCCGGAAACTAAGACACTACTTTCAAGAGTTTTCAATCACAGTGGCCTCGGAAGTACCACTCAACGACATAATAAACAACTGCGACGCCACGGGCCGGATTGCCAAATGGGCCATTGAGCTCCTCCCGTTCGACATAACATATAAACCTCGGCGAGCCATTAAGTCGCAAGTATTGGCCGATTTTGTCGCCGAATGGACAGAACTCAAACTCCCTAAAGAGTACGGCGCGTACTCCAATTGGATCATGCACTTCGACGGCTCTAAAATGTTGGCTGGTCTGGGAGCTGGCGTCATCCTGACGTCCCCCACCGGAGATACAGTCCAATACGTACTCCAAATACTGTACACAGACTCCAACAACGCAGCCGAATACGAGGCCCTGTTACATGGTCGTCGGATGGCAGTTTCCATGGGCATTCGACGCCTGGAGGTGCGTGGGGACTCGAACCTCGCAATATCCAAATAAATGTAGACTTCGATGCCAAGGATCCGAAAATGGCGGCTTATCGCAACACCGTCCTCAAGATGTGAGCACAGTTCGAGGGGCTCGAATTCCACCATGTGGCTCGGGAAAACAATCAGGCAGCGGATACCCTCGCTCGTATTGGTGCTAAGCGCGACCCGGTCCCACGTAACATCTTCATGGAAAGGCTGTTTAAGCCATCCGTGGTATGGGAAGGGGACACCGGTAACAATAGTCCGGACCCGGCCACAACGCCAGATACCGAACACTCTGACACAATCGGAGGCTCTCTCACCGAAATAACACCTTCAGCCCACGTAATAATGGCCGTCATCGCCCCGTGGACAGAACCATTCCTGGCCTACCTAACCAGGCAGGAACTTCCTGAGGACCAAAATGAGGCACGCTGCAAAGTGTGGCGATCTAAAGCCTACAAGGTCCACGAGGGAGAGCTTTATAAGAAAAGCACTACTGGAGTCCTTCAAAGCTGCATCTCCGAAGAGGAAGGGCGGAAGCTTTTGGCAGAAATCCATGCTGGACTCGGCGGCCACCACGCCGCAGCCCGGGCCCTTGTAAGCAAGGCCTTCCGTACAGGTTTCTATTGGCCGATGGCCCGGGCAGATGCACAGGACTTGGTCCAACGCTGCGTCGATTGCCAGCTTTTTGCAGACCAAAGCCATATGCCGTCCACCGCTCTCCAAACAATCCCCATTACCTGGCCCTTTGCGGTCTGGGGGCTTGATATGGTCGGACCCCTTAAAGGGGGAACCCATAAGAAAAAATACTTACCGGTCATGGTGGATAAATTCACCAAATGCATAGAAGCCAAACCTGTTAAAACAGCCGAATCCGGACCGGCGATAGACTTCATATCTGGGGTTGTACACCGTTATGGCGCCCCCCCCCCCCCACAGCATCGTCATTGACAACGGCACGAACTTTACAGTCGGCGAGGTAAAACTTTGGTGCAGCAACATGGGCATCAAGCTCGATTATGCTTCTATCTATCACCCGCAAACTAACAGTCAAGTCGAGCAACCAAATGGTCTTATCATGAGCGGCATAAAACCCAGATTAGTGTGGTCCTTAAAGGAGTCTAACACGCACTGGGTAGAGGAGCTCGACTCCGTCTTATGGGGGCTGCGGACCACGCCGAATCGCACTACCGGATACACACCGTTCTTTATGGTGTACGGCGCAGAGGCGGTTCTGCCCTGTGACATAATTCATGACTCACCTCGAGTGCGCATGTATGAAGAAAAAGAGGCCGAGCTTGACCGGCGGGACAGTTTGGACGCCCTGGAGGAGGAGCGCGACGTGGCAAAAGCCCGTTCCGCATTCTATCAGCAACAGTCTCGAAGATACCAAAGCAGAGAAGTACGGGCCAAAACTTATAACGTTGGTGAACTAGTTCTACGCCTGCCGGAGAAGAAAAAGAACAAGCTTAAGCCCAAATGGGAAGGTCCCTTCATTATTGACCAAGTTCTGACCGGCGGAGCGTACCGTCTGCGGGATGCGTCGGACAATCGACTTGAGCCAAACCCATGGAACGCAGCCAGACTCCGAAGATTCTACGCCTAGTGCCGGACTCTATGTTCGTCTCCTTACCCCAGTCCATTTTTCGCATATACATTATCTGTCTTTTCGAACTTTCTTTCTTCTTTTTCCTTCTCCTCAAGGCCTTAAAAGGCCAACTTGTGTCTTGACTACAAAATATTAACGCGCTAGCCGTGCTCATTATACCTGGGGGCTTCTTATACAGAAGCTTAATATAACTATTTTTCTGGGCTTCATGCCCGGCACATGTGTTATTCTTCCGCATGTACCTTATTTCGCCATTATATGTATCGATATGACTTAAGTTTTGGCCAAGCTGGGTTGCCTGGCTCTTGTATTTATGCCCTACGTTCCCATTAATTAGGCTAGGGCATAAGGGGAGCACCTCTGCGATTGTTACTGCCGGGTCAGCCGGATGTGTACCTCAGATTGGGTGAAGCCGAAAGCTAGCGTTCTTAAGGGAATATTCGGCCAGTGAACAAAAGATGAATTTTATTTATTTTCGTACATGCCCCCAGATGTTTTTTGCCTGCGTCTCTTCTCGCAGTCCGGACATGCATATTAGGGCATGCGTACCCAGGGAAAGGAACCCTTAACGGAACTATTCTCCCTGGAAGATGTTTCTTACTATCCATGTAATATAACATAGCTAGTTGGGTACTTGTCTGTTCAAGCACTTATGACCCCTACGCCTGGTTTCCACGCATACCCTGGTTTTTACATAACTGAGCGGGTATTCGGATACACTCCGGACTATTGGCTCCCAGGTCGAAGCGAAAAGGTCCGTGATGACCCACAAGTATAGGGGATCTACCATAGTCCTTTCGATAAGTAAGAGTGTCGAACCCAACGAGGAGCAGAAGGAAATGATAAGCGTTTTTCAGCAAGGTATTCTCTGCAAGTACTGAAATAAGTGGTAACAGATAGTTTTGTGATAGGATAATTTGTAACGAGCAACAAGTAACAAAAGTAAATAAAGTGCAGCAAGGTGGCCCCATCCTTTTTGTAGCAAAGGACAAGCCTGGACAAACTCTTATATAAGGGAAAGCGCTCCCGAGGACACATGGGAATATCGTCAAGCTAGTTTTCATCACGTTCATATGATTCGCGTTCGGTACTTTGATAATTTGATATGTGGGTGGACCAGTGCTTGGGTGTTGTTCTTACTTGAACAAGCATCCCACTTATGATTAACCTCTATTGCAAGCATCCGCAACTACAACAAAAGTATTAAGGTAAACCTAACCATAGCATGAAACATATGGATCCAAATTAGCCCCTTACGAAGCAACGCATAAACTAGGGTTTAAGCTTCTGTCACTCTAGCAACCCATCATCTACTTAGTACTTCCCAATGACTTCCTCTAGGCCCAAATAATGGTGAAGTGTTATGTAGTCGACGTTCACATAACACCACTAGAGGCTAGACAACATACATCTCATCAAAATATCGAACGAATACCAAATTCACATGACTACTAATAGCAAGACTTCTCCCATGTCCTCAGGAACAAATGTAACTACCCACAAAGCATATTCATGTTCATAATCAGAGAGGTATTAATATGCATAAAGGATCTGAACATATGATCTTCCACCAAGTAAACCAACTAGCATCAACTACAAGGAGTAATCAACACTACTAGCAACCTACTAGCACCAATACCGGACTTGGAGACAAGAATTGGATACAAGAGATGAACTAGGGTTTTGAGATGAGATGGTGCTGGTGAAGATGTTGATGGAGATTGCCCTCTCCTGATGAGAGGAGAGTTGGTGATGACGATGACGATGATTTCCCCCTCCTGGAGGGAAGTGTCCTCGGCAGAATAGCTCTGCCGGAGCCCTAGATTGGTTCCGCCAAGGTTCCGCCTCGTGGCGGCGGAGTCTCGTCCCGAAAGGTTGCTTATGATTTTTTCTCATCGAAAGACATCATATAGCGAGAAGATGGGCATCGGAGAGCCAGCAGGGGCCCACGAGGTAGGGCGCGCCTTGGGGTAGGCGCGCCCCACCCTCGTGGACAGGTGGGCCCCTCTGGTGAACTTCTTCCGCTGGATATTTTTATTATTTCCAAAATGACTTTCGTGGAGTTTCAGGACTTTTGGAGTTGTGCGAATAGGTCTCTAATATTTGCTCTTTTTCCACCCTGAATTCCAAATGCCGCATTCTCCTCCTTATGTAAACCTTGTAAAATAAGAGAGAATAGGCATAAGTATTGTGAAATAACATGTAATAACAGCCCATAATGCAATAAATATTGATATAAAAGGATGCAAAATGGACGTATCAACTCCCCCAAGCTTAGATCTCGCTTGTCCTCAAGCGAAAGCCGATAACGATAAATATGTCCCCATGTTTAGAGGTAGAGGTGTCGATAAAAATAAAATACGGACATGAAGGCATCATGATTATTCTCATAACAACAACATATATAGATATTGTCATATGATTTCTAATGCTCAAGTAATAAACTATTCACAATGCAAAAGTACGAATCATAAACTTTATTGAGAACCAACAAACTATAATATCAGTCATTGAAGCAATTGAAATTTATCATAACATCAGAAAGAGTCTATGTCAGAGCTTAATAGCAAGTCCACATACTCAACTATCATTTAGTATTCCATAATTGCTAACACTCACGCGATACTTGTGGTTATGGAGTTTTAATCGTACACAGAGAAAGATAGGGTCTTATAGTTTCGCCTCCCAACCTTTTACCTCAAGGGTAATGTCAACAATAATAACTCATGCTCCTCTAAATCCAATCAGATATATTTATCTGGATCTTTCCAACATATTGTGCTTGCCAAAGGATAAAATGAAAAAGGAAAGGTGAAGATCACCATGACTCTCGCATAAGGTAGAAGATAATAATAAAAGATAGGCCCTTCGCAGAGGGAAGCAGAGGTTGCCATGCGCTTTTATGGTTGGATGCACAAAATCTTAATGCGAAAGAACGTCACTTTATATTGCCACATGTGATATGAACCTTTATTATGCAGTCTGTCGCTTTTATTACTTCCACATCACAAGATCGTATAAAGCTTATTTCTCCCACACCAATCAATCATACATATTTAGAGCAAATTTTATTGCTTTGCAGCGATGACAACTTACTTGAAGGATCTTACTCAATCCATAGGTAGATATGGTGGACTCTCATGGCAAAACTGGTTTAAGGGTTTTTGGAAGCACAAGTAGTATCTCTACTTGGTGCTGAGAATTTGGCTAGCATTAGGGGGAAAGGCAAGCTCAACATGTTAGAGGATCCATGACAACATACTTTATCTCACACATAAGAAAACATAAATCATTATGTTGTCTTCCTTGTCCAACATCAACTCTTTAGCATGTCATATTTTAATGAGTGCTCCCAATCATAAAAGATGTCAATAATAGTATATTTATATATGAAACCTCTCTTTCCTTATTACTTCCTATTAATTGCAACGATGACCAAATCTATGTCTGCCAACTCCCAACAACTTTTAATCATCATACTCTTTTTATGTGAAGTCATTACTCTTAATAAGATCAATATGAACTCTTTGTTTCTTTTCATTCTTTTTCTTTATTCTTTTATTCACTCAAGATCATGGCAAAATAATCAAGCCCTTGACTCAACACTAATATTTATTATATATAACTCACGGACTCGATTACATACAGGGATCATAAAGCAAAACTCAAAACTAGATCATGCCATAGACTTTATTCTACTAGATCAAGATACTACTAATAGGATCGAACTAAGAAAAACAGTAAAGATAGGAGTGTGATGGTGATACGATACCGGGGCACCTCCCCCAAGCTTGGCAGTTTCCAAGGGAAGTGCCCATACCCATGTGATTATGTCTCCTTCTTTGTTGTTGGTGTAATATTCTTGGCGATGATTCCTCTCAGGATACGATTCTCCTCCTCGAGCTTGTTGACTTGCTGCTTGAGGTCCATTATTTCCTTACGAAGCTTTCTTGTAATGGCTAAAGCTCCTTGCACCCAAGGGTGTTTCATAGCTGCGGGAGAACAAGTGACACTCCTTTTCATATTTTCATAAGACATAAATCTGACATTGGAAGGGATAACCGAGTTTGGAATAGCTGAGCTCTGTAGTTCCCCCATCGTGAACCTAGCTCGGAAGCGAGAAGTGACTTATTGATCCTCTAGGGCATCTACCCTCATCAAGTCAGCCTCCATTTCTTCCTCCGTCACTGGCCTAAAGTGGTCTGCGTCGCTGTTTGCACTTGGTTCCGATGTCGGATGAGACACCCGGCTCTCCCCGACTGACTCTTGAGAAGACATCTTGCTCTAATCTGCAGCAGCAACAACTCGAAACAAAAACAAAGGATATTCACGTGATACGGGAGTCAAAACCTTCGGGAGAAAATATAATGAATTTTTATCGGCCAAAATACGTAACGTGCAAGAAAACGGAGTCCGGAAGGCACACGAGGTACCCACGAGGTAGGGGGCGCGCCCTCCACCCTCGTGGAGCCCTAGTGTCCTTCCCGGACTGCTACTTATTTTTCTATTTTGCTAAATATTCCAAAACGGAGAAATATTGCCATAAAAATTGTTTTGGAGTCGGTTTACTTACCGTACCACCTACCCTTTTTGGAGTCTAAAACGTTCTGGAAAGTGTCCCTTATGTATTCCTCCGGGGTTACGGTTTCAATAATATCGGTTTCAACATTTATGGGATTACCTAAGATATAGTGTTTGATTCTTTGACCGTTCACCACCTTCGGATTTGTGCCTTGGAAGTTGTTGATTTTTATGGGACCGGAACGATAGACCTCCTCGATGACGTAGGGGCCTTCCCATTTGGAGAGAAGTTTTCCTACAAAAAATCTTAAACGAGAGTTGTATAGCAATACATAATCACCTACATTAAACTCACGCTTTTGTATCCTTTTGTCATGCCATCTTTTAACTTTTTCTTTAAACAACTTGGCATTTTCATAAGCTTGGGTTCTCCATTCATCAAGTGAGCAAATATCATATAACCTCTTCTCACCGGCAAGTTTGAAATCATAGTTGAGCTCTTTAATAGCCCAATATGCCTTATGTTCTAGTTCGAGAGGTAAGTGACATGCTTTTCCATAAACCATTTTATACGGAGACATACCCATAGGAGTTTTATATGCAGTTCTATAGGCCCATAATGCATCATCAAGTTTCTTGGACCAATTCTTTCTAGACCTATTGACAGTCTTTTGCAAAATTAATTTGAGCTCTCTATTACTCAATTCTACTTGACCACTAGACTATGGGTGATAAGGAGATGCAATTCTATGATTAACGTCATACTTAGCAAGCATTTTACGGAAAGCACCATGAATAAAATGTGAACCACCATCAGTCATTAAATATCTAGGGACTCCAAACCTCGGAAAAATAACTTCCTTAAGCATTTTAATAGAAGTGTTATGATCAGCACTACTAGTTGGAATAGCTTCTACCCACTTAGTAACATAATCAACAGCAACTAAAATATGTGTATATCCATTAGAGGTAGGTAAAGGTCCCATATAATCAAAGCCCCAAACATCAAATGGTTCAATAACAAGTGAATAATTCATAGGCATTTCTTGATGTCTACTAATATTACCAATTCTTTGACTTTCATCACAAGATAGGACAAACTTACGGGCATCCTTGAAGAGAGTAGGCCAATAAAAACCGGATTGCAGTACCTTATGTGCAGTTCTATCTCCCGCGTGGTGTCCTCCATAAGCTTCAGAGTGACACTTGCGTAGGATCTATTCCTGTTCATGCGCAGGTACACAATGTCTAATAACACCATCTACTCCTTTATAAAGATGTGGGTCATCCCAAAAGTAATGTCTCAAATCATAGAAAAACTTTTTCTTTTGCTGGTATGTGAAGCTAGGTGGTATGAATTTAGCAACAATGTAATTAGCATAATCAGCATACCATGGAGTACTGCGAGAAGTACTTATAACATTTAATTGCTCATCAAGAAAGCTATCATCTATAGGTAGTGGGTCATCAAGAACATTTTCTAACCTAGACAAGTTGTCTGCAACGGGGTTCTCAGCTCCCTTTCTATCAACAATATGCAAATCAAATTCTTGTAGCAAGAGAACCCATCTAATAAGTCTAGGTTTAGCATCTTTCTTTTCCATCAGGTATTTAATAACAGCATGATAAGTGTGAATAGTTACTTTAGAATCAACAATATAAGGTCTGAACTTATCACAAGCAAATACAACTGCTAAGAATTCCTTTTCAGTAGTAGCATAGTTTCTTTGAGCATTGTCTAAAGTTTTACTAGCATAATGGATAACATTTAATTTCTTATCAACTCTTTGCCCTAGAACAACACCTATAGCATAATCACTAGCATCACACATAATTTCAAACGGTAAATTCCAATCAGGTGGCTGAACAATAGGTGTAGCGATCAATGCTTTCTTAAGTATTTCAAATGCTTCTACACAATCATCATCAAAGACAAATGGTATATCTTTTTCTAATAAATTAGTCAGAGGCCGAGAAATTTTTGAGAAGTCCTTAATGAACCTCCTATAAAATCCGGCATGACCAAAGGAAACTTCATATACCTTTGATGTCCTTGGGACATGGCATCTTTTCAATAGCATCAACCTTGGCTTTATCAACTTCAATACCTCTTTCAGAAACTTTATGCCCCAAGACAATACCTTCATTAACCATCAAGTGACACTTTTCCCAATTCAAGACAAGATTAGTTTCTTCACATCTCTGCAAAACTTGATCAAGATTGCTCAAGCAATAATCAAAAGAGGATCCATAGACGGAAAAGTCATCCATGAAAATCTCACAAATCTTTTCACAAAAGTCAGAGAATATAGCCATCATGCATCTTTGAAAGGTAGCATGTGCATTACATAAACCAAAAGGCATACGTCTATAAGCAAAAGTACCAAAAGGGCATGTAAAAGTATTCTTTGATTGATCTTTAGCCGACACAGGTATTTGAGAGAATCCATAATAACCATCCAGAAAGCAATAGTGTGTATGTTTGCATAATCTTTCTAGCATCTGATTGATAAAAGGTAAGGGGTAATGATCTTTCTTAGTAGCCTTATTTAATTTGCAGAAATCAATTACCATCCTATAACCTCTAATAATTCTCTGTGGAATCAATTCATCTTTATCATTAGGAACGACAGTAATACCTCCCTTCTTAGGGACACAATGAACAGGACTTACCCATTGACTATCAGCAACGGGATAAATTATACCTTCTTCGAGAAGCTTTAGTATTTCTTTTCTTACCACTTCTTTCATTGTTAGGATTTAGACGTCGTTGAGGATCGCGAACTGGTTTGGCATCTTCTTCCAAATTTATTTTATGTTGACATAGAGTGGGACTAATGCCCTCAAGATCATCGAGAGTATATCCAATAGCAGCACGGTGCTTCTTCAGAGTTTTCAATAATCTCTCTTCTTCATGCTCTGAAAGGTAAGCACTAATAATAACAAGATTTAAGATTATCAGGCAACGGTTTAAGCTCGAACAGGGGATCACCCTTGGGTGGAGGAGGATCCCCTAGGATTTCAACAGGAAAATTGTGTTTCAGAATAGGTTCCTGTTTAAAGAATACTTCATCTATTTCCCTTCTTTCATTCATAAACATATCATTTTCATGGTATAGAAAATATTGTTCTAAAGGATCACTAGGAGGTACGGCAATAGAAGCAAGACCAATAATTTCATCCTTACTAGGCAATTCTTCTTCACGGTATTGTTTACTAAATTTAGAGAAATTAAACTCATGAATCATATCATCCAAGCCAATAGTAACAACATTCTTTTCGCAGTCTATCTTAGCATTAACAGTATTCAAGAAGGGTCTACCAAATATAATGGGACAAAAGCTATCTTGTGGGGAACCAAGAACAAGAAAATCAGCAGGATATTTAGTTTTCCCACACAAGACTTCAACATCTCTAACAATTCCCACTGCTGATATAGTATCTCTATTGGCAAGTTTAATTGTGACATCAATATCTTCTAACTCAGCAGGTGCAATTTCATGCTTAATTTCTTCATATAAGGTAATGGGTATAAGACTAGCACTAGCACCCATATCACATAAGCCATGATAACAATGATCTCCTATTTTAACAGAAATAACAGGAACGCCTACCACAGGTCTATGTTTATCTTTAGCACAAGGTTTGTCAATTCTGGCAGTTTCACCGCAGAACTGAATAACATGCCCATCAATATTATCAGACAAGAGATCTTTAACAATAGCAATATTAGGTTCTACTTTAACTTGCTCAGGAGGTGTATAAGTTCTAATATTGCTTTTATGAACCACAGTTGAAGCTTTAGCATGATCCTTTATTCTAACAGGGAAAGGTGGTTTCTCAACATAAGAAGTAGGAACAATAGGAACATTATAAGTGACAATCTTTTCTTCAACTTTAATAGGTGCAGCTACTTTTACTTCTATGGGAGGATGATATTTAAACCACTTCTCCTTAGGGAGAACAACATAAGTAGCAAAAGATTCACAGAAAGAAGCTACTATCTCAGAGTCAAGTCCATATTTAGTGCTAAATTTACGGAAAATATCGGTATCCATAAAAGATTTATATCAAACTTAGGTGTCATACCTGACTCCTTACCTTCGTCGAGATCCCAATCTTCAGAGTTGCGTTTAATTCTATCCAATAAATTCCATTTGAATTCAATTGTCTTCATCATAAAAGAGCCAACACAAGAAATATCGAGCATGGTTTGATTATTATGAGAAAGGCGAGCATAAACACTTTGAAGAATTATTTCTCTTGGGAGCTCATGATTGGGGCATGAATATAACATTGATTTAAGCCTCCCCCAAGCTTGAGCGATGCTTTCTCCTTCGCGAGTCCAACAATTATATATATAATTGCGATCACGATGAACAAGATGCATAGGATAATATTTTTGATGAAATTCCAGCTTCATTCGTTTATAGTTCCATGATCCCGTATCATCACATAGCCTATACCATGTCGATGCATCTCCCTTCAAAGATAAAGAGAAGACCTTCTTCTCAACAACATCATCGGGTATACCCGCAAGCTTAAATAATCCACAAACTTCATCCACATAGAGTAGATGTTCATGAGGATGCTTTGTTCCATCTCCTATGAAAGCATTAGCTAGCAGTTTTTCCATCATACCCGAAGGAACTTCAAAGGGAATAATTTCATTTTCAATAGGTTCAGTAGGTTGAGGAGAAACTCTTTGCTCTACTGGTCAGGGTGAAGATACCCCGAACAAGCCCCTCAGAGGATTACTTTCCATAGTAACAAGTGACAGTAAATTTCAGCACACTATATAAATTTTTCCTTACCAAATTCCACCTACCAAAGGCGCTTCACTCCCCGGCAACGGCGCAAGAAAAGAGTCTTGATGACCCAAAAGTATAGGGGATCTATCGTAGTCCTTTCGATAAGTAAGAGTGTCGAACCCAACGAGGAGCAGAAGGAAATGATAAGCGGTTTTCAGCAAGGTATTTGCTGCAAGTACTGAAATAAGTGGTAACAGATAGTTTTATGATAAGATAATTTGTAACGAGCAACAAGTAACAAAATTAAAAAAAGTGCAGCAAGGTGGCCCAATCCTTTTTGTAGCAAAGGACAAGCCTGGACAAACTCTTATATAAGGGAAAGTGCTCCCGAGGACACATGGGAATATCGTCATGCTAGTTTTCATCACGTTCATATGATTCGCGTTCGGTACTTTGATAATTTGATATGTGGGTGGACCAGTGCTTGGGTGTTGTTCTTACTTGAACAAGCATCCCACTTATGATTAACCTCTATTGCAAGCATCCGCAACTACAACAAAAGTATTAAGGTAAACCTAACCATAGCAAGAAACATATGGATCCAAATCAGCCCCTTACGAAGCAACGCATAAACTAGGGTTTAAACTTCTGTCACTCTAGCAACCCATCATCTACTTATTACTTCCCAATGCCTTCCTCTAGGCCCAAATAATGGTGAAGTGTTATGTAGTCGACGTTCACATAACACCACTAGAGGCTAGACAACATACATCTCATCAAAATATCGAACGAATACCAAATTCACATGACTACTAATAGCAAGACTTCTCCCATGTCCTCAGGAACAAATGTAACTACCCACAAAGCATATTCATGTTCATAATCAGAGAGGTATTAATATGCATAAAGGATCTGAACATATGATCTTCCACCAAGTAAACCAACTAGCATCAACTACAAGGAGTAATCAACACTACTAGCAACCTACTAGCACCAATACCGGACTTGGAGACAAGAATTGGATACAAGAGATGAACTAGGGTTTTGAGATGAGATGGTTTTGGTGAAGATGTTGATGGAGATTGCCCTCTCCCGATGAGAGGAGCGTTGGTGATGACGATGGCGATGATTTCCCCCTCCCGGAGGGAAGTGTCCCCGGCAGAACTGCTCTGCCGGAGCCCTAGATTGGTTCCGCCAAGGTTCCGCCTCGTGGCGGCGGAGTCTCGTCCCGAAAGGTTGCTTATGATTTTTTTTCTCATCGAAAGACCTCATATAGCAGAAGATGGGCATCGGAGAGTGAGGGAGTCCTGGATTAGGGGGTGTCCGGATAGCCGGACTATAACCTTCGACCGGACTCCTGGACTATGAAGATACAAGATTGAAGACCTCGTCCCGTGTCCGGAAGGGACTTTCCTTGGCGTGGAAGGCAAGCTTGGTGATATGGATATGTAGATCTCCTACCATTGTAACCGACTCTGTGTAACCCTAGCCCTCTCCAGTGTCTATATAAACCGGAGGGTTTTAGTCCGTAGGACGAACAACAATCATACCATAGGCTAGCTTCTAGTGTTTAGCCTCCTTGATCTCGTGGTAGATCTACTCTTGTACTACCCATATATCAATATTAATCAAGCAGGAGTAGGGTTTTACCTCCATCGAGAGGGCCCGAACCTGGGTAAAAACATCGTGTCCCTTGTCTCCTGTTACCATCCGCCTAGACGCACAGTTCGGGACCCCCTACCCAAGATCCGCCGGTTTTGACACCGACATTGGTGCTTTCATTGAGAGTTCCTCTATGTCGTCACTTTTAGCCCCGATGGCTCCTCCGATCATCAACAACGACGCGGTCTAGGGTGAGACTTTTCTCCCGGAACATATTTTTGTATTCGGCGGCTTCGCACTGCGGGCCAATTCGCTTGGTCATCTGGAGCAGATCGAAAGCTACGCCCCTGGCCATCAGGTCAGATTTGGAAGTCTGAACTACAAGGCCGACATCCGCGGGGACTTGGTCTTCGACGGATTCGAGCCGCGATCGAGCACGCCGGACTGTCACGATGGGCATGATCTAGCTCTGCCGCCAAACAGTGCCCTGGAGGCCGCACCCGCATCAGCTCCGACCCTTAATTCGGAGCCAACTGCGCCAATCGAGGATATGTGGTTGGGCACCGCCTCGGGGGCTGCAATCTCTACGGCGATCGAGCCAAACACCAGTCCTATCCTATGCGAAGCCAGTGACTCCAAGGAGCCGGACTCCTCTCCGGACTCCGAGACCTCCGCGCCCCTGCCGATTGAATCCGATTGGGCGCCGATTATGGAGTTCACTGCCGCTGACATCTTTCAGCACTCGCCCTTCCGGGATATTCTGAATTCACTAAAGTCTCTCTCTTTATCAGGAGAGCCCTGGCCAGACTACGGTCAGCAAGGTTGGGATGCGGATGATGAAGAAATTCAAAGCCCACCCACCACCCACTTTGTAGCCACCGTCGATGATTTAACCGACATGCTCGACTTCGACTCCGAAGACATCGACGGTATGGACGCCGATGCAGGAGACGATCAAGAACCAGCGCCTATAGGGCACTGGAAAGCCACCTCGTCATATGACATATACATGGTGGACACCCCAAAAGAAGGCGATGGCGATGGAACAGCGGAGGATGACCCCTCCAAGAAACAGCCTAAGCGCCGGCGTCAGTGGCGCCGCTCTAAATCCCGCCAAAGCAAAAACGGTGATTCCGGCACGGGAGATAATAACACCACGGACAGTGCTGAAGACAATCACCTCCAGCAAGATTCAGCACAGGAGGATGGAGAGGCCAGCCCTCATGAGAGAGCGGCAGACAGAGAGGTCGAGGACGATAATTATATGCGTCCCTTCGAAGACGAGGCAAGCCTCGACAACGACAAATTTTTCGTGCCGGAGGATCCCGTCGAACAAGAGCGTTTCAAACGCAGGCTTATGGCCACGGCGAGCAGCCTCAAGAAAAAACAGCAACAACTTAGAGCTGATCAAGATTTGCTAGCCGACAGATGGACTGAAGTCCTCGCGGCCGAAGAGTATGAACTCGAACGCCCCTCCAAGACCTACCCAAAGCGCAGGTCGCTACCCGGATTTGAGGAGGAAGCACCCACATCACCAGCGCATGACGCGGTCGACCGGCCACCTCGTGGCCGCGACAGAGAGGCCTCTCGTCCCTCCACTCAAGCCGCACCCCGGCGCCGCTCAAAAAATATCAAGGCACGGGAAAACGCGTCAGACCTGCGAGATATATTGGAGGACAAGGCAAGGCAAACAAGATCGATCTACGGATCGCGTGGGCGCCCCACGGCTCGAGATGGTAATCGTCACGCCGGATACAGTAAATCCGTCCGGGCCGAACACAGTCGACAAAACTCGTTTGAGCTGCGTCGTGATATAGCCCAATACAGAGGCGCCGCACACCCACTATGCTTCACAGATGAAGTAATGGATCATCAAATCCCCGAGGGTTTCAAACCCGTGAACATCGAATCATACGATGGCACAACAGATCCTGCGGTATGGATCGAGGACTATCTCCTTCATATCCACATGGCCCGCGGTGATGACCTACACGCCATCAAATACCTCCCACTCAAGCTTAAAGGACCAGCTCGGCATTGGCTTAACAGCTTGCCAGCAGAATCAATTAGTTGTTGGGAGGACCTGGAAGCCGCATTCCTCAACAATTTCCAGGGCACCTATGTGCGACCACCAGACGCCGATGACCTAAGCCACATAATTCAGCAGCCAGAGGAATCGGCCAGACAATTCTGGACACGGCTCCTAACCAAGAAGAATCAAATCGTTGACTGTCCGGACGCAGAGGCCTTAGCAGGTTTCAAGCATAATATCCGTGACGAGTGGCTTGCACGGCACCTAGGACAGGAAAAGCCAAAATCTATGGCAGCCCTCACGACACTTATGACCCGCTTTTGCGCGGGAGAAGATAGCTGGCTAGCTCGCAGTAATAACATGACCAAGAGCCCTGGTAATTCGGATACCAAGGACAGCAGTGGCAGGTCACGTCGCAACAAGCAAAAGTGCCGCATTAACGGCGATAATGCTGAGGATACGGCAGTTAATGCCGGATTTAGAGGCTATAAACCCGGTCAGCGGAAAAAGCCATTCAAAAGAAATACTCCGGGCCCGTCCAGTTTGGACCGAATACTCGGCCGCTCGTGCCAGATACATGGCACCCCCGAAAAGCCAGCCAATCACACCAATAGGGATTGTTGGGTGTTCAAGCAGGCAGGAAAGTTAAATGCCGAAAATAGAGACAAGGGGCTGCATAGCGACGACGAGGAGGAGCCCCGGCCGCCAAATAATAGTGGACAAAAGGGCTTCCCCCCACAAGTGCGGACGGTGAACATGATATACGCAACCCACATCCCCAAGAGGGAACGGAAGCGTGCGCTAAGGGACGTATACGCGATGGAGCCAGTCGCCCCAAAGTTCAACCCATGGTCCTCCTGCCCGATCACTTTTGATCGAAGGGACCACCCCACTAGCATCCATCATGGCGGATTCGCCGCATTGGTTCTAGACCCAATTATTGACGGATTTCACCTCACTAGAGTCCTTATGGACGGCGGCAGCAGCCTGAACCTGCTTTACCAGGATACAGTGCGGAAAATGGGCATCGATCCCTGGAGGATTAAACCCACTAAAACGACCTTTAAAGGCGTCATACCAGGTGTAGAGGCCAACTGTACAGGCTCAATCACACTTGAAGTGGTCTCCGGATGTTCGGATAATTTCCGAAGCGAGGAGTTAATCTTCGACATAGTCCCGTTCCGCAATGGCTATCATGCACTGCTCGGGCGAACCGCATTTGCCAAGTTCAATGTGGTACCTTTATACGCATACCTTAAGCTCAAGATGCCAGGCCCTCGAGGAGTCATTACGGTCAATGGAAACACCGAACGCTCTCTCTGAACGGAGGAGCACACGGCGGCTCTCGCAGCAGAAGTATAAGGCAGCCTCTCAAGGCAATTCTCCAGTCCGGCCATTAAACGTCCGGACACCATCAAGCGAGCCCGGAGTAACCTACAACAAGACCATCTGGCACGTTCCGAGCAAGCATAGCAATGCGGCCCCAACCCCAGCCCTCGCGAAATTGCAAAACCAGTGCTTCGCGTACATAACTACGCCCTGGAAATACCATGGGCACAGGGGGAGGGGCACCATCACGGCACGCCCGAAACACGGCTTAAAACGCACTAGGGGCTGCCGATTTCTTCATTTTCTCTTACTTTCAGGACTCCATTCTTCGGAAGGCCTAGCCGGCAGTACAATTGCCGCAAAAACGATGCAAGAGCCAGGGAAGCAGAAAGCTACGCCGCACTATGGAACTCTCAGGTGGTCTCTATAACGAGGAGTATACCTGCTTCGCATGCAATTCCGCAGCTCGCCCCTGGAAAGGACATGTTAAATAGTCCCATCTTTTGCTTATTGCACTATTTGTATCGTTCTGCTCTGATCGCAGCTTTTTTAAATAAACAATGCATAGCTTTTGTCTATTATTGCATTACTCTTTTTTTACAAATATATGTTCATTAATGACATGTTGCACCCGTACACTTTGGTACGGCCAATACACCAGGGGCTTAAGTACCCCACAACACGGTGTGAGAAGTCCGAACACTTTCACAAGTGCGGCACCCCGAACTTATAGCATTATATGCATTGGCTCCGAATCACGTCTTGGGTCAATAGTTGGGTTTGCCCGGCTCCTATGTTTTGGTACCTTACGTTCCGCTATATCGGCTAAGGTAGCACTAGGAGAACTACTGCGATTGTGCCCCAGTTGAGCTGGGTTAAGCACCTCAGTAGAGAAATCTAAAACTGACCGTCATGATGAGGCGAGAGTTGGTCGCTGTTCGAGAGGTTTTCGAGTCCTCAAAGACTTATGCCGCTTAGAGCGAGGAGTCGGCTTTGTCCGGCCTAGGCGCGGATAGCGCCCGAACTCGGTCTTCCGAACACTAGGGGCTTCGCCGAAATTTAAAATTATAGAATTCTATGGCTAAGTGAGAGTGTTCAAGCATTATAGTCCGATTGCCTTGTTCGTTGTGTTGAGCGCCTCCCTCGAAGGACCCAAGAATGGGAAAAGGAGCGCTCATGTTTATCCCGAACACCCCAGCACTCGCGGCATGGGGGCAGAAGCCGACGACTCGCCATCTCTTAGATTTTATAAACGGCCGCACAGAAGGTAATATTTTAAATTCAAAAGGCATTGCTTAGCGCACATGAGCAAGTTTTCAGCGCACAGGACAAAATGAGCGAGTTTACTCAAAAATTACATCCCTGGAACATTCATCCGCCATAAGGCGGGCACCCTTCAGAAGGCCCTCATAATACATCTCGGGATTGCGATGCTCTTTGCCCGGCGGTGTCCCGTCCTTCACAAGCTTCTCAGCATCCAACTTGCCCAAGTGCACCTTCGCACGGGCAAGCGCCCTACGGGCACCCTCGATGCATACGGAGCGCTTGATGACCTCGAGCCTTGGACAGGCCTCCACCAGCCGCCTCACCAGCCCGAAGTAGCTCCCAGGCAGGGCCTCTCCGGGCCACAGCCGAACTATGAAGCCCTTCATGGCTTGTTCGGCCGCCTTGTGGAGCTCGACCAGCTGTTTCAGCTGGTCGCTCAAGGGCACAGGGTGTCCGGCCTCAGCATACTGAGACCAGAACACCTTCTCCGTCGAGCTGCCCTCTTCGGCTCGGTAGAATGCGGCGGCATCGGATACGCTGCGGGGCAAGTCTGCGAATGCTCCTGGAGAGCTCTGGATTCGGGTAAGTAACAAGTAATTCCTTTTTACGTGCTTGCTTTGCATAAAGAATGCCTTACCCGCCGCTATCCTTTTTATTGCCTCCACCTCCTGGAGAGCCTTCTGGGCTTCGGCCTTGGCAGACTTGGCATCTTCAATGGCCGCCGCGAGCTCGGACTCTCGCGTCTTCGAGTCAAGCTCCAAACTCTCATGTTTTTTCATGAGAGCCTGGAGCTCTTGTCGCATCTCGCCAACCTGCGTATCATGCTTCTCCCCCTCGGTGCGCTCCGTGGCCGCCCTGTTGACATGGTTTTTGACCAAAACAAAATAGAGTGCAAATACTGTACCAAAAGTTAGATAAATGCAAAAGGCAAAAATCCATTGCTGAATGTTGATATTACAGACATAAAAACGAGCCGGTAATTATAAAATGTGACAGGAAAAATAATCATCATTAAGTTGTTGTCCTAAGGAAATTATAGAGGACAGATAGCTTGCGTACATGTACCGTCACCGACGGATTCTAATGTCAACATAAAATCCCGGCATCTTAGACGGACGCCGGTATTGGCAAAATATAACACGTATAAGCACGTCCCCACCAAAATGTCATTGTGAATTAACTAAATTTATAGGAAATATAATCTAAAGCCAATAATAACATTGAGTCATTGGATAACACGTGCCTACGTACATACACGTATAAGCTATACGTACATGACATAGCCTATATAATCCAATACATAATTGATTTCCTGATCAATGCATAGACATGCATGCATGTGTATTAGGTTCTCCAACTAAATCAAGAGGCCCATACGTGTGTTAGTCCAAGCCATGCCTGCATGCAATTAAAGCTTAAAATAATTAGGCTCAATGGGCCCAAGACCTACACATTGTAAAAAACTTGGCCTAATTAAGCCCATATTGGCTGATGGGACCTTGCCGGTTAATTAGCAATAAAGAAATAAGAGAAAGAAAAGGAGCATCCCATGTTCCCACGATCCACGATCCCACGTACACAGAACGTGGGCAGGCGAGCGTGGCAGCGATCCAAAAATCAGCGCTAGCTCCAGCCCCCCCCTATAAATACCTCCTCGCTCAGCATACACAAGGGTCGCTCGTTTTCTCATCCACACGCCGCCCCTGTTGCTGCTCGCTCATCATTCACCAAGCCACCGCTCACTCAATCGCCTGCCCATCACTCACGCATATACATATGCTGCAACACCGCTAGCTTCGTCGCCGCCGGCCGTCCGCTCGCCGTCATCGCCGCCGGCCGTCCGTCTCGTCGTTGTCGTCGTCGTCGTGCCGCTCCTCGTCGGCCACACACGTCGTCGACCGTTCATCGTCCGCGCCCTCATCATCGACGTCGCCGGCTGCATATCATCTGCACCGCCCACAAGCTGCTACACGTCGGCGTTGCTCATCCACATCATCACTTCACGCGTGCGGGAGGAAAGCCAATGCAAGGTTAGAATTCGTGGCTACCTCCTGACGCGTTCCTGTTGCATCATATGTCTCAAACAGTAGTGGTGTTATACGTTGCTCCATATGGCACATCTTGTTTGGTCTCACGGGATCTAGCATCCTTTGTTGATACAAACCAAGATTAAATTAAGTCAATCTTATTTTGGACTCATGGTGATCTTGCATCCCATGTTGATACAATTCAAGACTAAAATATATCCATAAATGATGTTTTAGTTGCACCGTACACCTCATATATGTTCGGTTCTTCCCAATTAATTTTCTCTTGTCCTGGTCTCATGGAGATCTTGCATCCCATGTTGATACAATTCAAGAATAAAAATATGCCCAGTCTTAGTTTGGTCTCATGGTGATCTTGCATCTCCATGTTGATACAAGTCATGACCACAAATTATGCTCATCTTGTTTTGGTCTCATGGCGATCTTGCACCCCCCCATGTTGATACAACTCAAGAACAAATGAAATTCTTATTGTTTTGGTCTTATGGTGATCTTGCATCCCATATTGATACAACTCAACAAGTGAATTATGTTCATCTTGTTTTGGTCGCATGGTGATCTTCCATCCCCATGTTGATATAACTCAAGACCAAATTACATCCATCTTATTTGGTCTTATGGTGGTCTTGCATCCCATGTTGATACAAATCAAGAACAGAAACAAATTAAGTTATTTGATAGATAATTTTTCTATTGATTTGCACTAGGCAAAACATAGTGCGCTCGCAATATGGAAAAGTCCTAAATAAATTTGACGATAATATATATAGAGAGTTTAGCCCTATATAGCTAAACTTGAACCGACAGTTGTCATAGACTTTGTCATGTCCATGCAAAATATGAGTACAGTTTATGATATGTTGGTGATAATACAAGTAAGAAGAAATCAACATACCTCATTTGGTTATGCTACGCATGGGCACGATGTTGCTACATGATGCTAGTACTAATACAAGTGAAGTGAAACTTGATAAATACTCTCATGCACTTGAAATGCAAAATCACGTAAATGCTCGACCAGTTTCGCTTAGTCACATGTCCGTATATGATATGTTTTAGACTATAGGAAAACTGCATGTAGGAAATTAACGCACATGTCATAAAATAATCCCTCATACGGATTAGAACTACTCCGACGCCGTTAGAGTACAAATTAGGGTCACATATACAAACCACTCCAACAACTATGAGTATAAACTACGGTGCAAATATCACAAAATAGGACGACAACTCTCACTTGGCGATATATAAACAAATTGCCACAAAATAGTAAGTGGTGTTATATCTACCAACAAAATGTCTCCAAAGTAGACTAGATGGATAAAATAAGTGGACATGTGGTATGTAGCTAATTCTATAGTAAGCGGCATACATCCACTCAACTAAAAGATGTTAATGGTCCCTTCATATGGACGTACATATGACCAGAGTCATAATCTGGGTTTGCTTGCACTAGAAATATTGTAGTGCATTTGCATACCAAACCAAATCAAATGATTTCTTCTTAGAAAATACATATATCTAGCTTACTCCAAAACAAAGTGAAGTTAGATCATGCATGCCCCATATGGCATGCAAATATTTCAAAAGCATAGATGTCATCTACTCATTATAAAAGAGAGTACTACATACATCCGTTAGTACTAAAACAAATATGATAAGTGAAAATACCCTGCATGTACAAGTTACGTGCATGATTTTATGGCCCATATACATGCATCATGTTTGAAACTTCACTTTGTCGATTGATTAACCATTATGATATATACATGATCAAGGTATATGTATGGGTTAATTGATCAGGAAAATCAAATATGTATGTTGACACTATGTACTACCAATATTAGTACAAATGGCATAAGATAGAATATAACTTCTAAAACAGGTCATATGCTGCAAATAAGAAACCATTACACCTGATAGCATCAACAAACTTCAAGGCTCCCCCGAGCACGCAGGGCGTCGACGATAGCGAGGAGGACTAATCTTGTAGCATATTGTAATAGGAATGTGATGTAATCCTATGTAATAGAAATGTTGGAATTCTTAATCAGGGGTTTTCTCTTCGGAGATGTAATTAACAGAATTTTTATGTAAATGTAAGAGTTCTGGAAATAAAGTACCTGCAATGTTTGATCCTATTTTTGTTGTATGCATTTATGCACTTAATTTATTAATTCTGTATCAATGACGTGGACGCGTATTCTCACGCCTGCCATTTTTCCCGTCATCACGCCCTCTTCTCGGCCTCGGACAACGCTTGCTTAAGGGTCGCCACCTCAGTTGTGGCCCCTACAATAGCCACGTTAATCATGTCACTTTTCGCAATTGCACCTTTTACATATTTAAATAAAGTATCTCTTACCTTCCTTCTCCTCGAGCCGTTGCTTGGCTAGGCCGAGCTCTCGCTCGGACCGCTCGAGGTTCTACTTCAGCGTGCCCACCTCCGCAGTCAGTGCGGCAGATGCTAGCAGCGAAGCCTGCATACGCATATTGACTTACTTTTGTTAGACTCCTGCGATTGTTATTAGATCCTCTATTCGGCTTTTCTTTCCGAACGCCAAACAGAGCATCAGGGGCTACTGTCTATGCGGTAATATTTTTACATATTTTTTTACATACCTCAAAGCCTGTTAGAAGGCTGGCACATGCTTCAGTCAGTCCGTTCTTGGCGGACTGAACCTTCTGGATCACCGCACTCATAATAGTGCGGTGCTCCTTGTCGATAGAGGCGCCGTTAAGCACTTCCAGCAAATTGTCCGGTGCCTCCGGTTGGACGGAGGTCACCGGCTCGGTAGGCTTGCTCCTCTTGGAAGGAGGCTGCCTACCGGAGTCCGGAACCGTTGAAGGTTCCGGCGTGGAATCCGGCTCAAGGCCAGACTCGGAGCCCATGGGGGTTTTATCCCCTTTACGCTTGGAGTCCGGGAGGTCGCCTTGCGGCGCCGCCAGGACCACCTCCTCCTGGCTTGGAACCTGTACGGACAGCACCTCGGCTTCGTCCGTAGGGCGGGGGGAGGTAGCGGACGGAAGTGAATTCACGTCCGACGAATCTAGGGAGCCGCTCGACGACTCGTCGAGCCCGGCCCGGGCTGGACTGCATAGTCATATTCGGCGTAAGAAGGAGCTGTGCAAGAAAGGAACACTACGAATTGCTCTGGTGTCCGAATACTTATGATTTTGCCAGGGGCTTGGCCCTGTGCGGCCACTCCTCTTCGCCGTCGTCGGCGTTGGTGGAGTAGTCGGGAGGAAGGGTCTTCCCCCTCTTGGACCCTTCGGCCTCCCCCGTTGGGGCGGCCTTCCTTTTCTTTCCTCCCCCCGCTGGAGGGGGAGAGGTTTCTTCTTCCTCCTCCTCGTCTTCACGGGAGGAGTGCGTCTCGGAGTCGTCGGATGATGAATCCGACACCTCCAGGCGCCAGGCACTCTTTCGAGTCCCCGCGGCCTTCTTCTTGGCCTTCTTCTCCGGCACCATGTAGGGCGCCGGAACCAGCAGCTTCGCCAAGCGAGCATCGGCTGGGTCTTCGGGCAAAGGAGCCGGACAGTTGATCTGTCCGGACTTCACCTGCCAACCCTGTCAAAGGTAAGGGAGCTTAGATGCTGCGTGCTGAATCCGTGATCCTCGGTAGCGGATGCGGGAGCCTCGGCGCCCTTGAATAGTGCCTTCCAGGCATCTTCGTATGTCATGTCGAAGAGCCTGCTCAGAGTCCGGTGCTGCGCCGGGTCGAACTCCCACAGGTTGAAAGCCCGTCGTTGACACGAGAGGATCCGGCGGATGAGCATAACCTGGACTACGTTGAAAAGCTTGAGCTTCTTGTCCACCAGGGTTTGGATGCATGTTTGCAATCCAGTCACCTCTCCTTTTTCACCCCACGATAGGCCGGTCTCTTTCCAAGAGGCGAACCATTGTAACCGACTCTGTGTAACCCTAGCTGTAACGCCCTCGATGCGGCTATAACTCCCACGTGTCGAAGCACGACTTAGAGGCATAACCGCATTGAAAGCAATGTCGCAAGTGAGGTAATCTTCACACAACCCATGTAATACATAAGGGAAAGAGATACATAGTTGGCTTACGATGCCACTTCACACAATACATAAGTAAACATCCATCATTCAGATTACACTCAAGGTCCGACTACGGAACCAAAATAAAAGAAGATACCCCAAATGCTACACAGATCCCGATCGTCCCAACTGGCTCCACTCATCGATCATCGGGAAAAGACACATAGTAACGACCACGTTCCTCATCGAACTCCCACTTGAGCTCGGTTCGTCACCTGACCGCATCGCCGGCACTGAAACTGTTTTGGTAGAATCTGTGAGTCACGGGACTCAACAATCTCACACCACGAGATCAAGACTATTTAAGCTTATAGGAAGGACAGAGTTGTAAGGTGGAGCTGCAGCAGCGACTAGCATATATGGTGGCTACATTCGCAAAAGAGAGCGAGAAGAGAATCAAGGCACGGACGTGAAGCTAGTAGCGATCAAGAAGTGATCCTGAACTACTTACGCCAAACATAACTCCAACACGTGTTCACTTCCGGACTCACGAGAAGAGACCATCACGGTTACACACGCGTTGATGTGTATTTTAATTGAGGTCAACTTCGGGTTTTCTACAACCGGACATTAACAAATTCCCATCGCCTCATAACCGCAGCACGGCTTTCGAAAGATAATACCTGCAGGGTGTCCCAACTTAGCCCATTATAAGCTCTCACGGTCAACGAAGGATATTCTTCTACCGAAGACCCGATCAATCTCGGAATCCCGGACTACAAGACATTTCGACAGCAATAAAATAAGACCAGCAAGACCACCCGATCAGCCGACAAATCCCGATAGGAGCTGCACATATCTCGTTCTCGTGGCACACCGGATAAGCTAAGCGTCTGAGAACCGACGTAATCCAAGTTGCCAAGGAATGGTCCCAAGACGGTGCTCTAGTTTGGACCAACGTCAAGGAGCACCGCCCGGGTTTAAATAAAGATGACCCTCGGCTCGCGAAAACCGGGGAAAAAGGCTTAGGTGGCAAATGGTAAAACCAAAGTTGGGCCTTCTTGGAGGAGTCTTATTCAAAGCAAACTGTCAAGGGGTCCCATAAATCACCCAACCGTAAGGAACGCAAAATCAAGGAACATAACACCGGTATGACGGAAACTAGGGTGGCAAGAGTGGAACAAAACACTGCATAAGGCCGAGCCTTCCACCCTTTACCAAGTATATAGATGCATTAATTATAGCAGATATATTGTGATATCCCCAACAAGTAAATATTTTCCAAAAGGAACAACATCTCCATGTTCCAACAAGGAACAAACTTCAGCTTCACCGCAACTAGCAACGCTATAAGAGGGCTGAGCAAAGCGGTAACATAGCCAATCAACGGTTTGCTAGGAAAGGATGGTTAGGGCTGACATGGCAATATGGGTGGCATGATAAGCAAGTGATAGGCATCGCAGCATAGGCATAGCAAAAGAGCGAGCATCTAGCATAGCAAAGATAGAAGTGATTTCGAGGGTATGGTCATCTTGCTCGCAATGTTCTCGAGTTGTCGAAAGCTTGATCCTCGTAAGCGTTCTCAACAGGTTCCTCGTTCACGTACTCGTCTCCCGGCTCTACCCAAAGCAAGAACACAAACAAAGGAACCACAATAAATCACGGTGCAATGCACAAGCAACATGATGCAAAACATGGTATGATATGCAAGATGTGATATGCAATGCGCATGCGCGCTCCGGAAGGAAAATGATGAACTAGGCATCAACTTGGCAAACCAAGTATGCCGCTGGAAAGATGAGATGATTTCGGTTGAAATCGATATAAAGATCACCGGAATCGGATGCACGGTTTGCAAATGACAAGCAAAACAAGAACGGCACAAATCTGCCATTAACAGCATGATACCACTTAGCAAGCAACAAGAAATTAAGCTACTGCACCCAAACGTACCAACAAAGTATATGGCAGCGATCTACTCAAGATACTTGACAAAAGATGAACACTGAGCTACGGCTAAATCACACCATAACAGGTTCAAACAAGCATGGAAAAAGTGCAAAACATATCAGCTTCACAGACTTAGTGAAATTACTGAACATGGCAAAAACAGCATCAGGTAGCAATGTTCAGAGCAAGAAAACAACATGCTACACGAACTTATTATAGCAAAACAAGGCATGGCATGAATCTACTCAAAGCATAGAACAAAAGTCCCTTACTGACCATAAGCCAAAAAGTATCAGAAAATATAGTAACACCCATGTCAATATAGCAAGTTCCGTTAACAGATTCAGCAACAGGGCATGTCAAAAACAGATAACAAGTAGGCATGTTTAAGAGCTCAAAGCACTCACTACAGAGCCTTTCATGATAAACTAAGCATACATACATCAAGAAGACATGGCATAGAAGACATACATGGCAAGAAAAACATCATAGCATACACGGATCAACCACAACAACCTTGGCAAAATTGAATAACATGTAAACAATCTGCCAGGTTGCAATGTTTAGAGCTATCAAACAACATGCTACAGGAACTTATCATGGCAAACAAAGGCATGGCATGAATCTACTAATTGCATAGAACAAATGTCCTTTACTGACCATAAGCCAAAAATGATCAGAAGATATGATGGCACCCATGTAAACATAGCAAGTTATATTACAGATTCATACATGGCAGGAACAACGATAAGTAGACATGTTGGTGAGCTTGAACCACTCACCACAGAGCAATACATGGCATGGCAAGGCAATTAACAGTAAGAAGACATGGCATAGAAGATATACATGGCAAGAACAACATCATAGCATGCAAGGATCAACTACAACAACCTTGGCAAAATTGAATAACATGTAAACAACCTGCCATGAAACATTTTATAGCAAAAGTAGAGCTCGATTGACTCAAGCTATGGCACTCTATAATTGCAAAAAAAGGCATGGATGGATAGAGCATAACCATATGTTCAAAACATCCTTACTGAAGTATCTCAAAATATGCATGGATCTCTCGGTAGCATCAAGTTAACATGGCATCAAAATATCAGCTCAACAGAGCTGAAATCAGCAACATCAGGAAGCCTACTTTGCATTCTTGTGATAGTCACCACATAGATCACAAAAATACATGGCATACACCCCTGGAAATATGGCATGGCATATTACAAAACACATGTAGGACTCAAATTCATAGGATGCACACATCAATCATGGCAAAAATAACAAAAGTGCATGTTCTGTTAAGAAACAGAAACTAACATCACATAGCCCTCTTCTAACAGCATTTCGGGCATCAAGATGAGCTCAAATGAAAATGATGCAATGAGATTAAATGATCTACTCTTCGAGGCGAACATTTTGACATATTACACGCACGAAACGGAGCTACGGGTGCAGAGTTATTATGCGTTGAAAATGCCACAAAATAATCCCCGAAATAAAACTTAGACGAAATTTAGGGGGGGAAGAAGTCAACCCAGAGATCCGGATCGGGATCTCAGATCCGAGGCGGCGGTGGCGCGGCTCGCCGGAGCCCGGGCGGCCGGGGACGGCGACGGAGGAGGGGAGGCGGCGACGGGACGGGGCGGCCGGGTGCCGGTGGCCGGAGCGCCGGGCGGCGAGGCCTCGGCGCTGGCGGCGAGGCGGCGGCTCGGCGCCGCCGGTCGGGCGGCGGCGGGGCAGCCGGTCGGGCGCGACGGCGGCCGGCGGGCGCGCTGGCGCGCGGCAGCTGGGTCTGGCTGGGGAGGGCCGCTCATGGTTCAGGCGGCCGACGGCGGCGGATAGTGGCGCGTCCCGATTGGCCGGTGCGGCGGATTTTCGTCCGGCCGGACCGGACGTGTCCGGGCGCGAGGTAGGGAAGGCTAGGGTTTGTACCGCGATTTGGAATGGGGGTGTTTAAATAGGCATAGAGGGAGCTAGCGAGTCCAAATGAGGTGTAGTTTTCCCCACGATCGTGATCGAACGACGAAGAGCATGGAAGTGACTTAGATGGGTTATTGGACTATTTTGAAGGGGTGTTGGGCTGCAACTTAAAAGAGGCCTTTGCGAGAGTGCGGTTAACCGTTGGAGTACCATACGAGCTCCAAATGACCCGAAACTTGACCGGTGGTCTACCGGTGGTATACCAAGGCCACTTGACAAACCTTGGTCCATTCCGAGAACGTTTAGTACCCGCTCACGGAAAAACGTAAAAAGGGACGCCGGGGGACATAGGAGTGCCGGATTGCAAAACGGACAACGGGAAAAATGCTCGGAATCATGAGACGAACACGTATGCAAAAGCGATGCACATGATGACATGATATGAAATGCATGACATGGACAAAATGCAAAAAGAAGAAAAACCCAACCACGGAGGGAATAACATATCACAATGCCGAAAATGGCAAGAGTTGGAGTTACAAATATGGAAAGTTACTTCCGGGGTGTTACACTAGCCCTCTCCGGTGTCTATATAAACCGGAGGGTTTTAGTCCGTAGGACGAACAACAATCATACCATAGGCTAGCTTCTAGGGTTTAGCCTCCTTGATCTCGTGGTAGATCTACTCTTGTACTACCCATATCATCAATATTAATCAAGCAGGAGTAGGGTTTTACCTCCATCGAGAGGGCCCGAACCTGGGTAAAAACATTGTGTCCCTTGTCTCCTGTTACCATCCGCCTAGACGCACAGTTCAGGACCCCCTACCCGAGATCCGCCGGTTTTGACACCGACAGAGAGCCAATAGGGGGCCCACGAGGTAGGGGGCGCGCCCTGGGGGGTAGGGCGCGCCCCCACCCTCGTGGACAGGTGGGCCCCCTCTGGTGAAATTCTTCCGCTGGATATTTTTTATTATTTCCAAAAATGACTTTCGTGGAGTTTCAGGACTTTTGGAGTTGTGCGAATAGGTCTCTAATATTTGCTCCTTTTCCAAATTTCAATTCCAGGCCAGCATTCTCCTCCTTATGTAAACCTTGTAAAATAAGAGAGAATAGGCATAAGTATTGTGACATAACATGTAATAACAGCCCATAATGCAATAAATATTGATATAAAAGCAGGATGCAAAATGGAAGTATCAGTCCGCCATGACAAATGATTTACAATCCGGCTAGAGACATTATACATGTCACTTAAATTACACAGTCACTTAGACTGACTAAATTCTTCTTCTATCCCATCCAACAGGCTGTCTAGCCTACAATCCTGTTGGGATTAGTTTGCGGCAAATTCTACTTGGTCATATACCAAACTGATGGGGATCTCTTTCCCATCGGGCCCCACAGGTCCGACCTCGGCCATGTGGTTTGGGTCAGCCTTGGTATACCGCGTCCTCACCATGGCGCAGGCTTCTCTGGCACCTTGACGGCAGGCCGATATCTTCCATAATCGGAAGCGCCTCCGCGCTCCCTTGAGCTTCTCGGAAAGCTCTCCAATGCCTCCTGGCAGGGAGACGGATGGCCACAAGGCCTGGGCAATACCCTGCATCACATGCCGAACTTGTTCGTGTAGTTGTGAGAGCTCTGGTAGAAGATCACCCGCAGACCCGGGCATCTCCTCCACGGGACGACCCGTCAGCATACCTGCAGACATAACTCTGTTAGCCGGCTTCTTCGCCGAACTCTTTCAAGAGTTCGTTCAAGCACTTACTGAAAATGCCGCGTCGAAGCCGCTTATTCTGCTTCATGGAGTCCGCAAGCTTGGCTCGAACATCCTTCAGTTCCACGCTCAGCTGGGTATTGGCGTCTTGGAGACCGTTTTTCTCCCGCCTAACTTGCGTAAGCACGCGCTCGCCAGCCTTTAGCTGCCGTATGGCATGTTGCTCATCCGGATTCACTCCGGAGTCATCTGCAATATCCGGATTCACATAAGTATAGGGGATCACAACAGCTTTCGAGGGTAGAGTATTCAACCCAAATTTATTGATTCGACACAAGGGGAACCAAAGAATATTCTCAAGTATTAGCAGCTGAGTTGTCAATTCAATCACACCTGGAAACTTAGTATCTGCAGCAAAGTGTTTAGTAGCACAGTAATATGATAGTGGTGGTAACGGCAGCAAAAGTAAAGACAGTAAAAGTAATGTTTTTGGTATTTTGTAGTGATTGTAACAAAGAGCAATGGGAAAGTAAATAAGCGAGAACCAGATATGGAAAACTCGTAGGCACCGGATCGTTGATGGATAATTATGCGGATGCGGTTCATCATGTAACATCATAACATAGGGTGACACAGAACTAGCTCCAATTCATCAATGTAATGTAGGCATGTATTCAGTAAATAGTCATACGTGCTTATGGAAAAGAACTTGCATGACATCTTTTGTCCTACCCTCCCGTGGCAGCGGGTCCTATTGGAAACTAAGGGATATTAAGGCCTCCTTTTAATAGAGAACCGGAACAAAGCATTAGCACATAGTGAATACATGAACTCCTCAAACTATGGTCATCACCGGGAGTGGTCCCGATTATTGTCACTTCGGGGTTGCCGGATCATAACAAAAAGTAGGTGACTACAGACTTGCAAGATAGGATCAAGAACTCACATATATTCATGAAAACATAATAGGTTCAGATCTGAAATCATGGCACTCGGGCCCTAGTGACAAGAATTAAGCATAGCAAAGTCATAGCAACATCAATCTCAGAACATAGTGGATACTAGGGATCAAACCCTAACAAAACTAACTCGATTACATGATAAATCTCATCCAACCCATCACCGTCCAGCAAGCCTACGATGGAATTACTCACGCACGGCGGTGAGCATCATGAAATTGGTGATGGAGGATGGTTGATGATGACGACGGCGACGAATCCCCCTCTCTGGAGCCCCGAACGGACTCCAGATCAGCCCTCCCGATAGGTTTTAGGGCTTGGAGGCGGCTTCGTATCGTAAAACGCGATGATTTCTTCTCTTTGATTTTTTTCTCTCCGAAAGTGAATATATAGAGTTGGAATTGGCGTCGGAGGGTTTCCAGGGGGCCCACGAGGTAGGGGGGCGCGCCCCCCACCCTCGTGGACAGGGTGTGGGCCCCCTGGTCTTCATCTTTGGCGAGGATTTTTTATTATTTATTGTAAGATATTCCGTGGAGTTTCAGGTCATTCCGAGAACTTTTGTTTTCTGCACATAAAACAACATCATGGCTAGCGTCAGTCCGGGTTAGTTCCATTCAAATCATACAAGTTAGAGTCCAAAACAAGGGCAAAAGTGTTTGGAAAAGTAGATACGACGGAGACGTATCAACTCCCCCAAGCTTAAACCCTTGCTTGTCCTCAAGCAACTCAGTTGACAAACTGAAAGAAAGAAAGAAAAACTTTTACAAACTCTGTTTGCTCTTGTTGTTGTAACTATGTTAAGCCAGCATTCAAGTTTTCAGCTTATATCATAACTAACCATATTTGCAATAATTGTCAGGTCTCATAATTACTCGTATCAATAGCATAATCAACTAGCAAGCCATAATAATAAATCTCGGATGACAACACTTTCTCAAAACAATCATAATATGATATAACAAAATGGTATCTCGCTAGCCCTTTCTGAGACCGCAAAACATAAATGCAGAGCACCTTTAAAGATCAAGGACTGACTAGACATTGTAATTCATGGTAAAAGAGATCCAATCATAGTCATACCCAATATAAATTAACAATAATGAATGCAAATGACAGCTGCGCTCTCCAGCTAGTGCTTTTTAATAAGAGGGTGATGACTCAACATAAAAGTAAATGGACAGGCCCGTCGCAGAGGGAAGCAGGGATTTGTAGAGGTGCCAGAGCTCGGTTTTGAAACAGAGGTAAATTGTATTTTGAGCAATATACTTTCATTGTCAACATAGCAACTAAGATATGGCGATATCTTCCATGCTAAACACATTATAGGCGGTTCCCAAACAGAATGGTAAAGTTTATACTCCCCCTCCACCAACAAGCATCAATCCATGACTTGCTCGAAACAACGAGTGTCTCCAACATACATCAGGTCCCAGGGGGAGTTTTGTTTGCAATTAATTTTGATTTAGTTTGCATAAAGCATGGGACTGGGCATCCCGGTGACCAGCCATTTTCTCGTGAGTGAGGAGCGGAGTCCACTCCTCTTGAGAATAACCCGCCTAACACGGAAGATAAGGACAACCTTGGTTGATACATGAGCTATTCGAGCATACAAAACAGAATATTTATTTGAAGGTTTAGAGTTTGGCACATACAAATTTACTTGGAACGGCAGGTAGATACCGCATATAGGTAGGTATAGTGGACTCATCTGGAATAACTTTGGGGTTTAAGGGATTGGATGCACAAGCAGTATTCCCGCTTAGTACAGGTGAAGGCTAGTAAAAGACTGGGAAGCGACCAACTAGAGAGCGACAACAGCCATGTACATGCATTAAAATTAATAAACATTGGATGCAAGCATGAGTAGGATATAATCCACCATGAACATAAATATCATGAAGGCTATGTTGATTTTGTTTCAACTACATGCGTGAACATGTGCCAAGTCAAGTCACTTAAATCATTCAATGGAGGATACCACCCCATCATACCACATCATAATAATCTCAATAGCATGTTGGCACACAAGGTAAACCATTATAACTCATAGCTAATCAAGCATGGCACAAGCAACTATGATCTCTAATTATCATTGCAAACATGTTTATTCATAATAAGCTGAATCAAGAATGACGGGCTCATCATATTTACAAAAACAAAAGAGGTCGAGTTCATACCAGCTTTTCTCATCTCAGTCAGTCCATCATATATCATCATAATTTCCTTTCACTTGCACGACCGAACGGTGTGAATAATAATAAGAGTGCACGTGCATTGGACTAAGCTGGAATCTGCGAGCATTCAATAAACAGGAGAAGACAATGCAATATGGGCTCTTTGGTTAATTCAACAATAATGCATATAAGAGCCACTACAACAATTTAATCATGGTCTTCTCCTACTGACCCCCAAAGAAAAGAAAAGAAAATAAAACTATTTACACGGGAAAGCTCCCAACAAGCAAAAGAAGAATGAGAAATATTTTTGAGTTTTATTTTTAGTTACTACTACTACAGCAGGAAAGTAAATTACTACTAATTTTTTTTTGGTTTTCTTAAGGTTTAACAAGCACACAAGAAGAAAGCAGGAAAAAGAAAATGAACTAGCATGGATATTACAGTGAAAAAGAGTATGAGCACCGACATCTAGCAATGAGTGTGTGTGAACATAAATGTAATGTCGGTGAGAAATACGTACTCCCCCAAGCTTAGGCTGTTGGCCTAAGTTGGTCTATTGCCAGGGATAGCCTGGCGGATACCCGTAGGTGTAGCTGGGGTCGTACTGCGATACAGCAGTTATCGCCTCCTGAGCTGCAACGTGGAGTCGGGCTGCCTCCGCTCTCCTCTCGTACTCATCTGCCTCCTCTCTAGTAATAGTATATCTTCCTTTTGTCTGTGAATCAAAAAGAGCAGGAGCAGGGAGAGTAATAAGGACAACATGCCGTTTGTTAAAAATTAAACGGTATAAAAGAGGTGATTCAGGTCGCTCAACAAAATGATGTGAGGCCATGGAGTCATAATCTAAATATGCAGTGGGCAACTCCGTATCACCCTCACGGATGTCTATCTCAAGAAAATGAGCTAAGCGGGTTGCATAAATTCCTCCAAAGAAATCTCCATTATGTCTATTATGATGCAACTTACGAGCTACAATGGCTCCCAGATGATAAGACTGGTCTCCTAACACAGCACTCCTAAGAATGCTAAGGTCAGGGACACACATCTGACATGCTTCATCCTTAGCATTTATGCATCTACCGATGAAGAGAGAAAAATAATGTATAGCAGGAAAGTGAATGCTCCCTATGGTAGCTTGCGTTATATCTCTAGATTCCCCCACAGTTATATCAGCAAGAAAGTTTCTAAATTCAGATTTAGGGGGATCCCTAATACTACCCCATGATGGAAGTTTGCAAGCAATAGTGAAATCCTCTAAGTCCATTCTATAAGATTTATCATAAAGATCAAACATGACTGAAGGAGAATTACGCGAAGATGAATACTCAAACCTCCTCACAAATGAAGTTGTGAGATCATGATACTGGGGAGATTTGTTGGCCTCAAATTCCTCAAGACCGGCATTGCGCAAATATGCTTTGAATTCTTCTTTGATTCCCGCACGGTCCATAAAATTCTCCGATGGCCATTCGCAGGGCCGTACCGAAGCGTCTCTTGGTGGATCCTCATCAGCATCGCGCATAGCAATCCTGGTCCTTGCTTCTTAGAGGAACCACCTTGGAACATCTTCCTAAGCATATTGTTTTTCTGTGAATTTTTTTGAAATTTTTAGTAACTTCAAACAAAAGTGAACCAACTTCAATAAAACTGATAGCAACTACTCCTAGAAGTGCCTAGAGCCTATATCAAGCATTAGAACTACTTGGAACCATATAAATTTGACATGCAAGCTCAAGAACATGGTCACCTATGCAGCACAAATTTGCAAAGAATAGAGCACTAGAACAAAAACTAATTGGACCAATGGAGGAGTCACATACCAAGGAACAATCCCCCCAAGCAATTTTGCGAGAGGTGCTTTGAGCAAGGAGATCGAAAATCGCAGCAAAAGTGGCTGGAACTCGTGCTTGAGTTGGTTTTTCGGGTTTGTGTGAGGCAGAGGAAGAAGATGGGTGCTGGGATAAGTGGAGGAGGGCCACCATGGGCCCACGAGGCAGGGGGTGCGCCCTATAGGGGGGGGTGCGCCCTATAGGGGGGGGGCGCCCACCACCCTCGTGGCCAGGTGGCAGCTCCTCCCGTGGTAATTTTTGCACAGTAAATCCTCAAATATTCCTGAAAAAATCATATTAAATTGGCATGGCATTCTGAGGACTTTTATTTTCGGGATATTTTTATATTGCACGGATAAGCCAGGAAACAGACAGAAAAATACTATTTTTACTTTATTTCTACTAAATTACAGAAAATATAAAGAGGGTACAGAAGTTTGTGCTTCTAGTTTCATCCATCTCATGCTCATAAAAAAGAATCCACTAACAAGGTTGATCAAGTCTTGTTAACAAACTCATTCCGATAATCATGAAACCAGAGAAATTTCGAATAACACTAAGTTACCTCAACGGGGATATGCACATCCCCTATAATAAGTATATCATATTTCTTTTTGACAGTAGGAAGAGGAAATTCAAACCTCCAATTATAATCGATGGAATTTTTCCAATGGAGTTGATACTATGAACTTGAGGTTGTTTCCTCGGAAAGTGTACCCTATGCTCATTACCATTAACATGAAAAGTGGCATTGCCTTTGTTGCAATCAATAACAGCCCCTGCAGTATTAAGAAAAGGTCTTCCAAGAATAATAGGCATACTATCATCCTCGGGAATATCAAGAATAACAAATTCCATTAAAATAGTAACGTTAGCAACCACAACAGGCACGTCCTCACAAATACCGACAGGTATAGCAGTTGATTTATCGGCCATTTGCAAAGATATTTCAGTAGGTGTCAACTTATTCAAGTCAAGTCTACGATATAAAGAGAGAGGCATAACACTAACACCAGCTCCAAGATCACATAAAGCAGTTTTAATATAATTTCTTTTAATGGAGCAAGGTATAGTAGGTACTCCGGGATCTCCAAGTTTCTTTGGTATCCCACCCTTAAAAGTATAATTAGCAAGCATGGTGGAAATTTCAGCTTCCGGTATCTTTCTTTTATTAGTAATGATATCCTTCATATATTTAGCATAAGGGTTTGTTTTGAGAACATCAGTTAATCGCATACGTAAAAGATAGGCCTAATCATTTCAGCAAAGCGCTCAAAATCCTCATCATCCTTTTTCTTGGATAGTTTAGGAGGAAAAGGCATGGGTTTCTGAACCCAGGGTTCCCTTTCTTTACCATGTTTCCTAGCAACAAAGTCTCTTTTATCATAACGTTGATTCTTTGATTGTGGGTTATCAAGATCAACAGCAGGTTCAATTTCTACATCATTATCATTACTAGGTTGAGCATGATCATGAACATCATCATTAGTATTTTCATTAGGTTCATGTTCATTACCAGATTGTGTTTCAGCATTAGACATAGATATATCATTTGGATTATCAGGTGGTTCAGCAATAGGTTCACTAGAAGTTTGCACAGTTCTATCATTTTTCTTTTTCTTCTTTTTAGAAGAACTAGGAACATCAATATTATTTCTTTGAGAATCTTGCTTAATTCTCTTAGGGTGGCCTTCAGGATACAAAGGTTCCTGAGTCATTCTACCAGTTCTAGTAGCCACTCTAACAACATAATCATTTTTCTTACTATTCATTTCATCAAGCACTTCTCTTTGAGCTTTAAGTACTTGTTCTACTTGAGTGGTAACCATAGAAGCATGTTTGCTAACAAGTTTAAGTTTACCTTTAATATTAGCCATATAATCACCCAAGCATCTAAGCATATTGGAATCATATTTCAATTGTCTACCAAAATAAGCATTGAAATTTTCTTGTTTGGCAATGAAATTATCAGACTCATCAAAGCATTGCCTAGCAGACTTGTAGTGGGGGATATCACCTTCAACAAATCTATAGAGAGAATTTACCTTTACTACCTGTGTCGGGATATCGGAATCAGGAGGTTCTTTAATAAATAAAGGATTCATATCGTATACTTCTTCAACAGGCGGTATATTAAGACCATGTATTTCTTCAATAGGAGGTAAATTCTTAACATCTTCGGCCTTAATACCTTTTTCTTTCATAGATTTCTTTGCCTCTTGCATATCTTCGGGACAGAGAAATAGAACACCTCTCTTCTTCAGAGTTGGTTTAGGAATAGGCTCAGTAGTTGGAGCAGGAGCTGGCTCAGGAGGTGGCTCAGGAGGTGCCTAATTATTTTCATTTGTCAACATATTATTCAATAGAATTTCAGCTTCATCTGGTGTTCTTTCCCTGAAAAGAGAACCAGCACAACTATCCAGGTAATCTCTGGAAGCATCGGTTAGTCCATTATAAAATATATCAAGTATTTCAGGTTTCTTAAGAGGATGATCAGGCAAAGCATTAAGTAACTTGAGAAGCCTCCCCCAAGCTTGTGGGAGACTCTCTTCTTTAATTTGCACAAAGTTATATATTTCCCTCAAAGCAGCTTGTTTCTTATGAGCAGGGAAATATTTAGCAGAGAAGTAATAAATCATATCCTGGGGACTACGCACACAACCAGGATCAAGAGAATTAAACCATATCTTAGCATCACCGTTTAATGGGAACGGAAATATTTTGAGTATATAGAAGTAACGCGATCTCTCATCATGGGTGAACAGGGCAGCTATATCATTTAACTTAGTAAGATATGCCACAACAGTTTCAGATTCATAGCCATAAAAAGGATCAGATTCAACCAAAGTAATTATATCTGGATCAACAGAGAATTCATAATCCTTATCACGAACACATATAGGTGAAGTTGCAAAAGCAGGATCAGGTGTCATTTTGTCTCTAAGTGATTCTTTGTTCCATTTAATTAATAACCTTTTAAGCTCATATCTATCTTTGCAGGCTAAAATAGCTAAAGAAGAATCTTTGTCAAAAAGATAACCTTCAGGAATAACAGGCATATTTTCATCATCACTATCATCATCGTATTCAGATTCATCAATTTCTCTGTCTCTAGCCCTAGCAATTTGTTCTTCAAGAAATTCACTAAGGGGCACAGTAGTATCAGGCATAGAAGCAGTTTCATCATAAGTATCATGCATAGTAGAAGTGGCATCATCAATAACATGCGACATATCGGAACGAATAGGAGAAGCAGGTCTAGGTGTCGCTAGCTTACTCAGAACAGAAGGTGAATCAAGTGCAAAGCTAGATGGCAGTTCCTTACCTCCCCTCGTAGTTGAGGGATAAATTGTTGTCTTAGCGTCTTTCAAGTTCTTCATAGTGTCCAGCAGATATAAATCCCAAGTGACTCAAAGAATAGAGCTATGCTCCCTGGCAACGGCGCCAGAAAAAGGTCTTGATAACCCACAAGTATAGGGGATCGCAACAGCTTTCGAGTGTAGAGTATTCAACCCAAATTTATTGATTCGACACAAGGGGAGCCAAAGAATATTCTCAAGTATTAGCAGCTGAGTTGTCAATTCAACCACACCTGGAAACTTAGTATCTGCAGCAAAGTGTTTAGTAGCACAGTAATATGATAGTGGTGGTAACGGCAGAAAAAGTAAAGACAAGAAAAGTAATGTTTTTGGTATTTTGTAGTGATTGTAACAAAGGCAGCGGGAAAGTAAATAAGCGAGAACCAGATATGGAAAACTCGTAGGCACCGGATCGTGATGGATAATTATGCCGGATGCGGTTCATCATGTAACATCATAACATAGGGTGACACAGAACTTAGCTCCAATTCATCAATGTAATGTAGGCATGTATTCAGAATAGTCATAATGCTCTTATGGAAAAGAACTTACATGACATCTTTTGTCCTACCCTCCCGTGGCAGTGGGGTCCTATTGGAAACTAAGGGATATTAAGGCCTCCTTTTAATAGAGAACCGAACAAAGCATTAGCACATAGTGAATACATGAACTCCTCAAACTATGGTCATCACCGGAGTGGTCCCGATTATTGTCACTTGGGTTGCGGATCATAACACATAGTAGGTGACTATAGACTTGCAAGATAGGATCAAGAACTCACATATATTCATGAAAACATAATAGGTTCAGATCTGAAATCATGGCACTCGGGCCCTACTGACAAGCATTAAGCATAGCAAAGTCATAGCAACATCAATCTCAGAACATAGTGGATACTAGGGATCAAACCTTAACAAAACTAACTCGATTACATGATAAATCTCATCCAACCCATCACCGTCCAGCAAGCCTATGATGGAATTACTCACGCACGGCGGTGAGCATCATGATATTGGTGATGGAGGATGGTTGATGATGACGAAGGCGACGAATTCCTCTCTCCGGAGCCCTGAACGGACTCCAGATCAGCCCTCCCGAGAGGTTTTAGGGCTAGGCGGCGGCTCCGTATCGTAAAACGCGATGATTTCTTCTCTCTGATTTTTTTCTCTCCGAAAGTGAATATATAGAGTTGGAATTGGCGTCGGAGGGTTTCCAGGGGGGCCACGAGGTAGGGGGCGCGCCCCCCACCCTCGTGGATAGGGTGTGGGCCCCCTGGTCTTCATCTTTGGCGAGGATTTTTTTTATTTTTTCTAAGGTGTTCCGTGGAGTTTCAGGACTTTCCGAGAATATTTGCTTTCTGCACATAAAACAACACCAAGGTAATTCTGCTGAAAACAGCGTTAGTCCGGGTTAGTTCCATTCAAATCATACAAGTTAGAGTCCAAAACAAGGGCAAAAGTGTTTGGAAAAGTAGATACGACGGAGACGTATCAAGGCATCAAACGCCTCTTGGGAGAAACAAGCGTCACGGAGTACGGCCCGGCGATGCCTGTGATTCATGGCGCTCTCCACTTCGGAATTTGTAGCGGATATTTTATCCTCACCCTCTGTAGGAGGAGCATCTGGCGTGTACCCCGTGTTAGCTTCTGCCTCTGTGTCCGGCCCTGGAGCCCGACTGGTAGAGGCGTGATCGGCAACCTCTCCGGATATAGTCTGGCAAGTGTTTTTCCTTCTAGGAAACAGGGGTGTTATTATGTTTTAAAAGACGACAACCACGGAGCGAGGTTTTGTTACATACCTTTGCGCTGACATCTCTGTCCGAACCGCGTTCCTTTTTAGCCTGCCCGGCTTCGGTGCCCCTTGTTGGCGGGTCACCGCGGGTTCGGCATGGCGTCCCGAGGGCCTTCCCTGTAAAAATACCATACAAGTACGGTAGGTGAAGTGCATAAAAGGGGATCCTTCTCGGAAGTCAGGACTCTGGTTTTACTTACATGCGAGGCGGGGAGTAGCCCAGGATAGTCAGCTATAATGGCCACCATGGCATCATCACAGCTTAATTGATAGTATATCATGTAGATCAGCTCCACAAATATGTCTGGATCCTCTTCGAGGCCGGGGTCGAGGGCCCGGTCAGGATCCTCCGGTTGTGGAGGTGGGCTGTTGACCTCCCTTACAGCTTTTTGCAGTTCCTGCCATGAACCGGCAAGGTAAAACCATATGACGATGAATGCGGGAAGGATGGAAGTAAAGAATGACAACTCACCCAACTTGGAGGGTTGTACATGGAGAATCCATCCCGTGGCTTAACGCGGATGAACTCCACTTCCTCTCCCTTATACAAATCGGACAGAATTTTTGCTAGAGCAGCAACTGAGTCAGGTCCCTTACGCCCGCAGCGAGTGGCATCATCTTCCCCATTGAAGTGCCACATGGGGTGGCCTCAATATTAAAGTGGCTGCACCCCCCGCATAATGCATATTGACATAACCTCGGTTATTGTCAGTCCTGATTGAGCCAGCACCTTTGTCCGTCCCATCAGGTAAAGGACGTCTCTGTTATCTTCCTCCTGAGGGCTCCGTGGGCGCCAGCTTCGGCGTTTCTTCAAAGGGGCATTGTCGAACTCGGGAAGACCAATCCGAATAGGATCCAGAAGGGGGACGTCCTCCATATAAAACCACTCCGAAGGCCAGTCTTCGGACATCTTCTTCGGGGTACCGGACAGGTATCCGGTCTCGGCGATGCGCCATATTTCGGCTCCGCCCACTTGATAAATTAACCCCCTCTGTGTACGGGGCACAAGGCAGAATAGCTTCTTCCATAGTGCGAAATGAGCTTCGCAGCCTAGAAACAGCTCACAAAGGGCTACGTAACCAGCGATGTGTAATATGGAAGCAGGGGTGAAGTCATGCAACTGGAGGCCGTAAAACTCCAGGAGCCCTCGGAGGAACGGATGGATTGGAAATCCAAGTTCCCTTAGTAAATAAGGGACAAGGCATACCCGCTCCCCCTTGGAGGGGTTGGGAAAGCTCTCCGCTTGCTCTCCGCCATTATAAGTGGCGAGCCCGGCTCGAACGGGGACCATATACGCTGGAGGGAGAAATCCTTGGGTCTGTAACTCCACTAATTGACTGTGCGGGACGGAACACTTCTTCCAATCTCTGGGCTTAGGGCTACGGGAGCGAGAGGAGGAGCTGCGATGGCCGGCCATGCTGGAATGGATTTTTCCGAGCGCGCTCTGATGGATACTTGCCGTGGAAAGATGGTGTGATTTGGATCTAAGAATCCCCGTCTCTTTAATGGACAGTTTACTCACATAGCGAGGGTGGCAAATGTAAAAATGCCATAGCCTCTCGCATTCGCTCGACACGTGGAGGATAGCCATTATTGGACGTGGAAGCCAAGAAGTGCAACATTTATGGGAAGTCGGACGCTACTCAGCAGGTATTCATGATTTGGAGAGGAACCCGCCTTGCAATGCCGAAAACAATCTGCGCGCCGGACTCGTCATCATTGAAGCCTAGTTCAGGGGCTACTGAGGGAGTCCTGGATTAGGGGGTATCCGGACAGCCGGACTGTTGGACTATGAAGATACAAGATTGAAGACTTCATCCCGTGTCCGGATGGGACTCTCCTTGACGTGGAAGGCAAGCTTGGCAATACGGATATGTAGATCTCCTCCATTATAACCGACTCTGTGTAACTCTAGCCCCCTCCGATGTCTATATAAACCGGAGGGTTTAGTCCGTAGGACAACAACAATCATACCATAGGCTAGCTTATAGGGTTTAGCCTCTACGATCTCGTGGTAGATCAACTCTTGTAATACTCGTATCATCAAGATCAATCAAGCAGGAAGTAGGGTATTACCTCCATCGAGAGGGCCCGAACCTGGGTTAACATCGCGTCCCCCGCTCCTGTTACCATCCGCCTTAGACGCACAGTTCGGGACCCCCTACCCGAGATCCGCCGATTTTGACACCGACAGCAATCGATAACTAGACATGTCATCATTATTGCAATTTTATATGAGGGAGAGGCATAAGCTAACATACTTTCTCTTTTTGGATCATATGCACTTATGATTGGAACTCTAGCAAGCATCCGCAACTACTAAAGATCATTAAGGTAAAACCCAACCATAGCATTCTACAGCAAGGATCCCTCATGCTTGCGCGACACGGAGAGCACCATAGGACAGCACCAATAATAAAACATGCAACTCAAACCAATCACGATCATCAATTAACCCATAGGACAAAACGGATCTACTCAAACATCATAGGATAGCCATACATCATTGGGAACTAATATATAGCGTCGAGCACCATGTTTAAGTAGAGATTACAGCGAGTAAAGAGGGGTTACACTACTACATAGAGGGGGGAAGAGTTGGTGATGACAGCGGTGAAGTTGTTGGTGTAGATCGTTGTTGCGATGATGGCCCCGGCGGCGTTCCGGCGCCACCGGGAGAGAGAGGGAGAGAGCCCCCCTTCTTCTTCTTCCTTGACCTTCCCCCTAGATGGGAGAAGGGTTCCCCCTCTGGTTCTTGGCTTCCATGGCGGCGGAGGGGCGGGAGCCCCACCGAGATTGGATCTCTCTCTGTTTCTGCGCTCCCTGATTCTGCCCTTTCACCATTTGTTAAATTCCCGGAGATCCGTAACTCCGATTGGACTGAAATTTGGACACAATTTTTATCCGGATATTGGTTTTCTTGCGGCGAAAGAAGGGCATCAACCGCCTTACGGAGTGGCCACGAGGGCCCAGGGCGCGGCCTACCCCCTGGGGCGCGCCCCTCACCCTCGTGGGCCCCTCGGGCATCGTCTCGCGTTGATTCCACTTCCCAAAATTCACATATATTCCAAAATAAATATCCGTAAGTTTTTATCCCGTTTGGACTCCGTTTGATATGGATTTTCTAAGAAACAAAAAAACATGCAACAAACAGGAACTGGCACTGGGCACTGGATCAATATGTTAGTCCCAAAAATAGTATAAAAAGCTGCCAAAAGTATGTAAGAGTTGTAGAATATTGGCATGGAACAATCAAAAATTATAGATACGACGGAGTCGTATCACTCCGCTAGAACACAGAACAAACATTGTTAGCCGTGTGCGGCACCCCCCTCCACAGTTTACGCCTCCGGTCATATTCACGTAGTGCTTAGGTGAAGCCCTGCGCTGATCACTTCACCCTCACCGTCACCACGCCGTCGTGCTGATGAAACTCTCCCTCGACACTTTGCTGGATCAAGAGTTCGAGGGACATCATCGAGCTGAACGTGTGCAGAACTCGGAGGTGCCGTACGTTCGGTACTTGATGGTTGAATCGAGAAGACGTTCGGCTACATCAACCGCGCTAAGTGAACGCTTCCGCTTTCGGTCTACAAGGGTACGTGGACACACTCTCCCCCTCTCATTGCTATGCATCTCCTAGACAGATATTGCGTGATCGTAGGAAATTTTTTGAAATTGCATGCTACGTTCCCCAACACTGTCGGATTTCGGGTTCCGGCAGACCCTTAAGGTTCGAACACTGGGGTGGGCGCGGAGATCTCTCCCCTACCGATCCACGTCCGATCTCCTCGCGTGATCTAAGCTGGAAACGATGAACAACACAAGGGACACGAGGTTTATACTGGTTCGGGCCACCGTTGTGGTGTAATACCCTACTCCAGTGTGTGGTGTGGTGGATTGCCTTAGGGGCTGAAGATGAACAGTACAGAGGAAGAACAGCATCGCGAGAGGTGTTCTTGAGCTGGTGCGATGAACTGTGGGGTGAGTTCGATCGCCTCTCTCTCTCTCTCTCTCTCTCTCTCTCTCTCTCTCTCTCTCTCTCCTAGGGCTCTATCCGATCTGGTCAGATCGCCCCTACTCTATGGTGGCTAGCTCTATATATAGAGGCCATGGGCCTCTCCCCAAATAATGAGCGGGGAGGGCACCAACAATTGGTCATTTTGAAGGGGAACATCTAGTACAAGTTATCCTGACCAAAGGTGGTCTTCGGCTGCCAAAAGCACTGGTGATGACGCCGTCTTGGGCTCCACGGTGACCTTCGTCCTGCCGTTCTGCTGGTCTTGGTCTCATTGCACCGGAAGGGTAACCTTTGCCAGGTGCCTTGGCCTGTGCTTGCCCCCTTTGCACCGAAAGGGAAAAAAGGACACTGCGCAGGCCGGCACCCGCCTGGTCTTGATTCGTCATGGCTTGCGTCACGGGCTCCTCGCGAGGTACCCCTGCCTTGATCTCTCCGCCTCCTCGCGAGCCTGCCTGATGAGGCTGCTTCTGAGGAAGCTTCATGTCGTCCGCCCCGCGAGGCTTGGCCCCTCGCGAGGGTCTTGAGCTTGAGCTGATGAAGATGGGCCGAGCTGGCCCCCCACTTGAGCCACGCCGCAGGCTGCAGGCAGGCAAGTCTGGGGACCCCCGTTCCCAGAACGCCGACAAACACCCAGCGGCCCCGGCACTCCGCCGGAGTGGCGGCTCGTGGCCGTCGAGAGGAGAATGTTGGGCGGGTCCTCCTCCTCCTCCTTCCGATCCTCCTCCCACTCCTCCGGGTCACCGGCGCTCGTCAGCGTCAAGGCCGAGCCCGTGGAAACGCCGCTCGGCCCACGCACCCGCTGCGCCGCCCTCGTCATCAACGAGGGCGGCGGCGCCTCCTCGGCTCCTACATCCCGCCTCGTCAAGCCAAAGACGGAGCCGGGACTCGCCCCCGTGAAGAGCGAGCACGCTGACATGGTCGCACTCGACGACGAGGCCGCCATGAAGTGGGCGCGGGAGGACTGGGCGCGGGTAGAAATGGAGCGCCAGTGCCGCGCCCTAGAGGAGATCTCCACACGGCACCATGGCCGCGACGAGGGAGGCATCGTCGTCCTCGAGGACAGCGACGATGAGACGCTGCCGCCGCCCAAACCAGTCCGCCAGGGCGACCCCGGTTAGTGGTCCAGCAGGGATGGCCGTGTGAAGAAGGAGAAGGAGGACGACGACGACTACGCCGCCTTCAGCAAGTTCTTCGACCTGTAGGCGCGGCAGCAGCCCTTTGTTTTCTTTTTAGTAGATTTTATGTTTTCTATATGTAATAAAACTGTGGAGCGCCTAAATATCGCCGAATCTATGTCGTGTTTGCCGAATTTTGGCCGAATGTCTTTTTGAAAATATTTACAAAAAGGACGTCTGGGGCGACCTGGGGGCGTCGGCTGGGAACCCGACCGCCCCCACACCAAAAATATCGCCGGTTCGCCCCCAAGCGGCACTTTTTTCTAGCCTGGGGGGTGGGGGGGGGGGCGAACGGCTGGAGATGCTCTTAGGACCGATGATCTAGGAGGCTAGACATCAAAGGTTCCCTAGCGTTGGCTATATTGATCCGACGGCCAAACCATGGCTTAAAGGGTCAAAGCACTTCTGTACGATATTGTTTTCATAATCAAGCTGACTCTGACAAACTTAGTTTGAGTGATAAGCACTGATTTTGTGTTCCTCCCGTCTAGGCACTGAAAGTACGATTTTTTGTCCAAAAGGACCCCCTGGCCAACAGAATTATCAAAAAAGACTACCCGTGGATATAACAGAATCCGTGTGTAATATTGATGTTCATGTGATAATAGGTTGACTCCGTTCATATAGTACTGGTGACGAATATTTATTCGAACTATTTGGACGCTTAATTGCATTCGCAAGCACATCCATATTGGAGCTAACGTATAAAATGACATCGTAATTTTGTTAATATTTTTTATATTGATGTACTATTGTGAATAATGTGCATGCCGCTGCAAATATTATTATTTGTAAATAAATGATTGTTATCGTATGATACGAAAAACATTATATAAAGCCGGAAGAAATTAAATGTTTTACTCATATGATATTAAAATGTTATTATCGTACTATTATGTTTAGTGGTTGTTTGGATAGCGAGTAATTACCCTGATTTTGTCATAACCTGTTGTAAGAAAATTTTGTAGAAAACCAGTTTTTACTAATAGTTGTTTTTCCAAAAGCTCAGTTTTTGCATGTTACGAGAACCAGTTTAGGATATTATTGGGGTAGTTAGAGAAAAGCAAATAGAGTTTTAGTTTGTTACGCTCGTAGACGAGTTTGAGAAAAAATAGATATTTAAATACCCATTGACCAAACAACCCCTTAAAGTCTAAGCAAATGATTCTAAAAACAAACTGAATATTTGTAACGAAAATATGGTTATTATTTTTGTCGTATGATATGTAAATATTGTCATCGTTACTAAACGTTCAGTTACTAATTATTTGAAATGTATAAACATGTATGTTGGTTAGGTACTATGGAAAATTTAGTAGTGTACTACGGGAACGTCTTACGCGACGGTCCTTTCGGAGTGGATGTGTCCTTCTGCGAGTCGACTACAGTTGTAGTGAGAGACATGGTCAACGTGGGTTACGCAGCAGTCAGAAGGTGCATCCGAGCGGTGTTTGGCCAAGGGATGCATGGGGGAAATGACAATGGAGGCCTTCATCGTTGATGGAGGAAATGACGGGACAGTTGCCCGTTGGGGTTTGCGGCCTGTCACGGGTGATCAGTCGTGGGGGTCGTACATGAGGTTTGCAAGCAATCCTAATAACTCAATGTATGGTCAGCCGATGGTGTATGTGGAGTTCATTTCAGTCACTGATGTTGCCGGATGCAGTAGCAGGGGTGGTGAGGTCGAGTTGGCCATCACATCAGCCCCTAGCGTCGGCCCATCGAAACCGACGGACGGCCAGCCTGTGTATGACACAGGATATTGGTCTGCAGCCGTTGACATGAGCGAACACGTGGAGGGATTGCCGGAGGCGCTAGATGATGATGATCATTCTTCTGCGTCTTTAGAGTCAAGTGAAGAAGAAGATGTTCCTCCTCAGAGGGAGGTCGCGGCAACACTGCAACCTGGGTTTTTACAAGATATGAGCATCACCAATGAATTTCACTCTGTTTCTGGCCTAGGAGCGGGGAGCCTGGAGGTTGGGCAAGTTTTCCCAGACAAGAAGTCTGCTTACCAGGCAATGGGTAGCTATGCAATCGCCATCCACCGCCAGCATAGAGTGAAGCAGTCTTGTAAAACAGAGTTGAAGGTCATATGCATCCACAACGCGAAAGGTTTCAGCGAAGAGTTCTCGCTAGATCAAGCTCGGGTATGTCACCATGGTATATCACAAAATAGTGGAGCATACCTATGAGCAACCGACTCTTTCAAATCACTGCAATGTGACAGCAAGTTATGTGGCATGCATAATGGAAACGATTGTGCAGGAAGTCTCAACATTAGTGTTAGGTCTCGCAAAAGATGCGTAAGATCAAATTGGCTTCCCCGCTACCTCTGACAAGAAGGCTAGGCGTGCAAAGGAAAATATATTCAAGAACTTGTATGGTACCTATGATGAGGCCTATTCTTATGCCCCCAGAATGCTTCATCAGATAGCAAGTGCTAATAGGGGGACTCAAGTTTGGCGGAGAGAACGTCCAAACCCAATTAACCTGGGTGAGCTAATCCTGGACCGCTTATTCTGGGCATTCACCCAGACTATACAAGCCTTCAGGCATTGTCGCCCGGTATTATCAGTTGATGGTACCTTTCTCACTGGAAAGTACAAGGGTACACTATTGGTGGCGATTGCAGAGGATGCAAATAATCAGCTTCTTCCTATTGCATATGCACTGGTCGAGAGCGAGAACAAAGATAGCTGGTTGTGGTTCCTGAGCTGTGTGAAGATGGGTGTCGTGAAAGAGCGTGAAGGTGTTTGCATCATCTCTGATCGCAACACTGGATTATTAAGCGATCTTGACATAATTAAGGCGTCGGAAGAAGAGTGGGGCTGGCCCGATCTAGAGGGAAGGTGGTGATGAGGCATTTGGCAGCAAACTTTTACTCCAAATTCAAAAACAAGGATTGGTTCAAGTTATTGAAGAGGATGTGCATGAAAAGAACTGAAGCCAAAATGAATGTGATCTGGGCAGGTATCAATGGTGAGACCGACTGCGCGGCCTCGCCGCAGAGAGAAGACCGGAGGGGTCGTAGGATGCCCATAAATTTGAGTCAGTGGTTCCGCGAGAATTGTCCTCATTTGGACAAGTGGGCGCAGGCTCACGACACCGGGGCTCGGTATGGAATAATGACCAGCAACATGTCAGAGGTGTACAATGGTGTTCTTAAAGGGGTACGAGCACCGCCTATCATAGCCCTAATTGCGTAAACTTGGAACCGGACCTGCATACTTTGCGCATGTGGTCACCGTCCCCAAAGCACAAGTTGAATTGAATGCCATGGTCCAAGAAGATGCAAAGACATCTGGACGAGAAAGCAAAGAAGTCCCAAAGTCATGGCTACAGGAAAGTGGACGCACTTAGGAATAAGTGGGAGGTCAATGTGCGAGCCAAGTACGTTAAGGTTCACCACTGAGGATCAAAAAAGCAAGTTGTCACCCTCGGCCCAACGTCCTGTGAGTGCACTTGTAACAAGCCCAAGCTTGAGGGCTACCCTTGCAGTCATGTGCTCCGGGCGGCTGCTGATCAAAAAATCAGTGTCGAGCCACACATATCGCCGTACTTCGACATGTACAATCTGTACAACACTTGGAATGGTGAGTTCTGGGCTTGGGGCATTGATATGAACTACAAAATGTTGTGGCCAGATAGGCCGAAATGGGTTCCGAACGCCCACTTGATGAGAACCGCAAAGGGACGACTTCTATCTAGGCATCATTGCAATGACATGGACCATAGCCAGATGGGAGAACCAAGGCGGGGCCGTGTTTGCAGGTGTCCTGGACATTCACATAGAGAATGCCCGTATCGAGGCAACAACACCGCATGATGTTGATATATCTGTACTCACTATGTCTATTTATATTCGTACTCGTTATGTGTACTTATATTAAATTTAAATTGAATCTCTTTGTATTATTGTACTCATGATGTTAACTTCAGATGATTAATGTAAATTGTATCTCTTTGTATTTTTTAAGTTGATTTTGATTTGCATTTGTATTTTTGTCTTACTCATAATTTATATTTGTATGTTTGTGTGCAGGTTATGGCTGAAGTGCCAGTGCTTTCGCAGGGGCCCCATGACGCCAGCCGCCATTGCCACCTATTTTTGAAACAAAATACTAAGCATGATTATCAGACTTTCAGACTTCGAACCATAAAGAAAACATGGCCAATACACAATTCTTTCCTTGCTCACCTTGATGCTTATGGACTACAAGGTTTTGCTAGGCTCACATCATGCGAAGACCAATTACGTTCAGACCCATCCCTTTTGACATCCCTAGTTGACCGGTGGGGACCTGAAACCCACACCTTTCACTTTCGTTTTGGGGAGCTTGCACCTACACTGAAAGATGTTTCTATGGTCACTGCTCTACCAATTAGAGGTGAGCCGTTAGTCTCTCCACAAGTGTCTCCATCTTGGGAATTAGATATAGCAGTCGTCTTGGGATGGAAATGCCAGAATCACAACGTTCTGGTGGCCCTCGGGGCATCCCACTCGCCTGGCTTCGTGATAACTTTCATATTTTATCTAGCTTCGCCGATGATGAGACGAGAAAAAGACATATGTTTGCGTATTTGTTGTGGCTCCTCGGGACTCTGTTTCCAAATTCACACGGGGACGTAGTTCTTCCTGGTCTCATCTACATTGCACAGAATATGGTAGATGAACCTTTACCCAAGAAGCCAAAATACAGCTTCGGTTCTGCCATGCTATGTCATACATATAGAGGCTTGTGCGATGCCACACAAAAAACCTCTTTCGCACAAAAAGCTCTGTTACTTTGTGTCGCCTACGAGTTTCTACAGTTGTGGTCCTGGGAATACCTCCCTGTAGGATGACCTCGATACTAAATCCCGTACACCCATACGACTTTAGCAAGGGCAGCAGTGCAACTATGGCCACCAGGTGGACAAAGGCACGGAAACGTTGGTCTCTAGATATTGCGAAAAATTGTTACCCTATGTACCACCAGCAGTTTGAGATACTTGATGAGGCAGAAGTCACATGGAACCCGTGGACTCAGGGCCAGATACAAATGGTCTTTGACATTCGACCCATCATAGCAGGCATCTTGAGCAATAGTGCATTCTGGCTGACTCGCTGCAACTTATTGTTCTTGTGGTGTGTTGAGCCTTACAACCTGATACGTCTCCAACGTATCTATAATTTTTTATTGTTCCATGCTATTATATTATCTGTTTTGGATGTTTAATGGGCTTTATTATGCACTTTTATATTGTTTTTGGGACTAACCTACTAACCGGAGGCCCGGTGCACATTGTTGTTTTTTTGCCTATTTCAGTGTTCCGCAGAAAAGGAATATCAAACGGAATGAAACCTTCGCGAGGATCGTTTTTGGAACAAATGCAATCCAGGAGACTTGGAGTGGACATCAAGGAAGCAACGAGGCGGCCACGAGATAGGGAGGCGCGCCCCCCACCCTCGTGGGCCCCTCGTGGCTCCACCGACCTACTTCCTTCGCCTATATATACTCTTATATCCTGGAAACATCCGAGAGCACCACAAAACCCTATTTCCACCGCCGCAACCTTCTGTACCCGTGAGATCCCATCTTGGGGCCTTTTCCGGCGCTCCGCCGGAGGGGGAATCGATCATGGAGGGCGTCTACATCAACACCATAGCCTCTCCGATGATGTGTGAGTAGTTTACCACAGACATTCGGGTCCATAGTTATTATCTAAATGGCTTCTTCTTCTCTCTTTGGATCTCAACAAAAAGTTCTCCTCGATTCTCTTGGAGATCTATTCGATGTAATACTTTTTGCGGTGTGTTTGTCGAGATCCGATGAATTGTGGGTTTATGATCAAGATTATCTATGAACAATATTTGATTCTTCTCTGAATTCTTATATGTATGATTTGTTATCTTTGCAAGTCTCTTCGAATTATTAGTTTGGTTTGGCCTACTAGATTGATCTTTCTTGCAATGGGAGAAGTGCTTAGCTTTGGATTCAATCTTGCGGTGTCCTTTCCCAGTGACAGCAGGGGCAGCAAGGAAAATATTGTATTGTTGTCATCGAGGATAAAAAGATGGGGTTTATATCATATTGCTTGAGTTTATCCCTCTACATCATGTCATCTTGCTTAATGCGTTACTCTGTTCTTATGAACTTAATACTCTAGATGCATTCCTGGATAGCGGTCGATGTGTGGAGTAATAGTAGTAGATGCAGAATCGTTTCGGTCTACTTGTCACAGACGTGATGCCTATATACATGATCATGCCTAGATATTCTCATAACTATGCGTGTTTCTATCAATTGCTCAACAGTAATTTGTTCACCCACCGTAGAATTTGCTATCTTGAGAGAAGCCACTAGTGAAACCTATGGGCCCCGGGTCTACTTTCCATCATATAAGTTTCCGATCTATTTTATTTTGCAATATTTACTTTTCAATCTATACAACAAAAATACCAAAAAAATTTATCTTATTATCTCTATCAGATCTCACTTTTGCAAGTGGCCGTGAAGGGATTGACAACCCCTTTATCGCGTTGGTTGCAAGGTTCTTATTTGTTTGTGCAGGTACTAGGGATTTGCGTGTAACCTCCTACTGGATTGATACCTTGGTTCTCAAAATTGGGGAAATACTTACGCTACTTTGCTGCATCACCCTTTCCTCTTCAAGGGAAAACCAACGCATGCTCAAGATGTAGCACAACCCAGAGCGTGTAATGAGACAGTTCGGTCTCTATCAAGAGATTCCACCACCTTTTCCAAGACGTATCGATGAGGAAACCCATAAGTAAGATGTGGCCTCCCTAAATAGTTAGTGTCTTTTTTAATTTACTAAACTCACACTTTGTTACATAATTTGTAGGCTAACCAATATGGGCAGGGGTTGGAGTTTATACGATTGGAGGGAACACAACATTCGATGGGTACACAAGTGGGAAAATGAAGCGCTAGCAGATATAGTGCATCAACTTAGGTACATTTTATTTAAATTATTTTATTACGATGACCATACGATGCGTGAAGATGCTTTGCTTTCATCACAACGGTTTATGTAATTATTTAATTTTGCAGACCGTATGATGGAAGTACAGATCAAGCGTACAAGCAGTGGTACAGCATGAACACGCTTACTAGCCTGGCCAGTCAGCCAGCTACTATACCAACACATCTCACACGGGAGGAGCAGGCGCAGAGACATATTGAGCTGCATGCAACTTACTATCGTGACCAGATGGTAATCACTTGTAACTTTTTTAGGTTCATCATTTCATAATCATTTCAATCAAATAACATCCAAATATTGTTCAGCTTGAAAGTTGCAACGAAGTAGGGCAGATGGCTGCGGAAAGCATGCCGGCCAGGGCCCAGCTCGCAAGTCATTCTAGAAACGTTTTCAAGAATATATGGCAACAAAGTTCAGATGCGGTAGAGGCGACGACGTTGTCACTGGAGCGTACAACATGCCGGTAGTGAGGTCAGCCAGACCGAGTGCGGCGTCGTCGTCCAGACCGAGCGAGGCGCGTACGAGCCATGGGCAGTGGGGGAGGGTCCGAGTACTAGAACGACATGACTCATCTCTACCACTGCATCACGCTTCTTCGGTGCAGCTTCGTCAGCGGCAGACATCTCAGGACCATGGCACGGGCTTGGATTCGATGCCCGACCAGACTCTTTCCCCGAACCCATATGTGTATACAGGACATGACGCATACACCCAAGGTGAGGGATCTCAGTCGTATCTCCCCATGCAAGGGATCTCCATGCCTGAGGAGACTCGTGTATCATATTTAAACCAGTACCACGTACAATGGCCAGACAGTACAGGCGAGGGATCTGATCAGGTAGTCATGTTTATATTTTAATACATTTACAATGATATCATATATTATCTGCTAACAGTTTGTTTACAATGTTTCTATGTGCAGGACATACCTGATGTTAATTGGAACGATGAGGACACCCAACGTGGCCTCAACACAGGCATCCGGGGAGCATCACATGATCATGGCGACACAGTTACATCTTTAGTTACAGAGTTCTTCGGAGGGGACGTTATTGGCCCATCTTTTATCCCCGCGGAGTCACAACCATACGCCTACAATTACGCTTCAGGTTCGCAACAAGGATTCCCGACTACACCACCTACGCAGGAGTCGCAGACACATGAAGCCGAAGTGGAGTACGACTGTGGTCTTCGTGTAACTCGGCCACCTAATCGCTTGTCGCTTTCCGGTCATAAGGAAAGGCCAGGTGGTCGTCGTTGACTAGGGTAATTCATATATCCACGTGTGCGACCCATTGTATCTACATATGTTAGTATCAGACTTTCCGATTTAAACATCTATGTATGCTGAAATAAAAATGCACCAGTCAGAAACAATGTTTCCCGCCTATATCTCCCGCCATACTATCCCGCTTCACTCTTCGGCTTATGTTAGGCCGAAATGATTTTTTTTTAATTTTGGCTGATGAATACTGTGCAACCATTGCCCATCTTAGAAAATGAAAATATATATTTTCGTGCAACCCTTTCCCCTCAATATTTTCCTGCCAACTCTTTCCCTCCATATGTTCTCGCCACCCGTTTCCCGCCAACCCCTTCCCGCCATATCTTCCCGCCACCCGTTTCCCACCGACCCATTCCCGCCATATGTTCCGCCAACCCTTTCCCTCCATACCGCAGTCGTTCTTTCCCGCCTTTTTCTCCTCTCTACCTATAAAACCCCCTTCAGACGGAGGTGGATAAGCATTCCAGTGTAGTGTAGTCGAGATGTCCCATTATCCTTTCGATCATAGTTTTCACCCTGGGATGAGTAGGACTCTTCTGAGGCTAGCTACTGATTTCAGGATGGACAATAGGATAGTTCCATGAGACGAACTCACCGGTAGTGACACCATAATGAATGAGTTGGCTCGCGAATTACATAGGTCTGGGTGGCCTGAAAGGACCTATGAGGGGGTACGTAAAGAACTTCTTAGGTTGCATGCAAGATGGAAGAAGGTAGTGGAGCCGAAGAGTGAAACTTTTAGAAGGACTGATGCAAAGCATCCATTTTTATGGACTGAGGACAGCGAGGACGAAGATGATATCTTCATGCCACCGCTTCCGGGTTCTGCATCGTCAAAGGGCAAGAGTTCTGCATCGTCCAAGGGCAAGAGTACTGCATCCTCGAAGGGCAAGAGTTCTGCATCGTCCAAGGGTAAGAGTTCTGCATCCTCGAAGGGCAAGAGTTCTGCATCGACGGAGGATGACGATGATGCCTTCATGTAGTTTTTTTAAGCTGTATTCCAGTTCTACCGTTTAATTCAGATGTACTTGCATTATTAGTTTGTACTCTCTTATTGTACGACATTATGTTCTATCTTAATTTCATTTTGTAGTTGTTGCACGATGTTCAATAGTTAATGGACGGAAAGAAAATGCCACTAATATATTCTAAAACTATATTTTTTTCATAACGACACGGTACAACTGAAAATAAGATACATCATACTATTTAAATAAAGTTGCATTTAACTACTGAAATAAAGCTACATTAAACTGCAGAAATTAAGATATAAATGATTGCGAAATTTAAAATACTACCACAGGAATCTACTGAGTCCAGCGTGGATATTTTCCTTTTCCATCGGCAGCTTCTTCTGCTCCCTTGGCCTGACGAGCCCTTTCTTTCTTTCTCTGTCTCTCCGCCTCACGAGCCTTCTTTCGCTGTCGTTCCTGCTCCTCCATGCGACGAGCCTCTTCCCTGTTTTTCTTTCCTAAATCCTGAAAAAAAACGGTGTTGCTCCGCATAGTATTCTTTTAACTCTCGCTCTCTCTCTCTCTCTTGCTCAGCTTCCGCCTTCTCGCGTTGCTCTTCCACATAGAAACTATTCCACGCACGGTGACTTATTTCACGAATCTCAGTCGCTGCCCAAGCAGGCATCTCCGTGTCAATCCAACGATAGTACATGCACAGAGACGGAGAAGACTACAACAAGAAACAAGAATGTTATTAAAGAATCAATCAAAATACCAACAATATCTATTGGGAAGAAGATGGCGTCCTCCACCTCCTCCACCTCCTCCACCACCCCCAATGGCGTCCTCTGAGCCAATCCTCCATGCAAGGTCTCCTACATTGGGATTTCAACCCCGGCCTTGCGGTCGCGGATCAGGTGCGTCGACAATTTGGCTCTATTGTCCACTTCTCCCTCTCGATCTTGCAAGGAGTTCTTTCGGTTGTCGCCTTCTTCGCTTCTTCAAGGCCAATGAGGAATCGGTGGCTATCGCTCTCAATGTTGCATTGGTGGTCTTCCATCCGGTTTACATGTCAAACATTTGGATGGACGGCGTTGCTTTCTCGAGGCATCTAATCGTAGGGCATTTTATCTATGGGCTCAAAGATCGAGTTTGGCCAGACTTTGTTTGTCATTTCAGTCTCTTTAGGCCAGGTTTCATGTTCCTACGGATTCTAGCTCGACTTGGCACTTGGATCAGCCAATCACGACATCACTACTAGATCACCAATTGCCATTCGTCCAAGAGCTGTTTTGTGTCCTCGTGGCATGGTTTGGTTGAGGACTCATCACTTGAAACTCTTAAGAAAGCTGGATTCTCTGTTTTCCTTCCTGGTCTCCCTATGCAATTGTGCTCGTTGCCGCGGCAACCCGCAGTGTTCCGCCAGCGATGTGATTATACTTGATTTGGAAATTCTTCGCGGTCATAATGAGCATTCAATACCAAATTCCTGGTTTTCGGTAACTTTAATGAGGATTTCCTATTAAATGCTCTCGCAATATTATGGGAGGCGCTTAAGTTTTGAGGGGACAAACTTTCAATCCGAATCTTGGAATCGATACTGGTTTTATCTTAAGGCATATTTTGGACCATCAACGCTGGTATTTCGTGGACAAAATTGCTTCAACTTGAAATTATCTTCGGTCCCACCTATGGAATTCATTTATGAAAAATTATCCATTTGTAGTATCTGTGATGACATTGATCACTCCGCTAAAAACTGTCCAGCCAATATTGCGTGTATATCTCGATCGGCCTTGTAATCTGCTACCGAGACCGGCCTTCCTAGCCATTTCTCTAAGGACTGTCATCTATGTGGATCCACGGCCCATGAATTTTTGAGTGCCCAGCCAAACTCTTACATCGATCATGTGGGTTCTTGGGCCATCAATCTCGATGGTGTGGTTTTTATGGAACCAAATATCTTTTTGGCAACCAAAATATTCTGCTCGGGCAATTTCGATGGCCTTCCCCTCCTCGCCCAATCAAAGATGCGGCAGCTCCTTTTTCGGAAATATTCGTCGGGAGATAATGACCACGCCTTATCGGGATTCGGATACAGCCCATTAATGACACTTCCATTATGAACGAACCTGCCATCAATCGCCGCCCAGCCGCTCAACGCCAATCTAACGGCCTACATGTCGCGCCCTCTTGGTGCACGCCCCAACCTCGCACAAACATCGAGGCGTCTGGGTACCCAAAGCCCTGGCTACGGCAGACGATACGCATTCCGCATTGCTGTCTGCGCGCTCCTCTGCTCCAGCACCTCCCATCCCATCCATGACGAACTACCCACTCAACGTTGTCCCCTACCTCCCGCCGGGCATGACCATTGAGCTTGGCCCGGCTGATCGCAAGGTGCGTGCGGATATGGTGGTGTCTGCAATCCCTCCTTTGCGCCATGATTTCCTGGCCATTGCGGAGGCCAATCGGTTCGTCCCCCATCACAGAAAAGTTGATCTGCGCAACATAGTGGAAGGTTTGCTCCATGAATCTCATTACTACCCTGCCGAAATATTAGATCATCCTCTGGGAATTGGGATCTTTGCATTTGCAAACTCTTTGGTCCGTGATGCTGTCGTTGGTACCACATTTGAGTTGGATGAGAATGAAGTAGAAGAGCACACTATCAGTTCTTTTGTACCCCATGACGCTGCCTTGAACATGCGCCGACTTCTTTGGGCCGGAGGTGTGGATCCTGTATGTTGGTTTTCCATATGACTACCAAACCCAACACTACATGCACAAGTCTGTGGATTCGCTTTGGTGCTCGGTGGATTGGCATAATCCGAGAGGGATAAGAGGTTTTTCCTCATTAAAGCTCAAGTTGTTCATCTGCGTTTGGTACCCAAGAGTTTGGTCGTGGCGCCAAATTGGGGGGCGTCGTTCTGGGATCAGTAGCTGTCACATCCGCAGTCTTGGAGCAACGATCGGGATGCCCATATCCTGATGTTCCTCCCGCCGGTGAGGACCCGCCACCTCCAAATGGCATTCCTCATCCTCTCCACGATGAAGGGCTCACCGCCAACAGTTGTATCAGCAACAGTTGCATAACCGGGTGGCGAAACGTGATGGCGAGCGCTTCTGCTTGCGGAGGAAAATGAGAATGTTGTGGTGGATGCGTAGTGACATCGAGATGCACCCCAATGGGGAAATTGGCGCCTTCACCTCCCCAAAGAACCCCTGTATATACAATTTTCAGCAATGGCTCACTGGTGAAGGTCTGCAAGTGGAACATGGTATTGTGCCCCCGCAAAATCTTCAGGATAGTCCGGCTGCTGCTTGGAACGATTCTATCTCGGCGTTTTCTAGCTCTGATTCCAGTGCCACGGTGTCAGACACGTATGTTATGGTTCCGGTGGCTCTCATGAACCAATTCTAGCCCCATGAAGCTAGCAGTTCTGCTTTGGCTACATCTGCTGGTACTGGTCTTCACAGGTCTGAGATCCCGGACAGCCAGGAAACTACAGCTCTGTCTGCCAACTTTGTGGAGATCTCTCTGACTTTGTCTGCTGCTGGTTTGCATTTGGATATCTCTTCTCATGGAAATTTCACTCCTACCATGCTCTGCGTGATCGCTTGCCAATGTTTCGTCTGAACTCATACATAATCAAGCTTTCAGCCCTTTGTGGCTTCTTATGGGCCTTGGAGGGTAGATATGGTTTTAAGCGATTCATCACTCTCCAAGTTATCGTTCTTTGAGAACAGAGGTTTGCTATCACTCATTTCAGCTTCCAAAACTCTTGCCAATACTAGCTCTTCCTCTGTGGTTATTGAAGAACTCAAAGAGGCATCTGACTGGGATCTTGAAGAGGTCAATGCTGCCAAAGAAAATCCGCTGAATGAACTGCAGGCTATGTCTGATTCTGATCCGGATGTCTCGCTTTTGTCGAGTTGCGAGATAATCCAGGTCTTAACCCTCCTCCTTCGAATCTGGTACATCTCGGGCTCGTAAGGTAAGGCAATTGTGCTGATTGCTCCACAGCCCTGCGTCGAGTGCTCGCTCAAATAAATATGATGGGTTCAAAGTGCATCGGTCTCGACAGAAAATGAAGGTTTATAAAGTTAAACCCAGGATGGCCCGATGGCTCTACGATCAGCGAGGCGGATGAGGCACCAGCTCCACCACCGACATCTGTTCAAGTGATCCAACACGTGGGCACGTTGCTCTGTGCCATTCCTGCAGAAGAACTATCTGAAGATGCCCTGCTGGCCACCAATGAGGAGGAGCCCGCAGCTTCTGATTAAGCTCTGATCACCTTCTTATTACCCTTTACTTTCATGCCTCTTTTGGTTAATTGGAACGTTTTGTGTTGGAATGTCCGTGGCCTAAACTCTGAAGACAAACAATTAGCTCTCTCGAATGCTATTTCGTCTAGTGGTTGTGCGGTTATTTGCTTGCAAGAGACAAAAAAACCCTCGTTTGATCTACCGTTTGTTAAGTCTTTTTGCCCCCGTCGGTTTGATCAGTTCGCTTTTGTACCGTCTCGTGGAGCCTCGGGTGGCATTGCCACAATTTGGAATAGTGCAATTTTCTCTGGCGATGTCTTATATTCTGAAGATTTTGCTCTAGTCACTCGCTTTCGATCTACCCAATCTGCACAAACCTGGACACTTGTCAATATTTATGGGCCTGGCCAAGGTGATCAACGCCAACACTTCATTCAATGGCTGTGTAATCTTAATATTCCGTCCTCTGAAGATTGGTTGTTTGTGGGGGATTTCAACTTTCTTCGTGCACCGGAAAATCGCAACAAACCAGGTGGAAACTTGAGTGATATGAACACCTTTAACGACTTCATACGATGTCAGAGCCTAATTGAACTACCCATTAAAGGTCGTTCCTTTACCTGGAGCAACATGCAACTGGACCCTTTACTCGAGCAGTTGGATTGGTTTTTCACAAGTTCCAATCGACTCGCTTATATCCAAAAACCTTGGTGAAGCCATTAGGAAAACCGGTTTCGATCACATACCATGTGTGGTCACCATCGAAACCAATATACCCAAATCCAAATTATTTCGATTCGAATCCTTTTGGGTACAACACCCAGGTTTTATGAAAGTTGTCGAGGACTCTTGGGCCAAACCAGTTCATTCCACTAACGCTGCCACTGTCCTATGTAAAAAATTCAAAACCCTTCGAAGAAATCTCAAACATTGGAGTAAGGGTATCTCAAAGCTCTCGGTGGCCATCGAAAACTCAAATAAAGCCCTTTGTGAAATTGATGATTTGGAAAATAAACGTCCTCTCACTGTGCCTGAAGTAAATTTTCGCCGCATCCTTAAAGCACACATTCTGAGATTACTAAAATACCAACAACTTTACTGGAAGAAACGGTGTACGATTCGATGGGTGCAATTTGGTGATGAACCTTCAAAGTTTTTTCAGTCCATGGCCTCAGAAAGATACAGAAAGAACAACATAGCTTCTTTGAAGACTAGTGATGGAGCAACTATTGAGGATCATGCGGGAAAAGAGTCACTCATTTATCAGGCCTTCAAAGAAAGGATGGGCTCCTCACATCCATGCAACATGAAATTTGACCTTCCCAGGATAATTAAAAAATGTGAAGGACTTGATGAATTAACGCTTCCTTTCACCCATGTTGAAATCGACGCAGTTATTCGTGAGATGCCGGCTGATAGGGCACCGGGCGCGGATGGTTTTACTGGTCTCTTTCTTAAGAGATGTTGGCCAATTATTAAAGAGGACTTTTACAATCTCTGTAATCAATTCCACAATGGTGATCTTAACCTGGAAAGCATTAATGATGGCTTCATAACTCTAATTTCGAAAATTGGATCACCTGAATCTATTAATGATTACAGGCCGATTACTCTCTTAAACTGCTGCCTAAAAGTCATTACTAAGATCTTGGCCAATCGATCGCAAAAAGTCATTTTGAAGATTATTCACGTAAATCAATATGGATTTCTCAAGGGAGGACTATCCAGACTGCCTCGCATGGGCATCTGATATATATATCAATGTCACACTTCCAAAAAGAAATAATGCTCCTCAAGCTTGATTTTGCAAAGGCCTTCGATACAATTGAGCATGACGCAATGATTGAGATTATGAACAACATGGGTTTCAATGATAAGTGGCTTACATGGATTCGATGTATCTTCTCATCAGCCAAATCTTGGTTCTCCTAAACGGGACTCCGGGCGCCAATTTTTCTGCAAATGTGGGGTCGAGCAAGGGACCCCTCTCGCCACTCATTTTTGTGCTTATGCAGATCTTCTCCAAGCGGCCATCAACGACGATTTGCACACGGTCAAATAAACCTGCCCTTCCCTTCCCCACATCGTAAAGAGTATCCGATTATCCAATACGCCGATGATACCATACTTGTTCTTCCAGCTAGTGCACCACAAGCGGCCGTTATCAAGGATATCTTGACCGACTATGCTACATCCATTGGTTTGAAAATAATTTTTCACAAATCCACTCTCATTCCAATCAATGCCGACATTTGCAAAAACCGATTTAAATTGCTAATATCTTTGGATGTGCGGATGGAAAGATGCCCTTCACATACTTAGGACTCCGCTTGGAACCACTCGCCAACTGTCCTTGATCTCATGCCTCTGGTATGCTCCATGGAGAGAAGATTGACTGCTACTCTCAACATGATTTCATATGGTGGAAAGCTTTCGTGCTCAACTCGATGATTACCTCACTCATTATCTTTGCGTTATGCACGCCCCGACCGCCTGCCAAAATCATTGAGCTCCTTGAAAAATTAGAAGGAAGTGTTTGTGGACGAAGAAAACGGAGCAGGGGACAAATGCAATTCCCTCGCCTCTGAAAATGGTTTGCCGCCCAAAAGAAAGCGGTGGATTGGGTGTGACTGACCTCAGGATCCAAGGCGATGCACTCTTGCTCAAATATTTACATAAATTCTACAATAGATGGAACATACCTTGGGTTTAGCTCGTATGGAACACATACTACGTCGAACAAATTCCACATGCTGCTGACCCTTGTGGCTCTTTCTGGTGGCGTGATGTTGCCAAACTAATGCCAATTTTTTGGGGCATCTCCAACGCTAATTTCAACGATGGATCCACCGTGCTCTTCTGGAAAGACCTATGGCAAGATACAACTTTTGATGAGAAGTACCCACGCGCTCTATCCTACACAATCAATGAAGACATCTCGGTGCGGGATTTCTTGTCCATCACGTCTTTGAGTGAGGCGTTTCACCTGCCCCTTCGCCGTGCCTATGCAGAGGTGCGACAACTACAAGCGGAACCTAGGGAAACAGTTTTATCCAATGATCCCGACACTTGGACCTATACTTGGGGAACGGAAAATACTCGCTCACGGATATTACACTTTCTACTTCGAGACGTGAGGGCCCATCGACATTTTATCGGCTCGAAATCAAAAGCCACCATGAAAATTAAAGTTTTGGATGGTTACTTCTTTACGATCGCCTTAACACGTGGAATATGCTCAAGAGGAGACACTACAATATAGGAAATGACTATGAATGTATCCTTTGTGGGCAACACATTGAAGAATCACTAGAACACCTCTTCTTTGAGTGTCAATTCAGTGTTGAATGCTGGTCCATCTGGGATTCTCTTGGATTCAGGGGCAACATCGCCTACAAAAAGTTGTGTCGGCCAAAATCTCTCGAACAGCCCCTCTTCATGGAGCTCTTCCCGATCGCTGCCTCGAGTATCTGGAAAGAACGCAACAACAAGCACTTCAGGGGGATGATGCCCTCAAGGACTTCATGGTTAGATAGGCTTAAGACTGATTTTTCACTCCTTACCTATAGGGTTAAGGAAAAGCACAAAAACCTCATCCCACACATCCTCTCCTCTATAGTTTAACCCCTTTGCCACCTCCCAAAGGGAGGGTGATTAGTAAAGTCATCATGTAAATATCCTCATGTAATTTGTTCCCCCCTATTATACTAATACAAAAACAGTAGGAGGTTCTCCTACTGTTAAAAGGTTCAAAAAAAACCAACAATATCTATTCGTGATGGTTAAAGCATACCGGAGGCTTGTCGTACTCTGAAATAGCTATGGGTGGATCTTCCTCATAATTGGCGCACATGAAAAACTTCATGCCCAACCAATCTGAAAAATCCGTCACCTCCTTCACCTTGCAAAGATCGCCACACCAACACCGCAGGACTGCCACCCCCGGAGGCAAACTTGCATTCTTCATTTTCCTCGGCCTAATGCTTTGATCCGAGCAAGGAAAACTCATACCCACTGAAAAAATGTGTTACACACTTTGCGCAGTGGCGATTTCGAGGATGGCTGGACGAGAGCCTCGGTGTCTCCTTTTATAGGCTCAGACGATAAATGATGGCGAGAAAATAAGCGCGAACAGACGAAATTAGGCGGGAAATTTTAGGATCCCTGTAGTGTCGGCACAACAGGTTCCCGCAGCATCGGATTCCCGCAGCGAGTGACTAATTACCGCAGTGTCATTGCATCCGCTCAAGCAATAGCCAGAGCGATTCTCGCAGTGCCGTCGCATCCTATGAGGAAAAAGTAGCAAAAGCAGGACTGATTCCCGGGCGAAAGAACCAAAAGCAGGCATCAGCGTCCATATTCCCGCGCGTGGGAATCACCGCCGTCAGCGTCGCTGTCGCGCATGGGAATCAGGGTCGTTAGAGTGGCGTAGCTGTCGCGCCAGAGAGGCCGCCTGCTGCAGTGGCGGCATGGCCCACATGCTGGGCCAGGAAGCAGCAGGGCTTGTCGGCCAGGGAGCGGCAGCCGCAGCGCTCGCCGCCTTGCCCGGTGGTGGCGTGGCCCACCAGGCCTGGCCCGTCACGTCCCGGTTGCTGCCGCTGTACCTAATCCGTTATGCCTCGCGCAGCCGCCTCCTGCTGTGGCGGCAGGGCCCGCCGCCTCCTGACATGGCGGCAGGTGCCACGTGTCGCCTGACGCGCCTGCCGCCACGGCCCAAGGGGTCCTTTTTGTCAAATATATCCACGGGTAGACCTTTTCGACAATTCTATTGGCCAGGGTGTCCATCTAGACAAAAAATCCTGAAAGTACCTCTAGAACTGAGAGAAGCACAAACAAAAGCACATGAACAGTCATATATTCTTTTCTGCTGAGTATAGGGTTTGCCTCAGCTGCCAATGATGGGATTGGGCAAAATAATTCTTTTGTGAGGAAATTGCTGAAGTTTTTCTTTTGAAAACAACTTTCTATATTATTCAGAAATGTTTAGATTGATACCAAGGCCACCAGGTGGTGCCACAAACTATATCTGTTTAATATGAAGTGTTTTTTAATCACAACATGAAGTGCTTTGCCGTGTTTTTCTGCCCACGCAAAGACTATGGTGGTGTTTGGTTCTCTAGTCCTAGGACTTTTTCTTGTCCCAACTAAAAAGTCCCTAGTCCCTAAAAAGTCCCTCCATGTTTGTTTCCAGAGACTAAAAAGTCCCTAGTCCCTTCCTAGAGCTTATTAAATGACCATGTTACCCCTAGTATATAGAAAAATAACAATCAAACAACACCATGAGGTGGCGGGCCAATGGGTGCATGGAGGGGCATTGTTGGAAAAGTCCCAAAAAGACTCTCTTTGAGAGTCTTCTTCATTTAGTCCCAAATGCCTAGTTTAGTCCCTAAAAAGTCCCTCCCGTTTGGTAAAAAAGTCTCTAAGAGGGACTTTTTCTAGTCCCTACACAAAGAAGTCTCTGGAAACAAACACCCCCGATGTCTCGTCTTCTTTTTAGAATCTGGAGCCTTTATTAAATCATAATGTTTCTAGGGATACAAATTATAACAGGCATAGCTACTAGCCACACAAGGCGCCCAGATGAAAGAGATGAAGCCACCTTGGCAAGGGCGTGAGCCTCGCCATTGTGTTGACGCTTTGATACGGGGCTAACCCGGTGTAGGCCGATCTTTCACGTTTGGAGTGGGATCCCTCGGAGAGCACGAAGAACACGGGGAAGAACGGGGAGAAATCACAGGGGGAAACACTCAAGAACAAGTCCAATCATACATCCACTAGACAATCAAACACACAAGATCCACAAGGTACACGAACAACAAAGGGAAAGATACAAGGTAGAGTTCATCTCCATGAGGAGGTCTTGAAGGGGTCCGCCCAAGAGGGGGCCTTGATGATATATCCCGCAGGATCTTCTCCTAGATGGAGGTCTTGGCCTCCAATGGAGTAGGGGTCTCTCTCTCTCTCAAGAGTAGAGGTAGGAGCAAAGCTCACCTAAGAATGAGCTATCATATTTGCTAACCCTAACTAGAGGAAGGGGATGGAGTATATATAGGCTAGTCCACGAAGGGAAAGTGAGGAGGGATACATGGGCCTTTGGCCCGACTCTGTGCAGCAGGCGCGCGGATGTCCGGCTGGGGGCGGATGTCCGGCGTTCACAGGAGGCCGGATGTCCGGGCATGGGCCGGATGTCCGGCTGGTGAGGTCGGCCTCGGTGCTCTCTGGATAGGGCGTCGGATTTCGGGCTGTGGCCGGATGTCCGGTCTGTCGGGAGGCGCCGGATGTCCGGGCTTGCGGGCCGGATGTCCGGGGCTGTAGGTACTTGGCGGCTGGGCGGCTGCTGTGGGTGAAGCTCAGGGGCGGATGTCCGGGTCCCGGCGGATGTCCGGGTCCCGGGGTTGTCTCCATCTTCTTTCGCTGCCGCTTCTGTGCTTCCCTTGCGGATGGTGTAGTTGTTCCTTGGCGCTTGCACTCCTACTCAACATCCGTGAAGCTCGACAATACCTATGCATGCACACGGGAGAAGTGTCAAGTAGTATACCATCCTCGAAGGGGTCAAGTGAGCACGTATAAAGGAGAAGATTCACCTTTGAGTATGTGAAGTAGAGGTCGCACGTGTCACTTGCCAAACGGACTCTTGACATGGTGATGACCGTAGGATGCTCCGCATCATCCCCTCCCCCTTGGAAAAGATCCGACCTCGGATCAAAAACCAAATCACCATGGAAAAGAGATGGCGTCGCCGTGTAGGAGTGGTCAATCACCAAGTTCTCGTCATCTTGAAGCTCGAAATGGGCACTCTCCAATGTTGCACCATTTTGTGATTCCTTCAAAAGGAGAAAATAGAACAAACACTTGGAAAAACAAATGTGGTTAGCGTTAGTGCAAAACCAAGCATTCAAGAGGTGATTCACCAAACAAGTGTTGTCATCAAGCATAGCATAGGGTGTGACAAAGGATTGTGACATGGCATGTAAGCATATCAATCGAGCACAAGCAAAAATATCATGGGAACAAGCATGTAAATGTGAGGTAGAGATGCAAATATGTGTGACAAGAGCATAAGCATCTACCTCGAGGTCATAGCAAGCATTCACAAATTGCTCAATGAAAGGTCTATGGTAGGCATAGGAAGGATTCACAACACCAAATAAAATGAAGTGTCTAAACACATGGGTCAAGTGCAAGACAATCCAAACATAAAGAGCAATTGTTCATCATGTGTGAGGCAATCAAGTTAAGCATGAGACAAGCAATGGGGCATGGCATATGTGAAGAAATGACATTGGTGCAACCAAGCATATCATAGGGGCAAGTAATCCAAGAATTGGATGCAACACACAAGGTACATATGTCATGAAGAATGGAAATGTGGCAATCATGGGTGAAAGCAATATCTCGACCATGCGTGCAAATGGTGCAAGCAACACATAAAGTATGATCCTCAATATCCAAGCTCAAGAATGATGTCACCTTGAAGGCGTGTCCTTGTGCATTCTTCACAATGCCGAAGTGGAAGCAAATACGGTGTAGAAGCGAGTCATGGTAGAATGTATGAGGCCCACTCTCAAGAGCTCGAATGGTCAACTCACGTGAAGTGGAAGTCGACACAAAGTCCAAGTATCCTACACATGCACAAAACAAAACAAAGAAGGTATGTGCATGGTAGACAAACACATCATCCATCATGATGGTTCTCATCTTTTGCACAAAACCATTAGAAGCACAAGTGCATGAATAATATGATGCAACAATGGCAATATTCATGGCACTGGGTATATGGTGCAAAGAAGTAAGACAAGCATGCTTCACAAGAATTATGTCAAAATCTCCAAATATATGCGAGAATTCTATGGGGGCAATCTCATGAGCAAGATGAGAATCATTGTTGCACTCAATACATGGCAAATCATCTAGCATGAGGGAGGCAACACATAGAGATATATGACACGAAGCAATATGAATCATGTGCAAAGCATATAGATGGTTGTCATCAACCGCATGAAATGGTGATGCGACATAAGCAAGCATAGTAATCAAGTCGTGCAAACTAGTGGAGCGAAGATGCAACACACTAGGATAAATCATGGCAATCATGTCATGTGAGCAAATAATAGGCATAGACAATGCACATGACATATCACAAGCACGAACACAAAGCAAGATGAAAGTATCATCATAGGAATGGGTCATGAATAGAACATGGCAATAACAAGTGATATCTCCACCAAGCTTGCAAATACACATACAAGTACTAGAATCAATCATCATGTGTAATGCAAAGCATGGGTCACAAATGCATGGCAAAGGCATAGGAATGGGCATATCATGCAAAGTGAACATGGCAACATGGGCAAAAGATATATAATGGAGAACAACCCATAGCCAAGTGAGGGCCATGTAGAAGAAATGCGCGAAGTCTTTGCGCGAAGAGAGCGGTGGGAAAGACAATCCATGGGATCCCAAATCATCGTTGCTCTCTAGAGCTCGTTTTGTCAACTCGTGGGATTGCGAGGTCGACAAGTATTCATGGGTACCTACACAAAAGAGACACAAACCAAAGAAATTGGGCGCGTGTTAAATGTACACATCATCCATCATGATGTGTATGTGCGTGTGCGAGTTAGAACAAGATATGCATCGCTCAAACAAATTTGATGCATGGTATAAGAACATGTCATCCATCATGAAAGAATAGTTATTGTGTATGACACGATGGGGACACAAATTGAGAATGCAAGTATATGGCACATCGATAGCATTTTCATTCATGGGGAGCATATGGTGCACACAAGTATGGGGATCATGCAATGAATGGGATGGATCAAATTCTCCTAACATGTATGAGGAAACTATGGGGGCCTCCTCATGAGCAATAGCGGAAACATCACATGGAGAAAATGGACAACATCTAAAACAATGCATATCCGAAGCTAGGAGGGCATGGCATGGCATATGAGATAAAGGATGCAAAGGAGCATATCAATATCATCACAAGAAAAACAAATGCCAATAACCATGGGCTTGTCATCTATGCCATATGTGCAAATTGGGTTTATTTTAATGGCATATGCATAGTCACTATGAAGAGATTGCAAATAAGACATATGATGGATCTCATGCATAGCATATGACAAGTCAAGCGGATTAGCAAACATGATGTGACCTAAAGAATTGTCACAAGAAATCCTATGTAACATGGCATCACAACTAATAGACTCCACATGAGAATCATCATATTCATCATAAATGGGCAAATCATCACATGGGGAAATCATACTAGCATGAAGCATGGTACTAGGTGGATCAACATCATGCAAGCAATCAATCTCAAGAATGTCCACTAGTGGGACTAGAGCATCACCGTCACCTTTGTTACCTTGTTCATTCCACTCAAGTGGTGTAGGTGAGGTGGGAAAGACCAAATGGTGGTCATCTTCATCTTGATGGAACCATGTGGGGGGTGCATCATATTCCACCATGGCCATTGTCTTGTCCAAAGGGAGGACGAAGTCATCGAGGATTGGCGCGTCATCATAAATGGGACCTAGCACCAAATGAGAAGACACAATAGAGGTAGAGGTCAAGTTGTTAGAAATCGAAGTGGCCTCATTCTCTCTATGTGGTGGTTCACTCACTCCCTCAAGGTAGGTGCACTCAAACTCACGTATTGTGGAGTCACTCATCTCACACAAGTGGTGGTTGTGGCTCTCCTCACATGGGATTTGTGGCAGCTCATCATGTATGGGGCTAGTGGTGAAGTCACTCTCACTCTCAATATGGTGGCAAAAGTCACTCAAGTCATCGGACGTCGCCATGGTCGAAGGGAAAATCCCATGCTCAACCGTCTCGTAGTCGTCGTCGTGGATGAAGGCCGAAGATGGCACATCATCGCTCTCGTCGTGGATGAAGGCCGAAGATGGCTCAACATCACTCTCGTCGTGGATGAAGGCCGAAGATTGCACAACATCACTCTCGCCTCCTAAGATGGAAGCATCATCCTTGCTCGCCACCTTGTCGCTCGCCTCCAAAGCTTGGTCCTTGAGGGTGTCCGTAGTCGTACTCGTCGCCGCACCATCTTGAAAAAGAGTCGAAGTAGACTCGGCACCATCAATGCCACAAAGAGGGATGGCAGTGAAGTCAAACTTGGGAGCATCGTCTTGGAGCTCATCAGGCTTGGACATCGTGGTGGTACTAGCCTCATGCTTGTCGTAGAGCTTGGTCGCCGCGAAGTGTGCTTGTGGTGGAGAAGCCTTGGCCTTCATGAGTTCTTGTTCCGCCTTGAGAGCACCAATGTAGTAGTCGTCAATGAACTTGTAGTTCTCAAGGAAGATGGTCTTGGAGATGTCGTTGTGCAATCCCATCATGAAGTGGAACTTCATCGAAATGGGGTCGTCCATGCCGGCTTGTCGCAAGGCAATCTTCATCTCCTTGAAGTACTTGTCGATGGACTTGGATCCTTTGGTGGTGTTCTCCAATTGGCGTCGAAGTTGTTCCGTGTAGGTTGGAGGCACAAACTCTCGCCGCAAAGCTCTCTTCGTCTTGGGCCAACTCATGTCGTAGTACTCCGAAGGTGTGTGAAGCCACCATGTCAAGGCGTAGTCGTGGAAGTTTCTTGTGGTGCACTTCACTTGATCTTCGGGAGGAACTTGATGTAGCTTGAGGTAGTCATCCATCAAACGCTCCCACTCGAGGTACTCCTCGGGTTCTTGAGTCCCATAGAAAGGAATCGCATGGTCGATGTTGAGGTCGTAGTAGCTCGGTGAAGTCGCGGACTTGAGCTTGGGGAGCTTCTCTTGAGCGTAGTCTTGGGGTGCTTGTTGGCGAAGATGCCGTATGATCGTAGGTGAAGATGCCTTGAGGTCGCTTGGCGAAGATGCCAAGGGAGATGGTGAAGTCGTTGAGCGGTTGTTGGTGTTGAGCTCATGACCTTCACATTCTTGGTGGTGATGGTGTCGATGCCGATGTGAACTTGCCAGAGATGGTAGCTCGGAAGCATGTGCTCTTGAGCGTCTTCTCGAAGATGAGGAAGATCGCTTGTAGACCTTGATGAGGGCTTTGATCTCCTCCATTTGAGCTTGCATCTTGGCGTCGGAGTTGTTGTTCATGGCATCGAACTCGTCGTTGTTGTTGTAGACCGAAGGTGAAATGCCTTGCCTATCCATCACAAGACTCGAGTAGAGGTGAGTAGGAAATGAGATAAACAATACCAAGTTACCTTTTCCCAAAGTTGAGGATGTATCCCGTTTCACTCAATGTGAAATGAAAGAATAGTGGAATTGGTACTGGACTTGTTCACTCACACCTATCAAGTAAAGCTTATGGTAGAGCTCGGTGAGGATAGTGGCACAAAAATTTGATGCAAAATGTTAGCAAGAGTCAATAATGTTGAAAGTGATTCACAAATTCGCAAGCGAAACAAGTAGACCAATAGCAAAGAATGGCACACGGAAACGCACACACGGATAGATAAATGGGGTCGTGCAACCAAGGAATGAGCACAAAATGTGGAATCCACGGAAAATGCTCGTGTTGCACAACTCAAGAGAGACGCTAGCACGATTTCTCAATAGGCGGATACGACACTTGTGCACAACCTATAAGATGCAAAATGGATAAACTTTCTATCCCAAGTATGCTATATATGTATGGTTCCCGGTGTTTCTCACACAATGATCCAAGATGATCAAGTATGATACCATATGATATATTTTGATGCTATGGCTATTGCTTACAAGCTTCTTTGCTCTCTTTCTTTGCTTAAAAGCTTTATTCTCTCTCTTGTTTTGGATATGGCCACTTTTGCATAATGCACAAACCAAGATAGCAATTGTATATATGCGGGAACAAGCTTGTGACACAAGAGATGATATGATGATACCAATATGATATGGTATGTATGCTATGGGAAGTATGATCACTAATGTGCACAAGTCACGTTGCCGGCAATACTCAAATGGCTAGTCTCGATAGGCAAGTAACGCAAAATGGGCTAGGGGTTAACAATGCAATTGCAAGGGGAATATACAATGGTGTCGTCGAGGTTACCGTCCTTGGCGATGATGAGTGGCGGTGTTCTTGATGTAGATACCAAGATGATGGAGACTCGTCCCTAAGTAGCCGAAACACCTTAGGAAACGGAAAAACCGCGAACTCAAAATCTCAAACTTCAATTGTCAAAGTGGTGGTAGCGGAAAGCGATGGTGGTTTGCACTTGGCAATGCGGAAGTGAAATGATTGGCTATACACGGTGTAAGAGTTGGAAGCACGCGGTCCCTAAGTAGCCGAAACACCTTAGGAGACACAACTCACAACACAAACAAAATTGGGTTAAGTTGGGGTGGCGGAAGTGTATGGTGGTCACGTCTATGCGGAAGTGGAGGTGGTGGTTGATGAAGAAACAATCGTCCCTAAGTAGTCTAAACACCTTAGGAGACTCGAATCACTACTCTAACAACCTCAAATGTAATGGGGTGCAATATGGGTTAGGTTGCGGAAGTCGGTGGTGGTAATGCGGATGATATGGTGGAAGGCCTAGGCAAACTTGCCAAATTTTGGAAAATTTGATGGAGTCAAATGATGTTGGTGGTATTTTTGTGGGATGGGGGATGTCAATAGCTTCAAAACGAGCTAAAGAACGTCAAAATCGGACTCCGGATGAATTAGTTATGGCCGAAACGGTGAAACGTGAAAAGCTGAAATCCCACGGGTCGGATGTCCGGGGTGGAGCCCGGATTTCCGGGGGTGTCTGTCCAGAACCGAGCAGATTTGGCGCTCCAGGAGCCGGATGTCCGGCTTGGGGCCCGGATGTCCGGCCAGATGGCCCGGATGTCCGGCCCGATGAATCCAGATCTCGTTTGGGGCGGAAATTTTCGAATTGGGGGCGGAAATTGATGATTTCAAGGTCAAAATTGGAGAGATTTCGTGGATGAAAAGTGGGGAAACTTGGGGAAATGCTAGATCCACTCGAAACCAAGCAAATCCATGGATCAAATCAACAAAACATCATCAAAACTAACAAATCACAAAAAAAAATTGGGGCTATTTTTGGTGGGGATTTTCGGATTTAGGACGAAATCAACAAAATCAAGCTAGAAAACACGGGTAGGGGCTCCAAAACGTGATCAACGTGGCTCATGATACCATATGATACGGGCTAACCCGGTGTAGGCCGATCTTTCACGCTTTGGAGTGGGATCCTCGAGAGCACGAAGAACACGGGAAGAACGGGAGAAATCACAAGGGAAACACTCAAGAAGAAGTCCAATCACACATCCACTAGACAATCAAACACACAAGATCCACAAGGTACACGAACAACAAAGGGAAAGATACAAGGTAGAGTTCATCTCCGTGAGGAGGTCTTGAAGGGGTCCGCCCAAGAGGGGGTCTTGATGATATATCCCGCAGGATCTTCTCCTAGATGGAGGTCTTGGCCTCCAATGGAGCAGGGGTCTCTCTCTCTCAAGAGTAGAGGTAGGAGCAAAGCTCACCTAAGAATGAGCTATCATATTTGCTAACCCTAACGAGAGGAAGGGGATGGAGTATATATAGGCTAGTCCACGAAGAGGTAAGTGAGGAGGGGATACATGGGCCTTTGGCCCGACTCTGCAGCAGCGGCGCGGATGTCCGGCTGGGTGCCGATGTCCGGAGTTCGCGGGAGGCCGGATGTCCGGGGCATGGGCCGGATGTCCGGGCTGGTGAGGTCGGCCTCGGTGCTCTCTGGATAGGGGCGTCGGATTTCCGGGCCTGTGGCCGGATGTCCGGGCTGTCGGGAGGCGCCGGATGTCCGGGGCCTGTAGGTACTTGGCGGCTGGGCGGCTGCTGTGGGTGAAGCTCCAGGGGCCGGATGTCCGGGGTCCTGGCCGGATGTCCGGGTCCTCTTTGTCTCCATCTTCTTTCGTCGTCGCTTCCAGGCTTCCCTTGCGGATGGTGTAGTTGTTCCTTGGCGCTTGCACTCCTACTCAACATCCGTGAAGCTCCGACAATACTTATGCATGCACACGGGAGAAGTGTCAAGTAGTATACCATCCTCAAAGGGGTCAAGTGAGCACGTATAAAGGAGAAGATTCACCTTTGAGTATGTGAAGTAGAGGTCGCACGTGTCACTTGCCAAACGGACTCTTGACATGGTGATGACCGTAGGATGCTCCGCATCACACTTCTCGTGGACCAAATCGATAGCTCGAAAGAGGGTTTGCTGGTGCTTGATCTCCCACAAGACAGTGATGTACCGGCATGGAACTCCAACTGCTAGGTTCGCCACCACTTATGCACAGTCTGATGCCACAACAACTGAATCTAGGTGTAAATCAAAGGCAAGGGATACAGCTTCTTTGCATGCTTGCGCTTCTAGGGTAGCCGGATCGACGAGGCCGTCAAACACCACGGCTGATGCTCCGAGTTAGCGACCATCCTTGTCTTTGCATATAACTACTGCTGCACCTGGAGCTCCACTCCTAGCCAACCCGCCATCAACATTCATCTTTGTAGCATGGCTTGCCGGGGGCATCCAGGAGCCTTGTGGAGCGACCGAATCTGTCACATGCAAGTCCCTCGGGTTAACATGCAAGTTCCTGTCGTGATGTGCAGTCTTCGCTGGGACTGACTCAAGGTCTTCTAAAAACTTCAGAATGAAGCAATGCGTATTCATAGGGCTCTGAAATTGTGCGTCATGGATAGTGCGACGTCTGGCCCATCATATCGCCCACATCATAACCAGTACCTCGGCAATATCTGGTGGAGGTAAAGTATCAAGTAGCCAAAAAATCCACAACTTCGAGTCTTTAGTTCGGTTTGAAATAACCACGTCTGTCAGTTCCTCGTCCGCTAGGGCCCATACACATTTTGCCATCCGACAGTCCAGAGGGAATGCCGCCACATGTCAACTGTTGCGTGGCAAATAGAGCACTTGAATGTATCTGCCATGCTTCCGTGATGTCGCACATCACCGGTGGGTAGTGACGTCTTAGAAAGTCTCTAGGCAAATACCCGAATCTTCGACGGGATCTGCAGCTGACAAAGTTTTGACCAGGAGAGACGATGTGCAACGAAAATAGAATGGTCCGGGTTGTGTTCTAACCAAGGAGTCGCCTTGGGGGCAGCTAGCGGACTGGCCCACCACTATAGCATTTAGGTTTTTCTTCAGGTTTCTTTCAAAAAAAATCATGCACAATGTATGTTTTTATACACTAGTGATATTTTTTATACATGTTTAACATTTTTTTAAACATGACCGAGCTTTTCTAATATATGTTATTAATAATGTCTAATTCATTTTTATACATGTTGTAGATATTTCATATACACGAGGAATATTTTTATTTATACATGTTTAACTTTTTTTAAAATACATGGCTAATATTACAAATATATGTTCTGATTTCTGTTTTTTCATGTATATTTTATATTCTCCGTATACATCAGTAACATTTTAAATACATTTTTAAAAATTAAATACTTGAATTTACATTTTATTAATACATGTTTTAATATCTACTTTTTATGACACACATTGTACATTTGGCTAATCCATCAGAAACATGTTTTTATGCACGTTTAACATTTTCTGAATGCATAATTAACACTTTCTTATAATATCAAGAACAATTTTTTTGAAGCACAAGAAACTTTTTCGTTAAAACAGTATTTTTAACGCTATAATTTTTTATAAACTATGCTAACAAATTTGTACACTGTGTTAACATTTTTCAAAATCATGTATTTTCAACTTCAATGAAATTTAAGTTTTGGGATCTGATTATTGAAAAATTGTTCGCATTTTGAAACTTTTGGAATATATTGACATTTTTACATTCCTGAACGGTTTTTAAAATTTCAATATAATAATTTTAATTTCAGAAATATAAAAACATTTAGTAAAGCAAAAAAAAATCACGTAGAACATTTTGTCGGGAGGCCCATTTAAGGAGCGCCTGAGACAAATGCGCGCCCTTGTGCCCAAGCATAAAGCCCAAATTAAAGTTGGGCCTGTCGGTATGCAACAAGGCTGGAATGGCATTAGACGGGCCTACGTAGCTGCATCCGTTTCTAAAAAAAACCGTAGCTGCATCCAGGTGCAAGGTGTTCTTTCCAAAAAATAATTTGAGACAATTCTTCCCAAATGCTGGTACCAAAATGAATGAACCGGAATATAAATCACATGCACCACTGTCTCTGACTCATAACTTTGGCCCTGGACACTTTCAATTCTTGGCTGATAATGTCCTACTAGCTATGCCCGTGCGGCGGCACGCCGCACCTCATCGATACTTTGTGTTGAGATTTCATAAGTGGTAAAGTGGAGACTCATGTGTTGTTAATTTTTTTATTGTTTGATCGAATGCTAGATTGGCCATCATTTCTTTGCTCGGGCGTTCAAGAATCGTTGGTGTATAACTGGAATGATCGATTCTATGAGACCATAGCTTTGGTTTTTTACTTTAAGTCTGATGTGTTAGTATTTCTTTTCTTTATTATTTTTATTACACACGGGTGGTTGCAGAAGTTAAGATTGGAGCCGTAATCAAATTAAATAAGTGTCATTGAACTGCGACACTAACTCACGACATGTCGATATTACTATTTATGTTTGTGTAAAATGGATGAAGGGAAAAATCTTTAGCATCATGTGCATAAAAAAATGTGCAAACTAATCAACCAAAAAACAAAGCTTATAAAATCTCCATGCTGCCACATGAAAGTTTCATGCACGTAGTCACATCGTTTATTAATCCCATGCATACAGTTGCACGTACGTGGGGGTCTGGGACCAACCAATGATCTGCCTATCCGCATTCAATACGTGTACACGTAGTTTTTAAGAGGGCTAAATTTTGAAAGTAAATGTGGTTTAAGTGGTTTTTTTTCATGAGAATACTTAATTCTTTCCTCAGTAAAGGATGATGACAAATGTGAGCGGGTTAATTTGCACACCTAGAGGTGAAGGTCAATGGTTGATCTCATTTTTCGAAAGTTAGGTGCGAGTTCTCATCTAGTTGCAGGCATGTTCTTGAGGTTGTGGTGGTTGTCTTGGTCGGATATGTTGTGTTGACGATGGTTTTGGGCCTCGGCACCCTTGTATCTGGCTCGGACGACGTCCCTTAAGTGCTATTCCGGTGTGCGTGGTCTTCGTCGGTTTCCCTTAATTAACCGATTCCATGTATGGTTTTGTACATGCTCGAAATATATAGTCTAGATTCTCATTTTGATAGCTAAGGGCCAAAACTTGATCCTTCGTCTTGTTATTTACTGAAACATCTTTTTACCTTGCCTTTACCTGACCTTGGATTTCCCTTCCTGGGCAGAAGTTTGCCTTCGTTTGTTGCTTCCGTCAGCAGGATATTTTGTAAGAAATCATGTGAACTTTTATCACTGAAAAAAATGTATTATATTTCTAGGTGCCCACTTATGTGAACAGATCTTGTATTGACATATAGGAGTGCCAACGTTGAAAGCTCTGGAATCGTCGCCTTGTCGATGGTAGCAGTTCTGTGTTGCAGCAAACCATGGCACCCAGGCACGCCCATATAATTAAACTGTTGATTTTATCCACCAGCGCGCCAAGAAAAACAACGTGCAACCGCACTGCTGACACTCGTCACGTGATGAACTCCACATTCGGAGGCGCCGAGGAGAAGAGGAAGGCCGTGCACGCTGGGTCGGCGAGCCAACCGTGCCAGTGCCTGTGCCAGGCCGTCGACACATGCCTCGATGCCGGAGTACGCGCGCGCGCGCTTAAGGCATGGTCGGCCTCCCCACGGACGGGTACTCCGGGACCATGCACATGGAGGCCGTCCTGGCCACGTTCGGCAAGTTCTTTGCACTGCCGCCTGTTTGAGGAGGGAGGGAGGAATTATGGGGTCCATGAACCACTACGCACAGATCGCGACATCGCGTGGCACGATCACACGTACAGTAGTTGACCATATACATGCGTTGTACGATATATACACAGTGTACTCTAACACCGCTGCCGCAGGATCACACAGCCGCATGCGATCGGTTCCCTACACTCGCCGACGCGTACGACTCGTCCGAGCAGAGCGTCGCGGAGCTGCGGGCCGGCGTCCAGCTTGGGGAAAGACCATGCTCCTCGGCTCCCCGCGTTGCTACTGGCACACAGGCACGCCTCGAGACACGCCATGCTGGCGCCAGCAGAAGCACTGGACGACGGTGGGATCGTCGGCGCCGGCAGATGCAACGGAGGGCGGAGGCTCTCCGCCTAAAAAAATTAAAAGGCGCTCGCCGGCACCACAGGGCCTCCCACTTCGGCCACCGCTGGCTGTCCACCGCACCATCTACCGCCTGGATGCGTCCACCTCTGACGTCGGTCGGCACCGCACACACGAGCTGCTCGAACCCGCAGCCATTGCGTCGACCTCACGCCGCCTCGGCCTGGGTTTCGCCTTCCTCACAGATGCGGCATCCGTGATCCTGCATTCCCGCTTCACCTCGGCTGCTTACAGCGAAGATGAAGGCTGGCGCTGCGCTGAAAGGGGCACAGGGAGCCGGCGGCATGGTCGGAAGGACGGGCGAGGTCTTGCACCACCAGAATAGCGTCAGCAGCAGAGCCCTACCACGGCCAGCAACCAGCTGTTGCTCCACTCGCTCCTGCGCCCGGGCACGTTGCAAGAGAGATGGATCGGTTGATATTCACAACCGTGAGCAGGGCGGTGGCAGAGGAAGCCGTCTACCACGATGACAACGGAGATGACGACTGCTACGACGACCTGGGCCCGGAGGAGCACCGCCTGCTGCGGCGTCGATGGCAGCGGGAGCTGCGCACACGGCGGTTGCTGGCGTCGGGGCTGAAGCCGTGGCAGGTGCGGGAGTTGGAGGAGGATGTCGGCAGGTCGGAGAGGGTCCTGCAACGGCGCCCGCCGCTGCCACCAACCTTCACCATGGCCGGTTTGGTGTTCAGATGCATAGCCGTCCTCGGAGTCTCGCCGGCTGGGTCGGTTGGGCCGTGTTGCGCTGTCACTCTGGCAAGAAGCAACCGCCGCCTCCTCGGCATGCTCTTCTTGCCCGCTTCCCGTATGGCTTATAGACAGCAACGGTGGCCGACGGCAGCAGACGACGGAGATGGAGGCGGCGAGAGCACTAAATGCAAAAGAGCGCCAGAATCGATCGGAGCCGAATGAAAGGAGGACGGATAGGAGGAGCCGTATTTATAGCATGCAGCCACGAAACGGAAAACAACTTGAAGACAGCCACCGCATTTAAGGAAGAAACGACCAGAAAAGTGGAGAAAAGCGGCAACCGACGTGCAAAGCCTGGAAAGCACGACGAAAAGGGCGGCCGACTTAACAAATGTGACGTGCCGCAAGGAAAGCAGAAAAGGAAGATGTAAGAAAATCAACCTCTGGTACGTGCCATGCATGCAATCCAATAGCAACGGCTGATCCTACGCGCACATAGAGCCAATACCAAATTGAAGTGGAACTCCCTATGTCAATCGCTAGCTGCACACAGGTGCGTACCCCGCCAGGTCCCCCAGTAAAGCACGTGCCATGTTGCGATTGGCTAAATTTTCAATGATAAGAAAAAGTCAAAAAAATAGGGTAAACTAAACCTGGTCAGGTTTAGTATATGTATAATTCAACTTTAAAATAATTGGAGAAGAAAAATACCACGTGTCTCTTTATCGTTTTTTTTGTGGGTGCCTCTTTATCGTTTGATTTTTCGATAAAGGGTGGATTTTATTGACTCAAAATGAAGCATGAAGGTGATACAAACATAACGAGCACACACCCGGCCTCTGCATAGCTAAGATGCACACAGCCAATACCCAACTCACACACGCAAATAAAGAAAACACGTTGGAAATAACAAAGTCATATAAGACCAAAACTATACCAAACGAGGCAAAAAAACCCAAAGTAATCAAATCCGCGACCGACAAATAACAGTTATGGCCATATCCGCACCAATCATCTCATGACATCACAAGGACAACCAGAATGTTCAACAGCAACGCCTTCTAGAAGGGAGCGACGCTCGAGCGCCACCGTCACTGCATCCAACCACCAAAGGCTAGATTTTAGGTTTTCACCTGAAGAACCAATCCGAGCATATCCGAACAATGCCTTTAACAAGGAAACGATGCAAAAACACCGCCATTGTCAGCTATAACCAACTTGGGTCAAACCTAGGTTTTCACCCCGGAGCTCGTTGAAGTCAATCATGTGTTGTCGCCGCCACTTTTGCACGATCCAATCAGCTGCATGTGTTGGCTAGCCGACCACCGCTACTGCACAACTATTCCCTCTGCATCAAGTCGTCGTCTGTAGGTAGCATCGAACCGTCGAAGACAACCACCGGATCTAGAAAGAGGAACTCTCACGAAGATCTTTCGATGGCCACCAATCAACGGATCCGCCGATGCAATTCGGTGTGATCACCATTGCCATCACGGCCGCCTGAGATGTAGAACCAGATCCGGCAAATCATACACTTCATGCGATGGATTGGCTAACGACTCAATATGTCGTCGCGTAGTGCTACACACGCCGCTAGCCACCGCCCAGGGAGACGCAGCTGATGCGGATGACTGCTGACCTGACCAAGGACCGGCGACCATGGGCGCTGTCGGTGTCAAAACCGGCAGATCTCGGGTAGGGGGTCCCGAACTGTGCGTCTAGGCCGGATGGTAACAGGAGACAAGGGACACGATGTTTTTACCCAGGTTCGGGCCCTCTCGATGGAGGTAAAACCCTTCTCCTGCTTGATTAATATTGATGATATGGGTAGTACAAGAGTAGATCTACCACGAGATCAAGGAGGCTAAACCCTAGAAGCTAGCCTATGGTATGATTGTTGTATGATGATGTTGTCCTACGGACTACAACCCTCCGGTTTATATAGACACCGGATAGGGTTAGGGTTACACAGAGTCGGTTACAATGGCAGGAGATCTTGAATATCCGCATCGCCAAGCTTTCCTTCCACGCCAAGGAAAGTCCCATCCGGACACGGGACGAAGTCTTCAATCTTGTATCTTCATAGTCCTGGAGTCTGGCTGAAGGTATTGTCCGGCTATCCGAACACCCCCTAATCCAGGACTCCCTCAGTAGCCCCTTAACCAGGCTTCAATGACGACGAGTCCGGCGCGCAAATTGCCTTCGGCATTGCAAGGCGGGTTCCTCATCCAAGTTCTTCAAGAAGATTTTAAACACCAAGAATAGTGTCTGGCTCTGCAAAACAAGTTTCCACATATTGCCATAGAGAGAATAATATTAACACAGATCCAATCTGCTGACGTATTCCGTAGCGTGACATCACACTATGGCCAAGTCCTTTGCTCAAATCGTTTTTATTTTTCCACCTCAGCACGTTTTGCGAGGCGGTTTCCTTGGCACGTCTTGTCAAAGCAGAGATCGTGTTCCCCCCTTTACGGGATTCTCATCAATACGGATGTGGGTAACCCAACCGCGCCATTTATCACGGCGCTTGGGAGGCAAGCGAGTTTTACTAGGCTGGTGGGGACGCACAACCGCATCCGCCCATATAAGGGGATAATGATCCACCTTTTTACCTACGCCTTCTTCCTCCTTTGCCTTCCCATCTTCCGCGCACTCGAGCTCCAGCGCCCAAGCCTACACTTCCCACCTCAACCTTCTCCAGCAATGTCCGGAGGGGGAGGCAAATGGATGGTCTCCTCCGTCACGGAGGGCCATGTAAAAAAGCTAAGGAAGGCCGGATACTTGTCCAAGGACATCGCGCACCGGCTTCCCGAGGAGGGGCAGCTTCTCCCCACCCCAAGGCCCCATGAGCGGGTAGTATTCCTTCCCCACTTCCTCCGCGGACTGGGTTTTCCACTCCACCCCTTTGTTCGGGGGCTCATGTTCTACTACGGCCTGGATTTCCACGATCTGGCCCCGAACTTCGTCCTCAACATCTCGGCGTTTATCGTCGTGTGTGAGGCCTTCCTCCGCATCCGCCCCCATTTCGGCCTTTGGCTCAAAACCTTTAACGTCAAGCCCAAGGTGGTGCGCGGCAGCCAGGCGGAGTGCGGAGGCGCCATGGCGGGCAAGATGCCCAACGTCCTATGGCTCGAGGGCTCCTTCGTGGAGACCCTAAAGGGGTGGCAATCCGGGTGGTTTTACATCACCGAGCCACGCGATCCGGAATGGATCGCAGCCCCCGAGTTTCGATCCGGACCCCCCACGAAGAAGAAGTGACCGGATTGCAGACATGCATCCAGTCCCTGGTGAACAAGCCGATTAAGCTTGTCAACGTAATCCAGGTTATGCTCATCCGCCGGATCCTCCCGTGTCAACAACGGGACTTCAATCTGTGGGAGATCGACCCGGCGCAACACCAAACCCTCAGCAGGCTCTTCGACACGACGTATGAAGACGTCTGGAAGGTGCTAACCAAAGGCGACGAGTCCCCCACATCCGCTTTCGAGGACCGCGGATACAGCTTGCAGCGTCACGCTAGCGAGGTAAGCTATTTTCACTTTTTACAAGATGTTAAGTTTCTCATAGTTTGACTCTATGCGGGATCTAAACTCCCCTACCTTTAACAGGCTTGGAAGGCAAAGTCCGGACCAATTAACTGTCCGGATCCCTTGCCCGAAGACCCAGCCCCTGCTCTTCTAGCATAGCTGCTGGTTCCGGCGCCTTACGTGGTGCCGGAGAAGAAGGCCAAGAAGAAGAAGGCCACGGGGACTCGAAAGAGTTCCCGTAATATGGTGGTGTCGGACTCGTCATCCGACGAGTCCGAGACGCTCTCCTCCCGTGGGAACGAGGAGGAGGAAGGACAATCCTCTCCCCCTCCAGCGGGGGGAGGAAAGAAAAGGAAGGCCGCCCCAACGGGGGAGGCCGAAGGGTCCAGGAAAAGGAAGACCCCTCCGCCAGACTACTCCCCCGACGCCGAGGAGGACGAGGAGGAGTGGCAAGACAGGGCCAAGTGTCCGGCGAAATCGTAAGTTCGGACATTAGAATAACTCATGACGTTCCCTTGTTGCACCGCTTTCCCTAATGTCGATCGTAATTATGCAGACCGCCCCGGGCCGGACTCGACGAGTCGTCGAGCGGCTCCCTGGATTCGTCGGACGTGAACTCAGTTCCGCCCGCTGTCTCCCCCCACACTGTGGATGATGCCGAAGTGGCGTCGCAACAAGCTCCGGGGCAGGAGGAGGTGGTCCTGGAGGAGCCGCAAGGCGACCTCCCGGACCCCAGGAGTAAAGGGGACAAAACCCCCCAGGGCTCCAAGTCCGGCTTTGAGCCGGACACCGTGCCGGAACCTTCAACGGTTCCGGACCACGGCAGGCGAACTCCTTCCAAGAGGAGCAAGCCTTCTGAGCCGGCCGCCTACGTCCAACCGGAGGTGCCGGACAATCTGCTGGAGGTGCTTCACGGCACCTCCATCGACGAGGAGCACCGTACTATTATGAGTACGGTGATCCAGAAGGTTCAGTCCGCCAAGAGCGGACTGAGTGAAGATTGCGCTAGCCTTCTGACAGGCTTCGAGGTGTGTATAAAATATGTGAAAATATAACCGCATAGACAGTAGCCCCTGATGCTCTGTTTGGCGTTCGGAAAGAAAAGCCGAATAGAGGATCTAATAAATTTCGCAGGAGTCTAAAAACAAAGAGTCAAGATGTCGTATGCAAGCTTATTGCTAGCCACAACCAGACCGATCAAGGAAGTGGGTGCCCTGAAACAGGGCCTCGAGCGGACCGAGCAGGAGCTCGGCCTTGCCAAGCAGCAGCTCGAGGAGAAAGAAGGTAAGAACTACCTTATAGAAAAAGTGCCTATAGAAAGACGTGATTGCAAAAAATAACAGGATTGTACTGCTTATTGTAGGGGCCACGACTGAGGTGGCGACCCTCAAGCAGGCGCTGTCCGAGGCCGAAAAGAAAGCGGCCCTGGAGCGCACCGAGCGAGATAAATTTGAGGCCCAGGTCGGCGAGGTGCAGCAAGAGCTTCAGGCTCTCATGAAAAAACATGAGAGTTTGGAGCTTGAGTCAAAGACGCAAGCATCCGAGCTCGCGGCGGCCCTTGAGACCGCTAGGTCCGCCAGGGTCGAAGCCCAAAAGGCCCTCCAAGAGTTGAAGGAGGTGAAAAAGATAGCGGCGGGTAAGGCATTCTTTATGCAAATCAGAAGTATAAAAGTAAATTACTTGTTACTTACCCGAATCCGGAGCTCTCCAGGGGCATTTGCAGATCTTCCCCGCAGCGTATCCGATGCCGCCGCATTCTACCGAGCCGAAGAGGGCAGCTCGACAGAGAAGGTGTTCGGTCTCGAGATGCCGAGGCGGACACCTGTGCTTTTTGAGCGACCAGCTGAAACAGCTGGTCGAGCTCCACAAGGCGGCCGAACAGGCCATGAAGGGCTTCATAGTTCGACTGTGGCCGGGAGAGGCCCTGCCTGGGAGCTACTTCGGGCTGGTGCGGCGGCTGGTGGAGGCCTGTCCAAGGCTCGAGGTCATCAAGCGCTCCGTCTGCATCGAAGGTGCCCGTAGGGCCCTTTCCCGTCCAAGGGTGCACTGGGGTAAGCTGGACGGTGAGAAGCTTGTGAAGGACGGGCCGCCGCCGGGGAAGGAGCATCGCAAGCCTGAGAACTACTATAAGGATGTTCTTGCGGGTGCCCGCCTTATAGCGGAGGAATGTACAAAGGATGTAATTTTTTAATGAACTCGCTCGTGTGTATCCTGTGCGCTGAAAACTTGTTCATATGCGCTAAGCAATGCTTGTTTAATTTAAAATATTACTTTCTGTGCGGCCGTTTATCAAAAAAATTGAGAGATGGCCAGTCGTCGGCTTCTGCCCCCATGCCACTAGTGCTGGGGTGTTCGGGATAAACCTGAGCGCTCTTTTTCCCATAGTTGGGTCCTTCGAGGGAGGCGCTCAGCACAACGAACCAAGCAATCAGACTATAATGCTTGAACACTCTCACTTAGCCATAGAACTCTATAATTTTAAATTTCGGCGAAGCCCCTAGTTCGGAAGACCGAGTTCGGGGCGCTATCCACGCCTTGGCCAGACAAAGTTGGCTCCTCGCTCAAAGCGGCATAAGTCTTTAGGGACTCAAAAAACCTCTCGAACAGCGACCGGTCTCTCGCCTCATCATGACAGTCAGTTTTAGCTTTCTCCACTGAGGTGCTTAACCCAGCTCAACCGGGGCACAATCGCAGTGGTTCTCCTAGTGCTACCTTAGCCGATATAGCGGAACGTAAGGCACCAAAACATAGGAGCCGGGCAAACCCAACTATTGACCCAAATCATGATTCGGAGCCGATGCATATAGTGATATAAGTTCGGGGTGCCGCACTTGTGAAAGTGTACGGACTTCTCACGCCATATTTATGGGTACTAAAGCCCCTGGCATATTTTGCCGTACCATAGTGTACGGGTGCAACATGTCATAAACATATATATGCAAAGAGGATAATGCAAAAAATAGACAGAAAACTATGCATTGTTTATATAAGGGCTGCTATAAGAGCAGAACGATACAAGTAGTGCGATAAGCGAAAGATGTTGGACTATTTAACATGTCCTCGCCAGGGGCAGGCCGCGGAATTATATTCAAAACAGGTATATTTCTCGTAACAGAGTCCACCTGGAGAGTTGCCTAAGAAGGCTGCTTTGTACTTCTGCTGCGAGAGCCGCCGTGTGCTCCTCCGTGCGGAGGGAGCGTTCGGTGTTTCCGTTGACCGTGATTACTCCTTGAGGGCCTGGCATCTTGAGCTTGAGATATGCGTAGTGCGGCACCGCATTGAACTTTGCAAATGCGGTTCGCCCGAGCAGGGCGTGATAGCCACTGCGAAACGGGACTATATCGAAGATTAATTCTTCGCTTCGGAAATTTTCCGGAGATCCGAAGACCACTTCAAGTGTTACTGAGCCTGTACAGTTGGCCTCTACACCTGGTATAACGCCTTTAAAGGTCGTTTTTGTGGGCTTAATCCTTGAGGGATCTATGCCCATTTTCCGCACTGTATCCTGGTAAAGCAGGTTCAGGCTACTCCCGCCGTCCATGAGGACTCTTGTGAGGTGAAATCCGTCGATAATTGGTTCAAGAACCAATGCGGCAAAGCCGCCGTGACGGATGCTAGTGGGGTGGTCCCTTCGATCGAAAGTGATCGGGCAGGAGGACCATGGGTTGAACTTTGGGGCGACTGGATCCATCGCGTATACGTCCCGTAGCGCACGCTTCCGCTTCCTCTTGGGAATGTGGGTTGCGTATATCATGTTCACCGTCCGCACTTGTGGGGGAAAACCCTTCTGTCCACTATTGTTCGGCGGCCTGGGCTCCTCCTCGTCGTCGCTATGCAGCCCCTTGTCTTTATTTTCGGCTCTTAGCTTGCCTGCCTGCTTGAACACCCAACAATCCTTGTTGGTGTGATTGGCCGGCCTTTCGGGGGTGCCATGTATCTGGCACAAGCGGTCGAGTATTCGGTCCAAACTGGACGGGCCCTGGGTATTCTTTTTGAATGGCTTTTTCCGCTGACCGGATTTATAGCCTCTGAATCCAGCATTAACTGTCGTATCTTCGTTGCTGTCGCTGCTAACGCGGCGCTTTTGCTTATTTCGGCGTGTCCTGCCACTTTTGTCCTTGGTATCCGAATTACCAGGGTTCTTTGTTAAGTTGTTACTGCGAGCTAGCCAGCTGTCTTCTCCCGCGCAAAAGCGGGTCATGAGTGTCGTGAGGGCTGCCATGGATTTGGCTTTTCTGTCCCTGTGCCGGGCAAGCCACTAAATCACGGATATTATGCTTGAAGGCTGCTAGGGCCTCTGCGTCTAGACAGTCGACTATCTGGTTTTTCTTTGTTAGGAACCGTGTCCAGAATTGCCTGGCCGATTCCTCTGGCTGCTGAATTATGTGGCTTAAGTCATCGGCATCTCGTGGTCGCACATAAGTGCCCTGGAAGTTGTCGAGGAATGCGGCTTCCAGGTCCTCCCAAGAACCGATTGAGTCTGCGGGCAAGCTATTAAGCCAATGCCGGGCCGGTCCCTTAAGTTTGAGCGGGAGGTATTTCATGGCGTGTAGATCGTCGCCACGGGCCATGTGGATATGGAGGAGGTAATCCTCAATCCATACCGCAGGATCTGTTGTGCCATCGTATGATTCGATGTTTACGGGTTTGAAACCCTTTGGGATTTGATGATCCATTACTTCATCTGTGAAGCATAGTGGGTGTGCGGCGCCTCTGTACTGGGCTATGTCGTGACGCAGCTCGAAAGAGCTATGTCTGTTGTGTTCGGCCCGGCCGGATTGGTTGTATCCAGAATTAAGATCACCGCCACGCGTCGTAGGCGCGCTACGATCCGTAGATCGATCTTGTTTGCCCTGCCTTGTCCTCCAGTACGTCTCGCAGGTCTAGCGCATTTTCCCGTGCCTTTGATCGGCGTCGGGGCATGGCTTGGGTGGAGGGCCGAGAGGCCTCTCTGTCGCGGCCATGAGGTGGCCGGTTGTAGCGACCTGACCCAAAATCGGTCAAATCTCTGTGTCTGTACCATCCCAAGATCATGCTGGTACTCACAGTACATCGATAAAGTAATCAAAGTTCAATCACACCTGAATATCATTAAACGATTCTCATATAGAGTCTTTATTACAAGGGAATAAATTCGGCTCAAGGCCAACTCATGAGAAATAAACTAAAAATGCTGCGGAAGCGTCGAAGATAAGCGAGTCCATCCGACTCCAAAGGGCAATCGCCAAGCGCCGAGCATAGCCTCACTCTGATCGAATATATCTCTGCAACATAATACGCTTGCAGCCATGTAGGTCAGCTTTTGGAATAAGCGGCAAGTCATGAAGAATAACAATAATAAAGTTACTAACTCTATATGCATTTTGGTCTGTGGAGCTCTAAGTTTCATCATTTTGCGAAAAGCAAATTTTATCCTACTACAAAGGACTTGCTTGCAAATTACTACAATTGTTGGTAGTTATTGAGATGGTTCCGCTAACCAATATCTCGCTCCCAAATTATTAAGTCATAAACCCTCAAATTAATCCATTAGTTTTAGTGTTGAGATATCCGAATACTTCCAAGTTCCAGAGGCTCAAATGTCCGTGAATCGGGGACACGGCTAATCGATTAGATCTTTAAACTCTGCAGAGGGTTGCGACTTTCCCATAAGAATCATTCCTCCTTTAAAGTATTCGCACTTCATGGTGTTTGAAGACGGACGAATGAAACAGGGTCTTCCAAAGAGTTCTTCCGCCACTGCCGTACCCATCCAATCCTACCGCTCGCCTACTTCTCGTAGTACCGCCCAGCCAGCGTCACTACTAGGGTCAACCCAGCCAGAGCCCATAATGGCTTGCGGCTGCACTGTAAGCTTCCGTCATGGGGCATCCATCCTTCTCTTCGTGGCTGGGTGAAGCTTTCCGCAGGATGTCATGGCGCTTCTCCATGCATCCCGCCACCACTGGTGCTCCAGGTGCCCGTCAACCGCCCTCCACCCAAAGAGTGATTTTTCCAAGTCCATCTTGATCATTGTAGTTCATGGGTTTGTCATTATCATTGACTCTCACATCTTGCTTATGAATACCACTCATACCCAAAACCCGCTCTCGAGCATAGCAAAGTAACTACTACGCCCCGGGGTCATGGTAACAAGGGATTGGTTCATCCTACCACATGATACTACTCAAGTTTAATGACTTCAAGATTTCACTACTGCATGCATGGTGGGTGGTGACAACTACTAATGCACAAAAACATAGGTATAGAAATAACATGATCAAAACTTGCCTTGCTGATGATCCTCGTAAGCTAAAGAGTCGAGTAGCAAGCTTCAGACTCTAAACTCTACCGAGACAAACAATAGCACAATAAGCACAAAGCAATAGGATCACACAACATAACAAAAGTAACATAACACAACAAAACAACCAAAACCAAATCCAAAAGGAAAACTCAAAGAAACCAATTCAAGTTTTTCCCTACTCCAAACAATAACTAAAATAGTTTTTATATATAACAAAAAGTCCTTAATATAACCTAATCATGGTTTTAAGTTAACTTAACAGAAAAGGTTTCACTAAGCAACTAGGAGCAAAAAGAAATAATTAAAAGCTATTATAAAACTCATTTTAGGCCTAATCCAATTTCTATTAAGAAAATAATTTAAAACTTTTATTAATTATAAATAAAAGTTCATCTAATGGAGTGACAGAAACTAACCTAGAATAACTAATCACAAGTTAAAAATAAATTCATTTACTAATTAATTAAATAGGAAAACAGGAACTAGTTAATTAATTAGGATTAATAGGATTCTGTCTAAAACTAATTATTTATTAATCCTAAAATACCCAAGTTAATTTCTAGGGTTTGGCAATGTCAAAATAAAGTGGTGACAAAAAGAATCATGCAAAAATAATTTTTCTAACTAAAGTTATAGCAGATTTACTATTCTGACCAAAACTAAAATAAAGCAATTTTAATTATTTTTAACATAGCTAAATATATATTCTACAGAAACTACATAAAATTTGCAATCCAACAAAAAAAGAATCATCTAAAAATATTAAACAGAATAAAAGATATAAATTTTTGAAAACAGAAACTATTCGGCTAAAACAGAAAATCAAAATAAAAGAAAAAGGCCTAATGGGCCTATATCATGCCCTCGTATGTTAGATAGCCTAACGGGCTCTAGGGTTAACTAAAACGAACCGCCTAAAAAAATAAACCTAAACTAAAAATAAGCCGATTGGGCGGCGGTTTCTAAATAAAACCCACCCCTTGGGGTTCTAATCCTAGCCCTTGATCTAGGATCGGACGGGAGGGCGATGCTGGGCTTACCGGACTCGGCGACGGCGGCGGGCGGGCGAGAGAGCGTCAGGCGTCAGGCGTCAGCCAGCCAGTCGTCGGGGAGCTGACGAGGTCGGGAGGGGTTCGTGGTGTTGGGGTGGTCGGGAGGACTAGGGAGGCGACGGCGGCGACTTTGGCGGCGGTGGCGAGCTCGGGTTCCGGCGACGTCGAGCGGGAGGGAGAGGGGGTGCGCGAGCTCTCGGGGAATGGGGTGCGGAGGGCTCGGCTTTATAGCCCAGGGGTCGGCTCGCTTTGGGGGATCGGGGCGATCGGGGATCCTGGATCCTTCGGATCCGGTCGATCTCCCATGAGCGGCGAGCGTGGGCGAGGGGGAAGAAGAGGGCGGGTCCCACGGGTCAGCGAGAGAGAGAGGGGCTGGTCGAGCGGGTGGCCGAGGCCTAGCATTTTCGGCGAGGCGATCGGTCTGTGCTGGCTGGCTGTTGGGCCGGCTCGGTCGGCTGGCTTGGGCCAGCGCTGGGTCTGGGAGGGTCGCGGCTGGCCGGGCCTGGGTGGCCTAGTGGCGCCCGAGGGTTTTTTCTTTATTTTTTAAATAAAACAAAAACAAAAATAAAACAATATCTATAAATATTTTATATAAGGTATATATATACCAAAATGATCAAGGGAATATTCCCTTTCATTTGAACATTTTTCCAAAGGCAAAATCCAAACTTTATAAAAATCTATTTTCTTCAAATTCAAATAGAATTCAAATTTGAATCCAAATCTTTTGGCAATGTTTTCCTCGATACTTTTGAGTGTCATGTTTGCTCCTCTCATACTTTTGATCAAGTATTTATCGAGCTTAGTTTTTGAAATGTTTCCCACATGCCAAAGTTTGAAATTCAAATTCAAAACTCAAAATTCTCTGAAACTTCAAATGGCATTCAAATTCAAACAGGATGCATAGGATGCTTAGCTATAATTGTAAAACATTCCAAATAGGAAATTTGGGATGTTACACCGGTCGGCCATGTCGTGCGCTGGTGATGTAGGTGCTTCCTCCTCTGATCGGGGTAGCGGCCTGCGCTTCGGGTAACTCTCGGAGGGGCGTTCGAGTTCATACTCTTCGGCCGCAAGGACTTTAGTCCATCTGTCAGCTAGCAAGTCTTGATCAGCTCTAAGCTGTTGCTGCTTTTTCTTGAGGCTACTTGCCGTGGCTAAAAGCCTGCGTTTAAAACGCTCTTGTTCGGCCGAGTCTGACGGCACGATGAATTCGTCATCGTCGAGGCTTGCCTCGTCTTCGGAGGGAGGCATATAGTTATCATCCTCAACTTCTCGGTCTGCCGCTCTCTCATGAGGGCTGGCTTCTCCATCTTCCTGTGCCGAATCTTGCTGGAGGGGGTCATCTTCGGCGCTATCCGGAGTGGTATTATCTCAGGTGCCGGAATCACTGTTTTTGCTTTGGCGGGATTTAGAGCGGCGCCGCTGACGCCGGCGCTTTGGCTGTTTCTTGGAGGTGTCATCCCCCGCTGTTCCATCGCCATCTCCATCTTTTGGAGTATCCACCATATATGGCTTTCCAGCGCCCTACAGGTGCTGGTTTTTGTTCATCTCCTGCATCATCGTCCATACCGTCGATGTCTTCGGAGTCGAAGTCAAGCATGTCGGTTAAATCGTCGACAGCGGCTACAAAGTGGGTGGTGGGTGGGTTTTGAATTTCTTCATCGTCCGCATCCCATCCTTGCTGACCGTAGTCCGGCCAGGGCTCTCCTGATAAAGAGAGAGACTTTAGAGAGTCCAGGATATCGCCGAAGGGCGAGTGCTGAAAGATGTCCGCGACGGTGAACTCCATTATAGGCGCCCAATCGGATTCGATCCGCGGGGGCGCGGGGGTTCGAAGTTCGGAGAAGAATCCGGCTCCTCGGAGTCGCGGGCCGTGCGGAGCGCGGGGCTGACGTTCGGCTCGATCGCCTTTGAGATCGTAGCCCCCGAGGTGACGTCCAACCGCTCATCCTCGATTGGCGCAACAGACTCCGAATTAAGGGTCGGAACCGGCGCTTGTGCGGCCTCCAGGGTACTGTTCGGCGGCAGAGCTAGACCATGCCTCTCAAAACAGTGCGGCGCGCTTGGCTGTGGCTCGAATCCGTCGAAGATCGAATCTCCGCGGATGTCCGCCGTGTAGCTTAGGCTTCCAAACCTGACCTGATGGCCAGGGGCGTAGCTTTCGATCTGCTCCAGGTGGCCAAACGAATTGGCCCACAGTGCGAAGCCGCCGAAGACGAAGATCTGTCCGGGGAGAAAAGTCTCACCCTGGACCGCATCGCCGTTGATGATTGAAGGAGCCATCGAGCCCAAAAGTGACGACACAGACGAACTCTCAATGAAAGCACCAATGTCGGTGTCAAAACCGGCGGATCTCGGGTAGGGGGTCCCAAACTGTGCGTCTAGGCCGGATGGTAACAGGAGACAAGGGACACGATGTTTTTACCCAGGTTTGGGCCCTCTCGATGGAGGTAAAACCTACTCCTGCTTGATTAATATTGATTATATGGGTAGTACAAGAGTAGATCTACCACGAGATCAAGGAGGCTAAACCCTAGAAGCTAGCCTATGGTATGATTGTTGTATGATGATGTTGTCCTACGGACTACAACCCTCCAGTTTATATAGACACCGGATAGGGTTAGGGTTACACAGAGTCGGTTACAATGGCAGGAGATCTTGAATATCCACATCTCCAATCTTGCCTTCAACGCCAAGGAAAGTCCCATCCGGACACGGGACGAAGTCTTCAATCTTGTATCTTCATAGTCCTGGAGTCCGGCTGAAGGTATTGTCGGCTATCCGAACACCCCCTAATCCAGGACTCCCTCAGGCGCCCTCAACTGACCCCGAACTGGGCATGGCAGGACGTTGTACATGGCCCCTGCCTCATAGGTGATGGTTGGATCTGCGTGAGAACCATCCCTCACCGGCTCCTCCATCTGGACCCAATCAGATCTGGGTAGGGGAAGGCACCAGGCTTTGGTCGGCGGCTGGCGGGCTGGATCAAGGCATCATGTGCGAGACCCGAACCCATCAGGAACACGACGGAGAACAGCCGGTCGGTGTTGACACAGTCGGGGAGGAAAAGGAGACGATCTCGAGCGCTGTGAAGGAGAGAAGCCCCGCCGCCGCCGTATGCCAAGCGGGCCTTTGCCCGGCAGCTCCGACCGGCGGCGGCGAGGGGTTAGGGAGGAGGCGGAGCCTAGTGGCGGCGGAGATGAATCGCTTCCAGTGCCGCCTGGGAGGGCGATGCGGGGGCTGTCGTGGATTTGTCACGGCAGATGTCCTTAGTGTCAGGACTTAGTCGCGAGGCCAACGCATCTATGTGGTAGTTTGAGAGGGGTTGAGTGGGACGAGAGACGCAGGGCGGATCAACACACAAGACAAGGATTTAGACAACTTCAGGCCCCGGGAAACATCATCCGGAATAGCCCTACATGCTGTTTGTGGCTAGGTCTCAATATCATCACGAGGGAGACGCCGTAAACCGGCTCTTTGTGTCTAACCCTAGAGATTGTTTCTTGCTTGTAGCTTCTCCCTCTTTGGGGAGCCCTGCCCCTCATTATATATGTTGAAGGGGCGGTTTACATGACTAGTCCTAGTTGGATTAGGACTACTTTATTACAAGTGGAGTCCTAGTCTTGCTTCCTTTGTAAGGGAATATTCCTTGTTCTTTCCTCATTATCCGGCCCACAATTAAACGTGAACCGGCCTTCTGGGCCATGGGCCTCGTCATCCATCTGACCCGCCCGCCGGGTTACTAATGAACCGCCAAGACCGGGCGGGTAGCCCGTGAACCGCCAAGCTCCGGGCGGGTTACCAGTGAGTCGTCCAGTCCGGTCGGGTTATACTTCGGCCGGTTTACGCCACGGGGTATATCCCCGACATTAGCCCCAAGTTTAATTTGGATTTATCCATGTTAAACTGATCCTGTAAAATAAACACAAGAACAAATTTGACAGGTTGTGCTCCGGGTTAAGAATTCTTGTAGACCGGCTCCTGATCATCCTTAAGTCCTTGTCATTTCCTCCTTCTAGAAATCCGAGTCAATAACTAGCTTCATACTCAAATTGCTGACGTTGGTTTCTCATAGGAAAATATTGTGAAGAATAATCCACTTGAGTCGGCTTCCAAAGCGCCGGCTTAAGAAATTTTGGTCTTGAAATACTCATCCAATATCCGGCCGGTTTGAAGATGTAAAACTTGCCGGTTCAATATTACCAAAATTACCGGGTTATAAAACTGATAATTCGGGTCATGATTGTTGCTAATGCCGGTTCATGATTGTTGCCAACGCCGGTTCAATCTGGTTTGCTCAAACAGAGAATTTGAAAATATTTCTTCGATAATAATATAATACTCAGAGCCCCAAGTCTTCGAGCGAACAAAGTGATGGCTTAAGACTTGCTTTAACATAAATACTGCCAATTTTGAAGAAATCCATGTTGTTCATCCCAATCACTAGTAAAACTGAATACTCCATATTATGTAGCCCCAAGTGTCGGGTTGTCATGCTTGCAGCAACCTGGGACTTGTAATTGACTGATGCCCATAAAACTTCAACCAATGTAGCCCCCAAGGGCCAGGTCATTATGCAATAATGAGCAGGCACTTTGTAAATATGATCATGTAGACTTGAGCAGCGATATGTAGCCCCCAAGGGCCGGCTCATTATGATATGATGAGTCGGGTCTTCTATAAGGCCAACAAAAATGACTTTGCATTAGCCCCCAAGTGTCATGGTGCATGCTTGGAGCAACATGAGACTTGCATATTTGATGTAATCTCAACTTAAATAATGTAGCCCCCAAGTGTCGGGTTGTAAGCCTGCAGCAACTAGGGACTATTCCTTTAATTGTAGAATAAATCGTACCCATTGATAATATGATAGCCATTGCGCTAAAGTGACTTTGAAAACCTCAATCATAATACTGGTTATTAATAACCATAATAAAAGTCCGGCCATGTTGGCTATTAAAGATTTGAATAATATAACCCAATGATTTATAAGCTCATGATTCCAATGGCGCAATCTAAATATATACTGGCAACTTATCGTCTTAAAGCCAGGCCGGTTTAACAAACACCGGATGATTTATCATCATACTGGCAACATATAGTCGAAAGCCAGGCCGGTTTAATAAACTCCGACGATTTATAATCATGCTTTATTCAACCTGTTTCTGCATACAACAAGTTTAAAGTGTCCTGGCGGTTTACCGCCGGACGGGTCATAATGCCCAACATATAACCTGGGTTTATAACCAAGGCTGCACTTATGAACAATCAAATATGAAATATATCATACCTGTTACATTGAATCACATCGTTGGTTTACCAACTTTTTGTAGTAAGGGTGATAATCCCAATCTTGAGTACTGATAACTCCTTCCATATTGTGCCGCTTTATAATAAAACCGCATCGGTTGTGATAGACACCGGATTATCCATATATAATACTAGCGACTCGTAGTCAAACCGCATCGGGCGACAGTCTCCGGATTATAACTTGATCGAGTACTGACAACTCGTAATTGAAAGTCGAGCCGGGTTAATGAACGCCGGTTTACTCCATAATAGGATGGTAATAGAAAATCAAACCGGGCAGATAGTCTCCGGATTAAGATTTGACCGTGTTTCATCAATTTGACAATGAACTGTTTGAGAATTTTGTCGGTTTAAAACGCAACAAAAGAAATATTTATCAAAAGAAAGACAAGAGTCAATCAAAGGCAAATATAAAACCATTTGCAAAAAGAGGTTGTTTAAACCGATCAAGTGGCATTACCATGGTCGGACACGACCAAGCCCCCAATAGGCGAAGCTATGGTTCAAGTCAGCCAGTCCCCAAATGATGCATTGGCATTATGCCGATCAAGAGGGGTGACGATGGTTCGGGTTCGACCAAAGCCCCCAAGTGATTCTGTGGCCTTAGGCCGATCAAGAGGCGTGACTATGGTTCAGACGTGACCACAAGTCCCCAAGTGATGTTGTGGCTTTACGCCGATCAAGAGGTGTAGCGATGGTTCGGGTTCGACCAAAGCCCCCAAGTGATGCTGTGGCACTAGGCCGATCAAGAGGCGTGAATATGGTTCAGACGTGACCACAAGTCCCCAAATGATGCGGTGGCATTGCGCCGATCAAGAGGTGTTGCTATGGTTCGGACACGACCAAAGCCCCCAAGTGATCAATGATATGATAAGCCAATAAAGCATGATACCCATGTTTGAATCGCGCATCATGGCAGCAGGTCCTCTTTGGCACGTTTTAAGTTTTTGCAAGAGATAAATCCTTCTTGAACTGGATTTTCTTAAACCGGATATTTGAGAGCTTCAAAGCTTTGTGGGAGATATCTTCCCTTGAGCCGGATATTAAACCGAATCCTTCTTTTAAGCCGGAAATTTTCGACGGCCTTTAAATTTGCACCAATATGGCGGTTTAAGGTCCCGCATTAGACAGCTTTGCAAACCGGAGTAATTGCTCTTTTAAAGAAAGCAATATATAATATAAAATATATTGATGGATTTCACCGATATATCATGCCAGGGTTATCCACCGTTGAGTTGATGATCACCATGGTGAAGCTGAATTAATCACGGCCGAAGTCGGCCACGACGTTGTAAACCGCACGGACGAAGCGAAGTCAATCGCAGCGCAGTCCCAGCTAGTTGATGTAGATCAGGTCGCGATAGACGGACGACGAAAAACGGTCACAAATTCGTAGCGGCAGCGTAGTCGGTAAAGGTGCGAGAGTTCACCACGACATTTAAACCGGTGCGAGCCTCCTCGTCCATTGTACGACGCCACTTTTGTAGTGGACTTTGCCCTGCATAAAATATATTGAAAGACGAGTAACGGTTTTCAAACAAATTAATATGCGCTAATCAAATATAAAAAAGATAGCACCTGGCGACTTGTCAGACAAACGCGGGCATTGACAGTGGATGATATAGTCGGACGAAAAGTGTTCTCAGGTATACTTTGAACGTTGTCCGATCTTTTGATATCGCCGGACATGATTTGACAACCTCATTGAGTAATGTTTCCTGGATTGCTTTTTTGCATGCACACAGATTCTTTGTACCGTCCCTTATATAGATAATTTAGTCTTGGACCCAGATTTAGCTTTTGCCCTTAAAGTAGCACTCGGGCATGCTGCATGAAGGCTGTTCCATCTCTGGAGCTGCTGGTTTATTTTCTTCAAGCACTGCAGGAAAAACTGACGGACGATAGCCATTTTATTGTTGTCCGCTATAATACCGAGACAAGCACAGGTAAACTGTATTTCCAGTATGCTGCTCCGATTTGCAAAACTTCATCAGGCTTTATCTGTGACCCTTATGTCATGAAAACAGGAAAAGATACTCCAATCAGCCCCCAGTTGATGCAACTGTGTTTTGGACCCTCTGTTAAACATCTTGTATATGACTTTTACTTCCTCCATGCTGCTTCAGCTAAATCCAGAAACAACGTTGTCTTCATAACTAGCACTAGCTAGCAAACACAACTAGCACTCGCATCAGAGAAATTAAAAGCGCATGTGCTTCTCCCTCCACTCTGCTCCGTTTCAACATCATTTGCAATCTTTTCACGGCCACGCCTGGTCTCGGCCACGGCGGGTCACGGCAGTAGCAGGTCGTCGAACCCCAGCAGCCCGGTGTTCGGCAAAGGCGGACCGCAGCAGCGATGGGAAGGTGAGAATCGGCGGCTTGGCAGTGGAGGAGGCGGAACCACATTGAAGGTGATCCATGGGGGCGGGTCACCGAGGCCGCGGGAGCAGAGGTGTTCTGCGGCGACAGTAACCCGGCGCCGGTCTTCAGCAGCAGAGGGGGCCGAGGAAGGCCCGACGTTTCAACATCGTTATGACAGGCGGCTCGGAGGAAGCTCCATCCTCTCCCGGTGCTCCACCGTGGAGAAGAAACCCATCTCCTGCACCTCCGTCCTGGCGCAGGTCGGACCCCTTCACAACAAGGTCGAAGTAAACCGGCCGGCGGTTTGAAGCTGGGCGCGAGGCCGGGAAGCTGAGCACGCGCTGGATGTGTGCAGCAGCTTGAGGCGACAACAGAAAACAGACCGGCCGGCCGGGAGGAGGCGCGAGGCCGTGTGGGCGGGGCAAGGGCAACGCGTAGGCGAAACGACAAAGCGGCGGCGATTCAGCGCGGTGTGACGACTGACGAGGTGGCGTCAGCCATAGAGGGGACGGACTGTTGCAGAAGCGGAAGGTGAGGCCAGGCCAGAAGAGGCCGCAACGAACTGATGCTATACATGGCAGCTCAGGGCCGGCAATTCAACGGCAGCCGGCCGTGTGGTGAACCGGCAGTGGGTACAGGGCGTCTCGAGGGCGGTTTAACACGGAGAAACGGCGGAGGCGCTCCGGGTCAAGGCCGTGGCCATGGCGGCCGAATCGTGGGCGCAGACATCCCAAGGCGCGCGAGGTCAGCGCAGGGCCGATGGCAACTTGGCGATTCAGCAGCTTGAAAACGCGGCGAACGGCGGCGGCTGGGCATCGAGCCCCACAGCCCGGCGCAATAACGACATCTTGTCTCGCAGTCAAGGCGAGCCGTTTGTGGCGATTTGATGATCGGCGCTATGTAAAAGTGACGGCTGGAGGCGCAGCGAGGCCATGGATGTAGCAGCGCTTCGAGGGCGACTCCACACACAAGTAAAGAGAAACGGTGGCTCACTGTCCGGCGAGGTGAGCGGCCCGGCAAGTAAAAGCCGAGTCGCGATTGATGCCGTCAGGCAAAGCCAAGTCCTCCGAAACCGCTGGACGACTTGCGGACGGCAGAGGAGGTTGGATGCGGCCGCGGTTCAAGAGACAGACCGGTCAACACTGCCATTTAATCCGATAGGGCCGGCTCTGCAGCAGAGTAAATCCTCAATAGGCGGCGGTCTTCAGCAGCTTGGAGGCGAAGTCGAACCCGTCAGATGTGAAAACGATGGTTGGTGCGATGGCAGACTCCGCTGTTGATGACTTGCTCATACGAGGAACAGGTTGCTTAGCCACCGGGTCGGCGAAGGCGGGGCGATTTTGACGAGACCGCGGTGGTAACTCGGATTCGACCACTACCTACCTTGGGACTGAAGGAAATATGCCCTAGAGGCAATAATAAAGTTATTATTTATTTCCTTATATCATGATAAATGTTTATTATTCATGCTAGAATTGTATTAACCGGAAACATAATACATGTGTAAATACATAGACAAACAGATAGTCACTAGTATGCCTCTACTGGACTAGCTCATTAATCGAAGATGGTTATGTTTCCTAACCATAGACATGTGTTGTCATTTGATTAATGGGATCACATCATTAGGAGAATGATGTGATTGACATGACCCATTTCATTAGCTTAGCACTTGATCGCTTAGTATGTTGCTTATGCTATCTTCATGACTTATACAAAGTTCCTGCAACTATGAGATTATGCAACTCCTGCTTACGGAGGAACACTTTGTGTGCTACCAAACGTCACAACGAATCGGGTGATTATAAAGGTACTCTACAAGTGTCTCCAAAGTATATGTTGAGTTGGCATGAATCAAGATTAGGATTTGTCACTCCAATTGTCGGAGAGGTATCTCTGGCCTTCTCGGTAATACACATCACATAAGCCTTGCAAGCATTGCAACTAATGAGTTAGTTGTGAGATGATGTATTACGGAACGAGTAAAGAGACTTTCCGTAACGAGATTAAACTAGGTATTGGATACCGACGATCGAATCTCGGGTAAGTAACATACCGATGACAAAGGGAACAACGATGTTGTTATGCGGTTTGACCGATAAAGATCTTCAGAGAATATGTAGGAACCAATATGGGCATCCAGGTTCCGCTATTGGTTATTGACCGAGAATGGTTCTAGGTCATGTCTACATAGTTCTCGAACCGTAGGGTCCGCACGCTTAAGGTTTCAATGACGGTTATATTATGAGTTTATGTATTTTGATGTACCAAGGAGTTCGAGTCCCGGATGTGATCACGGACATGACGAGGAGTCTCAAATGGTCGAGACATAAAGATTGATATATTGGATGGTTATATTCGGACACCGGAAAGGTTCCGGAAGTTTCGGAGAAAACGGAGTGCCGGAGGGGTTACCGAACCCCCGGGAAGTTATGGGCCTTATTGGGCCAAGAGAGAGAGAGAGGGCTGCACCAGAGGTGGCGCGCCCCCCATGGGGAGTCCGACTGGACTAGGAGGGGGGGCGCCCCCTTTCCTCTCCCTCTCCTCTCTTTCCTTCCCCTTCCCTCTTCCTAGTAGGACTAGGAAAGGGAGTCCTACTCCTACTAGGAGGAGGACTCCCCCCTCCTTGCGCCCCAAGGGCCGGCCGCCCTCCCCTTGCTCCTTTATATACGGGCAGGGGGCACCCTAGACACACACAAGTTGATCTTCGTGATCGCTCTTAGCTGCAGCGGTGCCCCCTCCACCATATTCCACCTCGGTCATATTGTAGCGGTGCTTAGGCGAAGCCTGCGACAAGAGAACATCAAGATCGCCACCACGCCGTCGTCCGACGGAACTCCTCCCGACGCTTTGCTGGATCGGAGCCCGGGATCGCCATCGAGCTGAACGTGTGCTAAGAACTCGGAGGTGCCGGAGTAACGGTGCTTGGATCGGTCGGATCGTGAAGACGCACGACTACATCAACCGCGTTGATATAACGCTTCGCTTTCGGTCTCACGAGGGTACGGGACGGATACTCTCCCTCTCGCTATGCCATCACCATGGTCTTGCGTGTTCGTAGGAATTTTTTGAAATTACTACATTACCCAACAAAGGCATCCGAGCCTGGTTTTATGCGTTGATGTCATATGCACGAGTAGAACACAAGTGAGTTGTGGGCGATACAAGTCATACTACCTACCAGCATGTCATACTTTGGTTCAGCGGTATTGTGAGATGAAGCGCCCGGACCGACATTACGCAGACGCTTACGCGAGACTGGTTTCACCGCTGTGAGCACTCGCTGCTTAAAGGTGACCGCGGGTGTCTGCTCTCTCACTTTAGTTGAACCGAAAAGGCATAGGCTACGCCGGTCCTTGAGAAGGTTAAACGGAGTCTATTTGACGAAGTATCGCTGTGGTTTTGATGCGTAGGTAAGAACGGTTCTTGCTCAGCCCGTAGCAGCCACGTAAAACTTGCAACAACAAAGTAGAGGACGCCTAACTTGTTTTTGCAGGCATGTTGTGATGTGATATGGTCAAGACGTGATGCTATATTTTATTGTATGAGATGATCATGTTTTGTAACCGAGTTATCGGCAATCGGCAGAGCCATATGGTTGTCGCTTATTGTATGAAATGCAACGCCATGTAATTGCTTTACTTTATCACTAAGCGGTAGCGATAGTCGAGAAGCAATAGTTGGCGAGACGACAACGATGCTACGATGGAGATCAAGGTGTCGCGCCGGTGACGATGGTGATCATGACGGTGCTTCGAGATGGAGATCACAAGCACAAGATGATGATGGCCATATCATATCACTTATATTGATTGCATGTGATGTTTATCCTTTATGCATCTTATCTTGCTTTGATTGACGGTAGCATTATAAGATGATCTCTCACTAAAAATTATCAAGTAGTGTTCTCCCGAGTATGCACCGCTGCCAAAGTTCGTCGTGCCGAGACACCACGTGATGATCGGGTGTGATAAGCTCGTCCATCTACAACGGTGTAAGCCAGTTTTGCACACGCAGAATACTCAAGTTATACTTGACGAGCCTAGCATATGCAGATATGGCCTCGAACACGGAGACCGAAAGGTCGAAGCGTGAATCATATAGTAGATATGATCAACATAAGATGTTCACCATTGAAAACTACTCCATCTCACGTGATGATCGGTTATGGTTTAGTTGATTTGGATCACGGATCACTTAGATGACTAGAGAGATGTCTGTCTAAGTGGGAGTTCTTAAGTAATATGATTAATTGAACTTAAATTTATCATGAACTTAGTACCGATAGTATTTTGCTTGTCTATGTTTATTGTAGATAGATGGCTCGTCTGTTGTTCCGTTGAATTTTAATGCGTTCCTTGAGAAAGCAAAGTTGAAAGATGATGGTAGCAATTACACGGATCGGGTCCGTAACTCGAGGATTATCCTCATTGCTGCACGTAAGAGTTACGCCCCGGATGCACCGCTAGGTGCCAGCCTGCTTCTTGATGCAACCGACGACGTTAAGAACGTCTGGCGAGCAAAGCTGATGACTACTCTATAGTTCAGTGTGCCATGCTTTACGGCTTAGAACCGGTCTTCAACGACGTTTTGAACGCCATGGAGCATATGAGATGTTCCAGAGTTGAAGTTGATATTTCAACAGAATGCCCGGATTGAGAGATATGAAGTCTCCAATAAGTTCTATAGCTGCAAGATGGAGGAGAATAGTTCGTCGGTGAGCACATACTCAAAATGTCCGGTATTACAATCACTTGAATCAACTGGGAGTTAATCTTCCGGATGATTGTGTCATTGATGTAATTCTTCAATCACGCCACCAAGCTACAAAGGCTTCGTGATGAACTATAATATGCAAGGGTTAGTAAAGACTATGCTCGAGCTCTTCGCAATGCTAAAGGCTGCGGAGGTAGAAATCAAGAAGGAGCATCAAGTGTTGATGGTCAATAAGACCACTAGTTTCAAGAAGAAAGGCAAAGGGAAGAAGAAGGGAACTTCAAGAAGAACAGCAAACAAGTTGCTGATCAAGAGAAGAAACCCAAGTCTGGACCTAAACCTGAAACTGAGTGCTTCTCTGCGCAAGCGCATCGTCACCGGAAGCGGAACTGCCCCAAGTATTTGGCGGATAAGAAGGATGGCAAGGTGAACAAAGGTATATGTGATATACATGTTATTGATGTGTACCTTACTAGAGCTCGCAGAGTACACAGGTATTTGATACTGGTTCTGCTGCTAATATTTGCAACTCAAAGCAGGGACTACGGATTGCTTAACACCGGCAAAGGACGAGGTGACGATGCGCTGGGAAATGGTTCCAAAGTCGATGTGATCGCAATCGCACGCTACCTCTACATCTACCTTCGGGATTAGTTTTAGACCTGAATAATTGTTATTTGGTGCCGCGTTGAGCATGAACATTATATCTGGATCTTGTTTGATGCGAGACGGTTATTCATTTAAATCGAGAATAATGGTTGTTCTATTTATATGAATAATATCTTTTATGGTCATGCACCCTTGAAGAGTGGTCTATTTTAATGAATCTCGATAGTAGTGATACACATATTCATAATGTTGAAACCAAAAGATGCAGAGTTGATAATGATAGTGCAACTTATTTGTGGCACTTGCCGTTTAGGTCATATCGGTATAAAGCGCATGAAGAAACTCCATGCTGATGGACTTTTGGAGTCACTTGATTATGAATCACTTGGCACTTATGAACCGTGCCTCATGGGCAAGATGACTAAAACCCGCTTCTCCGTACTATGGAGAGAGCAACAGATTTGTTGGAAATCATACATACGAGATGTATGTGGTCCGATGAATGTTGAAGCTCTATGGCGGATATCGTTATTTTCTCACCTTCACAGATGATTTAAGCAGATATGGGTATATCTACTTAATGAAACATAAGTCTGAAACATTTGAAAAGTTCAAAGAATTTCAGAGTGAAGTTGAAAATCATCGTAATAAGAAAATAAAGTTTCTACGATCTGATCGTGGAGGCGAATATTTGAGTTACGAGTTTGGTCTACATTTGAAACAATGCGGAATAGTTTAGCAACTCACGCCACCGGAACACCACAGCGCAATGGTGTGTCCGAACGTCGAATCGCACTTTACTAGATATGGTGCGATCTATGATGTCTCTTATAGATTTACCGCTATCATTTTGGGGTTATGCTCTTGAGACGGCCGATTCACGTTAAATAGGACACCGTCAAAATCCGTTGAGACGACGCCTTATGAACTATGGTTTAGCAAGAAACCAAAGTTGTCGCTTCTGAAAGTTTGGGGTTGCGATGCTTATGTGAAGAAACTTCAACCCGATAAGCTTGAACCCAAATCGAAAAATGTGTCTTCATAGGATACCCAAAGGAGACAATTGGGTACACCTTCTATCACAGATCCGAAGGCAAGACATTCGTTGCTAAAATGGATCCTTTCTAGAGAAGGAGTTTCTCTCGAAAGAAGTGAGTGGGAGGAAAGTGGAACTTGATGAGGTAATAGTACCAGCTCCCTTATTGAAAGTAGTTCGTCACGAAATCAGTTTCGTAACACCTACACCATTTAGTGAGGAAGATAATGATGAAGATCATGAAACTTCAGATCAAGTTGTCACCGAACTCAGAGATCAACCAGAACAAAATCCGCACTGAGTGGTACGGTAATCCTATTCTCGAAGTCATGCTACTAGATCATGGTGAACCTACGAACTATGAAGAAGCGATGGTGAGCCCAGATTCGCAAAATGGCTTGAAGCCATGAAATCTGAGATGGGATCCATGTATGAGAACAAAGTATGGACTTTGGTAGACTTGCTCGATGATCGGCAAGCTATTGAGAATAAATGGATTTTTAAGAAGAAGACTGACGCGATGGTAATGTAACTGTCTACAAAGCTCGACTTGTTGCAAAAGGTTTTCGACAAGTTCAAGGGGTTGACTACGATGAGACTTTCTCACCAGTGGCGATGCTTAAGTCCGTCCGAATCATGTTAGCAATTGCCGCATTTTATGATTATGAAATTTGGCAAATGGATGTAAAACTGCATTCTTGAATGGATTTCTAGAAGAAGAGTTGTATATGATGCAACCAGAAGGTTTTGTTGATCCAAAGGGTGCTAACAAAGTGTGCAAGCTCCAACGATCAATTTATGGTCCAGTGCAAGCCTCTCGGAGTTGGAATAAACGCTTTGATAGTGTGATCAAAGCATATGTTTTATACGACTTTTGGAGAAGCTCAGATTTACAAGAAAGTGAGTGGGAGCTCAGTAGCATTTCGATATTATATGTAGACGACATATTGTTGATTGGAAATGATATAGAATTTCTGGATAGCATAAAAGGATACTTGAATAAAAGTTTTTCAATGAAAGACCTCGGTGAAGCTGCTTACATATTGGCATCAAGATCTATAGAGATAGATCAAGACGCTTAATAGGACTTTCACAAAGCACATACCTTGATAAAGTTTTGAAGAAGTTCAAAATGGATCGTGCAAAGAAAGGTTTTTACCTGTAGTACAAGGTGTAAGATTGAGTCGACTCAATGCCCGACCACAATGAGAAGATAGAGAGAAAATGAAAATGTTCCTATGCTTCAGCCATAGGCTCTATCATGTATGCAATGCTGTGTACCAGACTGACGTATGCTTAGCTGTAAGCTTGGCAGGAAGGTACCAAAGTAATCCAGAGTGGATCATCGGACAGCGGTCAAGAACATCCCGAAATACCGAAAAGGACTAAGGATATGTTTCTCGATATGGAGGTGACAAAGAGCTAGTCGTAAATGGTTACGCCGATGCAAGCTTTGACACCGATCCGGACGATTCTAAATCGCAAACCGGATACGTATTTTTATTAAACGGTGGAGCTGTCGGTTGGTGCAGTTCTAAACAAAGCGCCGTGGCGGGATCTACATGTGAAGCGGAGTACATAGCTGCTTCGGAAGCAGCAAATGAAGGAGTCTGGATGAAAGAGTTCATTTCCGATCTAGGTGTCATACCTAGTGCATCGGGACCAATGAAGATCTTCTGACAATATCGGTGCAATTGCCTTGGCAAAGGAATCCAGATTTCACAAGAGGACCAAGCATATCAAAAGACGCTTCAATTCCATTCGGGACCAAGTCCAAGTGGGAGACATAGAGATTTGCAAAATACATACGGATCTGAATGTTGCGGACCGTTGACTAAGCCTCTTCCATGAGCAAAACATGATCAGCACCAAGACTCCATGGGTGTTAGAATCATTCTTGTGTAATCTAGATTATTGACTCTAGTGCAAGTGGGAGATCAAGGAAATATGCCCTAGAGGCAATAATAAAGTTATTATTTATTTCCTTATATCATGATAAATGTTTATTATTCATGCTAGAATTGTATTAACCGAAACATAATACATGTGTGAATACATAGACAAACAGATAGTCACTAGTATGCCTCTACTTGGACTAGCTCATTAATCGAAGATGGTTATGTTTCCTAACCATAGACATGTGTTGTCATTTGATTAATGGGATCACATCATTAGGAGAATGATGTGATTGACATGACCCATTTCATTAGCTTAGCACTTGATCGCTTAGTATGTTGCTTATGCTATCTTCATGACTTATACAAAGTTCCTGCAACTATGAGATTATGCAACTCCGCTTACGGAGGAACACTTTGTGTGCTACCAAACGTCACATCGTGGCTCGGGTGATTATAAAGGTACTCTACAAGTGTCTCCGAAAGTATATGTTGAGTTGGCATGAATCAAGATTAGGATTTGTCACTCCGATTGTCGGAGAGGTATCTCTGGGCCTTCTCGGTAATACACATCACATAAGCCTTGCAAGCATTGCAACTAATGAGTTAGTTGTGAGATGATGTATTACGGAACGAGTAAAGAGACTTTCCGAACGAGATTAAACTAGGTATTGGATACCGACGATCGAATCTCGGGTAAGTAACATACCGATGACAAAGGGAACAACGTATGTTGTTATGCGGTTTGACCGATAAAGATCTTCAGAGAATATGTAGGAACCAATATGGGCATCCGTGTTCCGCTATTGGTTATTGACCGAGAATGGTTCTAGGTCATGTCTACATAGTTCTCGAACCGTAGGGTCCGCACGCTTAAGGTTTCAATGACGGTTATATTATGAGTTTATGTATTTTGATGTACCAAGGAGTTCGAGTCCCGGATGTGATCACGGACATGACGAGGAGTCTCGAAATGGTCGAGACATAAAGATTGATATATTGGATGGTTATATTCGGACACGGAAAGGTTCCGGAAGTTTCGGAGAAAACCGGAGTGCCGGAGGGGTTACGGAACCCCGGGAAGTTATGGGCCTTATTGGGCCAAGAGAGGAGAGAGAGGGCTGCACCAGGGAGGTGGCGCGCCCCCCCATGGGGAGTCCGACTGGACTAGGAGGCGCGCCCCTTCCTCTCCTCTCCTCTCTTTCCTTCCCCTTCCCTCTTCCTAGTAGGACTAGGAAAGGGAGTCCTACTCCTACTAGGAGGAGGACTCCCCCCCTGGTGTCGCGCCCAAGGGCGGCCGCCCTCCCCTTGCTCCTTTATATACGGGGGGGGGCACCCTAGGACACACAAGTTGATCTTCGTGATCGCTCCTTAGCCGTGTGCGGTGCCCCCTCCACCATATTCCACCTCGGTCATATTGTAGCGGTGCTTAGGCGAAGCCTGCGACGATAGAACATCAAGATCGTCACCACGCCGTCGTCTTGTGGAACTCCTCCCGACGCTTTGCTGGATCGGGCCGGGGATCGCCATCGAGCTGAGCGTGTGCTAAGAACTCGGAGGTGCCGGAGTAACGGTGCTTGGATCGGTCGGATCGTGAAGACGTCGACTACATCAACAGCGTTGATATAACGCTTCGCTTTCGGTCTCACGAGTGCGTGGGCGGATACTCTCCCTCTCGTTGCTATGCCATCACCATGGTCTTGCGTGTTCGTAGGAAATTTTTGAAATTACTCGTTACCCAACAGGGCGCCCATTAGTGACTCGCGTCTCTGCGCGCGACCTGCGGCCCTCCGTGACCAAGCTCCAGTCCCCGCACGAGCCTGGCAGGGGAGGTGGCTTTCTAAGGCGGCCCGGACTATTCTTATCAACTCTTCCTCTCCAGCCTCCTCTTGTTTCTTATGAGTTTCTACAGCCTCCATGAATCTCTCCATAAGGAGATCGCTACAATTCAGTCCCGATTCTCTTTGGGCATGGCGAGCATGGCAAGCGTAGTATCACATGGTCACCGGCGACATCCGCAAGCCGAGGGAGCAGGGTGGCTTGGGTATCATGTGCTCTAAACGGATGAATATTGCCCTTCTATCCCGGTGGTGTGGCGCATCGCTGCAGGTCATGGTGGCCTCTGGCTGACATTATCCGAATAAATACCGCGAGGTCAACCCCTAGCCTTCGCGTAAATCGGGCGGATCTCGATTACGCGCCTCTCGTCCAGCTTCTCCCGGTTCTCCGCATTGGTACCTCCATCTCGGTGGGGTCCGGCCTCTTGATGCTATTCTGGTTTGATCGTTGGGCCGGCGACTCCCCATTTTCGGCCCACTTCCCCGCCCTCTTCTCTATCTCCGTCGACCCTATGATCTCTGTTGATAGGGCCCTTCTTGACTTAGGGCGCCTTGCTTTCCGTCGGCCCTTTGGGCCGGCGAAATCTGCCGCTGGCGTGAGTTGCTCGATTGCGTTGCTCGCATGAGCCGTTGGTGGATGGGGATCGGGACCTTGTCTTGTGGGCGCTTGGAACCATCGGGTCAGTTCTCAACCAAGTCGCTCTACTTGGCCATTGCCCCTCCTCCGCCCCTTCCCTATCGATGGTGTGGTCCGTCCGCGTCCCCTCAAGATTCGCATCTTCATGTGGCGGATTCGTGGGCCAGGTCCCGTCTGGTGTGGAGGTTTGCAAGCGCAATGGCCCGCACCGGTATCTGCCCCTCTGTGATGTCCCGGAAGACTCAACCACATCTTCTTCGCTTGCGTCTCGCCCGCCTCTCTGGAGCTGCTTTCGCGAGATCGTAGGTGGAAGTTGGTGCCACACCAATTTCCGGACTTATTTGTTGAACTCCACCTGTGCCCCGTCCTCTTGCCACATTAGGTGGCTGGAGGTTGGGGTTCTTGCTCGACTCTTTGGACCGTTCGCAATAAGCTTGTGATCCAGCGTACTCCTCTTCGTCGCGCATCGACGCTCTCTACAAACTCTCGGGTTTCTTGCAGCTTTGGCGGCCGCTTAGCCGCCCGGTTGAACGCCATCTCAGCCTTCATCGCCGACCTCCGCTCGATGGCCGTCCGCCTATCGCCGCCGCCCCCGCCGCCTCCGCGGAGCTGACTAGACTCCCTGCGCTTGGAGGGCTTTGTTTTTTCTTTCTTTTGGGCTTGTTGAGCTGTGCCCTCAGCAGAACCTATGTACTTTGTTGTGAGACTCGGGTGGTGTGTGTGTGTGAACCTGCTTTGGTTGTAACTCGGATTCGGCGAGACGGTTCAACCCTGGCCGGTTTGACTCATCGTCCGGGTCGTGCTTGTCTTCGGGATGGCAGCAGACAAACCGCACCCTTAATCACAGTCGAACCTATCGATCTCATAAATCGTAAATCCGGACTGATGAACTTGAAAACTGATGTATATCCTCGCAAGCCGGCTATTCTTCATCCGGAAAAATTGTGAACCTCCCGATCCCTTGAAGAAATCCCTTCAAGAACTCAACACCACCGTGCGCGGGCCCCACGGTGGGCGCCAACTGTCGTGGATTTGTCACGGCAGATGTCCTTAGTGTCAGGACTTAGTCGCGAGGCCAACGCATCTATGTGGTAGCTTGAGAGGGGTTGAGGGGGGCGAGAGAGCAGGCGGATCAACACACAAGACAAGGATTTAGACAGCTTCGGGCCCCGGGAAACATCATCCGGAATAGCCCTACATGATGTTTGTGGCTAGGTCTCATTTATCATCACGAGGGAGACGCCGTAAACCGGCTTGTAGCTTCTCCCTCTTTGGGAAGCCCTGCCCCTCCTTATATGTGTTGAAGGGGCGGTTTACATGACTAGTCCTAGTTGGATTAGGATTACTTTATTACAAGTGGAGTCCTAGTCTTGCCTCCTTTGTAAGGGAATATTCCTTGTTCTTTCCTCATAAACCGGCCCACCATTAAACGTGAAGCGGCCTTCTGGGCCATGGGCCTCGTCATCCATCTGACCCGCCCGCCGGGTTACTAATGAACCGCCAAGATCGGGCGGGTAGCCCGTGAACCGCCAAGCTCCGGGCGGGTTACCAGTGAGTCGTCCAGTCCGGCCGGGTTATACTTCGGCCGGTTTACGCCACGGGGTATATCCCCGACAGGGGCCCTTCAGATGTCCCTTTATCGTTTGATTATATGCAACCAAAGAATTTACTTCCTCCGTCCCAAAATAAGTGTCTCAATTTTGTACTAGCTTTAGTACAAAGTTATACTATGCTTGAGACAGTTATTTCGGGACAGATGGAGTACCTGTTTATATGGATCAACGGCAAATAAAAAATGTATATTTATTCGTAAAAAATTATGGTGCCTGTTTTTTTTTTTGAAATTTTGGAATATATATTCCCTCTGTAAAGTAATCTAAAAAGTCTTATATAAAAGTTTACAGACTTCTCTCTTTTTGTTTTCTTTTTAATTTTTTTTTAAAGTTAGTAGGAGAGCTGCTAAGATTCCATTGCAGAAGAAGAAGCCGATGGCTGAAACTGCTCGGTTTATTAAAGAAAAACCGGGCAAAAACCTGTACAAAGGACACACCGCACCCAGCTAAACTAGGTCTAAGCACTACATGGCATACACAAGCGCCAAAGAGCCAAGCTCCTTATTCTTTGATCTAAACGCATTTATATTTCTTTACAGAAAGATATATGGCATGACGCTAGATAGTGGCAGAGTGAAAATGTCAATTTGCTAGGTAAGCACAGGGTTGGTTTGGTGTGCAGGGTTAGATCGATATATATGCACCAAACACATGCATCAGGCCATCGTCCTCGAAATCACGTCACATTAACTAACGAAACTTGCGAGATACGACTGGATAATGCATGGTACTACTCCGGAGTAGCTCGGCTGGCTTGCAGCAATAAGTGCCTCGAATTCTCTATGGTCGTCACGTCCATGTCCGGTTCAAGGTCGGAGAAGTGATGTGAAGTGCGGTTGTTTTCCAAAGTGCCAAACCAGCGCTCCTCACTGACTAGTCTCCGCTCGTCCTGTTCCGTCTCGTCTGCCAGCGAACCAGATCACAACCTCGCATCGCTCGGGTGAAAGATGCGCAGCTGGTCTACTCCTCGCGTTCGGCCGCGGAAGCTGGCCTGCACCTTTGTCGCCGCTCTACGCCGCGTACGCGAACGTGGCAGCCGGCGATGGCCGACACGCGTCAAGGGATCGGCGAGACCAGGAGGAATGAGAACCCCCAGAAAGCGCCGTACGTGCCGTGTTTTCGCCGGAGAAAAAAACAGGAGTTTCCCTCGCGGAAAAGAAAGAAATATTCTAGGGAGCTCGACCTTGATCTTGATTGATCAGGCGTCACGTCATGCATGATGGCGCGGCGTGCGGCGGAGACTAGAGGGAGGGGACGATCGTGATCGATTGTGGAGGCTGGCACCAATTACGACGGACATCAGGGTCGCTGGCGGTTGGCCATGCACCGCACCGCGCTTCACATCACTTCTCCGACCTTGAACCGGATATGGACGTGACGACCATAGAGAATTCGAGGCACTTATTGTTGCAACCCAGCCAGGCTAGCTACTCCGGAGTACTGCCATGCATTATCCAGTCGTATCTCGCAAGTTTCGTTAGTTAATGTGACGTGATTTCGAGGATGATGGCCTAATGCATGTGTTTGGTGCATGTATCGATCTAACCCTGCTCACCAAACTCTATGCTTACCAAGTTAATTGACATTCCACTCTCACTATCTGGTGCCATGCCATGCACTCTCTTTGTAATAAAGAAATATAAAAGGGTTTAGATCATTAGGGAGTACTCCTTCCATAGAGCGTCTAGATCACTAACTCTTAAATATAAGAGTTAGTGATTTAAACCCTCTTATACTCCCTCCGAAAATAAATATAAGAAACCCTCTTATATTTATTTATGGAGGGAGTATCTTTTTTTAGAGTATGCAAAGTGTGTACCCTTGATTTATAGAAGGCAGAGATTAGTTACAAGAATTACAATTGACGGCCAAGCCACAACCTATTCGCACATCGAACTCATCACTCCAACTCACGCACTTTACTACTCAACTAACTGTTGGACTTCTCCTCCTCCTGCCGACACCCATCTCAAAAGTTCCTGGTGTATCAATTCGGCAGTGCCCCATTCATCCATGATAGCATTTGAAGCAAAAACCCTGCCATTTCTCTGCTTGCACAAGTTTCAGCAAACTAGAATGCAGAAAGCATCAAATCCTTTGCGGTAGGTCTTGGTAATATGCTTCCTTGACCTTGCCCACCAATCCTCTAGATTATCTAACCACCGTTGACAAGATGGAAGTATCTATGCCAAGTCTCCTACAACTTAGGAACCAGACCTGTCGAGCAAAAATGCACTGAAGTAGGATATGGTCCACAGTGTCCTCCTGATCACACAGGTAGCAAACTGAAGTCTGATCCTGCAGCCCATGCATGAATCTATGGTTCGACGTCCAAAGACGATAGTGCAAGGCAAGCCATATAAAAATCTTGCAAGTGAGCGGTGCCCAGCACCACCATACTGCAGATGCACATTGAAATCTCATGCCCGCTTCGCAAAGCATCTTGTAAGCAGAGCTAACCGTATACACGCCCGAGGCATCCCATTGCCAGACCGGCTTGTCCTCCTCAGCGGAAGTGAGTTCCACATCGATCAGTCTATCCCATAGATGGACGAAGTGAATCAAACACTCAGTCGACATCTCTCCTACAATGTCCGATGTCCAGGCGTGTAGATGAATCGCATCCTTTACAGTCCTTTTGTTCACTACTTGTGTCTTGACCTTATCCGCAATCAAGGAGGCAATTTCAGCAATATGAGCTCCATTTAGCCAGCGGTCTCTCCAAAACAGCACACAGGATCCCTCCCCTAGCTGCCACTTGACCAAACTGTCAAACGTCGTCAGAACTTGCTTGTCGGAGGTGAAATTTAGGCCTTGCCAAGGTCGCGAGCTATCAGTTCACTTGAGCCATTCCCACCGCAGTCTAAGAGCAATCCCATGTTTATGCAAATCTATAACTCCAACCCTCCGAGACCCTTAGGGTGGCAAACCCGCTGCCAGGCGACCACACACTTCCCTCCATGAATGGTGTCAGATCCAACCCAAAAAACAGAGTGTTTACCGTCGTCGTTCGTCAAGACACATCTGTTCAAGGCCAGATGAAGGCACACCGAGCACGAAGACACATTTGTTCAACATAGTGAGGTCCCGATTGACGAAGCCAGATAGCCATGAGAGTTTTAAAAGAATTATTTTACAAGTAGTAGCCACCACCATGTGACAATCAGAATAATAAGAAAAGTTATATATTTTTGTCCCACATGGTTGTCGTCAAATTCTAGGTTTGATCGATCTATGGAAAAGTAAGAGCAAAAACCATCTTTAGTGAGTGAAGTCCAATTTCCACAACGGTAATAATAATAATAATATGGTTTGAGGAATGATTCATATAACTTTAGTCAGTGAAATCCAACATCCACAACTAAATCATGTATGTCTCCGGAAAAACTCATTTGATACCCACGTTAATTTCTTATTCTAGTTTTCAATCCTCTGTTTTACACTTGTGTTTCTATATTTTTCTCATTCACGTGTTTCGTGATTCTGCTAATCAAAGAAGCCAATTATTTATTGCATCGTGGTGATGGAGCACAAAATATCATATTTGAAATGTCCATTTGTGGATATGTTATGTAGTAATTGGACTTGTTTTAGAACCCTGCCGACTGCTTTATCCTCACAAGATTTCTATAAAAGCAATCTCCCGAAGCAGAAATAAGCTACATATGGCGACCCATAGGTATTTAAGGAATACATGGACTTAGAAAAAAAAATGAAACTCCATGGGCACTAGCACCCACGGTTTATTGATATAGAAGAAGCATCCCTCATGAGAATTCCAGAAATTCGTCTCTGACAGAGATCGAACTCTGGTCGTTAGGTTTACAATCATGCGCCCCCAATCACTGGGCTATGCCCACGTCCTCAGGAATACATGGACTTAGACAATTTACGTTTGGGTGCATACTAATTTGTGTTGGTTGCGTGCATCTTGTTACGAAGAGGTTGGGCATTCGTTTAGTGTGGTTGTATAAGCTTGATATAATGATTGGATGAACATGTTCTTTATTCCCTGCAAAAAAAAAAGCGAACATGTTCTTATTGGAGTATAAGAAAATGCACCCTCAAATTGCAGCTCCCGATAGCTTGTTTGCGTTCTGGTCAAGGCCCCAAAGCCAGACCTTGGACGCGCGCAGTTGCCTCGGGGAACATGGCATCTCTGGCTGCCATCTTCTGTTTTTTTTATTTGGCAGGAAACTGTCGATCTATTCATTTTAATTATGGTAGTACAATGAACACCAGAGTTTAGAAATTACATTCAGATTTACAGACCATCTAGCGATGACTACAAGCACTGAAGCAAGCCGAAGGCGCACCGCCGTCATCGCCCCTCCCTTGCTGAACCCAGGCACAACTTGTCGTAGCAGACAGTTGGAAAGTCGTCGTGCTAAGATCTCATAGGACCAACGCTCCAAACAGCAACCGACGTCGGTGAAGAGAATTTTAGATCGGAAGGATCCAACTTAAAGACACATGAACAAAGACAAACAAAGACCGGATCGGAGCGGATCCACCAAAGACAATCACCGACCAAATCTCGCGAGATCCGCCGGAGACACACTTCCACACGCCCTCTGACAATGTTAGACACACCATTAAAACAGGGGCTAGGCGGGAAGAATTTTATTCCATCTTTAAAAAGCCGCCGCCGTTTCATCTTCTTGAGCAGGACACAAAACCCTAATAAAACTTGAAGCACCACCTGAAAACGGAGCCCTTCCGCCGGCAAAGGCCGGGATCCACCGCGAACCCATGGCCCTAAGGCCAAAGGACACGTGGGAGATCGACGGCGCCGGTGACGGGAGGCAGAAACCCTAACCACTTTTTTTTGAAGGAGGGACAAAGGGAGAAGACTATGCATCTTCCGTTGCTTCTTCTTTTTTCCATCCCACTTCACCCCGGGAGGAAACGGCAACTTGAATCTTGATTATTTATCATCAAGAGACATGGATATTTATTTATTTTTTGCCTGGAATTGAGGAACATTAATAAGGGCCGTGGGGAGCTACTTCACCTCAACGGACTAGACTAGAGTAACATGCGGCAGCTGCCCGAACGCAGCACGATCGTTCTCTCTTCTTGCTTTCCTCGATACCAACACATTCGTGATCAGTGCGGCGGATATTGAAAATAAAGTCAGTGGATGTGGATTTTGATTCCCATGAGGCCATGACCTTCTAGAAGGCGCAGGCAGCTACGCTTTTCTTTTTTCGTCTATGCTCAATCGAATCATGAAAAGAAAACCGCACCCACTGCGCGTACGCATACGCATACGCGCCACATCGTGATCTACTTCTCTTCTCCCTCGCGCGACTTAAATAAACTATACAGACACATGGTGATGAGAGGACATCACGCCCTACGTACGTACCACTCCACGAGTACATCGGTTCAGCTTTCAGTTCCCGTGCTTGTAGTATTATTTTGCGGTGCTGATCTAGTTGACCTGCAACTACTGGTAGAGGCACCAGGCATCTTTTGTTTTCCATTATCAACCGACCGCAACTCTTGCCATGCACGCAAGAGAGATGTGTCGTGCTGTTGCAGGGCAGCAACTATAAATAAGCTATACGCAAGGTGGTTGCAACATGTATGTATGTAATTTTGGATTCTAATTTAAAAGAGGAAAATCTTTGTCACCACTTCTCCTCCGCCAATTTTGGATTCTAATTTTGGAGGGACGTATACAATAATAATTCAGCTTTCTTTTTGGAGGAAAACGCAATTAAGCTTTTTAGATTACCATCAATTAAGGTCATGTGAACTCTCAAGAGGCGATCTTTGCCGCCACTTTTCCTCCGCACGTAGGTTGTGGCCCCCTTCCTCCTCCACTATCCTTGTTAATGTGGGAGTGTTGTGATACCTCGATTTACCGAATGAAGACATAGCTTCACCGTTTTGAGATTAATTCAAGATATGCCTTCGTTGTTGTTCGTTGCTTCGGGCTTCCAGCGTGCGTACAATATTTGTGGTGTGTCGTCGATGGTGGTGGTGACATCTACCCGACGCACAATTTTTCCTTAAGCCAACACATCTCAACGGTGTTATCCGTGGCAATGTCACTGGTTCGCGGGCCTAGATTCCTGTTATCCGTTCTGAAAAATGAGGCTGGGTTTGCAAGCTTTTTTGAGGCGATGGCGGCAACATCCCTTCGCAGTTTGGGTCCACCGGCCTCACACACTCACCTCAGTCACTTTGGTGTGCCCTCCTAAGGACTACGGGATTTTGAGGAGGTCGGGCTCTTGATCTGCGACTCTTTTGGTGGTGAGGCTTAGCCAAAGCGATGCTCTGCTAGGACTATACCATGATGACTTCCCATCGATGAACAACAATGTTGGGCTGATCTTGACATCGTAGTCTTAGCGGTCTGCGACGGTGCGCCATTTTTGGGAGGAAGCAAACGGTCGAATTCCAGGGATTTCAATGAAATTTCTTTATTTGCTAGGGTTGTTAGTACTGTTGATCTGGTTAATAGATCAAAATCTGTTTTTTTTCGTTTCAAAAGAAAATGATTTTTGAGACAAAATATTAAGACGATCCACTCTGAAGGTATTCATCGCCGGCGCAAGAGTACCAAGCTGTAAAATCCATCTGAATGCGGTACACTATCCCCCTGAAGGCGGTACAGCACCACTACAGACTGAAAATCTTAGAGTGAATTGCAAGAAACCACCACATTTGGGGCTTAACTTGCAGAAAACAACGTGGTCGCTAATCATTTGCAAAAGCCACCGCGGATTCAGTAACAGTTTTGCAGATTGCACTGAACATGTCATTTGGCTCGGTTGAGGGCGTTTCCGACAGGTGGGGCCCAATATGCGTGACGTGGCGTAACGGACGCACTGACGGCGCCGTTTGAGCGTACATCTTGTCGAGCCGGACCGACCGACCGACGGCGCCCGACCAGACCAGATCTGAAGGAAATATGCCCTAGAGGCAATAATAAAGTTATTATTTATTTCCTTATATCATGATAAATGTTTATTATTCATGCTGGAATTGTATTAACCGGAAACATAATACATGTGTGAATACATAGACAAACAGAGTGTCACTAGTATGCCTCTACTTGACTAGCTTGTTAATCAAAGATGGTTATGTTTCCTAACCATGAACAAGGAGTTGTTATTTGATTAACAAGGTCACATCATTAGTTGAATGATCTGATTGACATGACCCATTCCGTTAGCTTAACACTTGATCGTTTAGTATGTTAATGCTTTCTTCATGACCCATACATGTTCCTGTAACTATGAGATTATGCAACTCCGTTTACGGAGGAACACTTTGGTACTACCAAACGTCACAACGAATCGGGTGATTATAAAGGAGTACTACAGGTGTCTCCAAAGGTACTTGTTGGGTTGGCGATTTCGAGATTAGGTTTTGTCATCCGATTGTCGGAGAGGTATCTCCAGCCTTCTCGGTAATGCACATCACTTAAGCCTTGCAAGCATTACAACTAATGAGTTAGTTGTGAGATGATGTATTACGGAAGAGACTTACCGGTAACGAGATTGAACTAGGTATTGGATACCGACGATCGAATCTCGGGTAAGTAACACACCGATGACAAAGGGAACAACGTATGTCGTTATGCGGTTTGACCGATAAAGATCTTCGTAGAATATGTAGGAACCAATATGGGCATCCAGGTTCCGCTATTGGTTATTGACCGAGAATGGTTCTAGGTCATGTCTACATAGTTCTCGAACCCGTAGGATCCGCACGCTTAACGTTTCGATGACGAGTTCATAATGAGTTTATAAGTATTGATGCACGAAGGTTGTTCGAGTCCCGGATGTGATCACGGACATGACGAGGAGTCTCGAAATGGTCGATACATAAAGATTGATATATTGGAAGCCTATGTTTGGACTTGAAGTGTTCGGGTGAAATCGGATTTTCTCGAGTACCGGAGGTTACCGGAACCCCGGAAGTCTATGGGCCTTAATGGGCCATGGGAGAAGAGAAAGGGCAGGCCAAGGTGGGCTGCGCCTCTTCCCCTCTAGTCCGAATAGGACAAGGGAGGGGGCGCCTCCCTCTTCCCTCCTCCAATCCTAGTCCAACTAGGAGAGGGGGAGTCCTACTCCGGTGGGAGTAGGACTCCTCCTGGTGCGCCTCCTCTAGGGCCGCCACCTCCCCTTGTCTCCTTTATATACTGAGGCAGGGGCACCCCAAGACACACAAGTTGATCTACGGATCTTTCCTTAGCCGTGTCGCGTGCCCCTTCCACTATATTCCACTTCACCATATCGCCATGGAGCTTAGGCGAAGCCTGCGCCGGAGAAGTCATATCGTCATGAGCTTAGGCGAAGCCCTGCGTCGGTGGAGCATCAACATCGTCACCACGCCGTCGTCTTGACGGAACTCATCCCGACACTTTGCTGGATCGAGTCCGGGATCGTCATCGAGCTGAGCGTGTGCGAACTCGGAGGTGCCGTCGTTCGGTGCTTGGATCGGTCGGATCGTGGAGACGTCGACTACATCAACAGCGTTGTTATAACGCTTCGCTTTTGGTCTCACGTGCGTGACGGACGGACTCTCCCCTCTCGTTGCTATGCCATCACCATGGTCTTGCGTGATCGTAGGAAGAAATTTTTGAAATTACTCGTTCCCCAACAAAGGCATCCGAGCCTGGTTTTATGCGTTGATGTCATGTGCACGAGTAGAACACAAGTGATTTGTGGGCGATACAAGTCATACTGCCTACCAGCATGTCATACTTTGGTTCAGCGGTATTGTGAGATGAAGCGGCCGGACCGACATTACGCGTGCGCTTCGCGAGACTGGTTTCACCGCTCCGAACACTCGTTGCTTAAAGGTGACCGGCGGTGTCTCTCTCTCACTTTAGTTGAATCGAGTGTGGCTCGCCCGGTCCTTGAGAAGGTTAAAACGAGTCTATTTGACGAAGTATCGTTGTGGTTTTGATGCGTGGTAAGAACGGTTCTTGCTCAGCCCGTAGCAGCCACGTAAAACTTGCAACAACAAAGTAGAGGACGTCTAACTTGTTTTTGCAGGGCATGTTGTGATGTGATGTGGTCAAGACGTGATGCTATATTTTATTGTATGAGATGATCATGTTTTGTAACCAAGTTATCGGCAACTGGCAGGAGCCATATGGTTGTCGCTTTATTGTATGAAATGCAAACGCCATGTAATTGCTTTACTTTATCACTAAGAGGTAGCGATAGTCGTAGAAGCAATAGTTGGCGAGACGACAACGATGATACGATGGAGATCAAGGTGTCGCGCCGGTGACAATGGTGATCATGACGGTGCTTCGGCGATGGAGATCACAAGCACAAGATGATGATGACCATATCATATCACTTATATTGATTGCATGTGATGTTTATCCTTTATGCATCTTATCTTGCTTTGATTGACGGTAGCATTATAAGATGATCTCTCACTAAAATTATCAAGAAGTGTTCTCCACGAGTATGCACCGTTGCCAAAGTTCAGTAGTACCCGGACACACCACGTGATGATCGGGTGTGATAAGTTCTCGTCCATCTACAACGGTGCAAAACAGTTGCACACGCGAATACTCAGTTAAACTTGACGAGCCTAGCATATAACAGATATGGCCTCGAACACGGAGACCGAAGGTCGAACGTGAATCATATAGTAGATATGATCAACATAGTGATGTTCACCATTGAAACTACTCCATCTCACGTGATGATCGGACATGGTTTAGTTGATTTGGATCACGTAATCACTTAGATAACTGGAGAGATGTCTATCTAAGTGGGAGTTCTTTAATAAAATGATTAATTAAACTTTAATTTATCATGAACTTAGTCCCGTAGTATTTTGCAAATTATGTTGTAGATCAATGGCTCGCGTTGTTGCTTCCCTATGCTTTTATATGTTTGTTTTGATATGTTCCTAGAAAAAATTATGTTGAAAATGTTAGTAGCAATGATGCGGATTGGATCCGTGATCTGAGGTTTATCCTCATTGCTGCATGTAAGAATTATGTCCTTAATGCACCGCTGGGTGATGTACCTATTGCAGGAGCGTATGCGACGTTATGAGCGTTTGGCTAGCTCAATATGATGACTACTTGATAGTTTAGTGCACCATGCTTAACGGCTTAGAATCGGGACTTCAAAGACATTTTTGAGCGTCATGGACCATATGAGATGTTCCAGGAATTGAAGTTAATATTTCAAGCAAATACCGAGTTGAGAGATATGAAGTCTCCAACAAGTTCTATAGCTAAAAGATGGAGGAGAATCGCTCAACTAGTGAGCATGTGCTCGATTGTCCGAGTACTTCAATCGCTTGAATCAAGTGGGAGTTGATCTTCCGAGATAAGATAGTGATTGACAGAATTCTCTAGTCACCATCACCAAGTTAGTAGAACTTCGTGATGAACTATAATATGCAAGGGATGACAAAAGTAATTCCCAATCTCTTCGTGATGCTGAAATCGACGAAGGTAGAAATCAAGAAAAGAGCATCAAGTGTTGATGATTGACAAGACCACTAGTCTCAAGGAAAAGGGCAAAGGGAAGAAGGGGAACTTCAAAAGAACGGCAAGCAAGTTGCTACTCGAGTGAAGAAGCCCAAGTCTGGACCTAAGCATGAGACTAAGTGCTTTTTGGAACTGGTCACTGGAAGCGGAACTACCCCAAGTATTTGGCGGATAAGAAGGATGGCAAAGTGAACAAAGGTATATTTGATATACAGATTATTGATGTGTATGTTACTAGTGTTCGTAGCAACCCTCGGTATTTGATACTGGTTCAGTTGCTAAGAGTAGTAACTCAAACAGGAGTTGCGAATGAATGCGAAACTAGTTGAAGGGGAAGTGACGATGAGTGTTGGAAGTAGTTCCAGGATTGATATGATCATCATCGCACACTCCCTATAATTTCGGGATTAGTGTGGAACCTAAATAAGTGTTATTTGGTGTTGAGCATAAATATGATTTGATCATGTTTATTGCAATACGGTTATTCATTTAAGTAAGAGAATAAATTGTTGTTCTGTTTAAATGAATAAAACCTTCGATGGTTATGCACCCAATGAAAATAGTTTGTTGGATCTCGATCGTAGTGATACACATATTCATAATATTGATGCCAAAAGATGCAAAGTTAATAATGATAGTGCAACTTTTTGTGGCACTGCCGTTTAGGTCATATTGGTGTAAAACGCATGAAGAAACTCCATGCTGATGGACTTTCGGAATTACTTGATTATGAATCACTTGATGCTTGCGAACCATGCCTTATGGGCAAGATGACTAAAGACTCTGTTCTCCGGAACAATGGAGCGAGCAAATGACTTATTGGAAATAATACATACTGATGTATGCGGTCCGATGAGTGTTAAAGCTCACGGCAAGTATCGTTATTTTCGACCTTCACAAGATGATTTGAGCAGATATGAGTATATCTACTTAATGAAGCACAAGTCTGAAACATTTGAAAAGTTCAAATAATTTCAGAGTGAAGTGGAGAATCATCGTAATAAGAAAATAAAGTTTCTACGATCTGATCGTGGAGGAGAATATTTGAGTTACGAGTTTGGCCTTCATATAAAACAATGTGGAATAGTTTCACAGCTCACGCCACATGGAACACCATAACGTAATGGTGTGTCCGAACGTCATAACCGTACTTTATTCTGATATGGTGCGATCAATGATGTCTCTTACCGATTTACCAATATCGTTTTGGGGTTATGCATTAGAGACAGCTGCATTCACGTTTAATAGGGCACCATCTAAATCCGTCGGCGACACCGTATGAACTATGGTTTAACAATAAATCTAAGCTGTCGTTTCTTAAAGTTTGGAGTTGTGATGCTTATGTGAAAAAGGTTTCACCTGATAAGCTCGAACCCAAATCGGAGAAGTGTGTCTTCATAGAATACCCAAAGGCAACTATTGGGTACACCTTCTATCACAGATCCGAAGGCAAGTTTTTCGTTGCTAAGATGGATCCTTTCTAGAGAAGAAGTTTCTCTCGAAAGAAGTGAGTGGAGGAAAGTAGAACTTGATGAGGTAATTGTACCTTCTCCTTATTGGAAAGTAGTTCATCACGAAATCAGTTCCAAGGTGATTCCTACACCAATTAGTGAGGAAGTTAATGATGATGATCATGAAACTTCAGATCAAGTTACTACCAAACCTCGTGGGTCTTCCAGAGTAAGATCTGCACCAGTGTGGTACGGTAATCATGTTCGTGAAGTCATGTTACTAGACCATGATGAACCTACGAACTATGAGGAAGCGATGATGAGCCCAGATTCGCGAAATGGCTTGAGGCCATGAAATCTGAGATGGGATCCATGTATGAGAACAAAGTATGGACTTTGATGGAGTTGCCGATGATCGGCAAGCCATATTATATAAATGGATCTTCAAGAGGAAGACAGATGATGATAGTAGTGTTACTATCTACAAAGTTCGACTTGTCGCAAAAGGTTTTCGACAAGTTCAAGGTGTTGACTACAAATGAGATTTTCTCAATCAGTGGCGATTCTTAAGTCTGTCCGAATCATGTTAGCAATTGCCACATTTTATGAAATCTGGCAAATGGATGTCAAAACTACATTCTTTAATGGATTTATTGAAGAAGAGTTGTATATGATGCAACCAGAAGTTTTGTCAATCCTAAAGGAGCTAACAAAATGTGCAAGCTCCAATGATCCATCAATGGACTGGTGCAAGCATCTCGAGTTGGAATACACACTTTGATAAGTTGATCAAAGCGTATAGTTTTATACAGACTTGCGGTGAAGCCTGTATTTACAAGAAAGTGAGTGGAAGCACGACAACATTTCGATAAGTATATGTGAATGACATATTGTTGATCGGAAATGATGTAGAATTATTCGCAAAGCATAAAGGAGTATTTGAAAGGAGTTTTTCAAAGAAGGACCTCGGTGAAGCTGCTTACATATTGAGCATCAAGATCTATAGAGATAGATCAAAGGCGCTTGATAAGTTTTTCAATGAATACATACCTTGACAAGATTTTGAAGTAGTTCAAAATGGAACAGTCAAAGAAAGAGTTCTTGCCTGTGTTACAAAGTGTGAGATTGAGTAAGACTCAAAACCCGACCACGGCAAAAGATAGAAAGAGAATGAAAGTCATTCCTATGCATCAGCCATAGGTTCTATAAAGTATGTCATGTTGTGTACCAGATCTATTGCATACCCTACCACCGAGATTGGCAAGGAGTGCAATAGTGATCTAGGAGTAGATCAATGGACAGCGGTCAAAATTATCCTTAGTAGAATAAGGATATGTTTCTCGATTATGGAAGTGAAAAAGGTTAAATAAGTAAAGGGTTACGTCGATGCAAGTTTTAAAACACTAATCTAGATGACTCGAGTCTCAATCTGGATACATATTGAAAGTGGGAGCAATTAGCTAGAGTAGCTCCGTGCGAGCATTGTAGACATGGAAATTTGCAAAATATTTACGGCTCTGAATGTGACAGACCCGTTGACTAAAATTATCTCACAAGCAAAACATGATCACACCTTAGTACTCTTTGGGTGTTAATCACATAGCGATGTGAACTAGATTATGACTCTAGTAAACCCTTTGGGTGTTGGTCACATGTCGATGTGAACTATGGGTGTTAACCACATATAGATGTGAACTATTGATGTTAAATCACATGGCGATGTGAACTAGATTATTGACTCTAGTGCAAGTGGGAGATGAAGGAAATATGCCTAGAGGCAATAATAAAGTTATTATTTATTTCCTTATATCATGATAAATGTTTATTATTCATGCTGGAATTGTATTAACCGGAAACATAATACATGTGTGAATACATAGACAAACAGTGTCACTAGTATGCCTCTACTTGACTAGCTTGTTAATCAAAGATGGTTATGTTTCCTAACCATGAACAAGGAGTTGTTATTTGATTAACAAGGTCACATCATTAGTTGAATGATCGATTGACATGACCCATTCCGTTAGCTTAACACTTGATCGTTTAGTATGTTAATGCTTTCTTCATGACCCATACATGTTCCTGTAACTATGAGATTATGCAACTCCGTTTACGGAGGAACACTTTGGTACTACCAAACGTCACAACGTAATCGGGTGATTATAAAGGAGTACTACAGGTGTCTCCAAAGGTACTTGTTGGGTTGGCGTATTTGAGATTAGGTTTTGTCACTCCGATTGTCGGAGAGGTATCTCGAGCCTTCTCGGTAATGCACATCACTTAAGCCTTGCAAGCATTACAACTAATGAGTTAGTTGTGAGATGATGTATTACGGAACGAGTAAAGAGACTTACGGTAACGAGATTGAACTAGGTATTGGATACCGACGATCGAATCTCGGGTAAGTAACACACCGATGACAAAGGAACAACGTATGTCGTTATGCGGTTTGACCGATAAAGATCTTCGTAGAATATGTAGGAACCAATATGGGCATCCAGGTTCGCTATTGGTTATTGACCGAGAATGGTTCTAGGTCATGTCTACATAGTTCTCGAACCCGTAGGGTCCGCACGCTAACGCTTCGATGATGCTCATAATGAGTTTATAAGTATTGATGCACCAAGGTTGTTCGAGTCCCGGATGTGATCACGGACATGACGAGGAGTATCGAAATGGTCGAGACATAAAGATTGATATATTGGAAGCCTATGTTTGGACTTCGGAAGTGTTCCGGGTGAAATCGGGATTTTACCGGAGTACCGGGAGGTTACCGGAACCCCCCGGGAAGTCTATGGGCCTTAATGGGCCATGGGAGAAGAGAAAGGGCAGGCCAAGGTGGGCTGCGCGCCTTCCCCTCTAGTCCGAATAGGACAAGGGGGGGGGCGCCCTCCTCTTCCCTCCTCCAATCCTAGTCCAACTAGGAGAAGGGGGGGGGAGTCCTACTCCCGGTTGGAGTAGGACTCCTCCTTGGTGCGCCTCCTCTAGGGCCGGCCACCTCCCCCTTGTCTCCTTTATATACGGGGGCAGGGGGCACCCCAAGACACACAAGTTGATCTACGGATCTTTCCTTAGCCGTGTGCGGTGCCCCTTCCACCATATTCCACTTCATCATATCGCCATGAGCTTAGGCGAAGCCTGCGCCGGAGAAGTCATATCGTCGCGAGCTTAGGCGAAGCCCTGCGTCGGTGGAGCATCAACATCGTCACCACGCCGTCGTCTTGACGGAACTCATCCCGACACTTTCTTTGGATCGGTCCGGGATCGTCATCGAGCTGAACGTGTGCGTAACTCGGAGGTGCCGTGACGCTCGGTGCTTGGATCGGTCGGATCGTGGAGACGTACGACTACATCAACCGCGTTGTTATAACGCTTCCGCTTTTGGTCTACGAGGGTACGTAGACGGACACTCTCCCCTCTCGTTGCTATGCCATCACCATGGTCTTGCGTGATCGTAGGAAGAAATTTTTTGAAATTACTACGTTCCCCAACAAGATCTGCTCTATCCTCTCCTTCCAGCTCCAATCCATGGCGACGACGAAACCTAGTGGCGTGGACGGCGGTGGGGGAGTTGCTGCCGGTGGGGATGCTCCGGGCGGCGGTGCTGGAGATCCACCGGAGTTCTGCGGGAGCTCCAATCCGTCGAGCCTTTGCCTCTTCCCCAACCGCCGCCGCCCTTGAAGTCGTTGGAATCTGTGGCTGACTCTGCGTTCGCCAGCGGTGAAGGCCAATCCGACGGGCAGCCACCATTTTGCCTCCTCCTTCGGCGGTGTGGAGTAAGTCACCGTCCTCCTCCTTTGTCATTTCCCCGATTGGTATTCTAGGGTTAGGGTTGTAGTGTTAGGGTTATATTGTTGGTGTTCTTGGGTAGTTGTAGTACGGCTAAGGTTGTAGTGTTAGGGTTCTAGCATTAGGGTTAGTGTTAGTGTTAACTGAATTTTCAATGAAATCGTTAATCGTGTCTTGAATTTATTGAACATCGTATATTGTTAACTGAATTTTATGAAGACTGTTAAGTGGATTCTAACATCGTTAACTGAATTTCTGTTGCCAACAATTTTAACTCTGTTAACTGAATATTGTGAACATTGTTAACTGTTAACTGAATTTATTGATAACTGTATGTTGTTAACTGAATTTTGTCTACACTGTTAACTGGATTTTAACACTCTGAACTGAATTTCTGTTGCCACCAATAAGACCTCTTAACAATAATTGTGAACACTGTTAAATGCATTTTATCTGAATTTGTAGCTTGGATGATGAAGAATGGGAAGTGAGGTTCCATTTCCTGAAGCAGATAACTTGGAAAGAACAATCTGTTTATCAGACATAACCTTCTGGAATCTCATTGCCCTAATAGAGGTAGAAGGCTATAGTTCAAGGGATTTTATGTATTTTGTTAGAGATCCAGGAGCTGGGGTGTCAGGAATGGAAGAATTAACTGATGATGACAAGGTGGAAGAAATGTTGGATCACATAGCTAGGAAAGGAAAGAATGTTGTTAACATTACAGTTATGAGAAGTGATGCACCTAGACCAGTTGATTTGAACATTGGTCATGCTTATGAAGAGCAGGTTCCTTTGTCGAGAAATAGGTGTACCAGTTGTCTATGAGGTAGACAATTCAGAGTTCTTTTCCCAGTCCAAAGTGAAACCCCAACCACAGCCACCCAAGTAATGAACACAGGAGAGAGCTCTTGTTTGTTGAAGCAAAAGGGCCCAAGTGAACCTGAGTTTGCTTTGGACAATGGTAATGAGAGGCATGAGTATTTCATGGAGACAGGACCAAAAGCAAGAGCACATTGAGCAGATGATGGAGCAGAAAAGAAATGAAGAAATTCAGAGGTACAGGAGTAATATGATACAAAGAGAGAAGTACAAGGCAGCAAAAGAAAACTCCCACAACAAGCTTCGAGGAGTTCACTGATAGTGAAAGTGAGGATGAAGATCTTGAAGATGAGGACATATTGGCTAGGTTGGAGGCAATGAAGAGGCATAGGGATCATCCACTACATCACTTTGAAGGAGACACTGATGTAGAAGAGCTATATGGGCCAGATGAGGAGGAGGAGAATGAAGGAAGAGATGAAGAGGAAGGACAAGAGAAGCCACTAGATGAGGGCTTGAGAGGAGGAAGCAGTGTAGGAGGAAGCAGCTTAGGAGGTAGCAGCAGCACAGGAGGAAGTAAGAGGAGGGGAAGGGGCCAACAACAAGATCCCATGCAAGTTTGGATCAAATCATAGAACAAGACTGGGCACCTTCATCTGATGAGGAGAGCAACCCAGGTGACTTAAGTCAGGAAGAGAATGATTGTGCTCAGCTTCCACCATTTAAGCTACCAAATGGTAGGAGGAGCAGGGCCAAAAAGAATAAAGTTCGGGTTTGGTATGATGAAGAGAGGGAAAACCCACAAGAACAATTTGTCAAGCAACTTTGTTTCCTACATGTCTAGTAGTTCAGGAGGGCACTCTTTACATTTCACATCTCACAAAACAGGAACTACTCATTTCATAGGAATTGCTCAGATAGATTTATTGTAGTTTGCGATCTGATGATGGTATCCTTTTTCATTCTCGCTTCCAAAATTGCACATGAGAAGACATTTTGCATGAAGAAAATGAACTTGTACCACAACCGTACTGCTGTTGGAGAGAGCACCAAAGTCACTACAAGATGGTTGGCACATGAGTGTGAGCAACAGTTAAGGTCTGACATAAACACACCAGTCCGTGCAATAATTGACAATTTGAAGAAAAACATGGAATTGAAGTGTCCATTCACATGGCCTCTGAGGCAAGGAAAGCAGCTAAGGAAGTTGTCCAAGGAGATCAGAGGGCACAATACACTAGGATAAGGGATTACCTCCAAGTTGTGCTGGATACCAATCCTGGAAGTAGATGCATTGTGACAACAAAGCATTTAAAGCTTCATCCTAGCAAAAACCCTAGATTTCATGGCTTGTTCATGTGCTTCAATGCTTGCAAAGAGGGCTTCCTAAATGGTTGCAGACCCTTCATAGGTACTTGCATAATTATTTTCCCAACATATTTGCCATTGCTTTTGTTTATGTTTGGTGCTAATGTGTTATGTTTGGTTGTAGGTGTTGATGGTTGCTTTGTTAAGTTGACAACAGGGCAACAAATATTGGCTGCAACTGGAAGAGATGGTAATAACAACATATTTCCCATTGCATTTGCTATTGTTGACAAGGAGGACACTGCCAGCTGGTCCTGGTTTCTAACCCAGCTCAAGTATGCTCTTGGTGGTGAGTCAGGAAAGTATGGCAAGTACACTATCATATCTGATAGACAAAAGGTACCTCATACATCATAATTCTTATTTTTACTGAAGTTTTACCATGCTTATTACTGTCAAATTGTGTGTTGTTATACTATATTTTGAACACTAGTTATTTAAACAGGGCCTTCTTAAAGCCATAAACAATGTCTTCCCAAATTGCCCTCAAAGATACTGCCTTAGACATATTTATCAGAACTTTCAAACAGCTGGCTTTAGAGGTGAAGAGTTAAAGAAGTATATGGATCAGGCTAGTTATTCATATACTGAGCATGGTTTTGAACAAGCAATGGAAGGCATGAAAAGAGAGTGTGAGGCAGCTTGGAAATGGCTTAGTAAGATACCCAAGCATACATGGGCTAGACATGCCATGGACAAGAATTGTAAAATTTATTTGGTTGTTAACAATATTAGTGAAGTGTTCAACAAAATGATACTTGATGTGAGAGGGAAACCAATTAAAACCATGGTTGATGGCATAAGAACAAAATTGCTAGTTAAGTTCAATGCCAATAGGACCAAGACTGAGACAACCAAGTGGCAGATATGCCCAACATATGCTGAGAAGTTAGAAGAAGCAAAACACCATGCTAGATATTGTCAGTCAATCAAAGAAGGACCTGATCTATACCAGGTTAGCAGTGGAGAAAGCACATATGCAGTAAATCTGCAAGTGCACACATGTGGGTGTAGCAAATGGGACATGACTGGTGTTCCTTGCAAGCATGGTGTTTCTGCAATTAACAAGGCAAAACTTCATCCAGAAGATTTTGTTAGTGATTTCTTCAAGAAACCAATGTACCAAGCAGCCTACAATCCAATTGTGTATCCTGTGCTCAGGCACGATCTATGGCCAAATACTGGGACCCCTGACATAGAGCCACCAGTTTTCAGAGACAAGCTAGGAAAGAAGCAGACTAAGAGGAGAAAGAATCAGTTTGAGAAGCCAGCTCCCAAAGATACTTCAAGGATGGCAACAATAACCTGCAGCAATTGCAACTTGACAGGGCATAGGTACACTAGCTGCCACAAAAATCTGAAGCCAGCCCTAGCAATGAGAAGGAACCAACACCAGGTTAAATCTTGTTTATATATGTTGTCACTGCAGGTTAAATCTTGTGTATATTTAATACTATGTTCTAATATGTCTATATGTTGTCACTGCAGGAAAACAGGAGAGTTGATGCACCTAGGGCAGCTCCATCTGCTCCACCAGCAGTAAGGGCAAGAGCTCCTGCTGCAACCAGTGCAACACCAAGGACAGCTCCACCAGCGGCAAGGGCAAGAGCTCCAGCTGCAGCTAGGACTGCAACTAGGGCTGTACCTAGGGCAGCTCCTTCTGCTCCTGCTCCAACAAGGCCAAGTTCATCTTCTGTTGCTGCTGATAGGCCTGGTTCATCTTCTGCTACTGCTGCTAGGTCAAGGGCAAAGAAAACATTCATACCACCAAGACTGTCAGGTACTGGAAGAGTGAGAAAGCCATCATACAAGATGTCTCAATGGTTCAATTGTTCTCAAGGCAGCAAGAAGTGATGTAATGTTGAAACATGTTTAATTCAGCCTTTTTTGGCTAGTTTGTGATGAAGAATATTAAGAATTTCATGTTGAAACCAGTTAGTTCAAGTCCAAGTGGTGGACTATGTAATGTACCTAATGGTCGTGATGCACTATGATACTCTGGTTATGATGATGTGATGATGAACTTATTAGTTATGATGTTTTGCAAGAAGTTTTCATTATGTTGTTGTCATGATGAGCATAGTTTCATTGTTGATAGGGTGCCTCGGCGTCGACAAAACCCAAAATGTCTCCACTTGGGCATTTAGGGTGCCTCGGCATCGACAAAACCCAAAATGTCTCCACTTGGGCATTTAGGGTGCCTCGGCGTCGACAAAACCCAAAATGTCTCTACCCTAAGAAGTTACTGACAAGTATGCAGCTACTATCTATGTTAGTATGCCACTATCTATGTCAGACTATCTATGCACTATGAACTTGCTATCTATGTTCACTATCTATTTGCTATAATCCAAGCTGTTAATTCATCACAAACTTAACTTACTACAAGCTGATAATTCATCACAAACATAGTACTCTCACAAACAACATACAATCCAAGGTTCATTGCTACAGACATAATAGAGTCCACCACAATAAACCTTAACACATTACAAGCTTTCCTCCATAGCTACTACAAAAGACATCATTGACACACATGGTCAGACAGCAACACAAATTAGTCCTCATCACAAATAGCCTTAATCTGGTGAAGCTTCCTCTTGTTGCTATCACCTGCTGTCTTGAGCTCAACAATGCAGGAAGCAAGAGTACTCTTCTCCATGGTCAACTTCTCCTTCACTTTCATCAGCTCAGCAATGCAACAATCCAGCTTATCTTTCTCTTTCTCCAAAGTCCTCTTATCAGAGCTCAACTTTTCCTTCTCCTTAAGATGGTTGAACTTCAAATTCCTAATGACAGTGGCTTGAGCTACATGAATTTGCTTTAACTGGTCAACAACAACCTTTAATTTTTTTGATCTGAGCATCCTTTGTCATGCTGCTTTCCACACTAACTGAAATGTTGTCAGCATCATTCTTCTGGTTTACCTCAGGCTGGCTATCCTTATAATCCAAGAGGTTGTTCACATCTTCAACAAGCTTCTCATATGTCTCCTGCAACTCTTTTTTCTGCTGTGTGAGATTGTGTACAGTGCTTGAATGCTCCAGGCATGCCATCCTGTTTTCATGCTGGCTATGCTCATACATAAGCCAGAGCTTATGAATAGCATTCTGCAGATGCTCTGGCCAATGCTCATCTACCCACTGCACTAATCCACAATTTGCAACACCCTACAATAGAAAAAATCAGTTCAAAATTAAAGACATTACTTACGATTCAAGAAATAGCTGATTCTCATTAATGTACCAGAATCACATTCATTTAATGATGAATAATTATGAAAACTACAACTAAGAACACTACCTATGAATCCTAGAACTAAATTCAGTAACTATAAACCCTAGAACATGAGCAGTAACTATGAACCCTAGAACATGAACAGTAACTACGAACCCTAGAGCAGGAACAGTTACTACAAACCCTAGAACAAGAATTGGAAAGCTGCAAACACAACTTAAAACTTACTTCAGTGGCACAAGCAAAAAACCTCCTACCAGTGCTTATCCCCTCAAATGCAACATACTTCCTCCCTGGATTCCCATGCTCACAATTCACATTCAAGTCGTCAGCAAGACCATCGAACGACGGCTCATCAATTGTAGCTGGGATCTGAGAAATCCATCAAAAACGTGTTCAAATCGAGCAAATGTTCAACCCTACAAACCCTAGAACAGAAATGAGGAATAGAATGTTCTGACCTTCACAGGGGAGTCGTCAGAGGAGACGTACTGCGCAGCGGAGCCATCAGTGCTCTCACTGTCGGTCCAGGACACCATGGCGGATGGCGGCCGGCGGCGACCGGAGAGGAGAGGAGCAAATGGGAGGGGAGCGAGCGAGTGTGGGAGCAGAGAGAGCGAGCGTGAGAGCAGAGAAATCGAGCGAGATGTGGTCGGGCGCGGGCGGTCTGTCTCTGGCGACCCGACCGCGTCTGTCTTAAGCAAACGGCGCCGTCAGTGCGTCCGTTACGCCACGTCACGCATATTGGGCCCCACCTGTCGGAAACGCTCTCAACCGAGCCAAATGACATGTTCAGTGCAATCTGCAAAACTGTTACTGAATCCGCGGTGGCTTTTACAAATGATTAGCGACCACGTTGTTTTCTGCAAGTTAAGCCCCAAATGTGGTGGTTTCTTGCAATTCACTTGAAAAATCTTACAGATGGTGCTCTCGGAATCTCCAGCTCCATAATCACACCAGAAACCTACAGCCATGCACGTAAGGACACGAGCAATTTTATTATTAACCAAGCCGAGAAGAGCGTCGTGAGCGGGCGGCTAGCGCCGGCCCGTCCGATCTCACCCCACGTATTGTTGTGGCGCTACTGAACTTTAAATACCGGCAGCCCTGCCAGTCTGTATGGCTAGCACCGTCAACAGCAACAATATTCTATAAAGCTAAAAGGTTGCGCGTTCCCCGCTTCCTGATTCTTGTACACTAATTCTGTTACCATCCACGCTTAATTATATGCGACCAACCGTAAAATGCCACCGCTTGAAAGTTGAAGCGCCATGTTTCTACGGAACCAAACTTATTCCCGCGAAATCCTGCGAATTCCAGTAAACAATCGCCGACAGCACAGCCAGCTTCCGCGCTCGTTTTCCGGATTAAAATGCGGAAGAAGAAGAAGAAACGGAAGATCACTTGAGCAATACTGTAGGAGTAGATCATTTTGCAAATTGCAGCAAGACGTAGTACCACAGAAATTCCAGCATGCTAGTAGTACACGCTAGATGGCGCTAGTGCAGTTCACGAGTTCTGCGCGGCGAAACGAAGGGGCAAATGGCGTGACAAGCTTGCGTCCGCGCCGCGCCAGTCCACCGTTGTGGGCGGTCAGGCCACCGTGGCCGAGGCCGGCATCGGCAGCGGGGCGGGGCCGACCACCAGCGAGGCGTCGCCGGAGAGAGGGATGACGCCGCCGCGGGCCAGGATGGAGCGGTACATCTCCACCAGCACCTTCTCGTCGTACTCCTTGAGCGGCCGCGGCCGCGCGAAGGGCTCGGGGGCGGCGCAGAACGGGGCGGAGCCGTAGCCCACGGCGGCGGAGGACGCCAGCCGGAGCATCGCGTTCACGTACGCGTCCCGGAGCCGCGCCAGCAGCCTTCGCGGCGAGAGCGCGCGCAGGACCCGCCGCCCGAGGCCGCGGCGACGCACGCGCCACCCGCGCCGCCGGCCCGCGGTCGCCCGCCCCGGCGCCGAGCTCGGCCGTGGCGAGGGCCGGGCGGCGCTGCGCGGCGGCCGCGTCCAGGCGGTCGTACCCGCGGTGCTTCCAGTAGGCCTTGATGCCGCCCTTGCGGGTGCTGGTGGCGGACGCGCCGGCCATGGCTGCCCTCGGGCTTCTTGGTTCCGTGGAGCCGGGGGAGGCTGGCCTGGGTGCCCTGATCTCGCGTGGTGTACGAAAATGGTGGGTGGTTTGTAATGGCAGGCTGGAGGGGTGTATGTATGCTCTGCTAGTAGTAGCACCAGCTAGCTGCCCTGCACTTATACGTGTGTCACCACAGAGTGAGTACTAAAGTAAGCACGATGCCTTCGTAGATTCTAGATTACTGGGATTTAACCTTATCTCAGATTGTACCAACTTGCGGCGTTCAGTACATCGTTTTATTTCCATTATTATTATATACTGTTGCACGGAAAATCGTCATCTCGTGCAAAAGGAAAATATATTCTATATACGATTTATTTTTAAACATCAATTATTCCCTCTGTAAGCTATAAGAGCATCTACAGCAAGACATAGCAAATTTAGGTCCTCAAACGCACCGACGCGCCCGCGTCCGCGGGCACTGCCCGAGCACGCCTCATATATTGGCTTCCACATCTGCGTCCCTTATATCCGAAACCTCAACAACGCTACATAAAACACAATCTAACACGTAGTTCATCGGATCAACATTTCATCGCTGGACAAAAGAAGCATAGTGCAAATCCATACTACAAACTGTTAGAAGGGAGAGAGGGATTGGTGGAATAGTTGTTGTATTGCTTGAGCCTCGTGGGAATATATATAGGAGTACAATCATCTACTTGGAGTACAAGACAAGCCAGAACAAATCCTAGTCTATCTCGTCTTTCCTAATAAACATTATACTCAACATCCCCCGCAGTCACAACGGTAGTGACGCAGACGGTGAGACTGGAGAAGAATCCGAAGGCAAGCCGACGGACCCCCCCCCCCACACACACACACAGTCGTAACGGTCCACGCATCGCGGAGTAGTGGCTGGAGTGGAAACCGACGAGGTTGCTCAAGCAGGCGGTAGCCCTTTGTGCCGTTTGTCGAGGTAGCCGAGAGCGTGAGTGGTGGAGCCATGGTCGAGGTAGCCGTGCGAAGAATGCTGTGGTCGATGCCGAGTCGGGGTAGCCGGTGTCGAGGAAATCGCCGTGGAGCCGCGGGCGTAAGGGGGCGCCGAGTTAGCAAGGGCGCAGTGGTGTCGAAGTAGTGGTGCGCCGGGAAGGAGATGTTGTTGACGACGCGTCGCGGCGGGTTTGCCAAGCCCGGGGACACATCGTGGACGAAGGCACGCACCGCTGTTGCCAGCACCGAGCATGCGTAGACGGACAAAGACGAAGTTGACGAAGCGTCGACCGTGCTTGCTGTGCCGAGGACACGTCGTGGATGAAGGCACACATTGGTGTTGCCGACCGGCATGCGAGACGAGGGACCTGCACGAGCTGTACGCCATGTCGGAGAAGTCGAGGGGCCAGCAGAGAAGAACTCGACGACGACAGCAGCGCCCATCGGCGCGGGGCCGGCGTCACCAACGGTGGTCGGAGCGAGCACGGTGATCGGGTAGATGCCGCGACGCCGGGCGACGGGCTGGTGCTTGGACGAAGACGGCGGGGGACGGGGCGCGCGGCGGCTACGAAGTAGCGGCGGCAGCGCCAAAGAAGAGCGGCGACGGCGGCTCGACGACGGCGGCGGCTAAAAAGAGCGGCGGCGCGGGCTCGACGGCGGCGGCGGCGGCTAGGTTAGGGAGCGCGCGGCGGTGCTCGGCGTAGGCGAAGAACCCCGACAGCGGACGAAGACCGCGCGACGGTGGCGTTTCGCGCCAAGGAGACGGCGCGGCGCATACCACGGAGGTCGACGCGCGGTGCCGCGGAGTGGACCGCGGGCAGCGCGCTTCTGACGAAAAAGGTGACGCAGCGGCCGCAGCGGGTCGGGCGACGACGGAAGACCTCGGGCGGCGGCGGGGACCGCGGGCGCGGCGCTGCGCCCGGCGGGCGACGCCTGCGGCGTTCGCGAAGTCGGTGCAACTGCTGGGGCGGCCTCGGGGGGCGGCGTGGACCGCGTACACGCCGCTTCGGCCCGACGGGCGACGCAGCGGCGGCGCGAGGGTCGGTGCAGCCACGGGACGGCTCGAGCGGACGGCCCGGGCGGCGGTGGATCATGGGCCGCGGCACTACGGACGGCGGGGTGACGAGCGCGACGCTGGTCGATGCAGCCGTGAGGAGAACCACGTGGCGGCGGCCGCGGCCAGACGGGCGACGAGCGGCAGCCGATGCTCGATCGGTAGAGAGGCGCGCTGAACTCGGGACGATCGCCACGGACTCGCGGAGGCGCGTAATCGACGGGCCAGGTCGGTCGCACGGCATAGATGAGGCGGATCGCGGCGGCGGGCGGGTGATCAATCCGATCGCGCGCGAGGTCGAGGATGCCGCTCGGTGGAGGCGTGGTGACGGCGGAGTCCGAGATGAAGCCGCCGGCGGCGGGGCGACAGGGCGGCTATGATTGGCCGCCGCATGGTGCGAGGCCGCCGGGTCGGCGTGATGCAGGAGTCCCGGTCGGAGCAGGGCGGTGACGGTCGGCGTAGATCGACGGGCAGGCCGTCAGCGAACGAACGGCGGCGTGAAGGGCCGCCGATGAGGCGAGGCCGCCGGTCGGGCGACCGGCGGGCTGACGCGAGGCCGCCCGGTTGGGCGATCAGCGGCGACGCGCGGACGACGCGCGAGGCCGCTGGTCGGTGAAGAAGCCGCCAATCGCGCGGTGTTGGAGTAGAGGCGCCTTTGGGACGGCGGCGGCGGCAGGACGAAACCGATCTTAGATCGGAAAACCAAAAGGAAACACCGATCAAGACGACCGGCGAAAGAGAGAAAACCCGGATCAAAAGATCGGGAAAAAGACTCTAGGGCAGCCGGTCAACACGACCGGCGGATGAACCCTAGGTACGGGCGGCGCGGCCCCCGGCGGCGGTCATGGAGGCCGACCGCCCCGGGGGCGGCGCGCAGGTGCGGAAGCGGCGATGGCTAGGGTTTAGGATCGACTTGCGATAGATACCATGTTAGAAGGGAGAGAGTGATTGGTGGAATAGTTGTTGTATTGCTTGAGCCTCGTGGGAATATATATATAGGAGTACAATCATCTACTTGGAGTACAAGACAAGTCAGAACAAATCCTAGTCTATCTCGTCTTTCCTAATAAACATTATACTCAACACAAACTACTTAAAACATAGATAAAATATAAATAGAGCAGGAAATGGCGGAGGAAACCATCATTTCCTTGCCGACCCCTTCCTCTTCCGATCATCGGCGCGGTTGTGCCCCTCCTCCATGTAGGCGTCGGCGTGCAGAGGTGCATCGTCGTCGGAGCTGGAGGTGGAGTCGTCCGTCCGATCGGAGTCGGAGCTGCACCTTTTGCTCGACAGACTCCGGAGCAGGCGGTCCTCCTCCTGTGCATGGCAGGCCGCCTTCGTCGTCGCCTCCTTCTTTGCATCGCACTCCGACAATTCGATGGCGAGTCAGAGCGCCTTGGCATTCTTGCGGCAGAGGTGCCGTGCATCCGTCTTCGTCGTCGTGAGAGAGCGGCGAAGGACCGACGTGAGGAGCGCGGCCTTGGGATCGACCGACACGCTCGTGCATGATCGGCGTGCGGAGAACGCCCCCCTCGCCCCCTCCCCCGCCGCCGCCCTCTCCCTCACACGCTACCTCTCGCATCGGGCTGCTTGTGCCTCAGACTCGGTTGTCCTCGTGTGCGCCGGCCCTGATGTGAGCAAGAGGACCCAGCGATGACCAGGTACCACTTCCGGAGCAGAGGATGGTGGTGGTGGTGGGGCGGCGTACATGAAGGAGCGTAGCGGCCGAAGTAGCGTGTCGGGCCGGAAGGACCGGCGATGTCGCTAGCGCTGCACTAACGAAGTAGATCCGCCGCAACCGGATCTGCCTTGGTCGAGCTGCGAAAGCCTCAACGCGAAGCGGAGGGCGACCTCCTCTACATTGGCGAGTTCCCCTACAATCGTCGTCAGAGCCGGATTTCCCACCGGAGGCAACACTGCTTCGCTCGCCGGCCATCGAATGGGTTCGGAGGGGATCGGAAGTGTGGATGGAGAGGGACTGAAGTGGAGTATTGATTGATTGCGGTCTAGGGTTTTCCGGATGGGGATATTTGTGGGGCACACATGGGCTAGGCTGGGCTAAGCCGACATGGTGGACGCATCCGGGCCGCCACATATCCGCCCATTTGGGTTGGATATGAAAGGCGCCCGACAGCCCGGACGTTCAAGGACATTTAAAGCGGCCATCTGGATCGGTTTTCACAGTAACCAGGCCGTCCGCCCGGACGTTTGGGATGATTTGGTGTGCCTGGTTATAGATGCTTTAATATAAAATCATTTATTAGATCACTGAAATAATGATCTAAACGATCTTATGTTAGTTTATATAGTGCATTTCCATCCTATCTACTTGAAAATGGAGTTGCAGAGAGTTTAGAATAAACGACAGGTCCGTTTTTGATAAAAGGGACACTCAAGGCCTGAAATCTGAGTTCTGATTTCCGGTGGGTAAGGGTGCGGGCAAAGTTTGTTACTAGTATATTTCACAAGTAATCTCCATCTGTTGCAAAATTTGGACAGAAAATGAACATGACTGCAAGCTTGCTCGCTTGACTCCGTTAAGTGGCGTGGTCGCCGTCACAATTAATCAGCCGGCCAATTTTTTTATACGTCATGCATGGCGCCCGTTAACATCAAGTTATCAACTACAGTTTCGGTACAGAATTAGGCATTTCTGTGTTGACTGCTTTACCTCCAAAGTAATTTTCTGTTCCTGGATAATTCAAGGCGCTCCAAGCAAGTCGCAGAGATCTGTCGATTATTAGCGCCTTCACTCTCTGGGCACCGCGGTAGGCCGGTATGGTGGGATTAATGGGTTTATGTGTAGATAGCCAAGCAGATGCAGGCAGTTGTTCATCCAAGTTACTTGAATTTTCTAGTACGGTTTTCACTAGCATCTTGCAGTAAAATGTTCAGGCGTTACAACTGTGATTGGTCATCGATCCCATGAATCAGAAAAAATGACGGACCATGCTGTTAGGCTGCTATGGTACGGACCATGCTGTTAGGCTGCTATGGTAGAAGTGGTTTACAAAATGTGATGGTGGTCGCCATCATAATTAACTAGGCCACTTATTCCGTTAGCACGTCATTCATGATGCGGCTTATATCCAATCCTGAGCCGACGTGTCGAGACTAAGGGCGTTTGGTGGCACCGTGCTGTGCATGGATGCTAATTAAGTACAGTACCTTGTAGCGTACGCATGCATCAGTGCGTCTTTTAGCACGCATATGATAACTCTACTAATCTTTCTGTCGTTCTTGGGTCATACGGATGGGCGTATTTTGGACACAAACATTTTATTTTCGAGATTGCATGTACTGGTGTACAAACATATTTATATCGTTCCGGTGTAACCGATCATGAAAATACTTGTATACCAGACACGCTAGCGGCCGAAGTCAAACTTTTGTCAGAATGTAGCTCGATTGCCCGCACTGGGGAACGTCACTTTGCCAGAGCACTAGGTCGTGCGAATGATTGAAGAACTGAAGGAGATATGATAAGATATACCATATCATTTCCGATCATATCGACGCTGGTGTGATTTTCCAGGGGCAGTCCACTACCAGCCAGCAGTGCCATCCGCCGTTCAGTCCCCGGCCACTTGATCGCCTAATTTAAAAATGAACAGCGCGGATCAACGAGACAGAACAAAGATGACGGTCATGGACTGATGGACAGAACAGTAGAATGGCAGACGAGAACAAACGCGTTTCCGGGAAGACAAACCAGGCATCTCGTTGCTGACGGTGCCTGTGAGCGGCGGCATAAATATGGCGTACGTAGGTGGTGCTCCTGTTCCTCGCCGGATAGCGACCACACGCCGAAGCCCGCCAACGGATCCCGGCGGCGTGATGTCCGGTCCCGGTTTGGCACCACACCCACCGCCACCGGCGATCAGATCAGATCAGACCGCCATCAATGCGCGCCTGCGAGCGGCACCTGCGCCTTTACGCCAGCCCATGTGTTTTGTTTCACTGTGGCGAGCGCGATGGTACTCATTCATTCATTCATTCATTCGCTCGCGCACGCGATCGAGCTACCACCAGTCGCGTCGGCACGGCACAGGATGGGATCATGGCCTCGTGGGATGGACATGGAGGGCTCGGTACTGTACGTTGCCATGGGACACCAGCCGTGCGTGCACACGCCGCGTCGAAGGTTCGATGTGATCTGCTCAGCTCAGTGCTGTTTGCTGGTGCGTGTGCTAGTGCTAGTAGGAGGGCCTGGAGAGTGGAGACGGGAAGAGTCAAGATTAAGCCAAGTGGTGCTCGGGTTGGAGCACGGTTGGACTGGGCACCGTGATGGACATACAGCTGGATGATGGGCTCATGTAACGGCCATGACTCGGCTCCAGGAGATCTCGATCTTGAGCGTCTTTTTCTTTTGAGGTATACTGATAGTGGCTTGTATTTACCCGAATATAGGAAATGACAACGACTTGGAAATCGACCGGGAGAAATTAGGCACACCAGTCTACCAGCACGATTACGGTTTCTGTTACTATTCTTTTTTTAAAACACAGTATACAATCACGCACGCAGATATTTATATACACGCACATACAATCACCCATATGAACGCGCACACACATACCGTATCCCTATGAGCACCTTCAAGATACTATGTTGGCACAACATCTTAAGATTGATGAGGTCATCACAGGCGCTTTGTAGGCGATGAAAACGTCTTCTCCCACTGAACGAACATCGTCGGAAAAACCTGGGATGTTCTTGTTTGATCCCTTGGAGAAAATGGTTGTTGGAAGAAAAACCTGTCACAATGGCGCATCATGTGTGCGTTGGCATGTGGTGTCAGCTTGACAAAATGTGCTGAATTTTAAGAAAAATGTGAAATATGGCAAACGTTTGCTTAAATGAGGCAACCCGTTTCAAAATTAACAAATGTGAGGGTGAAATTTAATTAAATATAACTATTTTCAAAGATGTGGTGTACGTATGCCAAATGACATGTCACCGTCTTTCTGTGTCATCATTGTGCACCCTTTTTGATAATACACATGTTTCGTATTTCCCCTAGACATAGTGCATATGCAACATTTGTAACGTGACCTCCAAGACCGTCGACGAGCATATGCGAGCAGTGAATCGCAGTCCCCCCCCACCCGATCCACGAGACAAAACCATAAAAACAGCTTATACTGAAAGAAAACCCAAGGAGACGGGTAGTGTACCATTTCGTTTTTATATCTCCACGACCCCATGCCAGCCTTCTCTGCCCCATATTGGCCTATCGCCCTCTTCTTTGTACTAGCCTCATTCTCCTATGACTGACCATCCGAAGTGGTAGCTACCACGCCAACTTCTCGTTGCCCCGGCCAGGTAATCTCTCTGCCCTTCTCCTTCCTTCATGTCCTTTTTTCCTTTATCTTATTACTTTCTTTCTTCCAAATTTTCTCACTGTAATTGTGCAATTTATTGTGTATAGTGAGATTATATGCTTCCAACTCATGTTGTGTTTGTGAATTGTGATGATTACTTGCTTTGGAGTGTATATTGTGAGTTTATACCATGGAATGGAGTTTGTTTGCAGGGTGTTTGTGAGAATGCTTGTATGAAAAAAAAAACTTGTATTCTATAGAAATTGACAGTCAAAACTCTGTTCAATCACATGATGTGCGGTCCACTATCACGTCTGACAGTTGACCAATGCTTCATAGATGTCCTACGTAATCGATCGCTGTCGACATGAAGTTAGGGCATTGGAGCAGGAAGCACTCCGCACTTGTACCCGCCTAACGGTTCAACCTGCATATATGCTCTAGTTATATAGGCTCCTTAGTTATATTAAGTTTCAAATTTCTGGGCATTGTTTCCATTCTGCACAGCGGTCTCAAAATCCTCGTGATGACCCTGGTGTTGGGGAACGTAGCATGCAATTTAAAGAAAATCCTATGCTCACGCAAGATCTATCTTAGGAGATGCATATCAACAAGGGGGGAAGAGTGTGTCCACGTACCATCGTAGACTGAAAGCGGAAGCGTTTGACAACGCGGTTGATGTAGTCGAACTTCTTCTCATTCCGACTGATCAAGCACCGAACGTACGACACCTCCAAGTTCTGCACAAGTTCAACTCGATGACGTCCCTCGAACTCCTGATCCAGCAAAGTGTCAAGGGAGAGTTCCGTAGCACGACGGTGTGGTGACGGTGATGGTGAAGTGCTCTGCGCAGGGCTTCGCCTAAGCACTACGAAGATATGACCGGAGGCGTAAACTGTGGAGGGGGGGGCGCCGCACACGGCTAGGAATCAATATTGTGTGTTCTAGCGGTGTCCCCCCCTCATATATATAGGTTGGAGGGGACGAGAGGCAGCCAAGGGGGAGCCCCAAGTAGGAGGAATCCTACATGGGCACCTCCCAATTCGGTCTCCCCCTTCCATATTCATCCGGAGGGGGAAGGAAGGAGGAGGAGGAGAAGGAAGGGGAGGCCAATCCTCCCTTCCTTTCCCTCTTCTCCTCTTTCCTTCCCCCCTATTTCATTCTACATGGGGCGCACCAGCCCCCTAGGGGCTGGTCTGTCCCCTTCTTGGCCCATTAGGCCCATGTAGTTGCCCGGGGGATTCCCGGAACCCCTTCTGGTGATCCGATACGTACCCGGTACCCCCGGAACACTTTCGATGTCCGAATACTATCGTCCTATATATGAATCTTTACCTCTCGACCATTTCGAGACTCCTCGTCATGTACGTGATCTCATCCGGGACTCCGAACAATGTTCGGTCACCAAATCACATAACGCATATAATACAAAATCGTCATCGAACGTTAAGCGTGCGGACCCTACGGGTTCGAGAACTATGTAGACATGACCGAGACAACTCTCCGGTCAATAACCAACAGCGGAACCTGGATGCTCATATTGGTTCCTACATATTCTATGAAGATCTTTATCGGTTGTACCGCAGTGACAAATCCTAATCTCGATCTATGCCAACCCAACAAACACCTTTGGAGATACCTGTAGAGCATCTTTATAATCACCCAGTTACATTGTGACGTTTGATAGCACACAAGGTATTCCTCCGGTATCCGGGAGTTGCATAATCTCATAGTCGAAGGAATATGTATATGAGATGAAGAAAGCAATAGCAATAAAACTTAACAATCATTATGCTAAGCTAACGGATGGGACTTGTCCATCACATCATTCTCCTAATGATGTGATCATATTCATCAAATTACAACTCATGTCTATGGTTAGGAAACTTAACCATCTTTGATTAACGAGCTAGTCTAGTAGAGGCTTACTAGGGACACTGTGTTTTGTCTATGTATCCACACATGTATCAAGTTTTCGGTTAATACATTTCTAGCATGAATAATAAACATCTATCAAGATATAAGGAAATATAAATAACAATTTTATTATTGCCTCTAGGGCATATTTCCTTCAGTTTCCCACTTGCACTAGAGCCAATAATCTAGTTCACGTCGCATGTGATTTAACACCAATAGTTCACATCTTTATGTGATAAGTTCACATCGCCATGTGACTAACACCCAAAGGGTTTACTAGAGTCAATAATCTAGTTCACATCGCTATGTGATTAACACCCAGAGAGTACTAAGGTGTGATTGTTTTGCGTGTGAGAGAAGTTTATTCAACGGGTCTGCCACATTCAGAGCCGTATGTATTTTGCAAATTTTCTATGTCTACAATGCTCTGCATGGAGCTACTCTAGCTAATTGCTCCCACTTTCAATATGTATCCGTATTGAGACTCAGAGTCATCCGGATCGGTGTAAAAGCTTGCATCGATGTAACTCTTTACGACAAACTCTTTATCACCTCCATAACCGAGAAATATTTCCTTAGTCCTCTTAGGTAACTAAGGATAACTTTGACGGTTGTCCAGTGATCTACTCCTGGATCACTATCGTACGCTCTTGCCAAACTCATGGCAAGGTACACAATAGGTCTGGTACACAACTTAGCATACTTTATAGAACCTATGGCCGAGGCATGGGGAATGACTTGCATTCTCTTTCTATTTTCTGCCGTGGTCGGGTTTTGAGTCTTACTTAACTTCACACCTTGCAACACAGTCAAGAACTCCTTCTTTGACTGTTCCAATCTGAACTACTTCAAAATCTTGCAAGGTATGTACTCATTGAAAAATCTTATCAAGCGTCTTGATCTATCTCTATAGATCTTGATGCCCAATATGTAAGTAGCTTCACCGAGGTTTTTCATTAAAAAAACTCTTATTCAAGTATCCTTTTATACTATCCAGAAATTCTATATCATTTCCAATCAACAATATGTCATCCATATATAATATCAGAAATGCTACAGAGCTCCTACTCACTTTCTTGTAAATACAGGCTTCACCACAAGTCTGTATGAAACTATATGCTTTGATCAACTCATCAAAGCGTATATTCCAACTCTGAGATGCTTGCACCAGCCCATAGATGGATCGCTGGAGCTTGCACACTTTGTCAGCACCTTTAGGATTGACAGAACCTTCTGGTTGCATCATATACAACTCTTCTTTAATAAATCCATTTGAGGAATGCAGTTTTGACATTCATTTGCCAGATTTCATAAAATGCGGCAATCGCTAACATGATTCGGACAGACTTAAGCATCGATACGAGTGAGAAAATCTCACCTTGAACTTGTCAAAAACCTTTTTCGACAATTCGAGCTTTGTAGATAGTAACACTACCATCAGCGTTCGTCTTCCTCTTGAAGATCCATTTATTCTCAATGGCTTGCCGATCATCGGGCAAGTCAACCAAAGTCCACACTTTATTCTCATACATGGCTCCTATCTCAGATTTCATGGCCTCAAGCCATTTATCGGAATCTGGGCTCATCATAGCTTCTTCATAGTTCGTAGGTTCGTCATGGTCTAGTAACATGACTTCCAGAACAGGATTACCGTACCACTCTGGTGCAGAACGTGCTCAGGTTGACCTACGAGGTTCGACAGTAACTTTATTTGAAGTTTCATGATCATCATCATTAGCTTCCTCTCTAGTTGGTGTAGGCATCACGGGAACGGTTTTCTGTGATGAGCTACGTTCCAATTCGAGAGAAGGTACAATTACCTCATCAAGTTCTACTTTCCTCCTACTCACTTCTTTCGAGAGGAACTCCTTCTCTAGAAAGGATCCATTCTTAGCAACAAAGATCTTGCCTTTGGATCTGTGATAGAAGGTGTACCCAACAGTTTCTTTTGGGTATCCTATGAAGATGCACTTCTTCGATTTGGGTTCGAGCTTATCAGGCTGAAGCTTTTTCACATAAGCATCGCAACTCCAAACTTTAAGAAATGACAGCTTAGGTCTCTTGCCAAATCACAGTTCATACGGTGTCATCTAAATGGATTAGACGGTGCCCTTTTTAACGTGAATGTACGTAGCTGTCTCTAATGCATAACCCAAAAATGACAAACGCAAATCGTTAAGAGACATCATAGAACGCACCATATCCAATAGAGTACGGTTACGATGTTCGGACACACCATTACGTTGTGGTGTTCCAGGTGGCGTGAATTGCGAAACTATTTCACACTGTTTTATATGAAGGCCAAACTCGTAACTCAAATATTTGCCTCCGCGATCAGATCGTAGAAACTTTATTTTGTTTTTACAATGATTCTCCACTTCACTCTGAAATTCTTTGAACTTTTCAAATATTTCAGATTTGTGTTCCATTAAGTAGATATACCCATATCTACTTAAATCATCTGTGAAAGTCAAAAAATAACGATACCCGCCGCGTGCCTCAACACTCATCGGACCGCATACATCGATATGTATTATTTCTAATAAGTCATTGGCTCACTCCATTGTTCCGGAGAACGGAGTCTTAGTCATCTTGCCCATGAGGCATGGTTTGCAAGCATCAAATGATTCATAATCAAGTGATTCCAAAATTCCATCCGCATAGAGTTTCTTCATGCGCTTTACACCAATATGACCTAAATGGCAGTGCCACAAATATGTTGCACTATCATTATCAACTTTGCATCTTTTGGCGTCAATATTATGAATATGTGTATCATTACGATCGAGATTCAATAAACCATTCACATTGGGTGTATGACCATAGAAGGTTTTATTCATATAAATAGAACAACAATTATTCTCTGACTTAAATGAATAACCGTATTGCAATAAACATGATCAAGTCATACTTATGCTCAACGCAAACACCAAATAACATTTATTTAGGTTCAACACTAATCTTGAAGGTAGAGGGAGTGTGCGATGGTGATCTTATCAACCTTGGAATCACTTCCAACACACATCTGTTGGGGATCGTAGCAGAAATTTAAAATTTTCTACGCATCACCAAGATCAATCTATGGAGTCACCTAGCAACGAGAGAGAGAGAGAGGAGTGCATCTACATACCCTTGTAGATCGCGAGCGGAAGCGTTCAAGAGAACGGGGTTGATGGAGTCGTACTCGTCGTGATCCAAATCACCGATGATCCTAGCGCCGAACGGACGGCACCTCCGTGTTCAACACATGTACGGAGCGGAGACGTCTCCTCCTTCTTGATCCAGCAAGGGGGGAGGAGAAATTGATGGAGATCCAGCAGCACGACGGCATGGTGGTGGAAGCAGCGGGATTCCAACAGGGCTTTGCCAAGCGCCATCAGTGGGAGGAAGAGGTGTCACGGGAGGGAGAGGGCGCCAGGGGCTTAGGGTGCGGCTGCCTCCTCCCTCCACTATATATAGGGGCTAGGGGCGATGCCCCTGGAGATCCCATCTAGAGGGGGCGGCCCTTAGGGTTTCCAACCGGGGCGATGCCCCTCGAGCAGCAGCGGCCCCTAGGGTTTCCAACCCTAGGGGCCTTGGGCCCTTGGGTGGGGCGCACCAGCCCACCATGGGCTGGTTCCCACGCCACTTAAGCCCATGGGGCCCTCCAGGATTGGTGACCCCACCCGGGGACCCCCGGGACCCTTCCGGTGGTCCCAGACAATACAGTGACCCCAAACTCTCCGGTGGCCGAAACTGGACTTCCTATATATAAATCTTTACCTTCGGACCATTCCGGAACTCCTTGTGACGTCCGGGATCTCATCCGGGACTCCGAACAACTTTTGGTTAACCGCATACTAATATCTCTACAACTCTAGCGTCACCGAACCTTAAGTGTGTAGACCCTACGGGTTTGGGAGACACGTAGACATGGCCGAGACAACTCTCCGGTCAATAACCAACAGCGGGATCTGGATACCCATGTTGGCTCCCACATGCTCCACGATAATCTCATCGGATGAACCATGATGTCGAGGATTCAATCGACCCCGCATACAATTCCCTTTGTCTACTGGTGCGATACTTGCCCGAAATTCGATCGTCGGTATACCGATACCTTGTTCAATCTCGTTACGGCAAGTCTCTTTACTCGTTTCCGTAACACATCATCCCGTGAACAAATCCTTGATCACATTGAGCTCACTATGATGATGTCCTACTGAGTGGGCCCAGAGATACCTCTCTGTCATACGGAGTGACAAATCCCAGTCTCGATTCGTGCGAACCCAACGGATACTTTCGGGGATACCCGTAGTGTACCTTTATAGCCACCCAGTTACATTGTGACATTTGGCACACCCAAAGTACCCTTACGGTATCATGGAGTTGCACAATCTCATGGTCTAAGGAAAGGATACTTGACATTAGAAAAACTTTAGCAGACGAACTGCACGATCTTGCGCTATGCTTAGGATTGGGTCTTGTCCATCACATCATTATCCTAATGATGTGATCCCGTTATCAATGGCATCCTATGTCCATGGTTAGGAAACAGTAACCATCTATTGATCAACGAGCTAGTCAACTAGAGGCTCACTAGGGACATGTTGTGGTCTACGTATTCACACATGTATTACGATTTCCGGATAACACAATTATAGCATGAACAATAGACAGTTATCATGAACAAGGAAATATAATAATAACCTTTTTATTATTGCCTCTAGGGCATATTTCCAACAGTCTCCCACTTGCACTAGAGTCAATAACCTAGTTACATTGTGATGAATCGAACACCCATAGAGTTCTGGTGTTGATCATGCTTTGCACGTGGAAGAGGTTTAGTCAACGGATCTGCGACATTCAGGTCCGTATGCACTTTACAAATCTCTATGTCTCCATCTTGAACATTTTCACGAATGGAGTTGAGGCGACGCTTGATATGCCTGGTCTTCTTGTGAAACCTGGGCTCCTTGGCAAGGGCAATAGCTCCAGTGTTGTCACAGAAGAGAGTCATCGGGCCCGACGCATTGGAAATAACTCCTAGGTCGGTAATGAACTCCTTCATCCAGATTGCTTCATGTGCTGCCTCCGAGGCTGCCATGTACTCCGCTTCACATTTAGATCCCGCTGTTGGGGAACGTAGTAATTTCGAAAAAATTCCTACGCACATGCAAGATCATGGTGATGCATAGCAATGAGAGGGGAGAGTGTTGTCCACGTACCCTCGTAGACCGAAAGCGGAAGCATTAGCACAACGCGGTTGATGTAGTCGTACGTCTTCACGATCCGACCGATCAAGTACCGAACGTACGACACCTCCGAGTTCAGCACACGTTCAGCCCGATGACGTCCCTCGAACTCCGATCCAGCTGAGTGTTGAGGGAGAGTTTCTTCAGCACGACGGCGTGGTGACGATGTTGATGTTCTATCGACGCAGGCTTCGCCTAAGCACCGATCTGATGATATCGAGGTGGACTATGGTGGAGGGGGCACCGCTGCGGCTAAAAGATCAACTGATCAATTGTTGTGTCTTTGGGGTGTCCCCTGCCCCGTATATAAAGGAGCAAGGGGAGGCCGCCGGCCCTCTATGGCGCGCCCAAGAGGGGAATCCTACTAGGACTCCAAGTCCTAGTAGGTTTCCCAAAAGGAGAGGGGAAGGAAGGAGAGGAGAGGAGAAGGAAAGGGGGCGCCGCCTCTCTCCTAGTCCAATTCGGACCAGGAGGGGAGGGGCACGGCCTGCCCTAGGCCGCCTCTCTCTCTCCACTAAGGCCCATCGAGGCCCATTAGTTCCCCAGGGGTTCCAATAACCTCTCGGCACTCCGGTTTTATCCAAACTTCTCCTAACACTTCCGGTGTCCGAATATAGTCGTCCAATATATCAATCTTCATGTCTCGACCATTTCGAGACTCCTCGTCATGTCCGTGATCACATCCGGGACTCCGAACAACCTTCGGTACATCAAAACACATAAACTCATAATAAAACTGTCATCATAACGATAAGCGTGCGGACCCTACGGGTTCGAGAACTATGTAGACATGACCGAGACACGTCTTCGGTCAATAACCAATAGCGGAACCTGGATGCTCATATTGTCTCCCACATATTCTACGAAGATCTTTATCGGTCTGACCGCATGACAACATACGTTGTTCCCTTTGTCATTGGTATGTTACTTGCCCGAGATTTGATCGTCGGTATCTCAATACCTAGTTCAATCTCGTTACCGGCAAGTCTCTTTACTCGTTTCGTAATACATCATCCCGCAACTAACTCATTAGTTGCAATGCTTGCAAGGCTTAAGTGATGTGTATTACCGAGAGGGCCCAGAGATACCTCTCCGACAATTGGAGTGACAAATCCTAATCTCGAAATACGCCAACCCAACAAGTACCTTTGGAGACACCTGTAGAGCACCTTTATAATCACCCAGTTACATTGTGACGTTTGGTAGCACACAAAGTGTTCCTCCGGTAAACGGGAGTTGCATAATCTCATAGTCATAGGAACATGTATAAGTCATGAAGAAAGCAATAGCATCATACTAAACGATCGTGTGCTAAGCTAACAGAATGGGTCATGTCAATCACATCATTCTCCTAATGATGTGATCCCGTTAATCAAATGACAACTCATGTCTATGGTTAGGAAACATAACCATATTTGATCAACGAGCTAGTCAAGTAGAGGCATACTAGTGACACTCTGTTTGTCTATGTATTCACACATGTATTATGTTTCCGGTTAATACAATTCTAGCATGAATAATAAACATTTATCATGATATAAGGAAATAAATAATAACTTTATTATTGCCTCTAGGGCATATTTCCTTCAGTCTCCCACTTGCACTAGAGTCAATAATCTAGATTACACAGTAATGATTCTAACACCCATGAAGCCTTGGTGTTAATCATGTTTTGCTCGTGGTAGAGGCTTAGTCAATGGGTCTGCAACATTCAGATTCGTATGTATCTTGCAAATTTCTATGTATCCCACCTGAACTAGATCCCGGATGGAATTGAAGCGTCTCTTGATGTGCTTGGTTCTCTTGTGAAATCTGGATTCCTTCGCCAAGGCAATTGCACCAGTATTGTCACAAAAGATTTTCATTGGACCCGATGCACTAGGTATGACACCTAGATCAGATATGAACTCCTTCATCCAGACTCCTTCATTAGCTGCTTCCAAAGCAGCTTTGTACTCCGCTTCACATGTAGATCCTGCCACGACGCTTTGTTTAGAACTGCACCAACTGACAGCTCCACCGTTTAATGTAAACACGTATCCGGTTTGCGATTTAGAATCGTCTGGATCAGTGTCAAAGCTTGCATCAACGTAACCATTTACGACGAGCTCTTTGTCACCTCCATAAACGAGAAACATATCCTTAGTCCTTTTCAGGTACTTCAGGATGTTCTTGAGCGTTGTCCAATGATCCACTCCTGGATTACTTTGGTACCTCCCTGCTAGACTTATAGCAAGGCACACATCAGGTCTGGTACAAAGCATTGCATACATGATAGAGCCTATGGCTGAAGCATAGGGAACATCTTTCATTTTCTCTCTATCTTCTGCAGTGGTCGGGCATTGAGTCTTACTCAACTTCACACCTTGTAACACAGGCAAGAACCCTTTCTTTGCTTGATCCATTTTGAATTTCTTCAAAACTTTGTCAAGGTATGTGCTTTGTGAAAGTCCAATTAGGCGTCTTGATCTATCTCTATAGATCTTAATGCCCAATATGTAAGCAGCTTCACCAAGGTCTTTCATTGAAAAACTCTTATTCAAGTATCTCTTTATGCTATCCAGAAATTCTATATCATTTCCAATCAGTAATATGTCATCCACATATAATATCAGAAATGCTATAGAGCTCCCACTCACTTTCTTGTAAATACAGGCTTCTCCAAAAGTCTATACAAAACCAAATGCTTTGATCACACTATCAAAGCGTTTATTCCAACTCTGAGAGGCTTGCACCAGTCCATAAATGGATCGCTGGAGCTTGCACACTTTGTTAGCTCCCTTTGGATCGACAAAGCCTTCCGGTTGCATCATATACAACTCTTCTTCAAGAAATCCATTCAGGAATGCAGTTTTGACATCCATCTGCCAAATTTCATAATCATAAAATGCGGCAATCGATAACATGATTCGGACAGACTTAAGCATTGCTACGGGTGAGAAGGTCTCATCGTAGTCAATCCCTTGAACTTATCGAAAACCTTTTGCAACAAGTCGAGCTTTGTAGATAGTAACATTACCGTCAACGTCAGTCTTCTTCTTGAAGATCCATTTATTCTCAATTGCTTGCCGATCATCGGGCAAGTCAACCAAAGTCCACACTTTGTTCTCATACATGGATCCCATCTCAGATTTCATGGCCTCAAGCCATTTTGCGGAATCTGGGCTCACCATCGCTTCTTCATAGTTCGTAGGTTCATCATGATCTAGTAGCATGACTTCCAGAACAGAATGACCGTACCACTCTGGTGCGGATCTTACTCTGGTTGATCTATGAGGTTCAGTAGCAACTTGATCTGAAGTTCCATGATCATCATCATTAACTTCCTCACTAATTGGTGTAAGCGTCACATAAACCAGTTTCTGTGATGAACTACTTTTCAATAGAGGAGCAGGTATAGTTACCTCATCAAGTTCTACTTTCCTACCACTCACTTCTTTCGAGAGAAACTCCTTCTCTAGAAAGGATCCATTCTTAGCAACAAATGTCTTGCCTTAGGATCTGTGATAGAAGGTGTACCCAGCAGTCTCCTTTGGGTATCCTATGAAGACACATTTCTCCGATTTGGGTTCGAGCTTATCAGGTTGAAGCTTTTTCACATAAGCATCGCAGCTCCAAACTTTAAGAAACGACAACTTTGGTTTCTTGCCAAACCATAGTTCATAAGGCGTCGTCTCAACAGATTTTGATGGCGCCCTATTTAACGTGAATGCAGTCTCTCTAAAGCATAAGCCCAAAACGATAGCGGTAAATCAGTAAGAGACATCATAGATCGCACCATATCAAGTAAAGTACGATTACGACGTTCGGACACACCATTACGCTGTGGTGTTCCGGGTGGCGTGAGTTGTGAAACTATTCCGCATTGTTTCAAATGTAGACCAAACTCGTAACTCAAATATTCTCCTCCACGATCAGATCATAGACACTTTATTTTCTTGTTACGATGATTTTCTACTTCACTCTGAAATTCTTTGAACTTTTCAAATGTTTCAGACTTATGCTTCATTAAGTAGATATACCCATATCTGCTTAAATCATCTGTGAAGGTGAGAAAATAACGATATCCGCCACGAGCCTCAACATTCGTCGGACCACATACATCTGTATGTATGATTTCCAACAAATCTGTTGCTCTCTCCATATTACCGGAGAACGGTGTTTTAGTCATCTTGCCCATGAGGCACGGTTCGCAAGTACCAAGTGATTCATAATCAAGTGGTTCCAAAAGTCCATCAGTATGGAGTTTCTTCATGCGCTTTATACCGATATGACCTAAACGGCAGTGCCACATATAAGTTGCACTATCATTATCAACTCTGCATCTTTTGGTTTCAACATTATGAATATGTGTATCACTACTATCGGGATTCATCAAAAATAGACCACTCTTCAAGGGTGCATGACCATAAAAGATATTACTCATATAAATAGAACAACCATTATTCTCTGATTTAAATGAATAACTGTCTCGCATCAAACATGATCCAGATATAATGTTCATGCTCAACGCTGGCACCAAATAACAATTATTTAGGTCTAATACTAATCCTGAAGGTAGATGTAGAGGTAGCGTGCCGACCGTGATTATATCGACTTTGGAACAATTTCCCATGCGCATCGTCACCTTGTCCTTAGCCAGTGTTCGCTTAATCTGTAGTCCCTATTTCGAGTTGCAAATATTAGCAACAGAACCAGTATCAAAACCCAGGTGCTACTGCGAGCTCTAGTAAGGTACACATCAATAACATGTATATCACATATACCTTTGTTCACCTTGCCATCCTTCTTATCCGCCAAATACTTTGGGCAGTTCCGCTTCTAGTGACCAGTCTGCTTGCTTGGGGTAGTTCCGCTTCCAGTGACCAGTCTGCTTGCAGTAGAAGCTCTCAGTTTCAGGCTTGGGTCCAGACTTGGGTTTCTTCTCCTGAGCAACAACTTGTTTGCTGTTCTTCTTGAAGTTCCCCTTCTTCTTCCCTTTGCCCTTCTTCTTGAAACTAGTGGTCTTATTAACCATCAACACTTGATGCTCCTTCTTGATTTCTACTTCCGCAGCCTTTAGCATTGCGAAGAGCTCGGGAATTGTCTTATCCATCCCTTGCATATTATAGTTCAACACGAAGCTCTTGTAGCTTGGTGGAAGTGATTGGAGAATTCTGTCAATGACGCTATCATCCGGAAGATTAACTCCCAGTTGAATCAAGTGATTATTATACCCAGACATCTTGAGTATAAGCTCACTGACAGAACTATTCTCCTCCATCTTGCAGCTGTAGAACTTATTGGAGACTTCATATCTCTCAATCCGGGCATTCTTTTGGAATATTAACTTCAACTCCTGAAACATCTCATATGCTCCATGACGTTCAAAACATCGTTGAAGTCCCGGTTCTAAGCCGTAAAGCATGGCACATTGAACTATCGAGCAGTCATCAGCTTTGCTCGCGCAGACGTTCTTAACGCCGTCGGTTGCATCAGCAAGCAGTTCGCACCCAGCGGTGCTTCCAGGGCGTAACTTTTCTGTGCAGCAATGAGGATAATCCTCAAGTTACGGACCCAGTCCGTGTAATTGCTACCATCATCTTTCAACTTTGCTTTCCCAAGGAACGCATTAAAATTCAATGGAACAACAGCACGGGCCATCTATCTACAATCAAACATAGACAAGCAAGATACTATCAGGTAGTAAGTTCATGATAAATTTAAGTTCAATTAATCATATTACTTAAGAACTCCCACTTAGAAAGACATCCCTCTAATCCTCTAAGTGATCACGTGATCCAAATCAACTAAACCATAACCGATCATCACGTGAAATGGAATAGCTTTCAATGGTTAACATCAATATGTTGATCATATCTACTATATGATTCATGCTCAACCTTTCGGTCTCAGTGTTCCGAGGCCATATCTGCATATGCTAGGCTTGTCAAGTTTAACCTGAGTATTCTGCGTGTGCAAAACTGGCTTGCACCCGTTGTAGATGGACGTAGAGCTTATCACACCCGATCATCACGTGGTGTCTGGGCACGACGAACTTTGGCAACGGTGCATACTCAGGGAGAACACTTTTATCTTGAAATTTAGTGAGAGATCATCTTATAATGCTACCGTCAATCAAAGCAAGATAAGATGCATAAAAGATAAACACCACATGCAATCAATATAAGTGATATGATATGGCTATCATCATCTTGTGCTTGTGATCTCCATCTCCGAAGCACCGTCATAATCACCATCATCACCGGCGCGACACCTTGATCTCCATCGTAGCATCGTTGTCGTCTCGCCAATCTTATGCTTCTACGACTATCGCTACCGCTTAGTGATAAAGTAAAGCATTACAGATGCATTGCATTGCATACAATAAAGCGACAACCATATGGCTCCTGCCAGTTGCCGATAACTCGGTTACAAAACATGATCATCTCATACAATAAAATATAGCATCACGTCTTGACCATATCACATCACAACATGCCCTGCAAAAACAAGTTAGACGTCCTCTACTTTGTTGTTGCAAGTTTTACGTGGCTGCTACGGGCTTAGCAAGAAGCGTTATTACATACGCATCAAAACCACAACGATAGTTTGTCAAGTTGGTGTTGTTTTAACCTTCGCAAGGACTGGGCGTAGCCACACTCGGTTCAACTAAAGTTGGAGAAACTGACACCCGCCAGCCACCTGTGTGCAAAGCACGTCGGTAGAACCAGTCTCGCGTAAGCGTACGCGTAATGTCGGTCCGGGCCGCTTCATCCAACAATACCGCCGAACCAAAGTATGACATGCTAGTAAGAAGTATGACTTATATCGCCCACAACTCACTTGTGTTCTACTCGTGCATATAACATCAACGCATAAAACCTGGCTCGGATGCCACTGTTGGGGAACGTAGTAATTTCAAAAAAAATCCTACGCACACGCAAGATCATGGTGATGCATAGCAATGAGAGGGGAGAGTGTTGTCCGCGTACCCTCGTAGACCGAAGCAGAAGCATTAGCACAACGCGGTTGATGTAGTCGTACGTCTTCACGATCCGATCGATCAAGTACCGAACGTACAGCACCTCCGAGTTCAGCACACGTTCAGCCCGATGACGTCCCTCGAACTCCGATCCAGCCGAGTGTTGAGGGAGAGTTTCGTCAGCACGACGGCGTGGTGACGATGTTGATGTTCTACTGACGCAGGGCTTCGCCTAAGAACGATACATTATTATCGAGGTGGACTATGGTGGAGGGGGGCACCGCACACGGCTAAAAGATCAACTGATCAATTGTTGTGTCTTTGGGGTGCCCCCCTGCCCCCGTATATAAAGGAGCAAGGGGGAGGCCGGCCGGCCCTCTCTGGCGCGCCCCCAAGAGGGGAATCCTACTAGGACTCCAAGTCCTAGTAGGTTTCCACCAAAAGGGAGAGAGGGGGAAAGAAGGAGAGGGAGAGGGAGAAGGAAAGGGGGGCACCGCCCCCTGAGGGAGTCCCGGACTAGGGGGTGTTCGGATAGCCGGACTGTCGTCACGGCCGGACTCCAAGACTATGAAGATACAAGATTGAAGACTTCGTCCCGTGTCCGGATGGGACTTTCCTTGGCGTGGAAGGCAAGCTTGGCGACTGGATATGTAGATCTCCTACCATTGTAACCGACTCTGTAACCCTAACCTATTCGGTGTCTATATAAACCGGAGGGTTTTAGTCCGTGGGACGAACAACAATCATACCATAGGCTAGCTTCTAGGGTTTAGCCTCCTTGATCTCGTGGTAGATCTACTCTTGTACTACCCATATCATCAATATTAATCAAGCAGGAGTAGGGTATTACCTCCATCGAGAGGGCCCGAACCTGGGTAAAACATCGTGTCCCTTGTCTCCTGTTACCATCCGCCTAGACGCATAGTTCGGGACCCCCTACTCGAGATCCGCCGTTTTGACACCGACATTGGTGCTTTCATTGAGAGTTCCTCCGTCGCCACCGATAGGCCCGATGGCTCCTTCGATCATCAACAACGACGCGGTCCGGGTGAGACTTTTCTCCCGGACAGATCTTCGTGTTCGGCGGCTTTGCATCATGGCCAATTAAGCAGGCCATCCGGAGCAGATCGAAGCTATGCCCCAGCCATCAGTCAGATCTAGAAGTTTAAACTATACGGCCGATATCCGCGGAGACTTGATCTTGATGGATTCGAGCCGCAGCCAAGCCGCCAGACCGCCTCTCGATGGGCATGATCTAGCTCGCAGCGAACGATTGCCACGGAGGCCGCACTCAAGATCCGCTCGCCCTTAATCGGGCCGGATTCCCGATCGAGGACGCGAGTGGTTGGACACCGCCTCGGGGCTACAATCTCTGGCGATCGAGCGAACTCCATCCCTGTCCTTTGCGAAGACCTCGACTCCGGTGCGGACTCAACCTCCGCGCCCTTGCCAATCGAATCTGATTGGGCGCCCGTTATGGAGTTCACGGTCGCGGACATCTTTCAAACTCGCCCTTTGGCGACATCCTGAATTCACTAAAGTCTCTCTCTTTATCCGGAGAGCCCTGGCGGACTACGGTCGGGAAGGTTGGGATGCGGACGATGAAGAAATTCAATGCCCACCCACCACCCATCGCATAGCCACCGCCGAAAGCTTACACGACGTGCTCGATTTCGACTCAAGACATCGACGGTATGGACGACGATGTAGGAGACAACAATGAACCAGCACCTATAGGATGTCGGACAACCTCATCCCATGATGTATACATATTGGATACACCTAAAGGAAATGAAGACGAGGAACAACGGGGCGCTTCGAAGGATAAATCCCTCGGCGCAGCCAAACGACAACGTAAACGCCAAACAAAGTCCCGCCTCAACAAAGACCCAGCCATAGAGCAGGGCGAACCGGTGGACAACGAACAAGCTATCGAGCAATCGTCCGAACAAGACAACTTGGATAAACAATCTGTCCCCGGCGAAGACAACAGTCCGGACGATCTCACGCCGGACAAACCATTGGAGCAAAATGACCTCCAGAAAAGGCTCGTCGCCATTATGCGTAGCCTGAAAAAGCAGAAGCGGAAGCTCAAAACAGCGGAAGATGCACTCAGGATCAGATGGAGCGAAGTATTCAGCACCGCAGATAAGTACGGCGACAGTCGCCGAACAAAGAGCTACCCGAAAAGAAAGCTACTACCCCAATTCGACGAGGAGGCCTTAGAGCCCCCACAATTAAAAAGCAAGAAGGCCACCCGGTCGGATGGACGACCTCACGGCAAAAAGAGAGCAGCGAATGGTGCCGCACACAAGCCAATATGCGATCCGCTTAAGGATTCACATCAAAAGGATGGCCCAGTTAGGTCCATCTATGGGCCAAGAAAGCACGCTCGTCAAAGCAATGCAATACGCCAAAATTCCGAAGATCACGGCACACCCAAATATAGGGGCGCCACACACCCCCTATGTTTCACCGATGAGGTGCTGGATCATGAATTTCCAGCGGGATTCAAACCCGTAAACATAGAGGCATACGATGGAACAACAGACCACAGTCTGCGGATTGAGGATTACATCCTCCACATACACATGGCTAGAGGAGATGATCTCACGCCATAAAATACTTACCCTTAAACTCAAAGGGCCAGCTCGGCATTGGCTTAAGAGCCTCCCGAAAATACCATTGGAAGCTGGAAGAGCTCGAGGATGCATTTCAGGAAATTTTCGGGGACCTATGTCCCCTCCCGGACGAAGACGATCTAAGTCACATAACTCAACAGCCCGAGAGTCAGCCCGAAATTCGAACAGGTTCCTTACTAAAAGAACCAAATAGTCGATTGTCCGGACGCCGAAGCCTTAGCAGCTTTCATACACAATGTCCGAGACGAATGGCTCGCCAGACACCTCGGCCAAGAAAAGCCAAGAACAATGGCCGCATTAACAAGCCTCATGATCCGCTTTTGTGCGGGAGAGGAAAGCTGGCTAGCAAGATGCAGCACCAGCGACCCAAGTACATCCGAAATCAGGGATGGAAACGGGAAACCACGGCGCAACAAGGACCAGCGCCGGATTAAAAGGAACAGTCCAAAGAGCACGACAGTTAACGCCGGATTCAAAAGCTGACGACAGAACAACAAAAAACTGCCCCTTAAGGACAATAGCGATGAGCTATCCAACTTCAACAAAATCTTGGACAAGATATGTCAAATCCACAGTACTCCTAGGAGGCCTGCAACCATACCCACAGAAATTGTTGGGTCTTCAAACAGTCCGGCAGACTGAACGCCGAACACAAGGGGCTCGACACACCAAGTGAAGATGACGACGAGCACCACAAGCAGAGCCTCGGAAAACAAAAAACTTTCCCGCGGGAGGTCAAAACAGTAAACTCACTTCACGTGATCAAAGGGAAGAACAGAGCGGCGCCCACTAAAAGGCGCGCCGCACACTGGTTGTCAAAACCAATCACCTTCGACCATCAGGACTATTCCGATAATATCCGGAACGCAGGATGGACTGCCTTGATATTGGATCCTATAATCGACGGATTCCAATTTACACATGTCCTCATGGATGGCGGCAGTGACATAAACCTGATATATCAGGACACAGTCCGTAGGATGGGGACAAACCCAACCAAAATTCTGTTGGGGAACGTTGCAGAAAATCAAAATTTTTCCTACGGTTTCACCAAGATCCATCTATGAGTTCATCTAGCAACGAGTCATGGGAGAGTGATTGCATCTACATACCACTTGTAGATCGCGTGCGGAAGCGTTCAATGGAACGGGGATGATGGAGTCGTACTCGCCGTGATTCAGATCACCGATGACCTAGTGCTGAACGGACAGCACCTCCGCGTTCAACACACGTACGGAGCGGATGACGTCTCCTCCTTCTTGATCCAGCAAGGGGGAAGGAGAGGTTGATGATGATCCAGCAGCACGACGGCGTGGTGGTGGATGCAGCAGAACTCCGGCAGGGCTTCGCTAAGCAACTACGGGAGGAGGAGGAGGAGGAGGTGTTGCAGGGAGGAGGGAGGCGCCAGGGCTTATGGGTGCGGCTACCCCTCCCTCCCCTCTCTTTATATAGGTGCAAGAGAGGGGGGGAGGGCGCAGCCTTGCCCCTTCCTCCAAGGAAGGGGTGCGGCCAAGAGGGGGGGGGGAGGAGTCCATCCTCCCCAAGGCACATCGGAGGTGCCTTCCCCTTTTAGGACTCTCCCCTTTCTCTTATATCTTGGTGCATGGGCCTCTTGGGGCTGGTGCCCTTGGCCCATATAGGCCAAGGCGCACCCCCTACAGCCCATGTGGCCCCCCGGGGCAGGTGGACCCCGGACCCCTTTCGGCACTCCCGGTACAATACCGATAACGCGCGAAACTTTTCCGGCGACCAAAATAAGACTTCCTATATATAAATCTTTACCTCCGGACCATTCCGGACTCCTCGTGACGTCCGGGATCTCATCCGGACTCAACAACATTCGGTTTGCTGCATACTCATATTCATACAACCCTAGCATCACCGAACCTTATGTGTAGACCCTACGGGTTCGGAGACATGCGACATGACCGAGACGGCTCTCGGGCAATAACCAACAGCGGGATCTGGATACCCATGTTGGCTCCCACATGTTCCTCGATGATATCATCGGATGAACCATGATGTCGAGGATTCAATCAACCCCATATACTATTCCCTTTGTCAATCGGTATTTTACTTGCCCGAGATTCGATCGTCGGTATCCCAATACCTCGCTCAATCTCATTGCCGCAAGTCACTTTACTCAGATCTTGTAATGCATGATCCGTGACCAAACACTTGGTCACTTTGAGCTCATTATGATGATGCACTACCGAGTGGGCCCAGTGATACCTCTCCGTCATACGGAGTGACAAATCCAGCCTCGATCCGTGTCAACCCAATGACACTTTTGGAGATACCTGTAATGCACCTTTATAGTCACCCGATTCGCCAGGACGCTTGGTACACCCAAAGCACTCCTACGGTATCCGGGAGTTATACGATCTCATGGTCTAAGGAAGAGATACTTGACATTGGAAAAGCTCTAGCTAAACGAACTACACGATCTTGTGTTATGCTTAGGATTGGGTCTTGTCCATCACATCATTCTCCTAATGATGTGATCCCGTTATCAATGACATCCAATGTCCATAGTCAGGAAACCATGACTATCTGTTGATCAACGAGCTAGTCAACTAGAGGCTCATTAGGGACATATTGTGGTCTATGTATTCACACGTGTATTACGATTTCCGGATAATACAATTATAGCATGAATAAAAGACAATTATCATGAACAAGGAAATATAATGATAATACTTTTATTATTGCCTCTAGGGCATATTTCCAACAGTATCCCACTTGCACTAGAGTCAATAATCTAGTTACATTGTGATGAATCGAACACCCATAGAGTTCTGGTGTTGATCATGTGTTGCTCGCGGAAGAGGTTTAGTCAACGGATCTGCGACATTCAGATCCGTATGCACTTTGCAAATTTCTATGTCCCCATCTTGAACATTTTCACGAATGGAGTTGAAGCGACGCTTGATGTGCCTGGTCTTCTTGTGAAACCTGGGCTCCTTGGCAAGTGCAATAGCTCCAGTGTTGTCACAGAAGAGTTTGATCGGCTCCGACGCATTGGGTATGACTCCTAGGTCGGTGATGAACTCCTTCACCCAAATTGCTTCATGTGCTGCCTTCGAGGCTGCCATGTACTCCGCTTCACATGTAGATCCCGCCACGACGCTCTGCTTGGAGCTGCACCAGCTTCGCTCCACCATTTAACATATACACGATCCGGTTTGTGACTTTGAGTCATCCAGATCCGTGTCGGGCTAGCATCGACGTAACCCTTTACGACGAGCTCTTCGTCACCTCCATAAACGAGAAACATGTCCTTTGTCCTTTTCGGTGTACTTCAGGATATTCTTGACCGCTGTCCAAAGTTCCTTGCGGGATTACTTTGGTACCTTCCTACCAAACTTACGGCAAGGTTTACATCAGGTCTGTACACAAGATGGCATACATAATAGATCCTATGGCTGAGGCATAGGGATGACACTCATCTCTTCTTTATCTTTTGTCGTGGTCGGGCATTGAGCCGAGCTCAATTTCACACCTTGCAAAACAGGCAAGAACCCTTTCTTGGACTGATCCATTTTGAACTTCTTCAAAATCTTATCAAGGTATGTGCTTTGTGAAAGACCTATGAGGCGTCTCGATCTATCCCTATAGATTTTGATGCCTAATATGTAAGCAGCTTCTCCAAGGTCCTTCATTGAAAAACTCTTATTCAAGTAGGCCTTAATGCTGTCCAAAAGTTCTATATCATTTCCCATCAAAAGTATGTCATCTACATATAATATGAAAAATGCTACAGAGCTCCCACTCACTTTCTTGTAAACGCAGGCTTCTCCATAAGTCTGCATAAACCCAAACGCTTTTATCATCTCATCAAAGCGAATGTTCCAACTCCGAGATGTTTGCACCAGCCCATAAATGGATCGTTGGAGCTTGCATACTTTGTCAGCATTCTTAGGATCGACAAAACCCTCCGGCTGCATCATATACAGCTCTCCCTTAAGATATCCGTTAAGGAACGCTGTTTTGACGTCCATCTGCCATATCTCATAATCATAGTATGCGGCAATTGCTAACATGATTCGGACGGACTTAAGCTTCGCTACGGGAGAGAAAGTCTCATCGTAGTCAATCCCTTGAACTTGCCGATAACCCTTAGCGACAAGTCGAGCTTTATAGATGGTGACATTACCATCTACGTCCGTCTTCTTCTTAAAGATCCATTTGTTTTCTATCGCTCGCCGATCATCGGGCAAGTCACCAAAGTCCACACTTTGTTTTCATACATGGATTCTATCTCGGATTTCATGGCTTCTAGCCATTTGTTGGAATCTGGGCCCGCCATCGCTTCTTCATAGTTCAAGGTTCACCGTTGTCTAACAACATGATTTCCGTGACAGGGTTGCCGTACCACTGGTGCGGAACGTGTCCTAGTGGACCCACGAAGTTCAGAGCAACTTGATCCAAGTACCTTGATCATCATCATTAATTTCCTCTTCGGTTGGTGTAGGCATCACAGAACATTTTCCCGAGCTGCACTACTATCATGTTCAAGAGGTAGTACTTCATCAAGTTCTACTTTCCTCCCACTTACTTCTTTCGAGAGAAACTCTTTTCCGAAAGGATCCGTTCTTGGCAACAAAGATCTTTCCTCGGATCTTAAGGTAGAAGGTATACCCAATGGTTTCCTTAGGGTATCCTATGAAGACGATTTTTCCGACTTGGGTTCGAGCTTTTCGGGTTGAAGTTTCTTGACATAAGCATCGCATCCCCAAACTTTTAGAAACGACAGCTTAGGTTTCTTCCCAAACCATAATTCATACGGTGTCGTCTCAACGGATTTAGACGGTGCCCTATTTAAAGTGAATGTAGCTGTCTCTAGAGCGTATCCCCAAAATGATAGCGGTAAATCAAGAAGAGACATCATAGACCGCACCATATCCAATAGAGTGCGATTACGACGTTCGGACACACCGTTACGCTGAGGTGTTCCACGCGGCGTTAGTTGTGAAAGGATTCCACATTTTCTCAAGTGTGTACCAAATTCGTGACTTAAATATTCTCCTCCACGATCTGATCGCAAGAATTTTATCTTTCGGTCACGTTGATTCTCTACTTCATTCTGAAATTCCTTGAACTTTTCAAAGGTCTCAGACTTCTGTTTCATCAAGTAGACATACCCATATCTACTCAAGTCATCAGTGAGAGTGGGAACATAACGATATCCTCCGCGAGCCTCAACACTCATTGGACCGCACACATCGGTATGTATGATTTCCAATAAGTTGGTTGCTCGCTCCATTGTTCCGGAGAACGGAGTCTTGGTCATCTTGCCCATGAGGCATGGTTCGCATGTGTCAAATGATTCATAATCGAGAGACTCTAAAAGTCCATCAGCATGGAGCTTCTTCATGCGCTTGACACCAATGTGACCAAGGCGGCAGTGCCACAAGTATGTGGGACTATCGTTATCAACTTTACATCTTTTGGTATTCACACTATGAACATGTGTAACATTACGTTCGAGATTCATTAAGAATAAACCATTGACCATCGGAGCATGACCATAAAACATTTCTCTCATATAAATAGAACAACCATTATTCTCGGATTTAAATGAGTAGCCATCTCGTGTTAAACGAGATCCTGATACAATGTTCATGCTCAAACTTGGTACTAAATAACAATTATTGAGGTTTAAAACTAATCCCGTAGGTAAATGTAGAGGTAGCATGCCGACGGCGATCACATCGACCTTGGAACCATTCCCGACGCGCATCGTCACCTCGTCCTTCGCCAGTCTCCGTTTATTCCGCAGCTCCTGCTATGAGTTACATATATGAGCAACGGCACCGATATCAAATACCCCGGAGTTACTACGAGTACTGGTAAGGTACACATCAATTACATGTATATCAAATATACCTTTAGTGTTGCCGGCCTTCTTGTCCGCTAAGTATTTGGGGCAGTTCCGCTTCGGTGGCCCTTCCTTTGCAATAAAAGCACTCCGTCTCGTGCTTGGGTCCATTCTTTGACTTCTTCCCGCAACTTGCTTACCGGGCGCGGCAACATCCTTGCCTTCCTTCTTGAAGTTCTTCTTACCCTTGCCCTTTTTGAACTTAGTGGTTTTATTGACCATCAACACTTGATGTTCTTTCTTGATTTCAACCTCTGCTGACTTCAAGATTGAAAATACTTCGGAATGGTCTTCACCATCCCCTGCATATTGTAGTTCATCACAAAGCTCTTGTAGCTTGGTGGGAGCGATCAAGGATTCTGTCAATGACCGCCTCGTCCGGGAGGTTAATGTCCACTGGGACAAAGCGGTTGTGCAACCTGCACATTTTGAGTATGTGCTCACCGATAGAACTGTTTTCCTCCATCTTACAACTATAGAACTTGTCGGAGACTTCATATCTCTCGACCCGGGCATGAGCTTGGAAAACCATTTTCAGCTCCTCGAACATCTCATATGCTCCGTGTTGCTCAAAATGCTGTAAAGCATGCCGCACTGAACGAGGGAGTAATCATCAGCAGAGACTGCCAAGCATTCATAATGTCTTGGTTCTCTGGGATGGGTGCATCACCTAGCGGTGCTTCTAGGACATATTGTTTCTTGGCTGCTATGAGGATGATCCTCAGGTTCCGGACCCAGTCCGAATAGTTGCTGCCATCATCTTTCAGCTTGGTTTTCTAGGAACGCTGAAGTTCATGGTGACATGAGCGTTGGCCATTTGATCTACAAGACATATTTTGCAAAGACTTTAGACTAAGTTCATGATAATTAAGTTCATCTAATCAAATTATTTAATGAACTCCCACTCAGATTTGACATCCCTCTAGTCATCTAAGTGTTACATGATCCGAGTCGACTAGGCCGTGTCCGATCATCACGTGAGACGGACTAGTCATCGTCGGTGAACATCTCCATGTTGATCGTATCTTCCATACGACTCATGTTCGACCTTTCGGTCTCTTGTGTTCCGAGGCCATGTCTGTACATGCTAGGCTCGTCAAGTTAACCCTAAGTGTTTATGCATGTGTAAAACTGTCTTACACCCGTTGTATGTGAACGTAAGGATCTATCACACCCGATCATCACGTGGTGCTTCGAAGCGACGAACTTTAGCAACGGTGCACAGTTAGGGGGAACACTTTCTTGAAATTATTATAAGGGATCATCTTATTTACTACCGTCGTTCTAAGTAAACAAGATGCATAAAACATAATAAACATCACATGCAATTATATAAAGTAGTGACATGATATGGCCAATATCATATAGCTCCTTTAATCTTCATCTTCGGAGCTCCATGATCATCTTGTCACCGCATGACACCATGATCTCCATCATCATGATCTCCATCATCGTGTCTCCATGAAGTTGCACGCCAACTATTACTTCTACTACTATGGCTAACACGTTTAGCAATAAAGTAAAGTAATTTACATGGCGTTGAATCAATCACTCGCAGGTCATACAATAATTAAGACAACTCCTATGGCTCCTGCCGGTTGTCATACTCATCGACATGCAAGTCGTGATTCCTATTACAAGAACATGATCTCATACATCACAATATATCATTCATCATTCATCACAACTTATGGCCATATCACATCACATGACAATTGCTGCAAAAACAAGTTAGACATCCTCTAATTGTTGTTGCATCTTTTACGTGGCTGCAATTGGGTTCTAGAAAGAACGTTTTCTTACCTACGAATAACCACAACGTGATTTTTGTCAACTTCTATTTACCCTTCATAAGGACCCTTTTCATCTAATCCGCTCCAACTAAAGTAGGAGAGACAGACACCCGCTAGCCACCTTATGCAACTAGTGCATGTCACCGGTGGAACCTGTCTCACGTAAGCGCACGTAAGGTCGGTCCGGGCCGCTTCATCCCACAATACCGCTGAAGCAAGAAAAGACTAGTAGCGGCAAGCAAGTTGACAAGATCTACGCCCACAACAAATTGTGTTCTACTCGTGCAATAGAGAACTACGCATAGACCTAGCTCATGATGCCCTTTGTTGGGAAACGCTGCAAAAATCAAAAATTTCCTACGGTTTCACCAAGATCCATCTATGAGTTCATCTAGCAACGAGTCATGGGAGAGTGATTGCATCTACATACCACTTGTAGATCGCAGGCGGAAGCGCTCAATGGAACGAGGATGATGGAGTCGTACTCGACGTGATTCAGATCACCGATGACCTAGTGCTGAACGGACAGCACCTCCGCGTTCAACACACGTACGGAGCGGATGACGTCTCCTCCTTCTTGATCCAGCAAGGGGGAAGGAGAGGTTGATGATGATCCAGCAGCACGACGGCGTGGTGGTGGATGCAGCAGAACTCCGGCAGGGCTTCGCTAAGCAACTACGGGAGGAGGAGGAGGTGTTGCAGGGAGGAGGGAGGCGCCAGGGCTTATGGGTGCGGCCACCCCTCCCTCCCCTCCCTTTATATAGGTGCAAGAGAGGGGGAGGGCGCAGCCTTGCCCCTTCCTCCAAGGAAGGGGTGCGGCCAAGAGGGGGGGAGTCCATCCTCCCAAGGCACCCCTGAGGTGCCTTCCCTTTAGGACTCTCCCCTTTCTCTTATATCTTGGTGCATGGGCCTCTTGGGGCTGGTGCCGTTGGCCCATATAGGCCAAGGTGCACCCCCTACAGCCCATGTGGCCCCCCGGGCAGGTGGACCCCGGACCCCTTCGGCTCTCGGTACAATACCGATAACGTCGAAACTTTTCCGCGACCAAAATAAGACTTCCTATATAAATCTTTACCTCCGGACCATTCCGAACTCCTCGTGACGTCGGGATCTCATCCGGACTCAACAACATTAGGTTTGCTGCATACTCATATTCATACAACCCTAGCGCCACCGAACCTTAAGTGTGTAGACCCTACGGGTTCGGGAGACATGCGAACATGACCGAGACGGCTCTCGGGCAATAACCAACAGCGGATCTGGATACCCATGTTGGCTCCTACATGTTCCTCGATGATATCATCGGATGAACCATGATGTCGAGGATTCAATCAACCCGTATACTATTCCCTTTGTCAATCGGTATTTTACTTGCCCGAGATTCGATCGTCGGTATCCCAATACCTCGCTCAATCTCGTTGCCGCAAGTCACTTTACTCGCATCAGTAATGCATGATCCCGTGACCAAACACTTGGTCACTTTGAGCTCATTATGATGATGCACTACCGAGTGGGCCCGTGATACCTCTCCGTCATATGGAGTGACAAATCCCAGCCTCGATCCGTGTCAACCCAATGCACACTTTTGGAGATACCTGTAATGCACCTTTATAGTCACCCGATTACGCCAGACGCTTTGGTACACCCAAAGCACTCCTACGGTATCCGTGAGTTATACGATCTCATGGTCTAAGGAAGAGATACTTGACATTAGAAAAGCTCTAGCAAAACGAACTACACGATCTTGTGCTATGCTTAGGATTGTCTTGTCCATCACATCATTCTCCTAATGATGTGATCCCGTTATCAATGACATCCAATGTCCATAGTCAGAAACCATGACTATCTGTTGATCAACGAGCTAGTCAACTAGAGGCTCACTAGGGACATATTGTGGTCTATGTATTCACACGTGTATTACGATTTCCGGATAATACAATTATAGCATGAATAAAAGACAATTATCATGAACAAGGAAATATAATAATAATACTTTATTATTGCCTCTAGGGCATATTTCCAACAAATTCGCCATAGCAACACCTCCTTTAAAGGAGTAATGCCAGGCCCATATGCCCTTTGTATGGGCTCCATACTGCTGGAAGTTATGTTTGGTTCATCCGACAACTTCCGTCACGAAAGGTTACTCTTCCATGTCGCCCCGTTTAAAAGTAGCCATCAAGCACTATTGGGACGCGAAGCTTTCGCCCGCTTTAACGCAATACTGCACTATGCATCTCTAACACTTAAAATGCCCGGTCCACGCGGCATCATCTCGTTAAAAGGAAGAATTAAGTGTTACTCGAGCACGGAAGAACGGGAGACTGCCTTGACAGCCCCACAGCTATCCGGCTCTGCTAGGCAAAGAACCTGAAGTGGTCATGCAAACCCCGGACACGGTTAGACGAGTCCGGCTCCTACTAGCGGCATACCCCCATACGAGGGGCCGCATGCATGTATAACAAGAGACAATAAAGCTCAATTTTATTCAATTCCGTACTCTGTTTATTTAATATTAGGTACATCTTTCACACAATCCTTTTTCTTTCAAACTAAGTTCCTCTCTTTTACAGATGAACAACGTGCTACACCCGTCCAGGATACTGCACAATGGAGACACAGGCACAGACGTGCGGTAGGACCCGTTGCAAGGATTCTTTTCAGATTAAGACCCTGCGTAAACCTTTTTTCACTGTCTCTTGTTGATATACACCCCCCGGTCCCTTAATATAACCGAGGAGGAGGCTGGTGTTTTGGCATTGGCCGCACCAGAATTTTTTGCGCTGCATTTGGACACTGGGGCTTAGGCATTATTCTGCCCATTTTCATAAAGACCGAATACCGTCTCGAGTTAGGCCTTATATGCATCAACTCCAAATCATGTCTTTGGTCAAATGTTGGGTTGCCCGGCTCCTATGTTTTGCTGCCTTACGTTCCGCTTTCACGGCTAACGCGGCACCGGAGAACTATCGCGATTTTGCCCGGTTCGCCGGGCGAGCACCTCAAGAGAGAAAGCCAAAACTGATCATTATGATGTAGCAAGAGACTGGTCAACCACTGATGACTCACATGAATGTTTAGGATTCCTCCGCATTAACGGCGACCGGTTTTCGTCGTCGGACACACGCACTTCTGAATTCGGGAGAGTGCGGTGCCCCCAGGGGCTATATAGTAGCCCCACCCTCGAACTCCTATGGCTAAGTGAAAGTGATAAAGCACTATAGTCCGGTTGCCTGGTTTGCTACGCTATCACCTCCTTAACAGGACCAAGACGTTGGATCAAGTGTGAAAACGCTTTCTTTAAACACCCCGCACTATGTGCGTGTAATGAAGCCAAGGACTGCCATCTTTCAGGTTATATATACATATACATAAACGGCCGCACAGGGAGTAGTTTACTACTTGAACGCACAAGTATAAAAAAGCTCTTATATTACATTGAAACACTGTTTTCACAAATCATACATGTCATTTAAACATAATATCCTTCGAGCACTGCGTCTCTATTAAACGAGCGCCCGGCAGGACTTCTTCAAAGTAGTGCTCGGCAGTACTGCTTCGTCCGAATCTTGGGATGCAACGTCGGTGGCCTTCATCTCTGCCCGGATGTATTGACACGGGCGAGCCATCCGCTCCCCTCAATACACGCCGATCGCTTCATTGCGTCAATACGCTGTACCGCACTAAGGAACTGCTGCACCAAACCAAAATAGCTCTTCGGTGGGTCCGCCCGCCACAAGTGAGTCAAGACATGCTTCATGGCAAATCCGACAACCGATTCAGCTCGCCCATTCGCCAACCGATCGGTCAGCGGCAGAGGACGCCCAGACTATGGAATTGCGACCAATATAGCTCTTCCCTTCGATGCCCCTTCCGCCCCTTGTGCTCCACCGCGTCGCATGGCCTTCGCCAAGTCTAGATAAGCATCCTCCTAACTCCACAACTTATCCAGCTGAGCATACTTTGATCTGTATATTTCCTCCGCAGAAAACGATTTTCCAGCCGCAATTGCCCCGCCCGACTTAGCTCCTCCTTGGCAGCTCTCAAAGCCGATTGGGCATTCTTGATTCGACGGCGGCCTTTTTCAGTTCTCTTGTTCCGCTTTGACGTTCTTTTTCAAGAACCTCGCAGCGATCGGTAGTATTCCTAAACTTTTTGGCCATATCGGCCATCCCCTCTTTGCTTCGGCAGTGAGCAGCCCGTTCAGCTTCTAGCTCATCGGCCGCCTTTAAAGCGGCCGCATTACTAATTCTGGCTTGCTCCTTCGCTCGGGCGAGTTCTGCCCGCAGCTCCTCCACGGCAGCGGCACCATCTGCATTAAGCATACGAATAGTAAGACATGGGCGTCAAGCTCCCTTACAAGGTGTCCGCATAGAGGTCGCATCCCTTGTGACTCGTCAAACCGTTTATTGACCAGCGCGATGTCGGCATCCGCCTCGTCAAGTTGCCGCTTTAGTTCGGCATATTCATCAGTCCGCTGGCCTCGGACGCCCGCCACCTGTTTAGGAGCGGCGATATGTTATAATCGAGAATTTGATCTCGGCACGTTGTCAATTTTGACAACATACCGAGTCTCGAGGGCTACTATCTATACAGGCGATTTTATATGCATAACTGTCGAAGGTACATTATTATTTTGCATACCTCAAACCCGTCGAGAAGCTTCGACGGCTTTCATGTAATCCGCTCTCGCGGATGCAATTCTTTCAATCACCGCACCCATTAGAGCACGGTGATCTTCAAATAGCCGCCGCCTGAAAGCAGATCCTTCACCTCCGACCGCACGCCACTTGAGCTGGACCTTCCGCCCCGCCGGACTTGGGAATCCCTCCACGACGACACCTCCGGTCGTCCTCTTCACATGAGGGTGCGACAGGTGGAGGCGTTTCACTCTCCATCATCTCCGAAGAAGATCCCCAAGACGAGCTCACGAGAAGGGCTGAGGTCCGAACTACAAGGTACAATTTCGGTTATCCTCATGAATAAACACAGGATGTTCCTTATTTACAAGACCCTTCTTTTTACTTACGGCTCATTGGAGGGCTGATCCCTTGGGGAAATAATTGGCTGGGTTACTTCCCAGCACGGACTCTCCGTCAAGATTCCTTTCCCTCTTTGAGGCCTTGACCTCCGGATCTTCCAAGCGGTCCTCTTCTCTCCTCGAAGGTGGGACTCTTAATCTCTCCTTCCTTGATAGCCTCCTTCGTGAGGCGGTTGCTTCCCGCTCCCCCTTCGCTTTCTTCAAAAGGCGCGACCTTCAACATCTTGGTCAACATGGGATCCGGCGTGGTCTCTGGGAGGGGAGCCGGAAACCGTATTAACTTTGCCTTGGCTATCCACTCCTGTTCAAGAAACGACTCGTTTAAAGGGCATATATATATGAAATAAATGAATGAACAACTTGTCCGGTTACAGGGACTACTTACTTGAGTATCCGGGCGACAGCAGCTTAGTCCTCGCGTCCTCGGTCAAGTCCGGACACTTCTCTTGTGATCCAAAGAACAGTTTATACATCTCCACGGGCGCCGTGCCCATAAAATTTTGAAGAGCTCGTGGTCCCTCCGGATTGAATTCCCACAGTGAGGGGGCGACGCTTGTAGGGCTGAAGGCGCCAATCACCATAACTCGCGCCACTTCAACCAGATTGATCCTCTTTCCCGGAGATCTCGAATCGGCCCTGCAGCAGGGGGAACGCCCTTGACGGCCCCAGTCGAGCCCCTTGTTGACCCATGATGCCACCACTGTGGTGGACTGAGCGGAAGGCAGGGGCGCCGCCATTTGGTGCCCCCGGGAGCGGTGATATAAAACCACTCCTGCTGCCACAAACCAAGCTCCTCTTGAAAGAGCCCTCGGCCACGGAGCATCAAGACATTTGCTTATGACCGCCCCTCCACACTCTGCTTGTTGCCCCTCGATCATCTTTGGCTCCACCTTGAAGGTCTTGAGCCACAATCCAAAGTGGGGGGTAATATGGAGGAAGGCCTCACATACGACAATGAATGACGAGATATGGAGGATGGACTCAGATTCAAGTCATGGAAATCAAGCCCATAATAAAACATGAGCCCCCGCACAAAGGGATCCGTCGGAAGCCTAAACCCGAAGGAAGTGGGACACGAACACCACGCTCTCGCGGGCTCAGAGTGGGAATGACCTGCCTTGGAGCAGGCAGCCTATGCGAGATCTTGCGGTTAGATACCGGCGATCGCAGCTTTAGCACATCTTCTTCTCGTGGACGGAGGAAGACATCCATCGGCCGTGGTTGGTCGGAGCCGACATCGCCGAAAGTCCGGCGCTGAATCTGAAGCTTTGGATGTTGGAACTCGGCGAGGCGAACTCGATGGAGGGTGTAAAGAAGAAGAGGGCCTTGGTCTCATTATAAAGAGGTTGAACACCAAGAGCCCACCCCGTGGTCCATTAGGACTCGCCTTTGATAGAGAAGGCAGGCCAACGGGCACGGTTGGGTTACCCACGTCCGTATTGATGAGAATCTCGGAATGAGGGGGCACGATCTACGCTTTGATAAGATGTGCCAAGGAAACCGCCTCGCTAAACACGCTGAGGTGGAATAATAAAAAACGATTCATATAAAGGCCTGGCCGTGGTGTGATGTCACGCCACGGAATACGTCAGCATATCTGTGCAACAATTATTCTCTCTACGGCGTTATGTGGAAGTTGTTTTGCAGAGCCGGACACTATCCTTGTGTTCAAGACCTTCTATGAAGTATTCGGAGGAGGAACCCGCCGCAATGCCGAAGACAATCAACGCACCGGACTCATCGTCATTGAAGCCTGGTTCGTGGCTACCGAGGAGTCCTGGACTAGGGGTGTCCGGATAGCGGACTATCGCCACCGCCGACTCCAAGACTATGAAGATACAAGATTGAAGACTTCGTCCGTGTCCGGATGGGACTTTCCTTGGCGTGGAAGGCAAGCTTGGCGATACGGATATGTTGATCTCCTACCATTGTAACCGACTCAGTGTAACCCTAACCTATCCGGTGTCTATATTAACCGGAGGGTTTTAGTCCGTAGGACGAACAACAATCATACCATAGACTAGCTTCTATGGTTTAGCCTCCTTGATCTCGTGGTAGATCTACTCTTGTACTACCCATATCATCAATATTAATCAAGCAGGAGTAGGGTATTACCTCCATCGAGAGGGCCCGAACCTGGGTAAAAACATCATGCCCCTTGTCTCCTGTTACCATCCGCCTAGACGCATAGTTCGGGACCCCCTACCCGAGATCCGCCGGTTTTGACACCGACACCCCCCCTCTCCTAGTCCAATTCGGACCAGAGGGGGAGGGGCACGCGGCCTGCCCTAGGCCGCCCCTCTCTCTCTCCACTAAGGCCCATCGAGGCCCATTAGTTCCCCCGGGGGTTCCGATAACCTCCGCACTCCGTTTTATCCAAACTTCTCCGGAACACTTCTGGTGTCCGAATATAGTCGTCCAATATATCAATCTTCATGTCTCGACCATTTCGAGACTCCTCGTCATGTCCTATATTACATCCGGGACTCCGAACAACCTTCGGTACATCAAAACACATAAACTCATAATAAAACTGTCATCGTAACGATAAGCGTGCGGACCCTACGGGTTCGAGAACTATGTAGACATGACCGAGACACGTCTCGGGTAAATAACCAATAGCAGAACCTAGATGCTCATATTGGCTCCCACATATTCTACGAAGATTTTTATCGGTCTGACCGCATAACAACGTACGTTGTTCCCTTTGTCATTGGTATGTTACTTGCCGAGATTTGATCGTCGGTATCTCAATACCTAGTTCAATCTCGTTACCGGCAAGTCTCTTTACTCGTTCCGTAATACATCATCCCGCAACTAACTCATTAGTTGCAATGCTTGCAAGGCTTAAGTGATGTGCATTACCGAGAGGGCCCAGAGATACCTCTCCGACAATCGGAGTGACAAATCCTAATCTCGAAATACGCCAACCCAACAAGTACCTTTGGAGACACCTGAGAGCACCTTTATAATCACCCGATTCGCCAGGACGCTTTGGTAGCACACAAAGTGTTCCTCCGTAAACGGAGTTGCATAATCTCATAGTCATAGGAACATGTATAAGTCATGAAGAAAGCAATAGCATCATACTAAACGATCGTGTGCTAAGCTAACGGAATGGGTCATGTCAATCACATCATTCTCCTAATGATGTGATCCCGTTAATCAAATGACAACTCATGTCTATGGTTAGGAAACATAACCATCTTTGATCAACGAGCTAGTCAAGTAGAGGCATACTAGTGACACTGCTTGTCTATGTATTCACACATGTATTATGTTTCTGGTTAATACAATTCTAGCATGAATAATAAACATTTATCATGATATAAGGAAATAAATAATAACTTTATTATTGCCTCTAGGGCATATTTCCTTCACCCGCCACGACGCTTTGCTTGCAACTGCACCAGCTGACTGCCCCACCATTCAAAATATACACGTATCCGGTTTGTGACTTGGAGTCATCCAGATCTGTGTCGAAGCTAGAATCAACATAACCCTTTACGACAAGCTCTTCGTCACCTCCATAAACGAGAAACATATCCTTAGTCCTTTTCAGGTACTTTAGGATATTCTTGACCGCTGTCCAGTGTTCCATGCCGGGTGAAAGAACATGCGGTGCCCCCATGTTTGGTTTTGGTAATTGATGACAATCTCTATGTACTAATGGTTGCCTTGACTTTATTTGAAGGTTTTGTCCATAGGCTTTTCTTGGAGTACATGTGTTGGTTTCAAGGAGAGTTTGTGTCGACCAAGGTGCTATTCAAGGAATTATCCAAAGATTGGTCATTTGAGAGTTGAGCTTATTGTAAGCATGTCTTGAAGAAGAAGATTGTTTGATCATTCATGTTTACCTTCAAGACATCATCCAAATGAAGAGAGTTAGAAAGAATCAAGGTTGATCAAGGCTAAGTCAAGAGTGAATCAAGTTGATCAACACACAAAGCGTACAAGATGTACAGAGGGATCAAGTGATCCCATGGTATGGTAAGCATTGTCCATTACGCTTTGTGTACTAACCCATGGTCTTCGTGAGAGTTCTTTGTGGGGTTAGGTTGCGGTGTGCAAATTCAAGTGAAGCATCACGAAGAGATCAAATGCTTGAAGCTTGCCGTCCATTGTGGTGACAAAGGACTTGTGAATATGTCGGAAGAGTGGCTCACCCATAGTGGAGTATGGGGAGCAATCAACTAGTTTTCATCGAGCCAACGCAATCAAGAAAGGTGGTCCAACTTGAGGGAGTCAAGATCGCCATCGCCTAGCTCAAGTGGACCATGTGCAAGGCAAAGGTTTTCCTTGATAGGTTTTCTATTTTACCAGTCTCATGATGGTAGTTGGGAGACCGGGTTATAGGATCGATTGCCGTATTATCAAGGGGGGCTCTCGATGAGTAGCTTGATCGATCATTCAGTGAGAGAGCTCAAACCATTGCATCCTTGCATCATCTGTTTTGGTTCTTGTTTGGTTCTTCTCCTTGTGAGATTTGGAGCTTATGGTCATTTTATGACAAGCTCGAGCTCATCAAAACGGAGTTCACATTCATCTTCTATGATGTTTTCGATGTTGGAGGATATGCCGTTTCTTCTCCGTTGGAGGTTTCAATCCTTTGTTTGTTAGGCATACCTCCTCTGTCGCTGTTTTGATGCTACTCGTTGTCTTGTTTCCAACAAGCTTGAGTTTGCTCAATTCGGAGCTCATTTGTAGAAGTTATTGTTTCCCTCTGTTGTCTTCTCTGCAAAATGAAGGACTCCTAGTGTTGCTAATCTGGGGCATGCGGTAGTACTGCTCTCCGGAGCGGTAGTACCGCAGGCCCTTGCGGTAGTACCGCAGTCCACCGCGTAGTATCGCAGTGCTCACGGTAGTACCGCCTGTGGGAGCGGTAGTACCGCGGCCTCGTGCCAGCGCAGCTACCGAAAGCGGTAGTAGGGCGGATGTAATTTTTACATCCGCGTCCTATCGATAATACCGTGCCGCTGGCGCGGTAGTACCGTGGGCTCGCCAGCTTAGCAGATGAGCGAAGTAGGGCGATGTAATTTTACATCCTCGCCCTCGCTGTAGTACCGCTCTTCGTGGTGCGAGTACCGCGCCGGATTTTGTGCAGTCCTCCTCGGCGGAAGTAGGTGCGAAGTAATTTTTCCTTCCGTGCTTTCTCTGCGGCTAGTGTTGCCTGCCTTACGGTAGTACCAGAAGGCGTAGTAGTACCGCTCCGGCGGTTCTACCGCTCGTTGCTCTGCAACAGCCTTCATTTGGCGATCTGCACTTATGTAGTACCGCAACCTGCAGCGTAGTACCGCTGCCGATCATGGTAGTACCGCAGCTCCATGCGGTAGTACCGCGTCGTGCGGGCTGAGTGAGGGGATAACGGTTGGTTTTTATCCCCACCTATAAAAGGGGGTCTTCTTCCCCCTTGAGACAAAAATCCTTTGAGCTCGCGTTCTTCCCCCATTGTCGACCTTCTTCGAGCTTGCTATCTCTCAATCCCTCCAATGATTCTTGCTAGTTCTTGAGGGAAAAGAGAGAGGAGATCTAGATCCACGTTTCCACCAATCACTTTCTCCTCTTAGTGAGGGGAACCCCTTGGATCTAGATCTTGGAGTTCTTCGTGTTCTTCTTTCGTTCTTCCTCTCATTTTCCTCCCTAGCATTAGTTGCTTTGGTGGGATTTGGGAGAGAAGGACTTGGCACTCCGTGTGCCCTTGCCATTGCATTTGGTGCATCGGTTTGAGTTCTCCACGCGATCGTGGGAAGTTACAAGTTGAGAAGCTTATTACTCTTGGGTGTTTGGGCACCCTAGAGATTGTTCCTCTTGGTGCCTTGGCGCCCTAGACGGTTGGTGGTGTTCGAGCTCAATCATTGTGGTGTAAAGCTCTGGCAAGCGCCGGGTCTCCAATTAGGTTGTGGAGATCGCCTGAGCAATTTGACGGCATCGTGACCGCCTCAAGGGTTGCCAAAGTGTACGGGTTCGGTGACCACCCCAAGGGTTGCCATTTGTATGGGTTCGGTGACCGCCTCAAGGGTCCCTTAGTGGAATCACGGCATCTTGCATTGTGCGAGGGCGTGAGGAGATTACGGTGGCCCTGGTGGCTTCTTGGGGAGCATTGTGCCTCCACACCGCTCCAAACGGAGATTAGCATCCGCAAGGGTGTAAACTTCGGGATACATCGTCATCTCCGCGTGCCTCGGTTATCTCTTATCCGAGCCCTTTACTTTGTGATAGCCATATTGTTTCTTGTCATATATCTTGCTATCACCTAAGTAGTTTTTCTTGCTTAGCATAAGTTGTTGGTGCACATAGGTGAGCCTAGTTGTTGTAGGTTTTGTGCTTGACAAATTAACCGCTAGGTTTATTCCGCATTTGTTCAAGCCTCAACTGTAATTATTTTAAAGCGCCTATTCACCCCCCCCCCCTCTAGGCGACATCCACGATCTTTCACCGGGATTACTTTGGTACCTTCCCACCAAACTTATGGCAAGGTTTACATTAGGTCTGGTACACAGCATGGCATACATAATAGACCCTATGGCCGAGGCATAGGGGATGACACTCATCTTTTCCCTATCTCCTGCCGTGGTCGGGCATTGAGCCGTGCTCAATCTCACACCTTGCAATATAGGCAAGAACCCCTTCTTGGACTGATCCATATTGAACTTCTTCAATATCTTGTCAAGGTACGTGCTTTGTAAAAGACCAATGAGGCGTCTCGATCTATCTCTATAGATCTTGATGCCTAATATGTAAGCAGCTTCTCCAAGGTCTTTCATTGAAAAACACTTATTCAAGTATGCCTTTATGCTTTCCAAGAGTTCTACATCATTTCCCATCAATAGTATGTCATCCACATATAATATGAGAAATTCTACAGAGCTCCCACTCACTTTCTTGTAAACACATGCTTCTCCATAAATCTGGGTAAACCCAAACGCTTTGATCATCTCATCAAAACGAATGTTCCAACTCCGAGATGCTTGCACCAGCCCATAGATCGAGCGTTGGAGCTTGCATACCTTGTCAGCATTCTTAGGATCGACAAAACCTTTTGGCTGCATCATATACAATTCTTCCTTAAGGAAACCATTAAGGAATGCCATTTTGACGTCCATTTGCCATATCTCATAATCATAGAATGCGGCAATTGCTAACATGAGTCGGACAGACTTCAGCTTCACTACGGGTGAGAAGGTCTCATCGTAGTCAACCCCTTGAACTTGTCGATAACCCTTAGCGACAAGCCGAGCCTTATAGATGGTTACATTACCATCCGCGTTTGTCTTCTTCTTAAAGATCCATTTATTTTCTATGGCTCACCGATCGTCGGGCAAGTCTGTCAAAGTCCATACTTCGTTTTCATACATGGATCCTATCTCAGATTTCATGGCTTCAAGCCATTTGTCGGAATCCTGGCCCGCCATCGCTTCTTCATAGTTAGAAGGTTCACCATTGTCTAACAACATGATTTCCAGAACAGGGTTGCCGTACCACTCTGGTGCGGAACGTGTCCTTGTGGACCTACGAAGTTCAATAGCAACTTGATCTGAAGTTTCATGATCATCATCATTAACTTCCTCTCTAGTCGGTGCAGGCACCGCAGAAACATTTTCTTGAGCTGCGCTACTCTCCGGTTCAAGAGGCAATACTTCATCAAGTTCTACTTTCCTCCCACTTACTTCTTTCGAGAGAAACTCTTTCTCTAGAAAGGATCCATTCTTAGCAACAAAGATCTTGCCTCCGGATCTGAGGTAGAAGGTATACCCAATAGTTTCCTTAGGGTATCCTATGAAGACGCATTTTTCCGATTTGGGTTCGAGCTTTTCAGGTTGAAGTTTCTTGACATAAGCATCGCATCCCCAAACTTTCAGAAACGACAACTTAGGTTTCTTCCCAAACCACAATTCATACGGTGTCGCCTCAACGGACTTCAACGGAGCCCTATTTAAAGTGAATGCGCGCCTCTATAGCATAACCCCAAAATGATAGCCAGAGATCGGTAAGAGACATCATAGATCGCACCATATCCAATAGAGTGCGACACGATGTTCGGACACACCATTACGCCGAGGTGTTCCAGCGGCGTGAGTTGTGAAACAATTCCACATTTCTTAAGTGTGTGCCAAATTCGTGACTCAAATATTCTCCCCCACGATCTGATCGTAAGAACTTGATTTTCCTGTCACGTTGATTCTCAACCTCACTCCGAAATTCCTAGAACTTTTCAAAGGTCTCAGACTTGTGTTTCATTAAGTAGACATACCCATATCTACTTAAGTCATCAGTGAGGGTGAGAACATAATGATAACCACCGCGAGCCTCAATGCTCATTGGACCGCACACATCAAGATGTATGATTTCCAATAAATTGGTTGCCCGCCCATTGTTCCGAGAATGAGTCTTGGTCATTTTGCCCATGAGGCATGGTTCGCACGTGTCAAATGATTCATAATCAAGAGACTCCAAAAGTCCATCTGCATGGAGTGTCTTCATGCGTTTGACACCAATGTGACCAAGGCGGCAGTGCCACAAGTATGTGGGACTATCATTATCAACCTTACATTTTTTGACATTCCCACTATGAATATGTGTAACATCACGTTCGAGATTCAATAAGAATAAACCATTGACCAGCGGGGCATGACCATAAAACATGTCTCTCATATAAATAGAACAACCATTATTCTCAGATTTAAATGAGTAGCCATCTCGCATTAAACGAGATCCAGATACAATGTTCATGCTCAAAGCTGGTACTAAATATAAATTATTGAGGTTTAAAACTAATCCCGTAGGTAAATGTAGAGGTAGCGTGCCGACAACGATCACATCGACCTTGGAAGCATTCCCGACGCGCATCGTCACCTCGTCCTTCGCCAGTCTCCGCTTATTCCGCAACTCCTGTTTTGAGTTACAAATATGAGCAACCGCACCGGTATCAAATACCCAGGAGCTACTACGAGCGCTGGTTAGGTACACATCAATAACATGTATATCACATACACCTTTGGTATTGCCGGCCTTCTTATCCGTTAAGTACTTGGGGCAGTTCCGCTTCTAGTGACCGTTTCCCTTGCAATAAAAGCACTCGGTCTCGCTTGGGTCCATGTTTTGGCTTCTTCCCGCAATCGGCTTATCGGGCGCGCAACTCCTTGCCGTCCTTCTTGAATTTCTTCTTACCCTTGCCCTTCTTGAACTTAGTGGTTTTATTCACCATCAACACTTGATGTTCCTTTTGATCTCCACCTCCGCTGATTTCAGCATTGAATATACCTCGTGAATGGTCTTTTCCATCCCCGCATATTGAAGTTCATCACAAAGCTCTTGTAGCTAGGTGGGAGCGATCAAGGATTCTGTCAACGATCGCATCATCCGGAGATTAACTCCCAACTCGAGATAAGCGGTTGTGCAACCTGCACATTTTGAGTATGTGCTTGTCGACGTAACTATTCTCCTCCATCTTACAATCAGAGAACTTGTCGGAGACTTCATATCTCTCGACCTGTGCATGAGCTTGGTAAACCATTTTCAGCTCTTGGAACATCTCATATGCTCCGCGCCGCCAAGACGCTTTTGGAGCCCCGGTTCTAAGCTGTAAAGCATGCCGCCTCCGAACCAGGAGTAATCATCACTACGTGATCGCCAAAGTTCATAACGCCTTGAGTTGTTGGGAAAACAGGTGCTTCACCTAGCGTGCATCAAGGACATATGCTTTCTTGGCAGCTATGAGGATAATCCTCAAAGTTATGGACTGATACGCCTCCGTCAGATCTATAATTTTGATTGTTCCATGCCAATATTATTCAACTTCTATATACTTTTGGCAACTTTTTATACTATTTTTTGGGACTAACATATTGATCCAAAGGCTCAAAGCTAGTTCCTCGCTTGTTGCATGTTTTATGTTTCGCAAAACCCAATATCAAACGGAATCCAAACGGGATAAAACGGACGGAGAATTATTTTGGAATATTTGAGATTTTTGGGAGGAAGAATCAACGCGAGACGATGCCCGAGGTGGCCACGAGATAGGGGCCCACCACCCCTCCAGGGGGGCGCGGCCCCCACTCTCGTGGGCCACCCGTAAGGCGGTTGATGCCCTCCTTTGGCCGCAAGAAAGCTAATTTTTGGAAAACGATTTGGGCGAAGGTTTCAATCCAATCGGAGTTACAGATCTCCAGATATAAAGGAAACGGTGCCAAGCAGAATTACGTAACGCAAAACAGAGAGATAGATCCAATCTCGAGGGGCTCTCGCCCCTCCCAAGCCATGGGAGCCAAGGACCAAAGGGGAAACCCTTCTCCCATCTAGGGAGGAGGTCAAGGAAGAAGAAGAAGAAGGGGGCCCCTCTCCCCCTTGCTTCCGGTGGCGCCGGAGCGCTGCCGGGGGCCGTCATCATCACAGCGATCTTCACTAACACCGCCGTCATCTTCACCAACATCTCCATCACCTTCCCCCTTCTATATTCAGCGGTCCACTCTCCCGCAACCCACTGTACCCTCTACTTGAACATGGTGCTTTATGCTTCATATTATTATCCAATGATGTGTTGCCATCCTATGATGTATGAGTAGATTTCCGTTGTCCTATCGGTGATTGATGAATTGCTATGATTGGTTTGAGTTGCATGTTTTATTATTGGTGCTATCCTATTGTGCCCTCCATGTCGCGCAAGCGTGAGGGATTCCCGCTGTAGGGTTTGCAATATGTTTATGATTTGCTTATGGTGGGTTGCGTGAGTGACTGAAACACTAACCCGAGTAAGTAGGTTGTTTGCATATGGGATAAAAGGGGACTTGATGCTTTAATGCTATGGTTGGGTTTTACCTTAATGAATCTTTAGTAGTTGCGGATGCTTGCTCGAGTTCCAATCATAAGTGCATAGAATTCCAAGTAAGGGATGATATGTTAGCTTAGGCCTATCCCTCAAATAGAATTGCAATAGTGATTACCGGTCTAGTAACGTAGTCAATTGCTTAGGGACAATTTCACATCTCCTACCACCACTTTTCCACACTCGCTATATTTACTTTAGTTGTGTCTTTATCTAAACAGCCCCTAGTTTTATTTACATGCTCTTTACTTTCTTGCAAACCTATCCTATCACACCTACAAAGTACTTCTAGTTTCATACTTGTTCTAGGTAAAGCAAACGTCAAGCGCGCGTAGAGTTGTATTGGTGGTCGATAGAACTTTAGGGAATATTTGTTCTACCTTTAGCTCCTCGTTGGATTCGACACTCTTACTTATCGAAAACTGTTGCGATCCCCTATACTTGTGGGTTATCACGGACCCAGTCCGTGTAGTTGCTGCCATCATCTATCAGCTTGGTTTTCTCTAGGAACGCGTTGAAGTTGAGGGCAACATTAGCGTGGGCCATTTGATCTACAAGACATATTGCAAAGTTTTAGACTATGTTCATGATAATTAAGTTCATCTAATCAAATTATTTAATGAACTCCCACTCAGATAGACATCCCTATAGTCATCTAAGTGATACATGATCCGAGTCAACTAGGCCGTGTCCGATCATCACGTGAGACGGACTAGTCATCATCGGTGAACATATTCATGTTGATCGTATCTTCTATACGACTCATGTTCTACCTTTCGGTCTTCTGTGTTCCGAGGCCATGTCTGTACATGCTAGGCTCGTCAAGTCAACCTAAGTGTATTGCGTGTGTAAATCTGGCTTACACCCATTGTATGCGAACGTTAGAACCTATCACACCCGATCATCACGTGGTGCTTCGGAACAACAGACCTTAGCAACGGTGCACAGTTAGGGGGAACACAATTCTTGATATTTTAATGAGGGATCATCTTATTTATGCTACCGTCGTTCTAAGCAAATAAGATGTAAAACATGATAAACATCACATGCAATCAAATAGTGACATGATATGGCCAATATCATTTTGCTCCTTTTGATCTCCATCTCCGGGCCGCCATGATCATCATCGTCACCGGCTTGACACCATGATCTCCATCATCATGATCCTTCTCATTGTGTATTCATGAAGTTTTCTCGTCAACTATTACTTCTACTACTATAGCTAATGGTTTACCAATAAAGTAAAGTAACTACATGACGTTTATGTTGACAAGCAGGTTATAAATAAATTAAGACAACTCCTATGGCTCCTGCCGGTTGTCATACTCATCGACATGCAAGTCGTGATTCCTATTACAATAACATGATCAATCTCATACATCACATAAATCATTCATCACATCCTTTTGGCCATATCACATCACACGGCATATGCTGCAAAAACAAGTTAGACGTCCTCTAATTGTTGTTGCAAATTTTTTACGTGGCTGCTATAGGTTTTTTAGCAAGAACGTTTCTTACCTACGCCAAAACCACAACGTGATATGCCAATTTCTATTTACCCTTCATAAGGACCCTTTTCATCGAATCCGATCCGACTAAAGTAGGAGAGACAGACACCGCTAGCCACCTTATGCAACTAGTGCATGTCACCGGTGGAACTCGTCTCACGTAAGTGTACGTGTAAGGTCGGTCCGGGCCGCTTCATCCCACGATGCCGCCGGATCAAGATAAGACTAGTAACGACAAGTAAATTGACAAAATCGACGCCCACAACAACTTGTGTTCTACTCGTGCATAGAAACTATGCATAGACCTAGCTCTGATACCACTGTTGGGGATCATAGCAGAAATTTAAAATTTTCTACGCATCACCAAGATCAATCTATGGAAGCATCTAGCAACGAGAGAGAGAGAGAGAGATAGGAGTGCATCTACATACCCTTGTAGATCGCGAGCGGAAGCGTTCAAGAGAACGGGGTTGATGGAGTCGTACTCGTCATGATCCAAATCACTGATGATCCTAGCGCCGAACGGACGGCATCTCCATGTTCAACACACGTACGGAGCGGAGACGTCTCCTCCTTCTTGATCCAGCAAGGGGGAGGAGAAGTTGATGGAGATCCAGCAGCACGACGGCGTGGTGGTGGAAGCAGCGGGATTCCAGCAGGGCTTCGCCAAGCGCTACTGGAGGAGGAAGAGGTGTCACGGGAGGGAGAGGGAGGCGCCAGGCTTAGGTGCGGCTGCCTCCCTCCCTCCACTATATATAGGGGCTAGGGGCATGCCCCTGGAGATCCCATCTAGAGGGGGGGGCCTGGCGGGCGGCCCTCGGGGGCAACGACCCCTTAGGGTTTCCAACCAGGGGCGATGCCCCTCTGTGGCAACGGCCACCTAGGGTTTCCAACCCTAGGGCCTTGGGCCCTGGGTGGGCGCACCAGCCCACCAGGGGCTGGTTCCCAGCCACTTGAGCCCATGGGGCCATCCGGGATAGGTGGCCCCATCCGGGACCCTCGGACCCTTCCGTGGTCCCAGACAATACCGTGACCTCAAACTCTCCCGGTGGCGGCTGACTTCCTATATATAAATCTTTACCTTCGGACCATTCCGGAACTCCTCGTGACGTCCGTGATCTCATCCGGGACTCCGAACAACTTTCGGTTAACCGCATACTAATATTTCGACAACTCTAGTGTCACCGAACCTTAAGTGTGTAGACCCTACGGGTTCGAGAGACACGTAGACATGACCAAGACAACTCTCCGGTCAATAACCAACAACGGGATCTGGATACCCATGTTGGCTCCCACATGCTCCATGATAATCTCATCGGATGAACCACGATGTCGAGGATTCAGTAAATCCCGTATACAATTCCCTTTGTCTATCGGTGCGATACTTGCCCGAGATTCGATCGTCGGTATACCGATACCTGCTACCTCTTAAGCACTGCGTTGGATTTCCCCGAAGAGGAAAGGATGATGCAGCAAAGTAGCGTAAGTATTTCCCTCAGTTTTTGAGAACCAAGGTATCAATCTAGCAGGAGGCTACGCGCGAGTCCCTCGTACCTACACAAAGCAAATAACTCCTCGCAACCAACGCGGATAGGGGTTGTGAATCCCTTCACGGTCACTTACGAGAGTGAGATCTGATAGATAATATTTTTGGTATTTTTGGTATAAAGATGCAAAGTAAAATAAAAGGCAAAGTAAAAAAGCAAAGCAATAATAAAGTGATGGAAGATTAATATGATGAAGATAGACCCGGGGGCCATAGGTTTCACTAGTGGCTTCTCTCAAGAGCATAAGTATTCTATGGTGGGTGAACAAATTACTGTTGAGCAATTGACAGAATTGAGCATAGTTATGAGAATATGTAGGTATGATCATGTATATAGGCATCACGTCCGAGACAAGTAGACCGAATCCTGCGTGCATCTACTAATATTACTCCACTCATCGACCGCTATCCAGCATGCATCTAGAGTATTAAGTTCAAGAAAACAGAGTAACGCCTTAAGCAAGATGACATGATGTAGAGGGATAAATTCATGCAATATGATAAAAACCCCATCTTGTTATCCTCGATGGCAACAATACAATACGTGCCTTGCTGCCCCTACTGTCATTGGGAAAGGACACCGCAAGATTGAACCCAAAGCTAAGCACTTCTCCCATTGCAAGAAAAACCAATCTAGTAGGCCAAACCAAACTGATAATTCGAAGAGACTTGCAAAGATAACCAATCATACATAAAAGAATTCAGAGAAGATTCAAATATTGTACATAGATAATCTTGATCATAAACCCACAATTCATCGGTCGCAACAAACACACCGCAAAAAGAAGATTACATCGAATAGATCTCCACGAGAGAGGGGGAGAACATTGTATTGAGATCCAAAAAGAGAGAAGAAGCCATCTAGCTACTAACTATGGACCCGAAGGTCTGAAGTAAACTACTCACACTTCATCGGAGGGGCTATGGTGATGATGTAGAAGCCCTCCGTGGTGGATTCCCTTCCGGCGGAGCTCCGGAACAGGGCCCAAGATGGGATATCGTGGATACAGAAAGTTGCGGTGGTGGAATTAGGTTTTTGGCTCCGTATCTGATCCTTTGGGGGTATGTAGGTATATATAGGAGGAAGAAGTACGTCGGTGGAGCTTTGTGGGGCCCACGAGGGTGGGGGCGCGCCCCCTACCTCGTGCCCACCTCGTGGCTTTCTTGATGTAGGGTCCAAGTCTCCTGGATCATATTCGGTGAGAAAATCATGTTCCCGAAGGTTTCATTCCGTTTGGACTCTGTTTGATATTCCGCTTTCTTGAAACACCAAATAGGCAAAAATAGCAATTCGGGCTGGGCCTCCGGTTAATAGGTTAGTCCCAAAAATAATATAAAAGTGGAAAATGAAGCCCAATATGGTCCAAAACAGTAGATAATATAGCATGGAGCAATCAAAATTATAGATACGTTGGAGACGATCGCATCCCCAAGCTTAATTCCTGCTCGTCCTCGAGTAGGTAAATGATAAAAAGAATTTTGATGCGAGTGCTACTTGGCATAATTTCAATGTAATTCTTCTTAATTGTGGTATGAATATTCAGATCTGAAAGATTCAAGACAAAAGTTCATATTGACATAAAAATAATAATACTTCAAGCATACTAACTAAGCAATTATGTCTTCTCAAAATAACATGGCCAAAGAAAGTTCATCCCTACAAAATCATATAGTTTAATCATGCTCCATTTTCGTCACACAAGAATGCTCTCATCATGCACAACCCCGATGACAAGCCAAGCAATTGTTTCATACTTTAATAATCTCAAACCTATAAACTTTCACGCAATATATTAGCGCGAGCCATGGACATAACACTATGGGTGGAATAGAATATGATGATGGGGGTTATGTGGAGAAGACAAAAACGGAGAAGATCTCACATCAATGAGGCTAATCAATGGGCTATGGAGATGCCCATCGATTGATGTTAATGCAAGGAGTAGGGATTGCCATGCAACGGATGCACTAGAGCTATAAATGTATGAAAGCTCAACAAAAGAAACTAAGTGGGTGTGCATCCAACTTGCTTGCTCACGAAGACCTAGGGCACTTGAGGAGGCCCATTGTTGGAATATACAAGCCAAGTTCTATAATGAAAAATTCCCACTAGTATATGAAAATGACAAAACAAGAGACTCTCTATCATGATGATTATGGTGCTACTTTGAAGCACTAGTGTGGCAAAGGATAGTAACATTGTCCCTTCTCTCTTTTTCTCTCATTTTTTGTGGGCTTCTTTGGCCTCTTTTTTTTATTTGGGCTTCTTTGGCCTCTTTTATATTTTTGATAACCTCACATGGGACAATGCTCTAGAAAATGATGATCATCACACTTCTATTTATTTACAACTCAATGATTACAACTCGATACTAGAACAAAGTATGACTCTATATGAATGCCTCCGGGGGTGTACCGGGATATGCAATGAATCAAGAGTGACATGTATGAAAGAATTATGAACGGTGGCTTTGCCACAAATACTATGTCAAGTACATGATCATGCTAAGCAATATGACAATGATGAGTGTGTCATGATGAACGGAATGGTGGAAAGTTGCATGGCAATATATCTCGGAATGGCTATGGAAATGCCATAATAGGTAGGTATGGTGTCTGTTTTGAGGAAGATATAAGGAGGTTTATGTGTGAAAGAGCGTATCATATCACGGGGAAGAGGCTAGCAATGATGGAAGGGTGAATTCATGCAATATGATAAAAACCCCATCTTGTTATCCTCGATGGCAACAATACAATACGTGCCTTGCTGCCCCTACTGTCACTGGGAAAGGACACCGCAAGATTGAACACAAAGCTAAGCACTTCTCCCATTGCAAGAAAAACCAATCTAGTAGGCCAAACCAAACTGATAATTCGAAGAGACTTGCAAAGATAACCAATCATACATAAAAGAATTCAGAGAAGATTCAAATATTGTTCATAGATAATCTTGATCATAAACCCACAATTCATTGGTCTCAACAAACACACCGCAAAAAGAAGATTACATCGAATAGATCTCCACGAGAGAGGGGGAGAATATTGTATTGAGATCCAAAAAGAGATAAGAATCCATCTAGCTACTAACTATGGACCCAAGGTCTGAAGTAAACTACTCACACTTCATCGGAGGGGCTATGGTGATGATGTAGAAGCCCTCCGTGGTGGATTCCCCTTCCGTGAAGCTCGAACTGGCCCCAAGATGGGATCTCGTGGATACGTAAAGTTGCGCGGTGGAATTAGGTTTTGGCTCAGATTCGATTGTTTGGGGTACATAGGTATATATAGGAGGAAGAAGTACGTCGGTGGAGCTGGGGCCCACGAGGGTGGGGCGCGCCTAGGGGGTGGGCGCGCCTCTACCTCGTGCCCACCTCGTGGCTTTCTTGACGAGGGTCCAAGTCTCCTAGATCATATTCGTGAGAAAATCATGTTGCGAAGGTTTCATTCCGCTTTGGACTCCGCTTGATATTCCGCTTTCTTCAAACACCAAATAGGCAAAAAACAGCAATTCGGGTTGGGCCTCCGGTTAATAGGTTAGTCCCAAAAATAATATAAAAGTGGAAAATAAAGCCCAATATGGTCCAAAATAGTAGATAATATAGCATGGAGCAATCAAAAATTATAGATACGTTGGAGACATATCAATACCTTGTTCAATCTCGTTACGGCAAGTCTCTTTACTCGTTCCCGTAACACATCATCCCGTGAACAACTCCTTGATCACATTGAGCTCATTATGATGATGTCCTACCGAGTGGGCCCAAAGATACCTCTCCGTCATACGGAGTGATAAATCCCAGTCTCGATTCGTGCCAGCGCAACAGATACTTTCGGGGATGCCCGTAGTGTACCTTTATAGCCACCCAGCATGCTGTGGACGCTTTGGCACACCCAAAGTACCCTTACGGTATCCGGAGTTGCACAATCTCATGGTTTAAGGAAAGGATACTTGACATTAGAAAAGCTTTAGCGCATTTAACTACACGATCTTGTGCTATGCTTAGGATTGTCTTGTCCATCACATCATTATCCTAATGATGTGATCCCGTTATCAATGACATCCTATGTCCATGTTTAGGAAACCGTAACCATCTATTGATCAACGAGCTAGTCAACTAGAGGCTCACTAGGGACATGTTGTGGTCTATGTATTCACACATGTATTACGATCTCCGGTAACACAATTATAGCATGAACAATAGACAATTATCATGAACAAGGAAATATAATAATAACCTTTTTATTATTGCCTCTAGGGCATATTTCCAACAACATCATCACCTTGCCCTTAACTAGTCTCCGTTCATTTTGCAACTCCTGTTTTGAGTTACTAATTGTAACATCCCAAATTTTCAATTTGGAATGTTATACATTATGTCATCATGCATATCATATTTTCTCGCCTTTTTCCGATCCTAGAAAACTTCATGCAACTCAAGGACCCTCGGAGAGAGTTGGAGATTTCATCATTTTCATATTTGGGATTTCTCAAATTTTGAAAATAGGATCATTTGGATTTATTTATTTATCTTCAAAAGTTTTTCCGATAAAAAAATTTAAGAGGGGGAATAATATGACTTTCCCAACATTTAGGAAAAATGAAGATTTAATAAATAAATCAAATTTTGGTTTTTCAAAAGTTTATTTGCTCTAGGGAAAAAAATGAGTATTTTAAAAATATGCATTTTGCCCCGTTTTAAAGTTCATTTTGTTCGACTCATTTTTAGGAGTCGGGGAAAATTAATTTTATTTAATTTGGAGTTTGTTTGGTTTTATTTTAAATTTGTTTAAGTTTTGTTTAAAAAAAGCGAGCCTGGCTGGGCCAAGGGCCCACCTGCCCAACCGCCATGGCCCAGCTCCCCTCCCCTCAAGGCTCCCCGCCTGGGGAGGAGACCGCCTCCCGAGTCCGGCTCGGCCCAGCACACGCCGTTGCCCTCCCAAGGCACGAGCCCCCTCCTATTTATACCGCCCCCCCTCACCCTCATCCCGCCCTTGCCGCCGCCCTCAACTCCGCCGCCCAAGGCCGCCGCCGCCGCCTTGCTGCCGCCGCCGCGCCCGCCACCGCCCTCGCCACCCGCCCGACCCGCCCACCACCACGCGCCTCGACCTCACGGAGGTCGAGCCTCACGGGCGACCACGAGAGGTAGCCACCTCGCCGCCGCCCCGTCCGGTTTTGCTTTAAAACCGATCCGTTTTTTTTCGTTGTTCGGTTTTAAAAAAACCTAGATTGGTTTATTTTTTCGGTTTTATTAATTAGTGAACGTTCACCGACCCGTTCGTTTCAATGGACGCGTTCGTCGGTTAGTTTCTGTTAACGAACGTCCGTCGTTTTAACCGTTCGTCGTTTTTCTTTTAATCGGGTTAAATCCGTTATTTTCCGATTTCGATTTCCGATTCAATTTTCAAATCTGTTTATTTTCTCGCTCGTTTATCGGAATCAGGTGATTCAAGCGCCTGGAGTTTCGTTACGAAACCGCCGTTCCGGCTAACCTACTTAAACCAGGTTTTGCTACTGCAAATTTTGACCTAGTTTAAATTGCTAAAACCGAGTTGTTCTCTTTCGACTTTCGATGTTTTATTTGATTTGATTTTTTTGCAACCAGGGTTCTTAAGTTGAACTCTCTGGTTAGATCTTTTATTCGAGATTTCCCTGTGCATTAGATGAGTACTTATTGTATGCTTGTTGTTTGTCTGCGTTAGATCACCCGGAGTGCGCCGCTTGTTACTTCGAATCTCTAGGTCTCGCGGATCATCAGCAAGGCAAGTAACACTTCATCATACCTTTTCTACTACCCAGTTTTATGCATTAGCCCTATTCCTCAAACATTTGCATGTTTAGGATCAACTTAAATTGTGGGATGGGAAGTAGGTTGAGGTAGTACCCATTACCTGTTTTACTTATGAAACCTTGGGAGTTACTTCTACGTTTGCTTAATTATGCCATGCTATGCTAGTAGACGTGGATTGGGTGAGTGATATCCATGATGATGTGAGATTGTTAATTAATGGTTTATCTAAGGTGGCAACCTAAACACACATCCGGGTGGATTGAGGCACCGGTTTCCATCAGACTTGCTCAGATTTCTTCTGGACCGCCACCTGTGCTCTAAGGGATCATAAGATTATTCAAACTGAAACTTCCGTGCAGCCACAAGCCAATTATGGGCTCGCATAGTTAAGTAAGTTGTGCGAACTCTTACGGGTAGGCTAGCTGATGTAGGGATGTAGGTTGGTACGGTCTACCCACATGTAAGGTGCTAGTGCTTCGAAAGATCGTGTCTCGGTCATCCGCTTCTCAAACACCATGTAGTGCGAGAACCAAGCGGAGGCGATCGAGTCTTGTGGGGAAAAGTGCGAAACCTCTGCAGAGTGTATAAACTAATCATGATTAGCCTTGTCCCCGTTATGGACGTTTTGAGTATCTAGTACTTGAATATCATGTGAATCTCAACATGTTACTTCTAATAAATGTTATTGGGTTTTGATGAGTACTTTTAATTGGGATTGAGGATGCTGTCAACCATTCTCAATGTTTAACAACCACCATGATAGTTAAATAAAATTATTCCTTTGTTGTAGGGAAAAATTAGCTTTATGCAAAATGTAACAGAGAGCTTTACCACCAGCCATATATGCATGTAGTATAGGCTTATTCCTTCATTACTCTCTATGTGTTACATTGCCAAGATATTCCATGTGTTGACCGTTTTGGCTGCAACTTTCATGTTGCGTACATTTCGATTTACAGTAAGGTGTTAGGTCGTGGTTCTATACTCAAGTGATGCCGATGGAGTTGATGGACTCACTTATCTTCCAAGCCTTCCGCTGTTATTATTAGATGGCCTTAAGCCATATTATTGTAATAAGTTCCTTGTGGACAACGATGTAATAAGTGTGTGATTGCTACTCGCTATAAATCCTTCAAGCATCGTGTGTGTCAAGACATCGATCCAGGATGACATCGAGCACGAGACTTGATCCATTCGGTCTGGTCACTACAGAGATGGTATCGAGCACACGCCGATCGTGAGGACACGACCACTAAGTTTAAGCCATAGATCATTACTCTCTTCTCATTTTCTAACTCCTCATCTTTTCTACTCTTTAGGATGACGGACGCGAAGATCAAGTACACCCAACCGGATGAAGGCACATCTTTTGGATTTCACTTGAAGGAAGTCACCAAGTACCTGAACATTGGACTACCAAGCTTCACCGGGACTTTCAACGCCACTCTGTCTGAAGAGGAGCGCTGGAAGATTCAAGCTCACGTTCCAGGAAGGACATTCGCCCCAATCACCAAACCTATAGATAGTGTTTTCAGTGCACCAACTTGGAGTCTGGGAAAGAGCATGGCAGCTCACATCACCATGGGACGCATTGGAGAAGTTTATCAAGAAGACCTCAAGGACACTATCTACCAGATTTGCGGACGCCGAGATGAACAATGGGACATAGTCAGCACCAAGAAGGACCGATCCATTGCAGCTTTCATCCAAGAGTTAAACCAGCACATCCGACGCCAGGAGAACCAGATGTGCAATGATATGTTGGAGTTGCAGAATGCAAAGGGAAGGATCATCGAAATTGAAGAAGAATTAAAGACTACACGCAAGGACTACATGGATTTAGATCGTATTCTAGCGAGACACAATAACGATCTTAAGTACGAGATCAAAGAACTCAAGAAGAAGTTGGCGCCAGAATGAAGACCAAGATGTCGGTTGCCCAAGCGACTACATCAACATCGACGACACCGATTCGGATCCAAGTGAACCCGACTTTGAAGACGGTCGAGCGGACATCATGGAGTCTTCCACCGGTTCAAATTAGTAGAAGTCCCCCACATATTAGTAGTATTACCTCCATGTAAACATTATAGTACACGCACTTTTGCGATAGTTAGATCGTTGTAAGCCCTTTTGTTTGATTGAATGAAGTGATTTTGTGTGTTTTTGCTCATGTGCATTTGGGTAGTGTTTTCTCCTTAGACCTCACTCTATTCTTAATTCTCGTCTTTTCTAAACCCATCAGATGCCTCCGAGACGCGACCCCGGGTTCGTTTTCCCGCCAGAGATCACCCAATTGATTCAGCAGCAGAACACCCAGATTCAAACATTGGTGCGTAACTGTGGCAACAACAACAACAACAACCCACCACCACCACCACCATGGATCGCTGACTTGTTTCCTTAGATGAATCCGCGGTGTATTCCAAAGAGCACCGAGCCGATTGTAGCAGATGATTGGCTCCGCAAGATAGGAAGGAGTTGACCATCGCAGGATGCACAGATGGAGAAAGAGTGAAGTTTGCAGACATCAGCTTGAAGGACCTATAGCAGATGGTGGGAGAATTTTACAGCCACTTACCCGTGAGACACTGCCACCGGGATCAGTTTCAAGAAGCTTTTCAGACCGCCCATGTTTCAGCAGGAGCTATGGCTATGAAGAAGCGTGAGTTTCGCAACTTACGCCAAGGAGGAAGGATGTTGGCACAAGATGTGGATGATTTTAGTAAGTTAGCACGTTATGCCCCGGATGACGTTACTACTGACGCTGCTAAACAGAGAAGTTTCTAGAAGGACTGAATGATGAGTTCAGATGCCGTTGATGGTAGCAAGTTTCAATAACTACCAGGAGTTGGTAGACCGAGCCCTCATGATTGAAGGAAGCAGACAAATTGAGAACCGCAAGAGGAAGTATGGACAGGGAAAGTATAACTCGAGCCCAAAGAAGCCTCGTTATACCCCTAAATCAGGAATTCAGTTTCAACATACCCATGGAGGAGGTAATTCGCATAACCATAATGGCACTAAGAATGGGAACGGAATGGAGGAAGCAATGGACAGAACCGCACAACCCGTCAACACCATCCAAGGTAGACCTGAGTCACATCACTTGTTTTAAGTGCCGCAAGATCGGGCATTATGCAAATGACTGCCCGTAGGCCGTAATGGAAATGGCAATGGAAGCTCGAAAGAAGCCCAACCCTTTCAACAGGGACAGGTGAACCACATTGATGTAGAGGAGGTTGAAGATCAGCCCGATGCAAGAATCGGTAAGTTTTTGGTTAAGTCATTTATCGCAGTTGTTCTTTTCGACATCGGTGCATCGCATTCATACATATCAAGGGATTTGTGGATAAGTACAAATTACCGACCCAAGCCCTTAGGTCACCCATGCTAGTAACCTCACCCGAGCAGAATACATGGCTAGTAAATGGTGTGATCGACTACCATTGAGGATTGGACACTATGTTTTCCCTCGCACCTAATAGTTCTGGAATCCCAAGGATTGGATGTGATATTAGGTATGGATTGGTTATCAAAGTATGAAGGGAACATAGATTGCACCACAAAGTCAATTTTGCTCACCACACCAGAAGGGAGAAGGATCAAGTATGTATCACGGCATGAGCCGAGGAGAGCGCAGGTAAATTGCTTATCAGGAGTTGTGCAAGAAGAAGTACCAGTGGTAAAGGATTTTCCTGATGTATTTCCGGAAGAGCTGCCAGGAATGCCACCGGATAGAGACATTGAGTTTTTGATCGAACTTTTGCCGTGAACAGGCCCGATATCAAAGCGATCAGACAGATGCCCGCACAGGATTTGGCGGAAATCAAGAAGCAGATTAAGGAACTATTGGATAAAGGTTTTATTCGCCCAAGTTCTTCACCTTGGGGATCACCCGCATCGTTAGTGGAGAAGAAGGATGGATCTTTGAGAATGGTTGTTGATTATCGTGGGTTGAATGAAGTAACAATCAAGAACAAGTACCCACCGCCAATGATAAATGATCTGCTTGATCGCTTGCAAGGAGCTAAAGTGTTTTCCAAGATCGATTTGCGATCGTGGTACCATCGATTGAAGATTCGGGAGCAAGACATACCCAAGACAGCGTTTACTACGAGATATGGATCAGTATGAGTATACCGTTATGTCATTTGATCGACTAACGCACCAGCCTATTTCATGAACCTGATGAACAAAGTGTTTATGGAGTTTTTGGATAAGTTCGTCGTGGTGTTCATTGACGACATTTTGATTTTCTCAAGAATGAAGAGGAACACAAGGAACATTTGAGATTGGTTTTGGAGAAACCGAGGGAACACCGTTATATGCCAAGTTCAGCAAATGTGAGTTTTGGTTAAAGGAAGTTGGATTTCTGGACATGTTATATCCGGAGAAGGAATAGCAGTTGACCCCACAAAGGTTGAAACCGTAACTAAATGGGAAGCACCAACGATAGTTGGAGAGATTCGAGTTTCCTTGGACTCGCAGGATACTACCAAGATTCATTGAGAATTTCTCAAGGATTGCAAAGCCTATGACAGAATTGTTGAAGAAGGATAACAAATTCATATGGACCGAGGACTGTGAGGCAAGTTTTCAGGAGTTGAAGAAAAGATTGGTTACCTCACCGGTTTTAATATTGCCAGATCAGACTAAGGATTATGAGGTGTATTGCGACGCTTCATGTCGAGGACTTGGAGCAGTGCTTATGCAGGAAGGAAGAGTTGTTTCGTATGCTTCACGACAACTTAAGCCCCATGAGTTAAATTATGCCACACATGATTTGGAGTTAGCAGCCGTTGTGCACGCCTTGAAGACATGGAGGCATTTTCTCATTGGAAATCATTGTGAAGTGTACACGGATCACAAGAGTTTGAAGTACATTTTCACACAGAAGGAATTAAACCTCAGACAGAGGAGATGGTTAGAGCTTATCAAGGATTATGATATGAGATTGCATTACCACCCCGGGAAGGCGAACGTTGTAGCAGACGCATTGAGCCGTAAGAGCCACGTCAATACCCTAATGATGGGAGGAATACCCAATGAGTTAGCCGAGGACCTTCGAGAGCTATGTTTGGAAATAGTTCCGAGAGGCTATGTAGCAGCATTGGAGATTCAGTCTACATCGATGGACAAAATCAGAGAAGCCCAAAAGGCAGATAAGGAAGTTACCTCTATAAAGGAGAAAATGAGCAAGGGAAAAAAACAAAAGGATTTCGTGAGGACGAGCACGATACCCTATGGTTTGAAGACCGTGTTTATGTGCCCAATAACCCAGAGATCAGGAAGTTGATTTTGCAAGAAGCTCATGATTCACCCTATTCGATTCACCCAGAAATACCAAGATGTATTTGGATTTGAAGAATACTTTCGGTGGACCGAATGAAGAAGGATATTGCGGAGTATGTAGCAGTTTGCGATGTATGTCGAAAGTAAAGGCAGAGCATCGAAGCCAGCGGGATTGTTACAACCATTGCCGATACCGAATGGAAGTGGGATAAACTAGGCATGGATTTCATCACAGTTTGCCAAAGACCCGCTCAGATATGACTCGATTTGGGTTATAGTCGATCGCTTGATTTAAGGTAGCTCATTTCATTCCAATCAAGACTACCTATAGCAGTGCTAAGTTGGCAAAGATATACATGACCAGAATTGTGTGTTTACACGGAGTTCCGAGGAGTATCGATCGGATAGAGGAACCCAATTTACCTCAAAATTTTGGAACCAGGTTGCACGAGACATTGGGAACCAGATTGAATTCAAAGACAGCTTTCCACCCACAGATCGATGGATGACCGAGACAGTCAATCAGATTTTGGAGGATATGCCGAGAGCTTGTGCACTAGATTATGATCCAGTTGGGATGATAATTTGCCATATGCAGAATTTTCTTATAACAACAGCTACCAAACCAGCTTGAAGATGGCACCTTCGAGGCTCAGATGGAAGAAGATGCAGGACACCGTTGTCATGGGACTAAACCGAGATCGCCAATTGTTTGGACCAGATTTGATTAAGGAGTCTCGAGCGAAGGTTAAATTGATTCGAGATAGGCTCAAGGTAGCCCAGTCCGCATGAAGAGCTATGCAGATTCAAAACGCATAGGCGATTGAATATGAAGTCGGAGATAGAGTATATCTTAGAGTATCCCCGCTTCGAGGAGTTAAGCGTTTTGGAGTTAAAGGAAAATTAGCCCCACGTTTCGTTGGACCGTATAAGATTTTGCAACGCATGGGAGAAGTTGCTTATAAGGTGGAATTGCCAAAAGGACTGTCAGGAGTTCATGATGTATTCCATGTTTCTCAGTTGAAGAAATGTCACCCCGAGATAGCAGAGATACCGTTAAGAGACACAGTGCCACTGGAAGCAATTCTGTTGAAGGATGATTTAACATATGAGGAAAAACCGGTTAAGATTCTCGATTATGCCAGCAGAGTTACTCGCAGAAGGTTATCAAGTTTTGCAAGGTTCAAGGAGCCACCACATCAAGATGAAGCCACCGGGAAAGAGAGGAAGTTTTGCTCAAGGACCACCTCACCTATTTTCTAGCCAACCCAATCTCGAGGGCTAGATTCATCTTAAGGGTAGGTTTGTAACATCCCAAATTTTCAATTTGGAATGTTATACATTAGGTCATCATGCATATCATATTTTCTCGCCTTTTTCCGATCCTAGAAAATTTCACGCAACTCAAGGACCCTTGGAGAGAGTTGGAGAGTTCATTATTTTCATATTTGGGATTTCTCAAATTTTGAAAATAGGATCATTTGGATTTATTTATTTATCTTCAAAAGTTTTTCCGATAAAAAAATTTAAGAGGGGGAATAATATGACTTTCCCAACATTTAGGAAAAATGAAGATTTAATAAATAAATCAAATTTTGGTTTTTCAAAGTTTATTTGCTTTAGGAAAAAATGAGTATTTTAAAAATATGCATTTTGCCCGCTTTTAAAGTTCATTTTGTTCGACTCATTTTAGGAGTCGGGAAAATTAATTTTATTTAATTTGGAGTTTGTTTGGTTTTATTTTAAATTCGCTTAAGTTTTGTTTAAAAAAGACGTGACGCCGCTTTGGGCCAAGGGCCCACTGCCCAACCGCCGGGCCCAGCCCCCTCCTCCTCGCCTCCCCTGGGAGGAGACCGCGCCGCCTCCTCGAGTCCTCGGCCCGCCCCGCACCGCCGGCCCCTCCCAAGGCACGAGCCCCCTCCTATTTATACCGCCGCCCCCCCTCTCTCCTCATCCCGCCACGACGACGCCAACCCGCCGCCGCCGCACCAAGGCCACCGCCGCCGCCGCCGCCGCCGCCTCGCCACCTCACCGACCCCGCCACCCCACCGCCTGTCGCCCGACCCGCGGAGGTCGAGCCTTGGCGACCACGGAGGTAGTCACCTCGCCGCCCCGTCCGGTTTTGCTTTAAAACCGATCCGTTTTTTTTCGTTGTTCGGTTTTTAAAAAAAACCTAGATTGGTTTATTTTTTTCGGTTTTATTAATTAGTGAACGTTCACCGACCCGTTCGTTTCAATGGACGCGTTCGTCGGTTAGTTTCTGTTAACGAACGTCCGTCGTTTTAACCGTTCGTCGTTTTTCTTTTAATCGGGTTAAATCCGTTATTTTCCGATTTCGATTTCCGATTCAATTTTCAAATCTGTTTATTTTCTCGCCGCTTATCGGAATCGGTGATTCAAGCGCTGGAGTTTCGTTCTTAAACCGCCGTTCGACTAACCTACTTAAACCAGGTTTTGCTACTGCAAATTTTGACCTAGTTTAAATTGCTAAAACCGAGTTGTTCTCTTCGACTTTCGATGTTTTATTTGATTTGATTTTTTGCAACCAGGGTTCTTAAGTTGAACTCTCTGTTAGATCTTTTATTCGAGATTTCCTGTGCATTAGATGAGTACTTATTGTATGCTTGTTGTTTGTCTGCGTTAGATCACCCGAGTGCGCCGCTTGTTACTTCAATCTCTAGGTCTCGCGGATCATCAGCAAGGCAAGTAACACTTCATCATACCTTTTCTACTACCCAGTTTTATGCATTAGCCCTATTCCTCAAACATTTGCATGTTTAGGATCAACTTAAATTGTGGGATGGGAAGTAGGTTGAGGTAGTACCCATTACCTGTTTTACTTATGAAACCTTGGGAGTTACTTCTACGTTTGCTTAATTATGCCATGCTATGCTAGTAGACGTGGATTGGGTGAGTGATATCCATGACAGATGTGAGATTGTTAATTAATGGTTTATCTAAGGTGGCAACCTAAACACACATCTGGGTGGATTGAGGCACTGGTTTCCATCAGACTTGCCAGTATTTCTTCGGACCGCCACCTGTGCTCTAAGGGATCATAAGATTATTCAAACTGAAACTTCCGTGTGCAGCCACAAGCCAATTATGGGCTCGCATAGTTAAGTAAGTTGTGCGAACTCTTACGGGTAGGCTAGCTGATGTAGGGGATGTAGGTTGGTACGGTCTACCCACATGTAAGGTGCTAGTGCTTCTGAAAGACTGTGTCTCGGTCATCCGTTTCTCAAACACCATGTAGTGCGAGAACCAAGCGGAGGCGATCGAGTCTTGTGGGGAAAAGTGCGCAAACCTCTGCAGAGTGTATAAACTAATCATGATTAGCCGTGTCCCCGGTTATGGACGTTTTGAGTATCTAGTACTTGAATATCATGTGAATCTCAACATGTTACTTCTAATAAATGTTATTGGGTTTTGATGAGTACTTTTAATTAGGATTGAGGATGCTGTCAACCATTCTCAATGTTTAACAACCACCATGATAGTTAAATAAAATTATTCCTTTGTTGTAGGGAAAAATTAGCTTTATGCAAAAATGTAACCGTAGAGCTTTACCACCAGCCATATATGCATGTAGTATAGGCTTATTCCTTCATTACTCTCTATGTGTTACATTGCCAGCATATTCCATGTGTTGAATTGTTTTGGACTGCAACTTTCATGTTGCGTACATTTTGCATTTACAGTAAGGTGTTAGGTCGTGGTTCTATACTCGGTGATGCCGATGGAGTTGATGGACTCACTTATCTTCCAAGCCTTCCATGTTATTATTAGATGGCCTTAAGCCATATTATTGTAATAAGTTCCTTGTGGACAACGATGTAATAAGTGTGTGATTGCTACTCGCTATAAATCCTTTGAAGTACTCGTGGGTGTCAAGATTATCGATCCAGGATGACACCGAGCACGAGACTTGATCCATTCGGTCTGGTCGCTACACTAATCCTAACAACCGAACCGGTATCAAATACCCGGGGTTACTATGAACACTAGTAAAGTACACATCAATAACATGTATATCAGATATACCTTTGTTCACTTTGCCATCCTTCTTATCCGCCAAGTATTTAGGGAAGTTCCGCTTCCAGTGACCATTTTCTTTGCACTAGAAGCACTTAGTTAATTTCAGGCTTGGGTCTAGCTTTGGGCTTCTTCATGGGAGTGGTAACTTGTTTGCCATTCTTCTTGAAGTTCCCTTTGTTTCCCTTGCCCTTTTACTTGAAACTAGTGGTCTTGTCAACCATCAACACTTGATGCTCTTTCTTGATTTCTACCTTAGCCGATTTCAGTATCGCGAAGAGCGCATGAATAGTTTTCGTCATCCCTTGCATATTATAGTTTATCACGAAGTTCTAGTAGCTTGGTGATAGTGACTAGAGAACTCTGTTAGTCACTATCTTATCTGGAAGATTAACTCCCACTTGATTCAAGTGATTGTAGTACCCAGACATTCTGAGCACATGCTCACTGGCTGAGCTATTCTCCTCGATCTTGTAGGCAAAGTACTTGTCATAGGTCTCATACCTCTCGACACGGGCATGCGTCTGAAATACCAATTTTAACTCTTGGAACATATTATATGCTCCGTGGCGTTCAAAAAGTTTTTGAAGTCCCGGTCTAAGCCGTAAAGCATGGCACACTAAACTATCAAGTAGTCATCATACCGAGCCTGTCAAACGTTCATAATTTCTGCAACTGCTCCTGCAATAGGTCTGTCACCTAGCGGTGCATCAAGGACATAATTCTTCTATGCAACAATGAGGATAATCCTCAGATCATGGACTCAGTCCGCATCATTGCTACTATCATCTTTCAACTTATTTTTCTCTAGGAACATATCAAAAATAAACGGGGAACTACATCGCGAGCTATTGATCTACAAAATAATTTGCAAATACTATCAGGACCAAGTTCATGATAAATTAAGTTCAATTAATCATATTACTTAAGAAGTCCCACTTAGATAGACATCCCTCGAGTCATCTAAATGATCACGTGGTCCAAATCAACTAAACCATGTCCGATCATCACGTGAGATGGAGTAGTCTTCAATGGTGAACATCTTTATGTTGTTCATATCTACTATATGATTCACGTTTGACCTTTCGGTCTCTAGTGTTCCGAGGCCATGTCTGTACATGCTAGGGTCGTCAAGTTTAACCCGAGTATTCCGCATGTGAAAAACTGTCTTGCACCCGTTGTATGTGAACGTAGAGCCTATCACACCCGATCATCACGTGGTGTCTCAGCACGACGAACTGTCGCAACGGTGCATACTCAGGGAGCACTTATAACTTGAAATTTTAGTAAGGGATCATCTTATAATGCTACCGCCGTACTAAGCAAAAAAAGATGCATAAAAGATAAACAACACATGCAATCAAAATATGTGACATGATATGGCCATCATCATCTTGTGTCTTTGATCTCCATCTCCAAAGCACCATCATGATCTCCATCGTCACCGGCTTGACACCTTGATCTCCATCGTAGTGTCGTGGTCATCTCGCCAACTATTGCTTCTACAACTATCGCTAATGCATAGTGATAAAGTAAAGGAATTACATGGCGTTTGCATTTCATACAATAAAGCGACAACCATAAGGCTCCTGCCAGTTGCCGATAACTTTTACAAAACATGATCATCTCATACAATAACGTATATCACATCATGTCTTGACCATATCACATCACAACATGCCCTGGAAAACCAAGTTAGACGTCCTTTACTTTGTTGTTGCAAGTTTTACGTGGCTGCTACGGGCTTCTAGCAAGAACCGTTCTTACCAAAGCATCAAAATCATAACGGTGTTTCGTCAAGTTTGCTGTTTTAACCTTCAACAAGGACCGACCGCAGACAAATTCGATTCAACTAAAGTAGGAGAAACAGACACCTGCCAGCCACCTTTATGCAAAACTAGTTGCATGTCTGTCAGTGGAACCGATCTCATGGACGTGGTCATGTAAGGTTGGTCCGGGCCGCTTCATCCAACAATACCGCCGAATCAAAATAAGATGTTAGTGGTAAACTGGTAATCAGTATGACTATCACCGCCCACAACTCTTTGTGTTCTACTCGTGCATATCATCTACGCGTAGACCTGGCTCGGATGCCACTTTGGGAAACGTAGCATGCAATTTTAAAAATTTCCTACGCTCACGCAAGGTCTATCTGGGAGATGCATAGCAACGATGGGGGAAAAGTGTGTCCACGTACCCTCGTAGACCGAAAGCGGAAGCGTTTGACAACGTGGTTGATGTAGCGAACTTCTTCTCGTTCCGACCGACCAAGCACCGAACGTACGACACCTCCAAGTTCTGCACACGTTCAGCTCGATGACATCCCTCGAACTCTTGGTCCAGCAAAGTGTCAAGGGAGAGTTCCATTAGCACGAGGGTGTGGTGACGATGAAGGTGAATTGATCCATGCAGGGCTTCGCCTAAGCACTACGAAGATATGACCGGAGGCGTAAACTATGGAAGGGGCGCCGCACACGGCTAGGAATCAATGTTGTGTGTTTTAGCGGTGCCCCCCCTCATATATATAGGTTGGAGGGGAGGAGAGGCAGCGAAGGGGGCGCCCCAAGTAGGAGGAATCCTACTTGGGCGCTTCCCATTTCGGCCTCCCCCCTTCCATATTCATCCGGAGGGGCAAGGAAGGAGGAGGGAGGAGAGAAGGAAGGGGGCGGCTGAATCCCTCCCATTCCTTTCCCTCTTATCCTCTTTCCTTCCCCCCTATTTCTTCCTACATGGGGCGCACCAGCCCCCTACGGGCTGGTCTGTCCCCTTCTTGGCCCATTAGGCTCATGTAGTTGCCGGGGGGATTCCCAGAACCCCTTCTGGTGACCCGATACGTACCCGGTACCCCCAGAACACTTCCCGTGTCCGAATACTATCGTCCTATATATGAATCTTTACCTCTCGACCATTTCGAGACTCCTCGTCATGTCCGTGATCTCATCCGGGACTCTGAACAACATTCGGTCACCAAATCACATAACTCATATAATACAAAATCGTCATCGAACGTTAAGCGTGCGGACCCTACGGGTTCGAAAACTATGTAGACATGCCCGATACACCTCTCCGGTCAATAACCAATAGCGGAACCTAGATGCTCATATTGGTTCCTACATATTCTATGAAGATCTTTATCGGTCGTACCATAGTGACAACATATGTAATTCCCTTTGTCATCAGTATGTTACTTGCCCGAGATTCGGTCATCGGTATCTTCATACCTAGTTCAATCTCGTTACCGGCAAGTCTCTTTACTCGTTCCGTAATACATCATCCCGCAACTAACTCATTAGTCACATTGCTTGCAAGGCTTATTATGATGAGATACCTCTCCGATACTCGGAGTGACAAATCCTAATCTCGATCTATGCCAACCCAACAAACACCTTCGGAGATACCTGTAGAGCATCTTTATAATCACCCAGTTACGTTGTGACGTTTGAGAGCACACAAGGTATTCCTCTGGTATCCGGGAGTTGCATAATCTCATAGTCGAAGGAATATGTATATGACATGAAGAAAGCAATAGCAATAAAACTTAACGATAATTATGCTAAGCTAATGGATGGGACTTATCCATCACATCATTCTCCTAATGATGTGATCCCGTTCATCAAATGACAACTCATGTCTATGGTTAGGAAACCTAACCATCTTTGACTAACGAGCTAGTCTAGTAGAGGCTTACTAGGGACACGATGTTTTGTCTATGTATCCACACACGTATCAAGTTTGCGGTTAATACAATTCTAGCATGAATAATTAACAATAATCATGATATAAGGAAATATAAATAACAACTTTATTATTGCCTCTATGGCATATTTCCTTCACCTGGTGAACTCAATATGAGCTCCCAGCTGGGTCGCGAGAAACCAAACAAAAACGCGAGCACTATATCTCACATTTAGCGAGACCGAAGGTTCTCCCGCTGAAGCGTCTTGACTAATCGGGCCGGCCCTAGCGCATATATTTGTGAAAAATAGAGTAAAAAAGGCAACACACGGGGGGATCAAACCTAGGATCTCCTGGTTGCTTCTTTGCACTACTAGTCACTGAGCCAACATCGAGTTTGTGTTAAATTAGTCGGGCGCAACCTACTAGAAGGAAAAGATCCGGTTTTTACATTGGTTTTCTGTTTTTCTTTTCTTTCTCCATTTATCTTGTTTTATTTGGTTTTCTTCGGGTTTTCTTCTTCTTTTTCATTTTCTTTTGTTTCTTTTCTTTTTTCTTCTCTGTTTTTTTTCATTTGTTTCTTCGGTTTTATTTTCATTTTCTATTACCTTTTTGTTTATTTTATTTCTTATCTGTTTTTTGGTTTTCTTTGTTTTTTGGTTTTTCATTCTATATTTTTATATATGTCAACAACATTTTTCAATATTTTTTAATACATTGTCAAAAAATTCTATACACATTTTAAACATTATTCAAATGATATATAAACATTTTTCAAATACAAGATTAATATTTTTAAATACATGGTAAACACTTTTCTTATCCACATTTTAAATTTTTGAAATGCTTGATTAATATTTTTCAAATACAAGATTAACATTTTTCTAATACATGGCCAACATTTTTCTATGCACATTTAACATTTTTCAAATGCTTTATCAATAATTTTCAAATGCAAGATTAATAATTTTTTAATTCATGGTCAACATTTTTATATACACATTTAACATTTTCGAAATGCTTGATTAATATTTTTGAAATTTTGTTTAACATTTTTCAAATGCATGATTAACATTTATGATAAAAAACATTATTTTTTAATGCCTGATCAACATCTTCTTTATATACATTGAACATTTTCCCAATGCTTGGTTAACATTTTTGAAATACTTATTCAACATTTTTTCAAATGTTGATTAATTTTCTTTATGTACTCATGATCAAAAGATTTCACCATTTGCTTACTACATGGGAGTCGCTTCAGCGAGTCGGAAGGTCGGCTCGCTCCCAAACAAAAAGTATGCACTTGGAAGAGCACCCTTGTCTCATCTAAAAAAAAACGCCCTTCTGTTCTATAACTCCGGGCCACGTCCCAAGCCAGAGCGTTGCACAAGCACAACGATCATCATCAATTGGAGGCCTTTGTCTAAAAATAAATAAATCAATTGGAGGCCTTGGAGTTGTGGCCCAGCAATGTGGGTGGTGCTGCGGCGTTCGACCGTTCGGCCGAGCCAGATTCTCCGGAAACCCACTCGCAGAAAGAGGAGGGAAAAAGGAGTGGATTCCTCGGAACCTAGCAACCGCACCTCCCCCAAAACTCAGCAGCGACCCTCCGCCGTCGCGCGGCGCGCCGGCAATGGAGGATGCGGCGGTTCGCCCGTCCAAGCAGGCGAAAGCCGAAGGGCCCGACCTCATCAGCCTCCTCCCCGACAGCATTCTCTCCGAGGTCATCACCCGCCTCCCCATCAAGGACGCCGCGCGCACCACCGCCCTCGCCCGCCGGTGGCGCCCCCTCTGGCGCGCCTCCCCGCTCAACCTCGACGACGCCCGCCTCCCCAGACGGTCCTGGGACTGCATCTCCAAGATCCTCGCCGAGCACCGCGGCCCCGGCCGCCGCCTCCGCCTCCGCCACCTCGACGGCCCCAACAGCATCGCCGATCTCGCGGAGTGGATCAGGTCCCCCGCCCTCGACGGCCTCGAGGAGATCCATATCTCTTACCGCTACGACCTTCTGCTGCCGCCGTGCGCCCTCCGCTTCGCACCGACCCTCCGCGTCGCCAGCTTCGCCCGCTGCCGTTTCCCCGAGGACATTTCCCCGACCCTCGCGTTCCCGCATCTGACGCGGCTCGCCCTCACCGAGGTCGAGATCTCCGAGGATGCCCTCCACGGCCTGCTCGCCGCCTGTCCCGCGCTCAGGGTGCTCCAGCTGGATTGGTGCGGCGGCTTCGACCGAGTGGTCATCGACTCGCCGACTCTCCAGAGCTTCGGCATTGTCGCGGACAGCTACGTGGGCGAGCTGGTCATACAGTATGCCCCTCGCCTGGAGAGATTGATTGCATTTGATAATTTCGACATCCAGGTGATCAGAGCGCTAGACTGCAGATGGTTTGCTTTCTGGATAGCCACAAGACTACACTCCATGTTGGAACCATGGCTTCTCAGGTAACTAATGCCTTCATTGAACACTCGCATTCATTTCTCAGAAAATGTTACTTTTGTGTTTCATGTTAGGTGCTTCTTTTTCGCAGGGAATTTCTGGCGGAAACTTGGCAACGTCACTGCGCAGTGTGAAGATTTTCATTCTTGATACTGTTGGTCCTGATCTTGATGCAGTTCTAAACTTCATCAAATACTTTCCTTGCTTGGAGAAGCTCGTCATCACGGTAAATCTCTTCATTTTTGGGTAGCTTGTAGCGCCGAATGAACTCCATTCAGTTCATATGTCATCCATCAATCCAGGTAGAAACTAGCCTTTATATAACAAACATACAAGTAATACAATGCACTTCTGCTCTTTTCAGTTATACCTGGAAGTTGATATGAAAAAGAAAAATGTACGCCATCTCGACCCACAAGATCGCATTGAATGTCTTGACCTCAGTCTCAAAGAAGTAGTGCTGAAGGGTTACGAGGGCAAGAGGTCGGATCTAAACTTTGCCAAGTTCTTTGTTCTGAATGCTAAGGTGCTTGAGTCAATGGAACTCCGGGTTCAGGATAACACATTCACCAGGAGATGGGAAACTAATCAGCGTAGGCGGCTACAACTGGATAGCAGGGCTTCTAGAAATGCTCGGTTTGAGTTTGGAGAAGATTATCCGTTTACTACATTTGCATGCAGCAAGCATGCTCATGTTTTGACCATGGCTGATCCTGTTGGTACCTCTTGCGGAGTTTGTGGGCATACTGATTGATGATATCGCCCTTCATGTGTATTTCGAACTTTTTCTGTATGCAGCTATGTTATTTATCATGTACTACTACCAGCACATGTTTTCTATTTAGAACTGCAAAAGGCCTGAGGACAACCTCATCAGGCTACTTTAATTTGGCAATATACCCTTGGTTATGAACTGCTTATATTTCTGGAAATAGCTTGTTGGGTTTTGGAAATTATGGGTGAACTGTTCAGTTGAATGTGGTTCTGCTTGAGCAATTTATTTTCTTTCTTTTTTTCTTTTACCCGAAGAAACCAGCAGTTCCTACAGGAGGATGCGCTGGATAATATGGTTTGCTGAAACAGTTTGGGCTGTTTGTTCTAGTAAAGTGTAATAAAATCCCTCAAGAGTACTCGGTGCTTTTATCAGCAGAGGTGTGTGCAAAATGTAGACACGTTTCATCATTCAAGCATTAGAACAAATGCATTGGTTATTTACGTATCTGGGAGAATATGATTGATGCCAGGTGGTGTAACCAAAGTTATTTGTAACCATTCAATGAAATGTAATTTTCTTTGCGAAAGACTTCCATAGTAGAGATGTTGTCAATCAACCCTACGAGTAACCAGGTGAGCTTTGCTAACATAATGGACCATGATTTGTCGCTTGCAATCCAAATATTCGTAAGGGCACCGAAGGATGGTTCCTTTTGCAAAATTTCGTTGAACTGTGTGAGCCATTGGATATAAAGGTTTGTTAAGCAGCTCGTCTGATGTGGTGAAGGTAGGCGTGTGGCTCAGCTCACCAATCGTTGAATAACATTAGACACTTCTCGTTCCACTAAACAATACATAAATATAACATTTGCAATTACGCCAAAAATATTTGCAGTACTAAACAAGTATTTTGCAGCATACCAAAACTACTGCAACTCAATGTCTGTGTACTCAATAAGAAATTTGCATGCTTGCAACGCATGAAAATAACCTGTTCAACATAAATCCGTACTAAATTCACCAACCTCGCAGCAACAAAGTTAGAAGAGCCGCCTTTCTCGATTTAGGCTCAAGGTAGCCCCATTGAAGCTAAAAGCGCGACCTAGATTCATTCTTGCCAAGCTTGGTATTGAGGCAACCTCTGTTTCCCGCTCCAAATGCGACGACGACCACGACCACAACAAGAGGGGCAAGGGGCACATAGTGCATGGAGCACGCCTGCATCTGCAACCTTTTTTTTTTTAACGGTAGCAAAATTCCTTGGGGGTCAACGAGATTTCCGGCAAAAAAAACCTTGGATAGAGGGAGTTTTTTTTGAGGATGGATAGAGAGAGTCCCCTATAAGGATGGGACAGGGATGGATAAACAGTGGCACAAAACTGTATCTTTTTTTAGCGGTACAAAACTGTAAAATAGCAGGCCAGTTTTGGTGGAGCGATCTGGGGCAAGATTAACCCATGATGTCACGGCCCAAGCCCGTGCGAGGCCGGTATCTCCTCCCCATTCCCGAGTCATTTCGCCGTGTAACAGAACTGCGCCAGGCCGAGGCTGGGATTGCCTAAAACCTTCCGCCTCCCTTGGCACCGCCGGCTCAGTTCCGGAGGAGCCGTCGACATGGAACCCTCGCGGCTCCCCCCGGAGGCCGCGGGCAAGCCTCAAGGTACGCCTTCCTTCCTCAGATCCCGGCGCCGCCGTACGTACGCCTCCCTCGCTTCCGGATTGTTCCCCGCCGATCTCGATCGCCCGGGGTTTCTCTTCCGGCCATGGCTAAACCATCGATTTGCCTGGCGCGCAGGTTTGATCGCCAAGGACCGCTGGTTCAGCATCTCCGCCTACATCTCATCTGGGAAGGTTCGTGCCTCGCTCGATAGCCTTCTCTTGGTCATGCTGTGAGATGTCGGCGTCCTCGATGTGGTGCGGTTATGGTAGACTTCGGTTTTGGCCGGTGTTCTGTGCGTGTACAGGCTAATCAGCCGAGGGTGTGAATTGAACCAGTTGGCACTGCATCGGTGCTGGGCCAGTGTGGAATGGATGGATGGATGGGCATGGGACGATCAATTGCCAAGTTAATTGCTTGGGTTGGTGCCTTTTGTGGTTGTGGCCTTGTGGGTATTGGAAATTGGGGCTTGCGATCTTTGTGATGCTGTTTTACTTGTCTCAATGCTCAGTAGCAGTACATAAAAGTTAGTGCTTTTGGTGTCTACTCTGGAGTACTGTAATTATGTAGATTTTCGCACTATATATACATTTTGTTCAGGACTTGACTGTTGAGGTACTGTTGGATTCTATGAATGTGCTGTTCTGTCAGATAACATTATGGTTTATGAACAAATGCTGATATTACGGATTTGTTGTTGGGGTTAACGTGAAGTGCGTAGTTCACATGACATGTATATGCCCTGTGTGTTCATGGTAATGCAGAATAAATGCATTCGTAAATTTGGTACCTTTGCTGTTCATTGGGAGGTTTAGCTTCCTGGGAGATGTTAACCCACAGACTCTTTATGTTAACTGTACTTTCGTTTATGTCGAACAACGATATTTTCTAGGTTCATATAGTTTGTTGTTGTCATCCATAATAGGGTGTTATTGCCGCTGCCCTGCGGAAACATGTTGAAGAGGGAGCTCGAGATCTCAGCGGTGAAGATCTTCTAAGGGTTATGGATCAGCTCTATGAGCAAATATCTAGCTTATTGCAAAGCACTGATGTTACTGAAAATTTACTGGCTCTTCATGCTATCGATGCTTTGGTTGATTTACCCGTTGGAGGCCCTTCAAAGGTTTCTAAGCTCGCTAATGTCTTAAAAAATGTCTTTGAAGTCAAGCATGACCCTGAAATCCTAGTTCCAGCTAGCACAGTGCTTGGTCATTTGGCAAATGTTGGGGGAGCATTAACTGGACACGAAGTTGAGCGACAGGTAAGTTATAACTTATTACTGCTTCCAGTTTCCATGAACATACTTTTCCAGTTCTCTAAGAAGCACTTCTTTTAGATTATTACGACTGCGTTAGGGTGGCTTGGTGGGGATCGAGTGGAATATCATCGCTTTGCAGCTCTCCTTATTCTCAAAGTAAGTCGAACCGATCAGCTGCTTCTGTGGTGTGTAATCAACAATCAAGATCATGAGGGCACCCCTGATTCTTAGGATGTGTGGTTGTGTACCACTGATTTGTAGTATGTGTATGATTGTTTTCTCTGCATATATAGTATTTGTAGCAAGCAAGTAATGATCAACAACAACTAGTGGACAAATACTAGCATGACTGATCTGCAAGTCACAAATAATATTAAGTTGAGTGTAGAACTTAAATAATATTGGTTCGTGCTAGCTTCTTATTAAACCATTTGTACCATTTCTTTCACTCCAAGATGCCCTGAAAAGAACCCTATGCACAGCACAACTAGCACCCTGAGTTGTTGCAGTTTGCAAATTACTACCTCTGTTCCTAAATATAAGATGTTTTTTGAACTGCAAAAAACGTCTTATATTTAGGAACAGAGGTGTATATGATGATAGTAGTTTAACTCTATGCCAATATATTTTCCAGATGACCTACATTATGATTTGTATAAAGTTCCTCCCTTTTCTTGTTGTAGGAGATGGCTGAAAATGCATTCACAGTTTTCAAGAATTATATCCCTGAGTTTGTTGATGTTATACTGATAGCTTTGAGCGACCCCAAACTGGTTATTCGTGAACGAGCAGCTGAAGCCGTGCGTGCGCTTGCATGTTCCAACATGGAGGCGGCGGCAGACTGTGGAGTGAAGAAGGTGAAACTGGAGGGAATCGATCTGATCAGTGACCTCCCGGATGAGACGCTCTGCACCATCATCTCCTTCCTCCGCACTGCCACAGCTCGTCAAGGCATAGGGGGGCGGTTTTGGTATTTGGGATAGGGGTTCTGGGGTGGAATCCAACATTCCAAAACAACCTTAATGATTCTATATTTCTAAGGGTAAAAGCTCATTAAATTTTATCATGAATATAAATGATCTCACTAAATTAAACGTGTTTAAGCGCTTGATTGTTGCACTAAAGTTATACGGGAACAACTTGGAATCGGTGATGTTAATGCCGATGAGGTTAACAATTCTCAAGGGAATACATTGCACTGACTTTAGTAACTTTGATTCGTTGGATCGGAATTCCAAAGACCAAATGGTCGACTAATTATATGGAACCTTGGAACTTGGATATGAACTAAATTGCAGGATTGGACAAGGGTTCGGAAAGGGTTAAGGACTTGGATTAATTTGAATGGGCCCGGAAATATGTGGGATAAATTTCCTTCCATGCTTATCCGAATATTGAAAAGTGTATATTTCTCAGATAAGAGCCTCTCTTGATTTCGGGGTTTAAGGGGCTTTGAATTTGGTAATTGAGATGAAGGAGCAAATTGAAGGGTTTTAATTTTAATTTGAGAAATTAAGTTCGTATATTAATAGGAACTGGTGGGATTGCAGGATGTTAAAGCTTCGAGCAAAAGTGTTTGTCCATTTAAAGTTGTATTGTGCACCAATTGTTATCGGATGGATACCATCATAGGGCTTGAGATTAAATAATGGATTATAAGTTTAAGCAGTAAGATTACAAGTTGGGAAAATTTTAAGGTAAAGCCGGAAATGGTAGGGAAAAGTAAGCGTGTGCCCATACTAGTTGTGAAATTGGAAAATTCACTCCAATTCCATGGAGGAAGATTGGTGATTCCATTCTCACTGCAACCTCCAGTTTTAAAGTTTGAGGATAAAATTGGAGGTTGATCTGGATTTGGACTGGCGAACTTAAATTACGCATAAAATTGTTAGGAGCCGTTAAATTTATGATGGCAAGGACTCAGGTTTCCGGGAGGGAACCCGAATATGCTTAAAGAAGAAGAAAGTAGCGTTGAGGAACTTCCGAGTGGAGGGGCTTGGTTCTCCATTCACGGAAGGGTTGAGTCACGCAAGTATTTTTCGGTAGTTGCGGGACCCTTTGTGTATACATTAGGGGGTTACCCTAGAATTGGCAAAATTAGTAGACCACAGTGGTAAATTTTTTTCATTGCATAAAAAATTGCATTGGGGATACAAGAAATCAGTGACAGAGCTTTGGGGACGTTTTAGATGGGTTTTCAAGGGGCCAACACGTTTACGCTACAGCACTCTTATGATACGTTTTGCTAATTCGTTTAGTTGGCGGTTGTTGGCGGTTCTGAAATTAGCCTGGTCTTTGTGAACTCGTTTACGGAACCGGTTTTCCACTCCGGTAAATTAAAAGAATAGGTTAACTTTTTTGAGGTATTTGTTTGTTGGAGGTTTGAAGTTTTGGTAATAATTAATTGAACATTAAATCAGGCTATGTGGAGAATTTTGTAAGCCATCAATTGCTTTTGATCTAGAAATTTTGAATTATCCTTCAACATAGGATACGGTTACAAGTGGTTTGGAAAGGCCGTCCATTGGTTTGAGGGATTAAACCATGATACTTTGTCAATCAATCCCGCGACTTCGATGGGTTATCCAGTTTATTGCCACTTTTGTTGGATTGTCTTACATTGATAAGATGTTTGGCCTAAATTTTTGAATTGTTAGGTTTTGCACCTCAAGGTTAAGACCGTTAGGGTTATGGGTTAATGAAAATGGACCAACTGGTCATGACGGAAGGGCTTTAAATATAGGAGTAGTGGTAAACTCGTCAGGTGTTTATACTGGGAATGACAATTGGTGTTAGTTTTACCCTTTAATTGGAATTTTAGTTGGAATGGATTCTACGATGAACAGGCAAGAAATTTGTTCAGTGTGGTTCGATTTTATCATCGTCTTGGATGGTTAGATTAGTATGATGTGTCGTTGGGTTATTAATTTTGTGGTTCTTGGCTTAGTGATGTATTCGGATGTTTTAAAATATCCTTTGTGCCGAAATTATTAAGCAGTGGTAGAAGCGACTTGGGATAGTTACGTTACCCTAATTTGGTGGATTTTTAAGGCTCAAGTTACTTCAGAGATATCGAGAAATTTGGAGTAAAGTAATTTTCTCCAAGGAAGGAGGTGACGTCTAAAGTAAAAATCATGGAGAGCGTTTTGTTTGATTAAATGGGATTCTTTGTAGAGCCTAGATTTTTCAAAGAAAGACAACTTGGAAATGCATTTAATGGATAAACGTTGTTTATTTTTTAAAGAAAGAGAAAGATTAAGAAAGGGGCTAGATTTCCCCTATTTAAAGCAAAGGAAACTCGAAGCAAATGCAAATTGGGAAAGTTTGACGTGGCAAGGTGTCCTCATTCAGGGCCGTTGAGGGAACCCCAGGGGTATAGTAACATAGGAATGTTCAGTAATTATTTTCAAGCAAAGTTGGTTGATTATAAAGTTCTTGCTAAAAGAAAGATGGGGATACTGAATGACGGAACCAAAGTCGTGGGACCCGGTTTGAGTGGGATGTTCGCCATTACCAAAACGTGTCTTAATATCGTGGTAAGATTCAGAGCCTGAACAATGTTTAAAGGTGAGAGAAATTAAAGGTTGTTAATGATTTTCAAACGGACTGTTTTAAATGAGTAACTTTAGAGCAATGAGATTTATTAATTGAAAATTGGACAGAATAGACATTTTTCTGAAAAGATGCTTTGTGAATATGTCCAGGCGGAAAGATTGGAAGAAAAAGGTGTTACTGAATACCGGTATTGGAAACGGTTGAACTTGGGCAATTGATGCTGCAGCTTTGAACTTAAAGCTGTTGGAAACAAGTTGTGGCATGTAGATCGGTTACGTTTTATTGGAAATGAGTTATAATATATGCAAATCGGTGATCTAATCATATAAGTAAACAAAATGTTATTTGCTTGAGAAATATGATTAAATTTGGTTTTCATAATTGAATAACTTGTTAATTTAAGAATTCTGGACACCCAGTGATTGTTAATTTGGATATTAAGATATGATAAGCAAGAGCTATTGATTTAGCATATGAATTTTGGTTATTGTTAAGGCCTATAAAAAGGGACACCGGGGAGGAATTTAAAACGCTTAAAGTGTTCAAGAAACCAGTCTGGAACTAATGGCGCAAGGATTTAGCGAATTATTTGAAAAATGATAGTACCAACGGTTATTGTACTTCAAGATCTTGGTTTAGGTAAAATTTAAACATTGAAAGGAAGTTTGGGAGGAGTTGGTAAATGGTCAAAAGAGGTCCTATCTACTGGATAGAGTCTGAATATTTAGGATAAGGGATATGTTTATTAGGATTTCAAAGGAAAGGGTTTCGAAAGAACTAAGTAGTATATGTTTATATTAGCTTGGTATCAAGACATCTTTGAATCTGGAAGCATAGGTGGAAAAGTGGTTTTTAAGTTGCTGTGGATAAAACTTGAAAGCCATGGAACGGAATAATGTGCTTGGAAGTAAAGATGGGAACTTTTCGATGGAAGAAGATTGTAAATCGGATCTTTAAGTTAGGGCGCAGTGAAAAATTTTGGGTGGCCTATTGAAAGGTTTCAAAGTAAATTTTGCCTAATATTTGAAGAATGATTTACAATGAACAATATGAACTTAATTCAAAATTAAATACCATCGAATGGAATCAGAGAGTTGATTATTATGGAATTGATGTTAAATGCCAAAAGTGTAAGCTCAGGAAATCAATATGATCCAGTAAGACCATGGGTATTACGTTTGGTATGTTTGGGCGAAGCATTATTAATATACTTGAAAGGCTTATTAATTGGGTTCACTAATTAATTGCCAAATTGGGGATAGAAAGATTATTAATTTATGCTTTAAATACCGATTTAATTTATAAATTCAATTTTAAAATGTTTTAAAGGGCAAAGATTATAAGATAGAACCTAGGAATTTGCCATCAATATAACCAATTGAAAGTTCAAATAATGGGAAGTTTAAGTATGATAGGTTGATAATTAGTAACTCTGGGGAGAAATGGAATGTTGCTTTATTGCCATTCCTAAAATTAAGCAATATGTTAGATATATTTGCTAAGCAAGGAATAAAAGTTTAAATGGATTTGGGACCTTTTGACGAAATAGAGAAAGTAATTGGATTTTAAAGAAGGGAAAGGTGAAGTTAAAATACCGAAGGTTTGACCGTCAAGGGTTGTTGAGTCTATTTTTGCCGATGGGAAGGTATGGGCGTTCTGCTTCTGGGATCTAAAATGTTAGCCAAAGGATCGGTAAAGGCATTACACTAATTGGAGTACCTAGGGAATGAGATCTTGTGGACAAAGATTTGACATTGAATTGAAAGGATAGTCAATGAGGAAAATATATATGAATGGGACAAAGTTAAAGAAGAATCTATGTAAAGACAGATTAAAGTCGTTAGATTGTAAAGCCTCAAATGGGCATCAAGGCCGGGGAATTGATTTTGACAGAATGAGTTTGAGTAGGTGAAAAAGTATGCATAGGTTTGAAATTGAGTATTCCTTAAAACAGATAAAGTTTATATAGTAATTATTCAATTGGACCAAAAGTTGTTAGTCAAAGTACAACGGATAGTGTTAGGACGCTTCAAAAAATGATCAACAAGAATTGTTTTTTGAAAGGAATCCATTTGGAGGAATTGATTAGATGAAAAGCAAGGATTACTGGAAAACTTGGTTTATGAATTCTAAGCTTTTGGGCCTAAATTGTGGAACAGAGAATTACTGAGGAGCGCAAAAGCATTTGGGTTCCCCAAAAATGTATTCCTATAGTCAAGGCTTGGGGGTTTCCAATTCCGAACTAGATTACCCAAATTGGAAGTTCTAGGACCTTCTTTCTTAACCTATAGCCGACTCCTTTCCGAATTTAGGATCAGGGGTGAAATTTGTAAAAAAACTAGGTAAGTTGATGGTTGCTATATGAATAGGTAATCTGGGATTATTCATCTAAGGAACATTACTTAAGCTTAGCAGTTACATATTTTGATAGTACGGGAAAAGTATGTCATGCGTTTCTTGGTTATGGATCAACCATGAAAGGAGTATTACTAAACAAGTATCGTTATTGTTGATGTTTTTGAATATTTGGTAACAATTGCAATCGTTGATACAGGTTCTAGCATGTCAGCTCTGAAGACTTGTTTAGGGTTTGGTTGAAGATTTGAGAATTTGTCCAAGTTTGGAGAATTTGGGTTAAGGACTAGTTAAATTGGCCAGTGGATTGGGAGGTTCTGCGAAAGGCATAGGAAGAGGGTTTGACCTCGAATCTCCCTTAAGGCCACGAGGAGGGAACCAGCGCCCCTCCAAGGAATTGCCATATCTAGGCGAGGGAAAATTGAAAAGATTTAGAGCTAATATTTGACTAGTGTAGTTGGACATCAATTTGTTTATAAGCTATTGATACAATGTAGGATTGTAAATTAATTTATTTAACATAAAAGATTATATTATTGAACAGTTGGCAAGTTGAATATCGGAATTGCAAGAACCCGTTACTTAATCATGATGTTAGTTTAACCCTAACCCTTTAGTTCGAATAAAATTATAAGCGATTTTACACTATTAATCAAAGTCGTTGGTAATCCTTAGGATCTCTGGTTACAAGGGGAGGGAAATATAGTTACATAAGTTTTATTTGGAGTTATTAAGGCTCTGTGAAAAGTAACGTTTGAAATAAGCTATTTTGGGTTAATGGGGTTTGAAAGGAAGGGTTGAATTCCTAGCAAATAGTAATGATTGGGATGGACTTTGGGTAAAACCGATGAAGGAAAAGTTTGACGGTTTACCATGCCTTAATATGGAATAATCCTATCCGGAAACTGAGAAGGGCACGTCTGGAGAGTGAAGTCTGATCCTTCTATAGTTGAAGGTGCATCCCTTTTGTTCCGTTGTTATATGGTTTCAGTTATGCGGAAGTTAGTTTATATGATGACTTGAAATTGGCTAAGGGTTTTTGAGGCCTTTTAGAAGGGTAAAACATGGCCGGGTGAGGAAAAACCTGCATGGAGCCTGGCTTAGGAAATGAAAGGGGGGCCGCCCTCCCCTTCCGTCCAATACCGAGGAAGGGCTTTCAATCTCCAGGGATCCTACTGGGGGATCCTCCTTGTTTGCTTGTCGAGGGACGAACCCCTTCACTTATCCAGGACGCCTGAAAGTTGTCTGGATGCCTTGGATTGGATTCTTTCGGTCCGGATTGGGAACCCTGTGGGCATGCGGCAAGGAAGGGGCCCCCTTTCGTCAAGGAGCACCCCCCTGCCACCAAACCCCTTTCTGGACGATCGGCCTCGGCTGCGTTGCCCTATCTCCCCGGGGGGCGATCGTCGGGACTTCAAGGTGTGCCCCTCTTCCGGGTCATCTGCACCGGGTTGCTCCAACATTCCGTGATGCTTGTCTCGTTCCGGACCACCGTGACACTTCTCTTCGGTCGTCCCCCTTTCAGTGGTCTTGTCGTGAACTTAATCGGGGGGCTTCGGGCCGGCGGTGCTGGACTCAAGCGTTTTGCGGTGGCCCCGTCCTTTAGACCTCCCTCCGTTCATGGCCCGCGCGAGAATTGGTCGGTTCGGTTGCAAACTCGTCCCAAGGGACCGCGTTGTCTTTGTGGCCCCACCCCACATCTTCAGGTTCATCCATGCGTGGTTGGGTTCGGGATTATCGTCAACAAGGTGGAACCAGCGTCGAACATACTCCGGGCGGGCGGCCTTTGATTGCTTTGTTATGGTTGGTTAAGGAATTTGGAAATTGTAAGGGGAGGATAAGTGGAGTGAAGCTCATCTTGAAACCGGGGATAAAGGAAGGAGGCTTCCCCGTGTCTAAAAGGAAGTTTGGCCTTTGGTGATTAATTGCGCCCAATGGCTTGAGATGAATTTCTTTGGACACAGCCTGGGGAATCGTCGCTTGGGAAAGAGCAAGTGACGGAAATCACCCGTTCGGGAGGGTTCCGTTGATTTGGATCACGTAATCACTTAGATAACTAGAGAGATGTCTGTCTAAGTGGGAGTTTTAATATGATTAATTAAACTTAAATTTATCATGAGCTTAGTACCGATAGTATTTTGCTTGTCTATGTTTATTGTAGATAGATGGCTCGTGTTGTTGTTCCGTTGAATTTTAATGCTTCCTTGAGAAAGCAAAGTTGAAAGATGATGGTAGCAATTACACGGATCGGGTCCGTATTTGAGGATTATCCTCATTGCTGCACGTAAAAATTACGCCCCGAAGCACCGCTTGGTGACAGCCTCGCTGCAGAGCTGAGCGAAAGTTGTGAACGCTCGCAAAGCAAAGCTGATGACTACTCAATAGTTCAGTGTGCCATGCTTTACGGCTTAGAACCGGGTCTTCAACGACGTTTTGAACGCTATGGAGCATATGAGATGTTCCAGAGTTGAAGTTAATATTTCAAGCAAATGCCCGGATTGAGAGATATGAAGTCTCCAATAAGTTCTATAGCTGCAAGATGGAGGAGAATAGTTCATCGGTGAACATATACTCAAAATGTCCGGGTATAATAATCACTTGATTCAACTGGAGTTACTCTTCCGGATGATAGTGTCATTGATGTAATTCTCCAATCATCGCCACCAAGCTACAAGAGCTTTGTGATGAACTATAATATGCAAGGAATGACTAAGACAATTCTGAGCTCTTCGCAATGCTAAAAGCCAGCGGAGGTAGAAATCAAGAAAGAGCATCAAGTGTTGATGGTCAACAAGACCACTAGTTTCAAGAAAAGGGCAAAGGGAAGAAGAAGGAAACTTCAAAAGAACAGCAAGAAAGTTGCTGATCAAGAGAAGAAACCCAAGTCTGGACCTAAACCTGAAACTAAGTGTTTTACCGCAAGCGATCGACATTTGGAGCGGAACTGCCCCAAGTATTTGGCGGATAAGAAGGATGGCAAGGTGAACAAAGGTATATGTGATATACATGTTATTGATGTGTACCTTACTAGAGCTCGTAGTAGCACTGGTATTTGATACTGTTACTGTTGCTAATATTTGCAACTCAAAGCAGGGACTACGGAATAGACGAGCACCGCAAAGGACGAGGTGACGATCGCGTGGGAAATGGTTCCAAAGTCAATGTGATCGCGGTCGGCACGCTACCTCTACATCTACCTTCGGGATTAGTTTTAGACCTAAATAATTGTTATTTGGTGCCGCGTTGAGCATGAACATTATATCTGGATCTTGTTTGATGCGAGACGGTTATTCATTTAAATCAGAGAATAATGGTTGTTCTATTTATATGAGTAATATCTTTTATGGTCATGCACCCTTGAAGAATGGTCTATTCTTGTTGAATCTCGACAGTAGTGATACACATATTCATAATGTTGAAACCAAAAGATGCAGAGTTGATAATGATAATGCAACTTATTTGTGGCACTTGCCGTTTAGGTCATATCGATTAAAACGCATGAAGAAACTCCATCTTGATGGGCTTCGGAATCACTTGATTATGAATCACTTGGTACTTGCGAACCGTGCCTCATGGGCAAGATGACCAAAACGCCGTTCTCCTAACTATGGAGCGAGCAACTGATTTGTTGGAAATCATACATACCGATGTTTGTGGTCCAATGAATGTTGAGGCACGCGGCGGGTATCGTTATTTTCTCACCTTCACAGATGATTTGAGCAGATATGGGTATATCTACTTAATGAAACACAAATCTGAAACATTTGAAAAGTTCAAAGAATTTCAGAGTGAAGTGGAAAATCATCGTAACAAGAAAATAAAGTTTCTACGATCTGATCGTGGAGGAGAATATTTGAGTTACGAGTTTGGTTTACATTTGAAACAATGTGGAATAGTTTCAAGAACTCACGCCACCCGGAACACCACGAGAAATGGTGTGTCCGAACGTCAGAATCGTACTTTACTAGATATGGTGCGATCTATGATGTCTATTTCGATTTACCGCTATCGCTTTGGGGTTATGCTTTAGAGACGGCGCATTCACGTTGAATAGGACACCGTCAAAATCCGTTGAGACGACGCCTTATGAACTGTGGTTTGGCAAGAAACCAAAGTTGTCGTTTCTTAAAGTTTGGGGCTGCGATGCTTATGTAAAGAAACTTCAACCAGATAAGCTCGAACCCAAATCGGAAAAATGTGTCTTCATAGGATACCCAAAGGAGACTGTTGGGTACACCTTCTATCACAGATCTGAAGGCAAGATTTTCGTTGCTAAATTCGGATCCTTTCTAGAGAAGGAGTTTCTCTCGAAAGAAGTGAGTGGGAGGAAAGTAGAACTTGATGAGATAATCAGTATCTGCTCCCTTATTGGAAAGTAGTTCATCACAAGAAATGGTTCTGTGACAACTACACCAATTAGTGAGGAAACTAATGATGATGATCATGAAGCTTCGATCAAGTTACTCTTGAACCTCGTGGGTCAACCAGAGTAAAATACGCACTGTGAGTGGTACGGTAATCTTATTCGGAAGTCATGTTACTTGACCATGGCGAACCTACAAACTATGAAGAAGCGATGGTGAGCCCAGATTCGCAAAATGGCTGGAAGCCATGAAATCTGAGATGGGATCCATGTATGAGAACAAAGTATGGACTTTGGTTGACTTGCCCGATGATCGGCAAGCCATTGAAAATAAATGGATCTTTAAGAAGAAGACTGACGCCGATGGTAATGTAACTCGTCTACAAAGCTCGACTTGTTGCAAAAGGTTTTCGACAAGTTCAAGGAGTTGACTACGATGAGACTTTCTCACCAGTGGCGATGCTTAAGTCTGTCCGAATCATGTTAGCAATTGCCGATTTTATGATTATGAAATTTGGCAAATGGATGTAAAACTGCATTCTTGAATGGATTTCTAGAAGAAGAGTTGTATATGATGCAACCAGAAGGTTTTGTCGATCCAAAGGGTACTAACAAGGTGTGCAAGCTCCAGCGATCAATTTATGGTGCTGTGCAAGCCTCTCGGAGTTGGAATAAACGCTTTGATAGTGTGATCAAAGCATATGGGTTTATCTGCACTTTTGGAGAAGCTGTATTTACAAGAAAGTGAGTGGGAGCTCAGTAGCATTTCTAATATTATATGTGGACGACATATTATTGATTGGAAATGATATAGAATTTCTGGATAGCATAAAAGGATACTTGAATAAAAGTTTTCAATGAAAGACCTTGGTGAAGCTGCTTACATATTGGGCATCAAGATCTATAGAGATAGATCAAGACGCTTAATTGGACTTTCACAAAGCACATACCTTGATAAAGTTTTGAAGAAGTTCAAAATGGATCGAGCAAAGAAAGGTTTTTACCTGTATTACAAGGTGTAAGATTGAGTCGGACTCAATGCCCGACCACAATGAGAAGATAGAGAGAAAATGAAAGATGTTCCTATGCTTCAGCCATAGGCTCTATCATGTATGCAATGTTGTGTACCAGACACTGACGATGCTTAGCTGTAAGCTTGGCAGGAAGGTACCAAAGTAATCCAGAGGCGGATCATCGGACAGCGGTCAAGAACATCCCAAATACACGAAAAGGACTAAGGATATGTTTCTCGATATGGAGGTGACAAAGAGATAGTCGAAATGGTTACGCCGATGCAAGCTTTGACACCGATCCGGACGATTCTAAATCGCAAACCGGATCGTGTTTTTATTAAACGGTGGAGCTGTCGGTTGGTGCAGTTCTAAACAAAGCGTCGTGGCGGGATCTACATGTGAAGCGGAGTACATAGCTGCTTGAAGCAGCAAATGAAGGAGTCTGGATGAAAGAGTTCATTTCCGATCTAGGTGTTATACCTAGTGCATCGGGACCAATGAAGATCTTCTGTGACAATCTTGGTGCAATTGCCTTGGCAAAGGAATCCAGATTTCACAAGAGGACCAAGCATATCAAGAGACGCTTCAATTCCATTCGGGACCAAGTCCAAGTGGGAGACATAGAGATTTGCAAAATACATACGGATCTGAATGTTGCGCACCCGCTGACTAAGCCTCTTCCACGAGCAAAACATGATCAGCACCAAGACTCCATGGGTGTTAGAATCATTACTGTGTAATCTAGATTATTGACTCTAGTGCAAGTGGGAGACTGAAGGAAATATGCCCTAGAGGCAATAATAAAGTTATTATTTATTTCCTTATACCATGATAAATGTTTATTATTCATGCTAGAATTGTATTAACCGGAAACATAATACATGTGTGAATACATAGACAAACAGATAGTCACTAGTATGCCTCTACTGGACTAGCTCATTAATCAAAGATGGTTGTGTTTCCTAACCATAGACATGTGTTGTCATTTGATTAATGGGATCACCTCATTAGGAGAATGATGTGATTGACATGACCCATTCCGTTAGCTTAGCACTTGATCGCTTAGTATATTGCTAATGCTTTCTTCATGACCTATACATGTTCCTGTAACTATGAGATTATGCAACTCCGCTTACGGAGGAACACTTTGGGTACTACCAAACGTCACAACATAATCGGGTGATTATAAAGGAGTACTACAGTGTCTCCAAAGGTACTTGTTGGGTTGGCGTATTTCGAGATTAGGTTTTGTCACTCCGATTGTCGGAGAGGTATCTCTGGGCCTTCTCGGTAATACACATCACTTAAGCCTTGCAAGCATTACAACTAATGAGTTAGTTGTGAGATGATGTATTACGGAACGAGTAAAGAGACTTACGATAACGAGATTGAACTAGGTATTGGATACCGACGATCGAATCTCGGGTAAGTAACATACCGATGACAAAGGGAACAACGATGTCGTTATGCGGTTTGACCGATAAAGATCTTCGAGAATATGTAGGAACCAATATGAGCATCCAGGTTCCGCTATTGGTTATTGACCGAGAATGGTTCTAGGTCATGTCTACATAGTTCTCGAACCCGTAGGGTCCGCACGCTAACGTTCGATGACAGTTCATTATGAGTTTATAAGTATTGATGTACGAAGGTTGTTCGAGTCCGGATATGATCACGGACATGACGAGGAGTCTCGAAATGGTCGAGACATAAAGATTGATATATTGGAAGCCTATGTTTGGACTTGGAAGGGTTCGAATGAAAACAGGAGTTACCGGAACACCGGGGTTACGGAACACCGGGGTTACTGGAACCCCGAAGGGTATATGGGCCTTAATGGGCCACAAGGGAGAAGAGGAAGGGCCGGCCAGGGCAGGCCGCCCCTCCCCTCTAGTCCGAATAGGACAAGGAGAGGGGGCGCCTCTTCCTCTTCCCCTCCCCCAATCCTACTCCAACTAGGAGAAGGGGGAGTCCTACTCCCGGTGGGAGTAGGACTCCTCCAGGCGCGCCTCCCTAGGGCCGGCCGCACCCCCCTTTGCTCCTTTATATACGGGGGCAGGGGTGAAGGAAATATGCCCTAGAGGCAATAATAAAGTTATTATTTATTTCCTTATATCATGATAAATGTTTATTATTCATGCTAGAATTGTATTAACCGGAAACATAATACATGTGTGAATATATAGACAAACAGTATGTCACTAGTATGCCTCTACTTGACTAGCTTGTTAATCAAAGATGGTTATGTTTCCTAAACCATGAACAAGGAGTTGTTATTTGATTAACAAGGTCACATCATTAGTTGAATGATCTGATTGACATGACCCATTCCGTTAGCTTAACACTTGATCGTTTAGTATGTTAATGCTTTCTTCATGACCCATACATGTTCCTATAACTATGAGATTATGCAACTCCGTTTACGGAGGAACACTTTGGTACTACCAAACGTCCTGGCAACGTAATCGGGTGATTATAAAGGAGTACTACAGGTGTCTCCAAAGGTACTTGTTGGGTTGGCGTATTTCGAGATTAGGTTTTGTCACTCCGATTGTCGGAGAGGTATCTCCAGGCCTTCTCGGTAATGCACATCACCTAAGCCTTGCAAGCATTACAGCTAATGAGTTAGTTGTGAGATGATGTATTACGGAACGAGTAAAGAGACTTACCGGTAACGAGATTGAACTAGGTATTGGATACCGACGATCGAATCTCGGGTAAGTAACATACCGATGACAAAAGGAACAACGTATGTTGTTATGCGGTTTGACCGATAAAGATCTTACGTAGAATATGTAGGAACCAATATGGGCATCCAGGTTCCGCTATTGGTTATTGACCGAGAATGGTTCTAGGTCATGTCTACATAGTTCTCGAACCCGTAGGGTCCGCACGCTTAACGTTCGATGACAGTTCATAATGAGTTTATAAGTATTGATGCACGAAGGTTGTTCGAGTCCGGATGTGATCACGGACATGACGAGGAGTCTCAAATGGTCGAGACATAAAGATTGATATATTGGAAGCCTATGTTTGGACTTGAATGGTTCCGAGTGAAAACAGGATGTTACCGAACACCGGGGTTACGGAACCCCGGGGTATATGGGCCTTCATGGGCCTTGAGGAGAAGGAGAAGGGCCGGCCAGGTGGGCTCGCCCCCCCCCCTTCCAGTCCGAATAGGACAAGGAGGGGGCGCCTTCCCCTTTCCCCTCCCCAATCCTACTCCAACTAGGAGAGGGGGAGTCCTACTCCCTGGGAGTAGGACTCCTCCTTAGTCGCGCCTCCTCTAGGGCCGCCACCTCCCCTTGTCTCCTTTATATCTCGGGGCAGGGCACCCCAAGACACACAAGTTGATCTACGGATCTTGCCTTAGCCGTGTGCGGTGCCCCTTCCACCATATTCCACTTCGGTCATATCGTCATGAGCTTAGGAGAAGCCCTGCGCCGAGAAGTCATATCGTCGCGGAGCTTAAGCGAAGCCCTGCGTCGGTGGAGCATCAACATCGTCCCACGCCGTCGTCTTGTGGAACTCATCCCGACACTTTGCTGGATCGGAGTCCGGGATCGTCATCGAGCTGAACGTGTGCGAACTTCGGAGGTGCCGTCGTTCGGTGCTTGGATCGGTCGGATCGTGAAGACGTCGACTACATCAACAGCGTTGTTATAACGCTTCGCTTTCGGTCTCACGAGTGCGTGGACGGACACTCTCCCCTCTCGTTGCTATGCCATCACCATGGTCTTGCGTGATCGTAGGAAATTTTTGAAATTACTCGTTCCCCAACATGGCATCCGAGCCTGGTTTTATGCGTTGATGTCATGTGCACGAGTAGAACACAAGTGAGTTGTGGGCGATACAAGTCATACTGCCTACCAGCATGTCATACTTTGGTTCAGCGGTATTGTGAGATGAAGCGGCCCGGACCGACATTACAGCGTGCGCTTCGCGAGACTGGTTTCACCGCTCCGAGCACTCGTTGCTTAAAGGTGACCGCGGGTGTCTGTCTCTCTCACTTTAGTTGAATCGAGTATGGCTACGCCCGGTCCTTGAGAAGGTTAAAGCGAGTCTATTTGACGAAATATCGTTGTGGTTTTGATGCGTAGGTAAGAACGGTTCTTGCTCAGCCCGTAGCAGCCACGTAAAACTTGCAACAACAAAGTAGAAGGCGTCTAACTTGTTTTTGCAGGGCATGTTGTGATGTGATATGGTCAAGGCGTGATGCTATACTTTATTGTATGAGATGATCATGTTTTGTAACCGAGTTATCGGCAATGGCAGGAGCCATATGGTTGTCGCTTTATTGTATGAAATGCAACGCCATGTAATTGCTTTACTTTATCACTAAGGAGTAGCGATAGTCGTAGAAGCAATAGTTGGCGAGACAAACGATGCTACGATGGAGATCAAGGTGTCGCGCGGTGGCGATGGTGATCATGACGGTGCTTGGCGATGGAATCACAAGCACAAGATGATGATGACCATATCATATCACTTATATTGATTGCATGTGATGTTTATCCTTTATGCATCTTATCTTGCTTTGATTGACGGTAGCATTATAAGATGATCTCTCACTAAAATTATCAAGAAGTGTTCTCCACGAGTATGCACCGTTGCCAAAGTTCGTAGTACCCGGACACCACGTGATGATCGGTGTGATAAGTTCTCGTCCATCTACAACGGTGCAAAACAGTTGCACACGCGGAATACTCAGGTTAAACTTGACGAGCCTAGCATATAACAGATATGGCCTCGGAACACGAAGACCGAAAGGTCGAGCGTGAATCATATAGTAGATATGATCAACATAGTGATGTTCACCATTGAAACTACTCCATCTCACGTGATGATCGGACATGGTTTAGTTGATTTGGATCACGTGATCACTTAGATGACTAGAGATGTCTGTCTAAGTGGGAGTTTTTAATATGATTAATTGAACTTAAATTTATCATGAACTTAGTACCGATAGTATTTTGCTTGTCTATGTTTAATGTAGATAGATGGCTCGTCTTGTTGTTCCGTTGAATTTTAATCGTTCCTTGAGAAAGCAAAGTTGAAAGATGATGGTAGCAATTACGGACTGGGTCCGTAACTTGAGGATTATCCTCATTGCTGCACGTAAAAATTACGTCCCGGAAGCACCGCTGGGGTGACAGAACTGCTGCAGATCTTGAGCGAAGTTATGAGCGTCACGCAAAGCAGAGCTGATGACTACTCTATAGTTCGAGCAGCCATGCTTTACGGCTTAGAACCGGGTCTTCAACGACGTTTTGAGCGTCATGGAGCATATGAGATGTTCCAGAGTTGAAGTTAATATTTCAAGCAAATGCCCGGATTGAGAGATATGAAGTCTCCAATAAGTTCTATAGCTGCAAGATGGAGGAGAATAGTTACGTCGGTGAGCACATACTCAAAATGTGCAGGTATAACAATCACTTAATTCAGCTGGGAGTTAATCTTCCGGATGATAGTGTCATTGATGAAATTCTCCAATCACGCCACCAAGCTACAAGAGCTTCGTGATGAACTATAATATGCAAGGGATGACTAAGACAATTCTGAGCTCTTGGCGATGCTAAAAGCATGGAGGTAGAAATCAAGAAAGAGCATCAAGTGTTGATGGTCAACAAGACCACTAGTTTCAAGAAAAGGGCAAAGGGAAGAAGAAGGAAACTTCAAAAGAACAGCAAGAAAGTTGCTGATCAAGAGAAGAAACCCAAGTCTGGACCTAAGCCTGAAATCGAGTGTTTTTACTGCAAGCGGACCGGACATTTGGAAGCGGAACTGCCCCAAGTATTTGGCGGATAAAAGGATGGCAAGGTGAACAAAGGTATATGTGATATACATGTTATTGATGTGTACCTTACTAGAGCTCGAGTAGCACTTTTGGTATTTGATACTGGTTCATTGCTAATATTTGCAACTCGAAGCAGGGGACTACGGAATAGACGAGCAGCGGCAAAGGGCGAGGTGACGATCTTGGCGTGGGAAATGGTTCCAAAGTCAATGTGATCGCGATCGCACGCTACCTCTACATCTACCTTCGGATTAGTTTTAGACCTAAATAATTGTTATTTGGTGCGGCGTTGAGCATGAACATTATATCTGGATCTTGTTTAATGCGAGGCGGTTATTCATTAAATCATAGAATAATGGTTGTTCTATTTATATGAGTAATATCTTTTATGGTCATGCACCCTTGAAGAATGGTCTATTCTTGTTGAATCTCGACAGTAGTGATACACATATTCATAATGTTGAAGCCAAAAGATGCAGAGTTGATAATGATAGTGCAACTTATTTGTGGCACTGCCGTTTAGGTCATATCGATTGTAAAACGCATGAAGAAACTCCATCTTGATGGGCTTCGGAATCACTTGATTATGAATCACTTGGTACTTGCGAACCGTGCCTCATGGGCAAGATGACCAAAACGCCGTTCTCCGGAACTATGGAGCGAGCAACTGATTTGTTGGAAATCATACATCTTGATGTTTGTGGTCCAATGAATGTTGAGGCACGCGCGGGTATCGTTATTTTCTCACCTTCACAGATGATTTAAGCGGATATGGGTATATCTACTTAATGAAACACAAATCTGAAACATTTGAAAAGTTCAAAGAATTTCAGAGTGAAGTGGAAAATCATCGTAACAAGAAAATAAAGTTTCTACGATCTGATCGTGGAGGAGAATATTTGAGTTCTGAGTTTGGTTTACATTTGAAACAATGTGGAATAGTTTAGCAACTCCGCCACCGGAACACCACGGAGAAATGGTGTGTCGAGCGTCGTGTCGTACTTTACTAGATATGGTGCGATCTATGATGTCTATTTCGATTTACCGCTATCGTTTTGGGGTTATGCTTTAGAGGCGGCCGCATTCACGTTGAATAGGACACCGTCAAAATCCGTTGAGACGACGCCTTATGAACTGTGGTTTGGCAAGAAACCAAAGTTGTCGTTTCTTAAAGTTTGGGGCTGCGATGCTTATGTAAAGAAACTTCAACCAGATAAGCTCGAACCCAAATCGGAAAAATGTGTCTTCATAGGATACCCAAAGGAGACTGTTGGGTACACCTTCTATCACAGATCTGAAGGCAAGATTTTCGTTGCTAAATTCGGATCCTTTCTAGAAAGGAGTTTCTCTCGAAAGAAGTGAGTGGGAGGAAAGTAGAACTTGATGAGATAATCAGATCTGCTCCCTTATTGGAAAGTAGTTCATCACAAGAAATGGTTCTGTGACAACTACACCAATTAGTGAGGAAACTAATGATGATGATCATGAAGCTTGAGATCAAGTTACTCTTGAACCTCGTGGGTCAACCAGAGTAAAATCGCACGAGTGATACGGTAATCTTATTACGGAAGTCATGTTACTTGACCATGGCGAACCTACAAACTATGAAGAAGCGATGGTGAGCCCAGATTCCATAAAATGGCTGGAAGCCATGAAATCTGAGATGAGATCCATGTATGAGAACAAAGTATGGACTTTGGTTGACTTGCCGATGATCGGCAAGCCATTGAAAATAAATGGATCTTTAAGAAGAAGACGGCGCCGATGGTAATGTAATCGTCTACAAAGCTCGACTTGTTGCAAAAGGTTTTCGACAAGTTCAAGGAGTTGACTACGATGAGACTTTCTCACCCGTGGCGATGCTTAAGTCTGTCCGAATCATGTTAGCAATTGCCGCATTTTATGATTATGAAATTTGGCAAATGGATGTAAAACTGCATTCTTGAATGGATTTCTAGAAGAAGAGTTGTATATGATGCAACCAGAAGGTTTTGTCGATCCAAAGGGTACTAACAAGGTGTGCAAGCTCCAATGATCAATTTATGGTGCAGTGCAAGCCTCTCGGAGTTGGAATAAGCGCTTTGATAGTGTGATCAAAGCATATGGGTTTATCTGAGACTTTTGGAGAAGCTTGTATTTACAAGAAAGTGAGTGGGAGCTCTGTAGCATTTCTAATATTATATGTGGACGACATATTATTGATTGGAAATGATATAGAATTTCTGGATAGCATAAAAGGATACTTGAATAAAAGTTTTTCAATGAAAGACCTTGGTGAAGCTGCTTACATATTGGGCATCAAGATCTATAGAGATAGATCAAGACGCTTAATTGGACTTTCACAAAGCACATACCTTGATAAAGTTTTGAAGAAGTTCAAAATGGATCGAGCAAAGAAAGGTTTTTACCAGACACAAGGTGTAAGATTGAGTCGGACTCAATGCCCGACCACAGCAGAAGATAGAGAAAATGAAAGATGTTCCTATGCTTCAGCCATAGGCTCTATCATGTATGCAATGCTGTGTACCAGACACGACGTATGCTTAGCTGTAAGCTTGGCAGGAAGGTACCAAAGTAATCGAGAGTGGATCCTTTGGACAGCGGTCAAGAACATCTGAAATACGAAAAGGACTAAGGATATGTTTCTAGTATATGGAGGTGACAAAGAGCTAGTCGTAAATGGTTACGTCGATGCAAGCTTTGACACTGATCCGGACGATTCTAAATCGCAAACCGGATCGTATTTTTATTAAGCGGTGGAGCTGTCGGTTGGTGCAGTTCTAAACAAAGCGTCGTGGCGGGATCTACATGTGAAGCGGAGTACATAGCTGCTTGAAGCAGCAAATGAAGAAGTCTGGATGAAAGAGTTCATTTCCGATCTAGGTGTTATACCTAGTGCATCGGGACCAATGAAGATCTTCTGTGACAATCTTGGTGCAATTGCCTTGGCAAAGGAATCCAGATTTCACAAGAGGACCAAGCATATCAAGAGGCGCTTCAATTCCATTGGGACCAAGTCCAAGTGGGAGACATAGAGATTTGCAAAATACATACGGATCTGAATGTTGCGCACCGTTGACTAAGCCTCTTCCACGAGCAAAACATGATCAGCACCAAGACTCCATGGGTGTTAGAATCATTCTTGTGTAATCTAGATTATTGACTCTAGTGCAAGTGGGAGATGAAGGAAATATGCCCTAGAGGCAATAATAAAGTTATTATTTATTTCCTTATACCATGATAAATGTTTATTATTCATGCTAGAATTGTATTAACCGGAAACATAATACATGTGTGAATACATAGACAAGCAGATAGTCACTAGTATGCCTCTACTTGACTAGCTCATTAATCAAAGATGGTTGTGTTTCCTAACCATAGACATGTGTTGTCATTTGATTAATGGGATCACCTCATTAGGAGAATGATGTGATTGACATGACCCATTCCGTTAGCTTAGCACTTGATCGTTTAGTATATTGCTAATGCTTTCTTCATGACCTATACATGTTCCTGTAACTATGAGATTATGCAACTCCGTTTACGGAGGAACACTTTGGGTACTACCAAGCGTCACAACGAATCGGGTGATTATAAAGGAGTACTACAGGTGTCTCCAAAGGTACTTGTTGGGTTGGCGTATTTGAGATTAGGTTTTGTCACTCCGATTGTCTGGAGAGGTATCTCTGGCCTTCTCGGTAATACACATCACTTAAGCCTTGCAAGCATTACAACTAATGAGTTAGTTGTGAGATGATGTATTACTGAACGAGTAAAGAGACTTACGATAACGAGATTGAACTAGGTATTGGATACCGACGATCGAATCTCGGGTAAGTAACATACCGATGACAAAGGGAACAACGTATGTCGTTATGCGGTTTGACCGATAAAGATCTTCGTAGAATATGTAGGAACCAATATGAGCATCCAGGTTCCGCTATTGGTTATTGACCGAGAATGGTTCTAGGTCATGTCTACATAGTTCTCGAACCCGTAGGGTCCGCACGCTTAACGTTTGATGACAGTTCATTATGAGTTTATAAGTATTGATGTACGAAGGTTGTTCGAGTCCGGATATGATCACGGACATGACGAGGAGTCTCGAAATGGTCGAGACATAAAGATTGATATATTGGAAGCCTATGTTTGGACTTGGAAGGGTTCGAATGAAAACAGAAGTTATTAGAACACCGGGGTTACCGAACCCCGGGGTATATGGGCCTTAATGGGCCACAAGGAGAAGAGGAAGGGCGGCCAGGGGCAGGCCGCGCCCCCTCCCCTCTAGTCCGAATAGGACAAGGAGAGGGGCGGCGCCTCTTCCTCTTCCCTCCCCAATCCTACTCCAACTAGGAGAAGGGGAGTCCTACTCGGTGGGAGTAGGACTCCTCCAGCGCCCTCCCTAGGGCGGCCGCACCCCCTTTGCTCCTTTATATCTGAGGGGCAGGGGTGAAGGAAATATGCCCTAGAGGCAATAATAAAGTTATTATTTATTTCCTTATATCATGATAAATGTTTATTATTCATGCTAGAATTGTATTAACCGGAAACATAATACATGTGTGAATATATAGACAAACAGTATGTCACTAGTATGCCTCTACTTGACTAGCTTGTTAATCAAAGATGGTTATGTTTCCTAAACCATGAACAAGGAGTTGTTATTTGATTAACAAGGTCACATCATTAGTTGAATGATCTGATTGACATGACCCATTCCGTTAGCTTAACACTTGATCGTTTAGTATGTTAATTGTTTCTTCATGACCCATACATGTTCCTATAACTATGAGATTATGCAACTCCGTTTACGGAGGAACACTTTGGGTACTACCAAACGTCACAACGTGAATCGGGTGATTATAAAGGAGTACTACAGGTGTCTCCAAAGGTACTTGTTGGGTTGGCGTATTTCGAGATTAGGTTTTGTCACTCCGATTGTCGGAGAGGTATCTCCAGGCCTTCTCGGTAATGCACATCACCTAAGCCTTGCAAGCATTACAGCTAATGAGTTAGTTGTGAGATGATGTATTACGGAACGAGTAAAGAGACTTACCGGTAACGAGATTGAACTAGGTATTGGATACCGACGATCGAATCTCGGGTAAGTAACATACCGATGACAAAAGGAACAACGTATGTTGTTATGCGGTTTGACCGATAAAGATCTTCGTAGAATATGTAGGAACCAATATGGGCATCCAGGTTCCGCTATTGGTTATTGACCGAGAATGGTTCTAGGTCATGTCTACATAGTTCTCGAACCCGTAGGGTCCGCACGCTTAACGTTTCGATGACCAGTTCATAATGAGTTTATAAGTATTGATGCACGAAGGTTGTTCGAGTCCCGATGTGATCACGGACATGACGAGGAGTCTCGAAATGGTCGAGACATAAAGATTGATATATTGGAAGCCTATGTTTGGACTTGAATGGTTCCGAGTGAAAACAGGATGTTACCGAACACCAGAGGTTACCGGAACCCCGAGGGTATATGGGCCTTCATGGGCCTTGAGGGAGAAGGAGAAGGGCCGGCCAGGTGGGCTGCGCGCCCCTCCCCTTCCAATCCGAATAGGACAAGAGAGGGGGCGGCGCCTTCCCCTTTCCCTCCCCAATCCTACTCCAACTAGGAGAGGGGGAGTCCTACTCCGGTGGGAGTAGGACTCCTCCTTGGTGCGCCTCCTCTAGGGCCGCCACCTCCCCTTGTCTCCTTTATATCTGAGGCAGGGGCACCCAAGACACACAAGTTGATCTCACGGATCTTGCCTTAGCAGTGTGCGGTGCCCCTTCCACCATATTCCACTTCGTCATATCGTCGCGGAGCTTAGGAGAAGCCCTGCGCCGGAGAAGTCATATCGTCATGAGCTTAGGCGAAGCCCTGCGTCAGTGGAGCATCAACATCGTCACCACGCCTTCGTGTTGTCGGAACTCATCCCGACACTTTGCTGGATCGAGTCCGGTGATCGTCATCGAGCTGAGCGTGTGCGAACTCGGAGGTGCCGTGACGTTCGGTGCTTGGATCGGTCGGATCGTGAAGACGTCGACTACATCAACCGCGTTGTTATAACGCTTCGCTTCCGGTCTCACGAGTGCGTGGGCGACGACCTCTCCCTCTCGTTGCTATGCCATCACCATGGTCTTGCGTGATCGTGGGAAATTTTTGAAATTACTCGTTCCCCAACAAGGGGGCACCCAGGACACACAAGTTGATCTACGGATCGTTCCTTAGCCGTGTGCGGTGCCCCCTCCACCATATTCCACTTCGGTCATATCGTCGTAGAGCTTAGGCGAAGCCTGCGCGGAGAAGTCATATCGTCGCGGAGCTTAGGCGAAGCCCTGCGTCGGTGGAGCATCAACATCGTCCACCACGCCGTCGTCTTGTGGAACTCATCCCGACACTTTCTGGATCGGAGTCCGGGGATCGCCATCGAGCTGAACGTGTGCAGAACTTCGGAGGTGCCGTCGTTCGGTGCTTGGATCGGTCGGATCGTGAAGACGTCGACTACATCAACCGCGTTGTTATAACGCTTCGCTTCGGTCTCACGAGGGCGTGGACGGACACTCTCCCCTCTCGTTGCTATGTCATCACCATGGTCTTGCGTGTTCGTAGGAATTTTTTTGAAATTACTACGTTCCCCAACAGGGGCGAGCTGGAGAGGCCCACCAGTCGAGCAATACTCCAGTCTTAAGCAAAAGCGAAAAGCCAATTCGGCAGATAATGCTGAAGTTGCGGTCCTGGCTGGGCAAAGCAAGGGCAAAGGTCAGCTGAAGCAGAAGAAGATATAACAAAAGCAGACGAATGGCGGTGATGAATGTTGTTTTTTTATTTCATTTGGACTATACATTCGGTTCTGGTGGTACCCAGAGTACGCACCAGAAACGACAAGCGCTCGCACCCTGGAGTAGAGTCTACTATCTGATCTATGCGGGGGAGAGGAAGGTGGTCCTTTGGGCAGCCTGATTGATGTGCCTGAAATCTTTGCACATTCAGAGGGAGTTTTTCTTCTTTGGCACCATGACGACGTTGGCGAGCCACTCGGAGTGGTACACCTCTCGGATGAAATCGGTGGCTAGTAGCCCTACGACCTCCTTACCAACCGCCTTGCGCTTCTCCATGGAAGAGCGTCGGAGGCGCTCTTTAATAGGCTTGATTTCTAGGTCGACTCGGAGTCGATGCTCAGCCAGTTCCCTGGGAACACCTGGCATGTCAGAAGGCTTCCGTGCGAAAATTTACCAGTTCTCACGGAGGAACTGGATGAGCTTGTGTAGCGACCCGACCCGAATGGATCAAGTCTCTGTGCTCAGGTGTCATCCCTGGATCAGTAATGCTGACACCACACTGTGACGCCCCCGATTTAATCGTACACTAATCATGCACGCAAATGTGTACGATCAAGATCAGGGACTCACGGGAAGATACCACAACACAACTCTACAAATAAAATGAGTCATACAAGCATCATAATACAAGCCGAGGGCCTCGAGGGCTCGAATACAAGTGCTCGATCATAGACGAGTCGTGGAAGCAACAATATCTGAGTACGACATAAGTTAAACAAGGTGCCATAAGATGGCTAGCACAAACCGGGATCTGATCAAAGAGGAGCAGGCCTCCTGCTCAGATCCTCCTAGGTCACTCCCGGTCGCCGTCGTGCTGGCTGCACGTAGTAGTAGGCGCCCGAGTAGTAGTCGTCATAGGCGGCGGCGTCTCGCTCCTGGGCTCCATCGCTGATTGCAGCAATCGAGTAGAGATAGGGGAAAAGGGGAACAAGGCAACCGTGAGTACTCATCCAAAGTACTGCAAGCAAGGAGCTACACTACATATGCATGGATATATGTGTAAAGGGCCATATCGGTGGACCGAACTGCAGAATGCCGAATAAGAGGGGATAGCTAGTCTTAACGAAGACTAAACTTCGGACACCTCTTGCAGCAACAGTAGGAGGGGACAATCAAGTCCTCAAGTAACATCATATAGCAATAATCCTACCCGCAATCCCTGCTCATAACCACGAGCGAGAGCGACCACCGTTGTATCCGCACTTGGAAGGGTGTGTTTTATCAAGTATCCGGTTCTAGTTGTCATAAGCTCAAGGTACAACTCCAAGTCGTCCTGTTATCAAGATCACGGCTATCCGAATAGATTAACTTCCTGCAGGGTGCACCATCTTACCAAAGACGCTTGATCCCATTTGGCGGGCACACTTTTGGGTCATGCCCGGCAGCGTAAAGATCAACACGTCGCAGCCCACCTAGGCACAACAGAGAGGACAACACGCCGGTCTAAACCTAAGCGCAGGGTGCAGGCCCATCGCCTCGAAACACACTGCAAGACGTCTGTGACGCGCCGAAGCAGACCTAGCCCATGAGCGTTCCAGTCCAATCCGGCGGCGCGCTCGTCGCTGACGTCTGAAGTGCTTCGGCTGATACCACGACGCCGGGATACCCATAACTACTCCCGCGTAGATGGTTAGTGCGTATAAGCTCGTAGCCAACCCAGATCAAATACCAAGACCTCGTTAAGCGTGTTAAGTATCCGCGAACGCCGAACAGGGCCAGGCCCACCTCTCTCCTAGGCGGTCTCAACCTGCCCTGCCGCTCCGCCTCAAAGATCCACTCGCGGGTGCTCCATCAGCCGACCCGACTTTAATCTCCACATGTATCATGTATAAGTATATAGTCTATACCCGTGATCATCTCCCGAGTGATCACGGCCCGATAGTATAGCACGGCAGACGGACAAGAAAGTAGGGCCACAGATGAAAGTACTAGCATCCTATACTAAGCATATAGGATTGCAGGTAAGGTAACAACAGAAGTTACAAGGACAAAGCTATGCAGAAGATAGGAGTATCCAAAACAAGAATATGCTATACTACTCTAATGCAAGCAGTGTAGATAAGAGTAGGCGATATCTGGTGATCAAGGGGGGGCTTGCCTAGTTGCTCGGCAAGAGAGAGGGTCGTCAACAACACCGTAGTCGAACCGCCAGTGCAGCGTCGGTCTCGTAGTCTACCGGAGAGAAGAGGGGAAGAAACAATGAATATAGAGTAAACATATGCATATCGATGCATGACATGTCAAGCGATGCTAGGCGTGCCCTAACGTGGTATGAGGAGGGTACTTGGTTAGGGGAAAACATCCGGAAGTTTTCCGGTTCGGACGTCTGCAGATGGATGAACCGGAGAGGAAAGTTTGCAGGTTCGATAGGTTAGGCGTGTGGTGGACGAACGGACTGCGTATCCGGATTCGTCTCGTCGTTCTGAGCAACTTTCATGTTGAAAATATTTTAATCCGGATTACGGATTAAAAGATATGATTTTTAAAAGATTTTATTAATTTCTGGAATTTAATTAATTATTTAATTAATTTCAAAATGCATTTATGACATCAAGATGATGTCATGCGACATCAAGAGTCAACAGGGTTGATGAGTCAACCTGACGTGTGGGTCCCGCATGTCATCCTCTAATATCTAATTAACCTAATCAAAGTTAATTAACATTAGTTAATTAGGTTAATTAGTGATTAGGGTTAACTAATCAGAATTAATTAGATTAATTAATTAATTAATTAATTAATTAGTTAATTAGTTTTATTTAATTTTCCATTTTCTTTTATTACTAAACCGTTACGTGGGGGTGGGGCCCCATGTCATCGACCTGTGGGGTCAATCGAGCGTCTTGAAGTGCGGGCGGAGCCCGAGCCCGAGGCCAACGGGACCGGGCGGCCGAGGCCAAGACGCAGCCGGAGGGCGCCGCATCACGGCGAATCGGCCCGGGCGCAGCGGCGCCATGGCGGCGACGGAGGTGGGGGGGTTCGGGCCCGACGGGGAAAACGATACTCTGAGGCCGGGGTCGAGCGACGGGCGAGGGAAGGAGGGGGCTCATGGCCTGTGCGACGCGTGGAGCCGGCGACGGGAGGCCCTGCGTCGGCCGCCGTGGTCTGGCGAGGGCACCGGAGCTGGCAGCGGCGTCGTCACCGGGGAGGGAGATCGTCGGGCGGGGCCGGGGGTTCGGTGGCGTGGGGGGGGCGCCGTTGGTAGCCGAGACGAGAGAAACGGGGCGGCGTGGTCGCGGAGGGTCGGGGCAGCGGACGGGACAGCGGGCGACAGCGCTGTTCGGGAGGGGTAGAGGGGAACGAGCAGGGGGAGGAGGCGAGCTCACAGCGCCACTGGGGTCTAGGGAGCGGCTCGGTGGAGCGCGACGAAGTCCGGCGAGGAGGCGGTTGGGAGGGTCCGCCGGCGACGGGAGGCGTCCGGTGAGACGGAGGGGGTCGGGTCGACCAGGGCAAGGAAGGCCTGCAGCGCATGGGCGAAGAGGGAGGGGGACCCGGGTGGTGGAGAGGAGGAGGAGGGGGTCCGGCGGCGGGCCACCACGACGAGGGTCTTGCGGCGGGACTCGCCCGATCTGGATCGGGCGAGGCGGGGAGGAGGGATCGGGGGGGGCGCGTGGGGCGGGGGAGGGGGCTAGGGTTGGCAGCGGGGGTGGGGGATAAGTGGCGGGGCCGGGCCTGCCTGGGGGAGTTAGGCGGGCCAGGGCGGTGGTGGGGTGGGGCTGGGGGCTGGTGGGCGGGGAAGGGCTGGCCCAGATGGGCGAGGGGAGGTTCCCTCCCTCTTTTCTTCTTCCTTTCTTTTCTTTTATTATTTTTCTTTTTCTGCTTTCTGTTTTAGTTTAATTAAAATGCCAAAACATTTTACAAAAATTTGTGCACCCCACCATAATTAGGTTTGCTATTTTAGACAACCCCCGAACATTTTATTTTTAGTTTTTGAAACTTTTCATCGTTTGTTTTTGTTTTGAAATTGTTTTAGGCCGGGTTCGAATCAACGTAAGGTTTGGCACAGTAACCGGGGTGTTTACTGTTCATTAATCATCCGGGTGTTACAAATCTCCTCCACTACAAGAAATCTCGTCCTGAGATTTAGGAGGTAGAAGGAAAGAGTGCGGGATATTCATCTCAAGGCGATCCTCGCGTTCCTGGTGGCCTCGTCTTGAGTGATTCACCATCGGACTTTGAGGAACTTGATCGCTTTCCGGCGTGTGCGGCGTTCAGCTTGGTCGAGAATGCGGACGGATGCTCTTTATAGGAGAGGTCCTGTTGCAATTCGAGCACTTCATGGTCCACTGCTCGGATTGGGTCCTTGAAGCAGCGTCGGAGTTGGGACACGTGGAACACATCGTGAACCTGAGAAAGGTTCGACGGAAGCTCCAGTTGATAAGCCACTTTTCCACGCCTTTCCAGAATAGTGAAAGGGCCAATATAGCGAGGAGCTAGTTTGCCCTTGCTCCCGCGCGTGAGCACCCTTCATTGGTGTAACGCGAAGATAGGCCTTTTCGCCAGTTGATAGACCATGTCTTTGTGATGATGGTCATAATTACTCTTTTACGCCTTCGAGCAGTCTTGAGATTCTCGCGAATAATGCGGACTTGTTCTTGCATGTTGGATAATATCCGGACCAAGAGTGGGCGTTCCCGCTTTCGACCAGTTCGGAGGGTTCGGCACTTTCGTCCATATAACACTTCGAAGGGGGCCATCTTCAGACTAGCTTGATAGCTATTATTATAAGAGAACTCAGCATACGGGAGAGATTCCTCCCATTTCTTGCGAATGAGGCGACACAAGCTCAAGCATGTCTTGAGAATTTGGTTGACACGTTCGACTTGCCCTTGAGATCTGGATGAAAAGCGATCTTGAAAGATAAATGAGTCCCCATAGCTTCTTGAAAACTTGCCCGAATCTTGAAGTGAATAAGCTGCCACGGTCCGAATCGATAACCAATGGAATACCGTGAAGTGAAACAATTACGGACATATAGAGCGTTGCAAGCTGACTAGCGATGATCGTTTCTTTGACCGCCGAAAATGTGCAACTTTAGAAAGCGGTCAATGACGACAAGAATAGCATCGTTACCTTTCTGCGATTTGGGAAATCCGGTGGCGAAGTCCATTTCAACATGGTCCCATTTCCATTCGGGAATAGAGATAGGCTGCGAGTTCCAAAGAGGCCTTTGATGTTCTGCTTTGATCGACGGCAAACGTCAACTCGAAACATAGCGAGCAATGTCACCTTCATATTAGACCACGGTAATCTCGGCGAATGTCTTGATACATCTTTGTACTGCCAGGATGGATACATAGAGGCGTATCATGAGCTTCTTTCATAACCTTCTGAGTCATATTCAGGTTTTCCTTCTTACACGGCACCACTAGGCAGCTTTTGAAGTACAAGGCGCCATCATCAGCAATAGTGAAGGATGAGGGATTTCCTTTCTTGATGTCTTGCTTAATCTTGTAGACTTCAGAGTCAAATCCCTGCATTGTCTTTATGGTGCCCACGAGATCGGGTTCAACAGCCGGTATAGAGGGAACCACGGGGAACAACACGGAGATTCATCTTGCGGAACTCCGGAGGAGGGGAGCGAAAACGGAGGAACAATATGGAGGTTCACTTTCTGAATTCTTCAACAAGTGGGGCTGAACTTTGTGAACTCAAGGTGGTTGCATAAGACTTGCGGCTCAAGGCATCAGCCATTACATTAGCCTTGCTCGGGCGTATAGGAAATACCCAAATCAAAGTCTGCAAGTCTCCATCCATCTCTGGACGGAGGTTCAGGTCTCAGCGGAGTAAACAGATACTTCAGACTTTGGTGGTCGGTGAAGATCTCGCAACGATTACGAGAAGGTAATGTCGCCACTTGCTTGATGCATGAATGACGGCAGCAAGTTCGAGGTCATGAACTGGGTAGTTCTCCTCGTGAGGGCGCAATTGTCGAGAGGCATAAGCAACTACTTTGCGCTCTTGCATTAGGACACCGCCTAAACCTTGACGAGAAGCGTCGCAGTAAATGACGAAGTCCTTCTTAGTATCAGGAGGAGCTAGCACTGGGGCAGAAGTCAACTTGTCCTTAAGTGCCTGGAAACTTTCCTGACATTTATCTGTCCATTGGAATTTGACGCCCTTATGCAACAGGTTAGTCAGAGGCCTAGCAATCTTGGAGAAGTTCTCGACGAATCGACGGCAATAGCTGGCGAGACCGAGAAAACTTCGACTTATTAACGTTCTTGGAGGAGTCCAATCGAGAATGGCCTGAACTCTTTCGGGGTTGACGGCAATACCATCCTTAGAAATGACATGCCCAAGATAGGTTACTTGGGAAGCCGAATTCACATTTGGAGAACTTGGCATAGAGTTGATGCTCTCGTAGCTTTTCCAAAGACAAGACGAAGATGTTCAAGATGTTCTTCTTCATTCTTGGAATAGATCAGGATGTCATCCGGATAAACCACGACGAACTTGTCGAGGTAATCCATGAATATATAGTTCATCGAGGCGGAGAAGGTGGCTGGAGCATTGGTTAAGCCGAAGACATGACGGTGTACTCGTAAGAACCATAACGAGTCACGAATGCGGTCTTGGGGATATCCTCCTCACGAACACGGATCTGGTGGTAACCCAACCTCAAGTCGAGTTTCGAGAACACCGACGAACCAGCCGTTGATCATAAAGATCATTGATCCGAGGAAGAGGATACTTATTCGAATGGTAGCTTGATTTATAGGACGGTAGTCTTGGACCAATCGGTTTGTCCCATCCTTTTCTTAACAAAGAGAGAAGGTGCTCCCCAAGGTGAGCAACTTGGGCGAATAAAGCCGCTTTGAAGAGATTTATCGATTTCCTCCTTTAGTTCAAGGAGTTCATGCGGCGGCATCTTGTATGGTCGCTTGGCTATAGGAGTGGTGCTCTGTTTCAAGTCGATGGCGAATTCGACAGCTCTAGCGGGGAATCCTCGAAGTTCTTCAGAAAAGCGTCTTGGAAATCGCATAAGCAGCAGGAATGTTTTCAATGCCCTCGAGTGGTGCGGCGTTCAATGCATTCGATGCATAGAGCCTTGCCTCGGCATTTTGAACCGATTTAGCATTGTAGCTACTATTTCATCGGAAGGGTGAAGCGGATGGGCGGTCTTAGTGGCGCAAGCGATTGGCGCCGTATCGCTTTCAACCAATCCATCCCCAAAATGAGGTCGATGTTAGGCGTCTTGAGGATAATGGGGAGGCATAGAATTCCAACCCTTGATTTCCACGGGGCGTCGGCGCCAACCATGGAGGTTTGACATTGTCCCAATGGGGTTTTACCACTACCGAAGAGTTCATCTCTTCACACTTAACGTCGTGCTTGTATGCAAAGTCTTGAGACATGAATGAATGCGATGCTCTGAATCGAATAAAACAGATCAGGTACTGAATTTACGAGGAGTGTACCCATCACGATGAGCAGGCTGGTCTTGAGCTTCGTTCGGATCAACGTGGTTGGCCTGAGCTTGCCCATAAGACTTGCCGGTGTTGTTGCGGTTCGGGTGTTTACACGGCCAGCTCTTTGGAAGGGCGATTGATTACGGTTCGGTTGCATTCTCTAGCACGGTGCCTGGCTGTCCGCATCTGAAGCATAAGCCATTATTGGGAGTGGGAACAAGAGCTTGGGGTGGCGGAGCTGGAAGCTTGGCTGCTTAGTTGTAGGCGCACGAGGTGTAGCATAGTTACGCTTTGGAGCAGGTGCATTCGGCCGGTACATGCTGTTGGGAATCCATATCTTGCGCCTGCGAGGCGGGCCGAAGATGAACCCGTGTCACGGTTGCGCCTGTTAGAGCTCTGGTATTCCTGCAGACCAGTTTCGACATTGATAGCTTTGTTCACCAAGGTGGCGAAATCAGCAAAGTCGTGCACCAAAAGTGCGAGCTTGATGTCAGCTTGAAGGCCGTCACGGAACTTCTCTGTCTGCGTGCATCGCTTGCAATGTCCTCTTGACATAGCGAGACAAGTCCAGAACTCTCGCCGATAAGCTTCAACAGTCTTGTTGCCTTGGGTGAGGTTGCGGAACTCACGCTTCTTCGGTCCATGACCCCTTGAGGATGAAGCGGCACGGAAGGCAGCTGGAAGTCCGGCGGTGATGAGTGTTCCAAGCTGGCGAACGCCGGTGGCTGTCCCACCATTGAGCTGCGGGTCCCTTGGGAAGAAGGAAGCAAAGGTGACATAGCTGGCAGGGGCTACATCAGCAGACTCCATCTCATAGGTGATGTCACGGAGCCGACCATCGACATCCGGTGGCTGGGTTGAGCTGCGGTACACGCTGGGGTTCAGCGTATGAAATCCTGCAGAGTTGTTCCGTTTGGGTGCTGGTTCATATTGGGGCGAGGGAACTAAGCCATCATGTTCTCCATGAACTGGCGATTCATCTTGAGCTGTTGGATCATACCAGCCATGTACTCAGGCGGTGGTGGGAAGTTGGCACCACGACCACGACCTGCTGGCCTAACCATCCTGCTATTATATAACGAGGGTAGTTCAGCATTTGAGAAATTTAAGCAAGAGACAGAATCATTCATGATGAAACATGCATAATGAAAGCAGCATGATGGGAACTACATAGTAGTTGGCATATCTTACAAAAGGAATCATGCATAGAGTTCGATACATAGAGTCGATTACATAGACTACTACATCATGGGCGGCACGCAGAGCTCATGATGAATACATCAAACACTAACAAGCAAGTCTACATCAGTCCCACGCGGTGCTGCGGAGGTAGTCAGAGCTTTGAAGCTGGTAGTCTTGCGGTGGATAGTCCTCCACGTCGGTGACACAGGGCCGCGGATACTCACAGTGCTGAATCCGGCGTCCGGTGGCGAAAAGGGCCAAGTCGCGGAGAGTAGCCTCCCACGTCCGCCAACCGACACCACAGGGCATCACGGTCCTGGCTGGGTAGATCGCAGAATCGGCAGCTCTCCGGACCGGACAAAGGGTGCATCAGCGTCGAGCCGCAGAGAGGTCTTGACGGGTGATGTACAACTTCGTGGCGAAAGAGCTCGGTTAGCTCGATCCAGCCCATCAGCATGCCAGAACAAAGTTCTGATGGTGGAAGGGCTCTCTGGTGATAGTGGTGTAGGCAGCAGTGTAGTAACCCTCCTCACCAACATCAGATGCGATAGCAATGTGCCTGAAGGGGGAGGTGTCCAACTCTCGATACTCTGCACGAAGACGTGTCAGAGCAGCATAAGCAGCATCGTGGACTGCCATATCGATAGTCACTCCAACACCATGTGCGGTGTGCAGCACAGTAGTGGACTCGTACTCCCGAGAGTAGAGGTGGACGATGGCGCGGCATCGCTCCTGGTTATAGTCCCGGTACTCCTCATAGGCGGTGTACTCGGGGTGCCAGCGATAACCCGGATAGGTCATCATCTCGGCTAGCACGCGAGTGATCCCGAGGCACCAATGGCCGTCGTGTGACGCACGACCTGCCTCGTGGGTTCCATCTGAAAACAAAGACGTTTCAAAGGAGTCAACTGACAGTGAGAAAATTGCTCAAATACAATTTCAAGAACAACTAAGGCTATGTCCAACTTTGGGGTGAATGCGGTCACGGGATCCTAGGGATAGTTAGTAAAATCGTTTAACCCGAATAGAAGAGAGTTCAGAATCCCAGAGTAAAGGTCGAGGAGTAAAAGATTCTAGTACCACCCAATGGCGACGTGGGCCCGTAAGGCACACAGCCATGTTAGTAAAAGTTTTGAAATGTCTAGACTCGACTTCGGCCAAGGAGTTGGGAAGGGGATTCCTCTGAGCGATCGGCTCGATACCAACTTGACGCCCCGATTTAATCGTACACTAATCATGCACGCAAATGTATACGATCAAGATCGAGGACTCACGGAAGATACCACAACACAACTCTACAAATAAAATGAGTCATACAAGCATCATAATACAAGCCAGGGCCTCGAGGGCTCGAATACAAGTGCTCGATCATAGGCGAGTCGTGGAAGCAACAATATCTGAGTACGGACATAAGTTAAACAAGGTGCCATAAGATGGCTAGCACAAAGCGGGATCTGAGATCAAAGAGGAGCAGGCCTCCTGCAGGATCCTCCTAGGTCACTCTGAGTGGTCGTCGGTGGGCTGCACGTAGTAGTAGGCGCCTCGAGTAGTAGTCGTCATAGGCGGCGGCGTCGGCTCTGGGCTCCATCGCTGATTGCAGCAATCGAGTAGAGATAGGGAAAAGGGGAACAAGGCAACCGTGAGTACTCATCCAAAGTACTACAAGCAAGGAGCTACACTACATATGCATGGATATATGTGTAAAGGGCCATATCGGGGACTGAACTGCAGAATGCCGTAATAAGAGGGGATAGCTAGTCTTAACGAAGACTACGCCACGGACACTGTCTTGCAACAGGTAGGAGGGACAATCTGAAGTCCTCCAAGTAACATCATATAGCAATAATCCTACCCGGCAATCCCGCTCATAACCCCGAGCGAGAGCGACCACCGGTTGTATCGGCACTTGGAAGGGTGTGTTTTATCAAGTATCCGGTTCTAGTTGTCATAAGCTCAAGTTACAACTCCAAGTCGTCCCTGTTATCAAGATCACGGCTATCCGAATAGATTAACTTCCTGCAGGGTGCACCATCTTACCCAGACGCTTGATCCCATTTGGCGGGCACACTTTCCGGGGTCATGCCCGACGCGTAAGATCAACACGTCGCAGCCCCACCTAGGCACAACAGAGAGGCCAACACGCGGTCTAAACCTAAGCGCCGCAGGGTCAGGCCCCATCGCCGAAAGCACACACACGCTTGCGTCTGTGGCCGAAGCAGACCTAGCCCAGCAGGTTCGGTCCAATCCGGTAGCAGCGCCGCTCGGTCACGACGTCTGAAGTACTTCGCCGATACCACGGCGGGGATACCCATAACTACTCCCGCGTAGATGGTTAGTGCGTATAAGCTCGTAGCCAACCCGGATCAAATACCAAGACCTCGTTAAGCGTGTTAAGTATCCGCTGAGCGCCCGAACAGGCCAGGCCCACCTCTCTCTAGGCGGTCTCAACCTGCCTGCCGCTCCGCCTCAAAGATCCACTCATGGTGCTCCATCACCGACCCGACTTTAGTCTCCACATGTATCATGTATAAGTATATAGTCTATACCCGTGATCATCTCCCGAGTGATCACGGCCCGATAGTATAGCACGGCAGACGGACAAGAAAGTAGGGCCACAGATGAAAGTACTAGCATCCTATACTAAGCATATAGGATTGCAGGTAAGGTAACAATAGAAGTTACAAGGACAGGCTATGCAGCGGTATAGGAGTATCACGAAAGCAGAATATGCTATACTACTCTAATGCAAGCGAGTGTAGATAAGAGTAGGCGATATCTGGTGATCAAGGGGGCTTGCCTAGTTGCTCGGCAAGAGAGAGGGTCGTCAACACCGTAGTCGAACCGCCACCGCAGTGCGGCGTCGGTCTCGTAGTCTACCGGAGAGAAGAGGGGGAAGAAACAATGAATATAGAGTAAACAGATGCATATCGATGCATGACATGTCAAGAAGCGATGCTAGGCGTGCCCTAACGTGGTATGAGGAGGGTACTGGTTAGGGGGAAAAACATCCGGGAAGTTTTCCCGGTTCCGGACGTCTGTCAGACAGATGAACCGGAGAGGAAAGTTTGCAGGTTCGATAGGTTAGAGGCGTGGTGGACGAACGGACTGCGTATCCGGATTCGTCTCGTCGTTCTGAGCAACTTTCATGTTGAAAATATTTTAATCCGGATTACGGATTAAAAGATATGATTTTTAAAAGATTTTATTAATTTCTGGAATTTAATTAATTATTTAATTAATTTCGAAAATGCATTTATGACATCAAGATGATGTCATGCTGACATCAGCGATCAACAGGGTTGATGAGTCAACCTGACAGTGGGTCCCATGTCATCCTCTAATATCTAATTAACCTAATCAAAGTTAATTAACATTAGTTAATTAGGTTAATTAGTGATTAGGTTAACTAATCGAAATTAATTAGATTAATTAATTAATTAATTAATTAATTAGTTAATTAGTTTTATTTAATTTTCCATTTTCTTTTATTACTAAACCGTTACGTGGGGGGTGGGGCCCCATGTCATCGACCCAGTCAATCAATTCGTCTTGAAGGGGTGCGGGCGGAGCCTGAGCCCGAGGCCAACGGGGACCAAGGCGGCCGAGGCCAAGGCAATGGCCGGAGGAGGCCGCACACGGCCAGATCGGCCGGGCGCAGCGGCGCCAGCGGCGAGAGGTGGTGGGGGTTCGGGCCCGACGGGGAAAACGTGCTCTGGGCCGGGGTCGGCGACGGGCGAGGGAAGGAGGGGCTCATGGCGCGGCCATGACGGCGTGGAGCCGGCGACGGGAGGCCCTGGCGTCGGCGCCGTGGTCGGCGGGGCACCGAGCTGGCAGCGGCGTCGTCACGGGAGGGGGAGATCGTCGAGGCGGGGCGGGGTTCGGTGGCCGTGGGGGCGAGGGCGCGTTCGGGTAGCCGAGACGAGAGGAAACGGGGGCGGCGTGGTCGCGGAGGGTCGGGCAGCGGCGACGGGCGCCAAGCGCCAGCGCTGATTCGGGAGGGGTAGAGAGGGAACGACGGGGGGGGGAGGCGAGCTCACACAGCCGTGGGGTCTAGGGAGCGGCTCGGTGGAGCGACGAAGTCCGCGAGGGCGGTTGGGAGGGTCCGCGGCGACGGGAGGCGTCCGTGAGACGGAGGGTCGGGGTCGACCATGGCAAGCGCGAGGCGGCTGGGCGAAGAGGGAGGGGGACCCGGGTGGTGGAGAGGAGGAGGAGGGGGGTCCGGTGGCGGGGCCGCACGACGAGGGGGTGCGGCGGGGACTCGCCCGATCTGGATCAGGCGGGGAGGAGGAGGATCGGGGTGGGGGCGCGTGGGGCGGGAGTGGGCGGCTAGGGTTGGCCGCGGGGTGGGGGATAAGTGGCGGGCGGCCGGGCCGCCTGTGGGAGTTGGGCGGGCCGGGCCGGGTGGGGTGGGGCTTGAGGCTGGCTGGGCGAGGGAAGGGCTGGCCCAGATGGGCGAGGAGGTTCCTCCTCTTTTCTTCTTCCTTTCTTTTCTTTTATTATTTTTCTTTTCTGCTTTTGTTTTAGTTTAATTAAAATGCCAAAACATTTTACAAAAATTTGTGCACCCCACCATAATTAGGTTTGCTATTTTAGACAACCCCCGAACATTTTATTTTTAGTTTTTGAAACTTTTCATCGTTTGTTTTTGTTTTGAAATTGTTTTAGGCCGGGTTCGAATCAACGTAAGGTTTGGCACAGTAACCGGGGTGTTTACTGTTCATTAATCATCCGGGTGTTACACACACAGTACTTCGAAGGATTTATAACAGAGTAGCAATCACACACTTATTACATCGTTGCCCAAAAGAGGACTTATTACAATAAATATGGCTTAAGGCCATCTAATAACGGTAACTGCGGAAGACTTGGAAGATAAGTGAGTCCATCAACTCCAGCGGCATCACTGAGTATAGAACCACGACCTAAAGCACCTTACTCGTCGTCTGAAAAGTATGCAACATGAAAGTTGCAGCCCAAAAACGGGTCAGCACATGGAATATCCTGGCAATGTAACACATAGAGAATAATGAATGATAAGTCTGTACTACATGCATATGTGGCTGGTGGAAAAGCTCTACGGTTACAGTTTTGCATAAAGCCAGTTTTTCCCTACTGCAAAGGAATAAATTTGTTTAACTATCATGGCGGTTGTTAAACATTGAGAATGGTTGACAGCATCCTCAATCCCAATTAAAAGTACTCATTAAAAACCCAACAATATTAATTAGAGTAACATGTTGAGATTCACATGATATTCAAGTACTAGATACTCAAGATGTCCATAACCGGGGACACGGCTAATCATGATTAGTTTATACACTCTGCAGAGGTTTATGACTTTTCCCCACAAGACTCGATCGCCTCCGTTTGGTTTCTCGTTTCTACATGGTGTTTGAGAGACGGATGACCGAGACATAGTCTTTCAGAAGCATTTGCACCTTACGATGGGTAGACCGTACCACCTACAACCCCTACATCAGCTAGTCTACCACTGTAAGAGTTCACACGACTTAATCAACTATGCCAGAGCCCATAATGGCTTGTGGCTGCACACGGAAGTTGCTAGCATGAATGATCTTATGATCCCTTTGAGCCTGGGTGGCGGTCCGAAGAAAAACAGGCAAGTCCTGATAGAAACCAGGTGCCTCAATCCACCCAGATGTGTGTTTAAGTTGCCACCTTAGATAAACCATTAATAACAATCTCACATCTGTCATGGAATTCACTCACCCAATCCACGTCTACTAGCATAGCATAGCATAATAAGCAAACATAGAAGTAACTCCCAAGGTTTCATAAGTAAAACAGGTAATAGGTACTACCTCAATCTACTTCCCATCCCACAATTTATTTTAGATCCTAATCATGCAAGTGTTCGAGGATTGATCTAATGCATAAAAACTGGGTATGAGAAAGTATGATCAAAGTGTTACTTGCCTTGCTGACGATCCACGAAACCTAGAGATTCAAGTAACAAGCGGCGCACTCGGTGATCTATCGCAGACAAACAACAAGCATACAATAAGTACTCATCTAATGCACGGTAAATCTCGAATAGAAGATCTAACCAGAAAGTTCAACTTAAGAACCCTGGTTGCAAAAAGAATCGAATCAAATAAAACAACGAAAGTCAAGCGACGAGAGAAAACAACTCGGTTCTAGCAAGTTGAAACTAAGTCAAATTTTACAGTAGCAAAACTTTGTTTAAGTTGATTAGTCGGAACGGCGGTTTCGAGATGAAACTCCAGGCGCTTGAATCACCTGATTCCGATAAACGAGCGAGAAGATGAACTAGAACGAAGATCGGATCTGAAATCGCTATCGAAAAATAGCGGAATAAATCCGATGAGAAAGAAAACGATTTAACGGTTGAGCGAGCGGACGTTCATTAACGAAGCAAACCGGTGATCACGTTCGTTAGGACGAACGGTCCGCTAACGCTTGCTAAACAAAACCGAAAGAAAAACCGCGAGAAAAACCGATCTAGGGTTTGGAAAGAAAACCAAACGAAAACCGATCTAGAAAACCGGAACGGAAACGGAACGATTCTGAAAAACCGAACCGAGGAAAAGAAAAGGTGACGCTTGCTGGGCTAGTACCTCGAAGAGGCGAGGGCTCTCTGGCGGCGGCGTTGGGTGGCGGCGGCACTTGGCGGCGGTGTAGAAGGGCGGCGACGCTGCTGCTGCGGAGGAGGAGAGGAGAGGAGAGTGTTGGTTTGATGTGTTAGAGGGGGGTGCTTGGGTATTTATATTGGGGAGGGAGGGTTTTGCTTGGAGTAGGGACAAGAATTAGAGTAGGATTAGGAATCCTAGGAATAAAAATGGAATAACGAAACGGGTCCAAATCCTACTAGGATTTGTAAAAGAAAAGGAAACCGGGGCGGCTCCCTGGCTCCCTGGTGCGGCGCGCGCTAGCGATGGCCTTGGCCTCCTGGCCGGCCGGCTGGCTTGGCGGCTTGGGCCTTTGGTCCAAGGCGCTGCGGCTCTCTTTCTTTCTTTTTTAAATCGGTTTCGCGCACAGAAAAATACAGAAAAAAAAATCTAAACGAACTCCAAAATTAATAAAGTAAACTTTCCCCGACTCCTAAAAATGAGTCGAACAAAATGAACTTTTACTCGGGGCCTAAAATGCAATTTTTGAAAACACGCATTTTTCCCTAAGGCAAATAAACTCCGAGAAAAATCCAAAATTTGATTTATTTATTAAATCTTCATTTTCCTAAATTTTGGGAAAGTCATATTATTCCCTCTCTTATTTTTGATATTGGAAAAATATTTGAAGATAAAATAAATAAATCCAATGATCCTCTTTTCATAGTTTTGAGAGAACTCAAATACGAAAATTTCGAAATCTACAACTCTCTCCGAGGGTCCTTGAGTTGCGTGAAATTTCTAGGATCAACAAAATGCAAGAAAATATGATATGCATGATGATCTAATGTATAACATTCCAAATTGAAATTTGGGATGTTACAGCTTGCCTTCCTATTTGTTGTCCAGCGTCGTGGAGATGTTTGTTGGCTGGGCATTCGGATCCTCCGGATGGATGCGAACTTGCTTCGTCTCTCTAGGCGAGTGGAACGCAGATTCCACATCGGCTTCTTTGACCTCAGCAGCTCACTCGAATCGGATGATTTCTTGTACTCGTCCAACTCTGGCATCACCATCTATTCATCGGCTATCTGAGAGCCCTTTGCTACTTGTGAGCTGCGTTGGGATTTCCTCGAAGAGGAGAGGATGAAGCGGTACAACACAGATAAGTATTTCCCTTAGTTGACAACCAAGGTTTTCAATCTAGTAGGAGAACCGCACAGAACCTCGTTAGCAGTACCTGCACACACAAAAGCAAATACTTGCACCCAATGCGAACATGGGGGTTGTTGATGACCCACACGTATAGGAGATCAATTGTAGTCCTTTCGATAAGTAAGAGTGTCGAACCCAACAAGGAGCAGAAGGAAATGGCAAGTAGTTTTCAGCAAGGTATACTCTGGAAGCATTGAAATTATAAGTAATGAGTAGTTTGATAGCAAGATAATTTGTAACGAGCAAGTAACGGTAACGGTAACAAAAGTGCAGCAAGCTTTTGAGGCAAAGGACAGACCAAGACGGTCTCTTATGATAAGCAAAACGTTCTTGGGGGTACACGGGAATTTCATCTGGTCACTTTCATCATGTTGGTTTGATTCGTGTTTGCTACTTTGATAATTTGATATGTGGGTGGACCGGTGCTTAGGTGTTGTTCTTACTTGAACAAACCTCCTACTTATGATTAACCCCCTCGCAAGCATCTGCAACTACGAGAAAAGTATTAAGATAAAATCTAACCATAGCATTAAACTTTTGGATCCAAATCAATCCCTTACGAAGTAGCGCATAAACTAGGGTTTAAGCTTCTGTCACTCTCGCAACCCATCATCTAATAACTACTCCACAATGCATTCCCTTAGGCCCTAATAAGGTGAAGTGCCATGTAGTCGACGTTTACATGACACCACTAAGGGAATCACAACATACATACCATCAAAATATCGAACACATATCAAGTTCACATGATTACTTGCAACAAGATTTCTCCCGTGATCTCAAGAACAAAAGTAACTACTCACAAATGATAATCATGCTGAAGATCAGAGGGGTATTAAATATCATAATGGATCTGAACATATAATCTTCCACCAAATAAACCATATAGTAATCAACTACAAGATGTAATCAACACCACTAGTCACCCACAAGCACCAATCTAAGATTCCGGTACAAAGATTGAACACAAGAGATGAACTAGGGTTTGAGAGGAGATGATGCTGTTGAAGATGATGATGGAGATTGCCCTCCCAAAGATGGGAGAGTTGTTGTTGATGATGATGGCAATGATTTCCCCCTCCGGGAGGGAAGTTCCCTCGGTGGAATCGCTCCGCCGGAGGGCAAAAGTTCTCCTGCCCAAGTTCTGCCTCGAGGCGGCGGCACTTCGTCCGGAAAGTCCTCCCCTTATTTTTTCTAGGTCAAAATGACTTATATACCAGAAGAGGGGTACCGGAGGTGGGCCGAGGAGGGCACAACCCACCAGGGCGCGCCTGGGGGCCCTGGCGTGCCCACCTGGTGGGCCCCCTCTGCTGGTTATTTGCTCCAGTAATTCTTATTTATTCCATAAAAAATCTCCGTGAAGTTTCAGCTCATTTGGAGTTGTGAAGAATAGGTGGCCTGACGTAGCTTTTTCAGGTCCAGAAATCCAGCTGCGGGTATTCTCCCTCTTTGTGTGAACCTTGCATATTATGAGAGAAAAGGCATTAGAATTACTCCAAAAAGCATTATCATGCATAAAAACATTATAAATATCAGTAGGTAATTATGATGCAAAATGGACGAATCAACTCCCCCAAGCTTAGACCTCGCTTGTCCTCAAGCGAAAACGATATCGAAAAATGTCCACATGCTTAGAGAGAGAGAGGTGTCGATAAAAACAAAATACGGACATGGAAGCATCATGTATATTATTATAACAGCAACAATCTTTATTATAGAACTTTTATAGCAAGACGTTTATCATAAACTTCCCATGAACAAGTAACAATTCATCACAACATCGAAGTATAAAGAATAAACTCTATTGAAAATCAACAAACTATGTTCTCAGTCAACTTTGCAACTACAATTCATCATCTTTTCAGGAAGGGTCACGTACCGGAGCCTTTTTGGCAAGTCCACATACTCAACCGTCATATAGTCTTCTATGATTGCTAACACTCACCGCATACACATGAGCAAAAACTTTCGACCGGACACATAGAAAGATAGGGGCCTATAGTTTCGCCTCCCAACATATTCACCTCAAGGGTGATATCAACAACAATAACTCGTGTCCACCCATATCCAACTGAGTATATGTGCCTGTATCTTTCTTCACCACATGGTGCTTGCCAAAAGATAAAATAAAAAGGAATACAGAGATACTTTGACTCTTGCATAAAAGTAAATACATAAAAGTAAAAGATAGGCCCTTCGCAGAGGGAGGCAGAGGTTGACATGCACTTTTTGGTTGTATGCTCAATCTCTTAGTGCAAAAGAACGTCATGTTCTATTGCCCCTTATGATAGCAACCTTTATTATGTAGTTTGTCGCCTTTATTATTTTTCCATCACAAGTTCGTACAACGCTCAATTTTCTCTTACACTAAATGATCTAACACATTTAGAAGCAATTTTTATTGCCTTATTGCATTGATGACAACTTACTTGAAGGATCTTACTCAATCCATAGGTAGGTATGGTGGACTCTCAAAACAAGATTTGGGTTTAAGGGTTTTGGATGCACAAGTAGTATCTCTACTTAGTGCAGAATTTTTGGCTACCAAAGATGGGGGCAAGCACCACATGTTAAAGGATCTACGACAATATAACTTCTATGTGAATATGAACAAAACATAAATCATTACGTTGTCTTCCTTGTCCAACGTGAACAATTTTGGCATATAATATTTTGATGGGGGCTCACAATCATAAAAGATGTCCAAGATAGTGTATTTGCATGTGAATATTCTCTTCCCTTATTAATGCTTTCATGAATTGCATCATTGACCAATGCTATGTTTGTAAATATCCAATAAAATTTTCTACTTATACTCTTCCTTATGTGATGTCATTACTTACCATAAGATTAGCATATGATATTTTTCATTTATTTTCTTTCTTTTATTGAACATGAAAGTAAACAAAACAAAACTCAAACTAAACATTATTATATATCTTGCACACGATTACAAGGATAGATCACTAAGCAAACACTTGAAAAGAAAGGATCAAACTATACTTTTATTCAACTAAATCAAAAGATAACTAAGGATTGAACTAAGATAAGTAAAGGCAAAAGATAATGGAGGTGATACGATACCGGGGCTCCTCCCCCAAGCTTCTTGGCACAAGCCAAGGGGAGTGCCCATACCCGATACTCAAGTCTCCTTTGGTGATGAAGAAGGAGGTGGTGGTGATCAAGTAGTAGCGGGTTTGTCTTTCTTCCTCAGCTTACGCTTGAGGATGAAATTTTCCTCCTTTAAGTCACTGATCTCCCGCTCGAGCTCTAATATCTTTTTTGCATAATTCTTGCTTGTTTTCTTGCAAGAGACGAAAGGGGATAAACTGGATCTTAGGTTTCTTTGCTTTGTTGGGGAGACTTGACTTCTTGAATTCCACGTGCATGTCCCCAGGTCGAGGCAATGTAACTTCATCTTCGTCCGAGCTTGTCTCCTCCTCCCCTTTAGGATCATAGTCTTCTTCCTCCTCCGAAGTCCACCTATAGTGCTCCTCATGACCATAAACCTTGGGGTTTGAGATATAATCAGCAACATAGCTCTCACCCTCTGAGTCTTGGGATGACATATTCTCAAATCTATTAGAAAACAGCAAGAAAAGAAAACAGAAGATTTCTCCGCGATATGGTGATCAATAGGTTCGGGGGGTATATAAAGATTTTTTTATCTTGGGAAACAAGCAAACAGGAGAAAAACGGAGTTCAGAAGGTACCCAAGGTGGGCAAAACCCACCTGGGCGCGCCTGGCCGCCCTGGTGTCTTGTGCCCATCAGGCGTGCCTTCTTGATTGTTTCTTATTCTCCTAATTTTTAATATATTCCAAAACTGACAAAAAAAAATTTTACGGATTTTTCGGAGTCCGTTTACTTACTATATCATGTACCTCCTCTCTTTTGGTTATTCTGGAGTGTTCTGGAAGGTTTCTTTTATGTGTTCCTCCGGTATCACAGTTTGGACAATATTGCTTTCAACATTAATGGGTGTACCTGAGATATAATGTTTTATTCTTTGCCCATTGAAAACCTTCGGGTTAATGCCTTCAACATTATTTATTTTGATAGCTCTAGATTGATAAACCTCCTCGATAACATAGGGTCGTTCCCATTTGGAGAGAAGTTTTCCTGCAAAAAATCTAAAACGAGAGTTGTACAAAAGAACATATTCTCCAACTTTGAATGCACGCTCTTGGATTCTTTTATCGTACCATCTTTTGACTTTTTCTTTAAATAACTTGTCATTTTCATAAGCTTGGGTTCTCCATTCATCTAGTGAGCTAACATCAAATAACCTCTTTTCACCGGCAAGTTTGAAATCATAGTTGAGTTCTTTAATATCCCAATATGCTTTATGTTCTAACTCAAGAGGCAAATGACAAGCTTTTCCATAAACCATTTTGTAAGGAGACATACCCATGGGATTTTTATATGTTGTTCAGTAATCCCAAAGTGCATCGTCTAATTTCTTGGACCAATTATTCTGGGACCTATTGATAGTTTTTTGTAAAATTAATGTTATTTCTCTATTTCTAAGTTCAACTTGACCACTAGATTGAGGATGATAGGGGGATGCAATTCTATGTTTAACATCATACTTAGCAAGCATTTTACGGAAAGCACCATGAATAAAATGTGAGCCACCGTCAGTCATTAAGTATCTAGGGACTCCAAACCTTGGGAAAATAACTTCCTTCAGCATTTAATAGAGGTGTTGTGATCAACACTACTAGTTGGAATAGCTTCTACCCACTTAGTAACATAATCAACAACAACCAAAATATGTGTATACCCATTAGAGGAAGGAAAAGGTCCCATGTAATATAAACCCCAAACATCAAATGGTTCAACAACAATGAAGTAATTCATAGGCATTTCCTGATGCTTACCAATATTACCAATTCTTTGACATTCATCACAAGATAAAAAAAACTTACGGGCATCCTTGAAGAGAGTAGGCCAATAAAAACCAGATTGCAATACCTTGTGAGCAGTTCTGTCTCCCGCATGATGCGCTTCGTAAACTTCAGAGTGACATTTTTATAGGATTGTTCACTGTTCATGCTCAGGTACACAACGTCTAATAATACCATCTACTCCTTCTTTATAAAGATGTGGGTCATCCCAAAAGTAATGTCTTAAATCATAGAAGAATTTTTTATTTTGTTGGTAAATGAAGCTAGGTGGTATATTTTAGTAACAATATGATTAGCATAGTCAGCATACCAAGGAGTGTTATGAGAGACATTTATTGTAGCTAATTGCTCATCAGGAAAACTATCATTAATAGGTTGTGGGTTATCAAGAATATTTTCTAACCTAGACAAGTTATCACCTACGGGGTTCTCAGCTCCTTTTCTATCGGTGATATGTAAGTCAAATTCTTGTAGCAAGAGAACCCACCTAATGAGTCTAGGTTTAGCATATTTCTTTTCCATAAGATATTTAATAGCAGCAAGATCAGTGTGAACATTCACTTTAGAATCAACAATGTAAGATCTGAATTTATCACAAGCAAACACAACTGCTAAGAATTCTTTTTCAGCAGTAGCATAATTGCATTGGGCACTATCTAGTGTTTTACTAGCATAATGAATAACATTTAATTTCTTATCAACTCTTTGTCCTAAAACAACACCAACAACATAATTACTAGCACCACACATAATTTCAAAAGGCAAGTTCCAATCAGGTGGTTGAGCAATAGGTGCCGAAATTAAGGCTTTGTTAAGTGTTTCAAAGGCTACTACACAATCATCATCAAAAACAAATGGAACATCCTTTTGTAAAAGATTTGTAAGAGGCCTAGAAATTTTAGAGAAGTCTTTAATAAATCTCCTACAGAAACCAACATGATCGAGGAAACTACGAATACCTTTGACGTCCTTAGGGCATGACATTTTCTCAATTGCATCAACTTTAGCTTTATCCACCTCAATACCTCGTTCAAAAATTTTATGTCCCAAGACAATACCTTCATTAACCATAAAGTGTCACTTCTCCCAATTCAATACAAGATTAATTTGCTCGCATCTATGCAAAACTTGATCAAGGTTGCTTAAGCAATCATCAAAAGAAGTTTCGTAAACGGAAAAATCCTCCATGAAAACCTCAACAATCTTTTCACAAAATTCAGAGAATATAGCAGTCATACATCTTTGAAAGGTAGCCGGTGCATTGCATAAACCAAAAGGCATACATCTATAAGCATAAGTTCCAAAAGGGCAAGTAAAGGTGGTTTTCTCTTGATCAGGTTGTGAAACAGGTATTTGAGAAAAACCAGAATATCCATCGAGAAAACAAAAGTGTGTGTGCTTAGATAATCTTTCTAGCATTTGATCAATGAAAGGCAGAGGGTAATGATCTTTTCTCATTGCTTTATTTAATTTTCTAAAATCAGTTACCATTCTATAGACAGTGACAATTCTTTGTGGAATAAGTTCATTTTTATCATTAGGAACAATAGTAATACCTCCCTTTTTAGGGACACAATGAACGGGACTTACCCATCTACTATCAGCTATGGGATAGATTATACATGCCTCCAGAAGTTTTAATATTTCAGTTCTTACCACTTCTTTCATGTTAGGATTTAAACGTCGTTGGTGATCAACAACAGGTTTAGCATCAGGTTCCATATTAATCTTGTGCTGATAGAGAGTGGAACTAATGCCCTTGAGATCATCAAGAGTATATCCAATAGCATCTCGGTGCTTCTTCAGAATTTTCAATAATCTTTCTTCTTCATGTTCTGAAAGGTTAGCACTAATAATAACAAGATATATCTTTTTCTCATAAAGATAAGCATATTTCAAAGTGTTTGGCAATTGTTTTAATTCAAACATAGGATCACCTTTAGGTGGAGGAGGACCTTCTAGAGTTTCAATAGGCAAATTGTGTTTAAGCAGCGGTCGTTGTTCAATGGAAATTTTATCTATCTCATTTCTTTCATGCATATGCATATCATTTTAATTTTCATGATGTTTTCTAGTGGATCAGTTGGTTTCTTATGTTCTTTTTATGCATATCATTTCTTTTAGGCACGGCAACAGAAGCAAGACCAATTATTTCATCCTTACTAGGCAATTCTTTCTTATGATGTTTTCTATTGAACTTGGAAAAAAACTCGTGAGACTCATCACCAAAACTAACACCGACGGTTTGTTTCTCACAATCCATTTTAGCATTAACGGTGTTCAAGAAGGGTCTACCAAAGATAATGGGACAAAAGTCATCTTGTGGGGAACCAAGAACAAGAAAATCAGTAGGATATTTTATTTTCCCACACAAGACTTCAACATCTCTAACAATCCCAAGTGGTGTGATGGTGTCTCTGTTAGCAAGTTTAATAGTAACACCTATATCTTCTATTTCAGCGAGTGCTATGTCATTCATAATTTCTTGATATAAGGTAAAAGGAATAGCACTCACTCTAGCACCTAAGTCACATAAACCATGATAATAGTGATCTCTATTTTGACTGAGACAACAGGCATGCCAACAATAGGTCTATGTTTATCTTTCTCATCGGGTTTGGCAATTCTAGTAGCTTCATTACATAAGTAAATAACATGCCCATCTATATTATCTACCAAGAGATCTTTAATCATAGAAACACTAGGTTCTACTTTGATTTGTTCAGCAGGTTTACGTGCTCTAATATAACTTTTATTGACCACAGTTGAAACCTTAGCATGTTCCTTTATCCTAACAGGGAAAGGTGGTTTTTCGATGTAAGCGGTAGGAACAACTGGGTCAACATTATAAATGATAGTTTCATCTTTAACCACAACCAGTTCTTTAATTTCTTCTTTAATAGGCGGGTGATATTTAAACCACTTCTCTTTAGGGAGATCAACATGAGTAGCAAATGATTCACAAAAAGAGGCTACTATCTCAGAGTCAAGTCCATATTTAGTGCTAAACTTTTGAAAAGGATCGGTATTCATAAAATATTTAACATAATCAAACTTAAGCTTAATACCTGACTCTTTACCTTCATCGAGTTCCCAATCTTCAGATTTGCATTTAATTCTTTCTAAAAGATCCCACCTGAATTCAATAGTCTTCTTCATAAAAGAACCAGTACAAGAAGTATCGAGCATGGATTGATCATCACGAGAAAGCCGAGCATAAAAATTCTGAATGATAATTTCTCTAGAGAGCTCATGATTGGGGCATGAATATAACATTGACTTAAGGTTCCCCCCAAGCTAGAGCGATACTTCCATCACGAGGCCAAAAATTATATATATAATTCCGATCACGATGAACTAGATGCATAGGATAATTTTTTTTGGTGAAATTCCAATTTCAAACGATTCCAATTCCAAGATCCAATATCATCGCATAGCCTATACCATGCCAATGCTTTCCCCTTCAAAGATAAAGGGAAAACCTTCTTCTTAGCTTCATCTCCGGGTAAACCTGCAAGCTTAAATAATCCACAAATTTCATCCACATATATCAAGTGCATATCAGGATGTTCGGTTCCATCTCCTGCATAAGGATTAGCTAGCAGTTGTTCTATCATACCCGAGGGAATTTCATAATCAGTATTTTCAGTAGGTGTAGTAGGTTGAGGGGAAAATAATTGTGGTTCCGTTCGAGGTGGAGATACCTTGAACAAACCCCTCAAAGGATTGTTCTCCATAGTAACAAGTGACAATAAATTTCAGCACGTAGTAATAATTTTTCCTTACCGGTTTCCACTTACCAAGAGCGCTTCACTCCCTGGCAACGGCGCCAGAAAATAGTCTTGATGACCCACAAGTATAGGGGATCAATTGTAGTCCTTTCGATAAGTAAGAGTGTTGAACCCAACGAGGAGCAGAAGGAAATGCCAAGTAGTTTTCAGCAAGGTATTTTGTGGAAGCACTGAAATTATAAGTAACGAGTAGTTTGATAGCAAGATAATTTGTAATGAGCAAGTAACGATAATGGTAACAAAAGTGCAGCAAGGTAGCCCAATCCTTTTGAGGCAAAGGACAGGACAAGACGGTCTCTTATGATAAGCAAAACGTTCTTGAGGGTACACGGGAATTCCATCTAGTCACTTTCATCATGTTGGTTTGATTCATGTTCGCTACTTTGATAATTTGATATGTGGGTGGACCGGTGCTTAGGTGTTGTTCTTACTTGAACAAACCTCCTACTTATGATTAACCCCCTCACGAGCATCCGCAACTACGAGAAGGGTATTAAGATAAAATATAACCATAGCATTAAACTTTTGGATCCAAATCAATCCCTTATGAAGTAGCGCATAAACTAGGGTTTAAGCTTCTGTCACTCTCGCAACCCATCATCTAATAACTACTCCACAATGCATTCCCTTAGGCCCTAATAAAGTGAAGTGCCATGTAGTCGACGTTCACATGACACCACTAAAAGAATCACAACATACATACCATCAAAATATCGAACGCATATCAAGTTCACATGATTACTTGCAACATGATTTCTCCCATGACCTCAAGAACAAAAGTAACTACTCACAAATGATAATCATGCTCAAGATCAGAGGGGTATTAAATATCATAATGGATCTGAACATATAATCTTGCACTAAATAGACCATATAGTAATCAACTACAAGATGTAATCAACACTACTAGTCACCCACAAGCACCAATCTAAGGTTCCGGTACAAAGATTGAACACAAGAGATGAACTAGGGTTTGAGAGGAGATGGTGCTGTTGAAGATGCTGATGGAGATTGCCCTCCCAAAGATGGGAGAGTTGTTGGTGATGATGATGACGATGATTTCCCCCTCCGGGAGGGAAGTTCCCTCGATGAAATCGCTCCACCGGAGGGCAAAAGTGCTCCTGCCCAAGTTACGCCTCGAGACGGCGGAGCTTCATCCTGAAAATCCTCCCCTTATTTTTTTTCGAGGTCAAAATGACTTATATACCAGAAGAGGGGCACCGGAGGTGGGCAGAGGAGGGAACAACCCACCAGGGCGCGCCTGGGGGCCCTGGTGTGCCCAGGTGGGCTGTGCCCACCTGGTGGGGCCCCTCTGCTGGTTATTTGCTCCAAATTCCTATTTATTCCATAAAAAATCTCCGTGAAATTTCAGCTCATTTGGAGTTGTGCAGAATAGGTGGCGTGACGTAGCTTTTTCAGGTCTAGAATTCTAGCTGCCGGTATTCTCCCTCTTTGTGTGAACCTTGCATATTATGAGAGAAAAGGCATTAGAATTACTCCAAAAAAGCATTATTATGCATAAAAATATTATAAATAACAGTAGGTAATCATCATGCAAAATGGACGTATCAGTTGTCAATCCCCTCGGCGGTTATTTGCAAGGATCAACTCTCGTAGTGGAAGGTAATAAGATAAATTGCAAAACAAAATAAATAAAGTAAATTTGCAGCAAGGTATTTTGAGTTTTTATATATGATAGAAGTAGACCCCGGGGCCATAGTTTTTACTAGAGAATTCTCTCTCAAGCACATAACATACTGTGGGTGAACAAATTACTGTTGGGCAATTGATAGAAAAGTGCATAGTTATGACGATATGCAAGGCAATGATCATGTATATAGGCATCACGTCCAAGGAAAGTAAACTAACTCCTGCATGCATCTACCACTATTACTCCACTCATCGACCGCTATCCAACATACATCTAGAGTATTAAGTATAAAACAGAGTAACGCCTTAAGCAAGATGACATGATGTAGACAAAGTAAACCCAATCAATATTTATAAACCTCATCATTTTGTCCTTAATGGCAAAAATACAAATACATGTCTTATCCCTTTATGTCACTGGGATATAGCACAATGCAATATTGAACCCATCACAAAGCACCTTTCTCATTGCAAGATAAACCAATCTAGTTGGCCAAACCAAACTGATAGATCAGAGAGAAATACAAAGCTATAACAATCATGCATAGTAAAGTTCAGAGAAGACTCAATTAATATTCATGAATAAACTGATCATAGACCCACAATTCATCGGATCCCAACAAACACACCGCAAAAGAAGATTACATCGAATAGAACTCCAAGCTGATCGATGAGAACATTGTATTGAAGATAAAAGAGAGAGAAGAAGCCATCTAGCTACTAGCTATGGAACTGTAGGTCTGTGGTGAACTACTCAAGCATCATCAGAAGGCATCAAGGATGATGTAGAAGTCCTCCGTGATCGATTCCCCCTCCACTAGAGTATCGGAAAGGCCTCCAGAAGGGATCACGGAAGAACAGAAAGTTGCGTTGGCGAGAAAAGTGTTTCGGGTGGCTCTCTGTTGGTTTCCCAATTTTAGAGAATTTATGGAGGTGGAATTAGGTCAAAGGGAGCAACATGGGGCCCACAAGGCATCCAGGCGCGCCCAGTTGCCTTGTCATCTCCTTGCTTCTCATTTGGTCTCCTCCCAAAGCTTCCAGGGTCTCTCTTGTCCAGAAAAAATCGTCAAAAATTTTCGCAGCGTTTGGACTCCATTTGGTACTGATTTCCCGGAAAACAAAAAATAAGCAGAAGTTAGAAAATGGCACTAGGCACTGGGTTAATATGTTAGTCCCAGAAAATGATATGAAATAGCATATAATTGCATATAAAATATCCAAGATTGATACTATAATAGCATGGAACAATAAAAAATTATAGATACATTGGAGACGTATCACCCTTCTGCAGACACTCTTCCGCTATTTTCCTGTTCCCTAAGATGGTGATCACGCCATTCGGCCCGGGCATCTTAAGCTTAAGATACACGTAACATGGTCTGGCCATGAAACGTGTGTAGGCGGGTCTACCCAGGATGACATGATAGGCACTATGGAAGTCCACCACCTCGAAGCTCAACCTCTCCCTCCTGAATTTTTTCTCGCCACCGAACACGACGTCCAGGGCTATCTGTCCGAGTGACTTTGCCTTCTTTCCGGGGATGATCCCGTGGAACTACATGTTGCTTTTGCTCAGTCGGGACATCGGAGTGTCCATCGCCTTTAGAGTATCGGCGTAAATGATGTTCAGTCCACTGCCTCCGTTCATAAGGACTTTGCATAGTCGGACTCCACTGGCGGCTGGATCAACTGCTAGCGCCTGCCGCCAAGGGGTCGGTATGTGAGCTGGATGATCTGACTGGTCAAAATTGACGGGCGTCTGGGCCCAGTCAAGATACTTGGTGACAGTCGGCACAGCCATGTTAACCTCTCGCTTTATGACCTCCAACCTGCGCTTGATCTCGACGTCTGTGAATATCATCAGGACTTTCTCGACATTGGGATAGCTAGAAGCATGCTTGTAACATCCCAAATTACCTATTTGGAATGTTTTACAATTATAGCTAAGCATCTATGCATGTTGTTTGAATTTGAGTGGCATTTGGAGTTTCAGGAGATTTTGGAGTTGTTGGGATTTGAATTTAAATTTTGGCGGTGGAAATCATTTCAAAACTATGCCCGATAAATACTTGAGAAAAGTATGAGAGGAGTAAACATGACACTCCAAAATATCAGAGGAAGAACATTGCCAAAAGTTTGAATTCAAATTTGAGTTTTATTTGGAATTTAGAAAAAATGATTTTTATAAAGTTTGGATTTTGCCTCGAAAATGTTCAAATGATAGGAATATTCCCCATCATTTTGATATATATATATATATGTCCTATATAAAATATTTATATTCTATATATATTATCTCTGTTTTATTTTTCAAAAGAATAAAATTAGAAAAAAAAAAAAAAGCCCTGGCGCGGCCAGCCAACTGCCCAAACACCCAGCGGCCCACCCAAAGGAGCCACCAACCCCACCAGCAATGCCAGCCTGACCCGACCGAGCCCCGCCTGAAACCCTCTCGCCTCGGCCAACCGACGCGCAGACTCCTCCTCTCACCGACGGTGGCCCCACCCCATCACCTTCCTCGCCCACGCCAACCGCCCGCCGCCACCGGATCCGTGAGATCCGGATTCGCCAGTGATCCTCTCGCGCGTTGCCCCTCGTCCAAGTCGACGCCCCTCTATAAACCCCCGACCCCATTCCCATCCCCTCGCCCCTCGCCGACCCTCTCTCCCTCGCTGCAGCCTCGCCGAGCAACCGAGCGCCCGCCGCCATTAACCCCACTTTTCGCCGCCCACCCACCCCGATCTCGCTCGACTCCACCAAACCACCTCGCTCGTCTCCCGTCACTTTTGCCGGAGACCTCCGCCGACGCCTCGACCACCGGAGTCGCCGAGCACTCGCCTCGAGCCGCCGTCGCCGCCGCCGTCCGGTAAGTCACCGAGCACCTCCCGCCGTCCGATCTGTTTTCTAGGGTTAGGATTAGATCCCCCGAAGGGGTATGGTTTTATTAGGTTAGTTTTTAGTGAACCGGTTTATTTCCAGTTTAGATCGATTAGTTAGGTTTTTATTTAAACCGGCCGATTCGTTTTTAACCCTAGGGCCCGTTTTAGTTATATTACGCAGAAGCGTTATATAGGCCCATTAGCCCGTTTTTCTTTTATTTTCGTTTTCTATTTTAACAGAATAGTTTCATATTTGAAAAATTCATATCTTTTAATCTACTTAATATTTTTAAGTGATTCTTTTTTTGTTGGTTTGCAAATTTCTTATAGTTTCTGCAAAAAATATAATTAGCCATGTTAAAATTATTTAAAATTGCTTTATTTTAGATTTAGACAGAATAGTAATTCTGCCATAAAAGAGTTAGGAAAATTATTTTTAGTGATTCTTTTTGTCCCAACTTTGTTTTGACATTGCCTAACCGTAGGAATTTATTTGGGCATTTTAGGATTAATAAAAAATAATTTTAATCAGAATCATGTTATTCTTAATTAATTAACTAGCTACTATTTTCCTATTGTTTTACTTAGCAAATAAATTTATTTTCATGAGTGATAGATTATTCTTGATTAGTTTCTGTAACTTTAGAGCATGGACTTTTATTTATAATAAATAAAACTTTTATTTTATTTTTACTAGAATTTTCTTTAGGCCTAATAGGAGTTTTATAATAGATTTTAAGGTGATTCTTTTTTCTACTAGTTGCTTGATGAATTCTTTTCTGTTAGGTAGCATAAATCCATGCTTAGGTTCTGTTAAGAATTTTTTTTTATGTAAAACTATTTTTAGTTGTTGCTTGAAGTAGGAAAACATTGAGTTGGATTTCTTCGAGTTTTCCTTTGGGTTTTGATTCGTTTGTTTGGTGTGTTATGTTAGCATGCTATTACGTTAAGTGATCATGTGCTATATGCTTATTATGATTGTTGCTTGCCTCGGTAGAATTTCCGAGTCTGAAGCTTGCTACCACGAGTCCCTAGTTTTCAAGATCGTCGGCAAAGGCAAGTTCACTTTGACCATGTTTTCATACCCATGTGTTTTATTGCATCTAGTGTCATCTTCGCAACAATCCCTCCAAGAGTGATATTGAATCCTTGTAGTTGAGTAGTATGCATGAGGTAGGAACCCATCACCTGTTACCAAGCACGGACGTTATTTATTTTAATGCTACGCTATAGTAGACGGGTTTGGTATGAGTGCTCGGGAGTGGTGTGAGAATGGAGGATCTACGTCAATGACGACAACTCCATGATGGAATCTGCAAGGACTGCATCTTCAAGGCCTCAAGACTTCAAGACTCGAGACAAGAATTCAATACACACTCTGGGTGAAGGATTTGTTGACGGGCACCTGGAGAAACCAAAGGATGGCGGGATGCATGGAGAAGCGCCATGACATCTTGCGAAAGCTTCACCCAGACTCAAAGAGACGGAAGAATACTTCATGCCCGGAAGCTTACCTGCAACCGCAAGTCACTATGGGCTCTAGCTTGGTTGACCTTAGTTGTGACTCTGGCTGGGGCGGTGCTAGCAGATGTAGAACTACGGTAGGATTGGATGAGCACCGACGGTGGTCGAGGAACTCTTCGAAGACCATGTTTGGTCATCTTGTTCTCAAACACCACAAGTGCGAGAACGTAAAAGAGGATCGAATCTTGCGGGTAAAGTGTACAAACCTCTGCAGAGGGTTTAAAACCTAATCGATTAGCCGTGTCCCGATTCACGGACAATTTGAGCATCCGGACTTGGATCTATCTCGGAACTCTCAACACCGGATTGATAACTTAATTGTGGGCAACTTATGATGATTTTGGGCTACGAGACATCGGTTGGCGGAACCATGTCATAATAGAAAACTCCATAGTACAGATTTCATTTATTCCTTTGATGTAGGGAAAATAAAACCAGCTTTTACGCAAACAAAACTCAGACACAGAGCCACAAAGCCATATTGCATATAGTATAGTTTTATCATCTGTTTTCTCATGTTGTGATCTTGCCGGTACATTCAATGTACTGACCTACACGGCTGCAACGTATCATGTTGCAGATATTTTACTTCCGACGAGTAAGAGTACGATGCAGGTTACGGTCTACACTCAACTCCGCCGATGGCGTTGATGGGACTCCACACCCGTTTGATTGTTTCCATGAGTATTATGAGGTATATATCATTTTACGTTATTTATACATGTGATTGCACTTTGATATATACATTGATGTACTGTGTGTGTGCAAAGATATTGATCCAGTGGATGGTACAGATACGTAGGCTTGACCGTCTCGAGGTCGGGTCGCCATGAATATGGTATCGAGCACATGTTGACCGAGGACGTGACCCTAGAAACCGGAAAAGCCCTAGGACAGGGTATCTCAAAACTTTATTTACAAAAAGACTCTTACTTCTCATCTTTTCTGAATTTATCAAATAGACCCTCTCACCTCAAATAGTTAGAATATACACCCTTCCTTTGACGCACGGAAGATCAACTGAAGTCGCTCCAAGAATTAAAGATATCGGACAACTGATGGCCATTTCAGAGTAAAGAGGATTTCACCATGCGTTGGAAGGATTGCAGCTGCAACAATTGAAGACTCTGAAGACCTGAAGAATTTGAAGTTCCTGAAGAAATATTTGACCTTTAGAAGACCAAACCCTGTTACACACTTACGTTAGATGCGACGATTTGTGAGCTGTCATTTGTTTGATGTTTTCCGACAGCCCCAAAATAAAACTTGTTTCTTCAAAAACTATTGTTTGTATTGTGTGTATATCCCTCCCCACCTCTCTCATATCTCATCCCAAAACTTTTGAACCCCATAGATGATGAATGAAGTTGGACTAATATTCTGGGATCAAGACTCACCGGAGGCGAGCTATGGATGCGAACATGGAAAATCACTTGGAGCAATTTGGTTTCAAGGAAGAATGAAGTACCTTACGCTCTTGAAGACTTTGAAGGAAGTGCTGCAACCTGGTGGAAAATGCATCAAGCCATACAGGATTTAATGGAGCAAGAACTTGGGAGGAATTCAAGAAGACCCTGTTGAGATCACGTCTTATCCGGAAGCACCATGATACACCAAGAAATAAACCTTGTGCCTGCAAGATTTGCGGAGAAATAGGACACACCCAGGAGGAACACAAGGATGGATGCCCTCATTGTGAGGAGAAACACCCAGCTGAGGAATGCCCAACTAGTCATGTGACTTGTTTCTTGTGTGAAGGAACCACCCACTACCCGACTCAGTGTCACATTTACCCCATGGTGCAACAAACTATTCAGGAGCAGGAAGAAGGAATGAAAGAAGCCCTCCGAGAAGTTATGAAAGAACCTGTGATGAAGGAATGTGTTGAAGACCCTGATGGAGAAGGCCTCAACAGATTTTACTCCAATGCCTGCTATTCATGTGGAGAAGAAGGACATTTTTCGAGATTGCCCCAAGGGAAGAAAAGAGTATCTGGATATTTCCGACAGCGAAGTGAAGTTTGACCCTCGGAAATAGAAACTCGATCATTAGAGAAATCCAGAAGAGAAAAAGAAGTCAACCCTGAACAACACAATTTTCGCAGAGAAGGACTTGAGTCATATCACTTGTTACAGGTGCAAGGATTTAGGTCATTACGCTAGTAAATGTCCAGAAAAGAAGCCAAGAATCCAAGGAGCCTACATAATCACAAAGAAGCCCCGAGACATGTCAGAAGCCTTCTGTTTTCGTTGCAAGAAAGCAGGACATTATGCTACTAAATGTCCCAACAAGACGAAAGCTGGAGTTGAGTAGTTGGAATTTTGATATGGATAATAAGAGTAGTAGAAAGCAATTTCATGAGTTCGATGAGTTGAGTTATGTAATAGATTACTCAGAGATTGTAATAGTTCATGACTCAATAAAGTTGTAATGTCACATGCTGAAAGGCTTTAAGGAGTTGTTATATTTTATCTTGGAAATTAATATTCTGGATGAACATGGAAGAAAGTGAGTTGTGATGCATAAACGGGAAATTGGAAATTGAGTTTGAAGTTTTGTTTGGATGATATGAATGTGTGCCCCAGGAGATATGTACCTTATTATGAGCACCATTTTGTTTTACAACTGCAGATGACGACCCTTTACGAGTCTTTCCTTAAAGGTCCGGAAACAATCATGACGACAAGTGATCATGATTACCCAAGATCTGAAGGACATGATGAAGCATATTCACCTTGAAGGAGATGCGGTCTACAAAGGCTACCCTTCATGCAAAAGGGAGTGGAACTTTGGTATGTGGAGGTACACCTCCACCATTTGAAAGGAGTTTGCCCAAAGATGATGGGGCAGACCTTTTCATTTCACGTGTGCCACAAGCAACTTTCTTCGATGCTGTTCGTGAAGCAGCCATGGAAGCCATACGCCGATCGAGAAATACTTGAAGCAAGACTCCGTTATACTCGGGAATACCTAAGCGAAGTGCATGCAGAGATGATGGAGGTGAAGCTCAAGGCCACCACGATGAAACAGAAGATTGAAGACTTCAAGGCGCATGTCGCACAATTCCAGCAGGACTAAAGAATCCTCGAGGAAGATAAATAAATAAAGTTGGAAGTAATGTCCACCATACCGAACCATGTGGGTGGCGGCATTTGTAATGAACTTTTGGAATTTGGATTCACGAAAAATGGTTAAGGATGTAATAAAAGATTGATATGAAAATAATGAGATTTATGGATAAACTAGTGCATTTCTCTTTGGTGTCGAGTACTCCGTAAAGCCACAGGATCAATGAAGAAAGAAATGTGTTATTCATGACGGTCCATAGAAGGAAGCTGGACAAAATAAGTTGGAGTTTTGTATGATCGTCACCACAAGGGTATGAAGGAAGAAGTACTATTGGATTTACAGGAGATGTAATGTTGGAATATGGAATCCTAGGAAGGATGAATTAAACTTGTACAAGAGTTGAAGTGGGCCATAACCCACAGGCCCGTGGAGTTAATAAGAAGCAAGCACACACTTATCAGAGGAACATATTTCGAAGAAAACTCCGAGTTTAAACATCCGACATTTTTTGGAGGATACGAAACCCAAGGATGGTGAAGAACGATAGATGTCTTGTTCAGCTTGCGAAACCATGGATTTATACGAACTCAGTTAAATCGACAAGTGAAATTCTGCGGTGCTTGTGAGTATGCCCAAGTGTTAGAATCGTGATTTACTATTTACGTATGTGGTAATGATTCAAGCACAGGATGGATTGGCCCCATACCGAGACTTCTATCATGAACTATCATATGTTGATGGAAAATCAGAGAGCCTCGAAAACCTTAGAAGAGTGTCGACGCGATAAGCCATAAAACCATAGAATGGTAGGACGATGGGACCCCTTTACAGGCAACCGTTGCCAATTGTAGGTTATACGGTGAGGTTCAACCCAGACCCGTTTCTGCAGGAGAAACCATAAATTGTAGACCACCATGAGTATTTCGATAGTTGTCTAGAATGGACACGAACCTATCAACTAAGAAGATCCAGTCCCGGACGAACTTCAACTTTGACGAACCGACCCACGATTTTGAGGAAAACTCTATGCTTATGACAGAAGAGCGTTAATGAAGGAGCTATTGTAAGATATGTGAAGAGACATACATTGTCGGCACTCCAGAGGAAGTATCTGAGTTTATCGGAACCGTAACCTTGTTTTAAGTGTGGTAGCACCCCTGACCTTCCGACCAAACATTTGCTAGCAGACCCCAACCCCTAACCCTTTCTTACTAGCCTCTTCGAATCTCGAGGACGAGATTCATTTTAAGTGTGGTAGATTTGTAACATCCCAAATTACCTATTTGGAATGTTTTACAATTATAGCTAAGCATCTATGCATGTTGTTTGAATTTGAGTGGCATTTGGAGTTTCAGGAGATTTTGGAGTTGTTGGGATTTGAATTTAAATTTTGGCAGTGGAAATCATTTCAAAAACTATGCCTGATAAATACTTGAGAAAAAGTATGAGAGGAGTAAACATGACACTCCAAAAATATCAGAGGAAGAACATTGCCAAAATGTTTGAATTCAAATTTGAGTTTTATTTGGAATTTAGAAAAAAATGATTTTTTATAAAGTTTGGATTTTGCCCCTGGAAAAATGTTCAAATGATAGGGAATATTCCCCTGATCATTTTGACATATATATGTCCTATATAAAATATTTATATTCTATATATATTATCTCTGTTTTATTTTTCAAAAAATAAAATTAGAAAAAGAAAAAAAGCCCACAGGCCAGCCCAACCGCCCACCAACACCTGTTGCCCACCAAAGTGAGCAATAACTGCCCAGCCACCAATGAGCCGGCCCGACCGAGCCCCGCCCGAAACCCTCTCGCCTCGGCCAACCGACGCGCCAGACTCCTCCTCTCACCGACGGGTGGTCCCCACCTCACACCTTCCTCGCCCGCGCCCGCCGCCACTCGCCGGATCCGTGAGATCCGGATTCGCCGTGATCCTCTCGCGCGTTGCCCCTCGTCCAAGTCGACGCCCTCTATATAAACCCCCCGACCCCATTCCCCCCTCGCCCCTCGCCTCTCTCCCTCGCTGCAGCGCCACGAGCAACCGAGCGCCGCCATTAACCCCAAGACTCGCCGCCCTAGCCCACCCCGATCTCGCCTGACTCCACCAAACCACCTCGCCTCGCCGTCAAGACCATGGAGACCTCCGCCGACGCCTGGACCACCGAGTCGCCGAGCACTCGTCGCTCGAGCCGCCGTCGCCGTCGCCGTCCGGTAAGTCACCGGAGCACCTCCCCGCCGTCCGATCTGTTTTCTAGGGTTAGGATTAGATCCCCCGAAGGGGTATGGTTTTATTAGGTTAGTTTTTAGTGAACCGGTTTATTTCCGGTTTAGATCGATTAGTTATGTTTTTATTTAAACCGGCCGATTCATTTTTAACCCTAGGGCCCGTTTTTGTTATATTACGCCGAAGCGTTATATAGGCCCATTAGCCCGTTTTTCTTTTATTTTCGTTTTCTGTTTTAACAGAATAGTTTCAGATTTGAAAAAATCATATCTTTTAATCTACTTAATATTTTTAAGTGATTCTTTTTTTGTTGGTTTGCAAATTTCTTATAGTTTCTGTAGAAAATATAATTAGCCATGTTAAAATTATTCAAAATTGCTTTATTTTAGATTTAGACAGAATAGTAATTCTGCCATAAAAGAGTTAGGAAAATTATTTTTAGTGATTATTTTTGTCCCAACTTTGTTTTGACATTGCCTAACCGTAGGAATTTATTTGGGCATTTTAGGATTAATAAAAAATAATTTTAATCAGAATCATGTTATTCTTAATTAATTAACTAGCTACTGTTTTCCTATTGTTTTACTTAGCAAATAAATTTATTTTTCATGAGTGATAGATTATTCTTGATTAGTTTCTGTAACTTTAGAGCATGGACTTTTATTTATAATAAATAAAACTTTTATTTTATTTTTACTAGAATTTTCTTTAGGCCTAATAGGAGTTTTATAATAGATTTTAAGGTGATTCTTTTTTCTACTAGTTGCTTGATGAATTCTTTTCTGTTAGGTAGCATAAATCCATGCTTAGGTTCTGTTAAGAATTTTTTTTTATGTAAAACTATTTTTAGTTGTTGCTTGAAGTAGGAAAACATTGAGTTGGATTTCTTCGAGTTTTCCTTTGGGTTTTGATTCGTTTGTTTGGTGTGTTATGTTAGCATGCTATTATGTTAAGTGATCATGTGCTATATGCTTATTATGATTGTTGCTTGCCTCGGTAGAATTTCCGGAGTGCGAAGCTTGCTACCACGAGTCCCTAGTTTTCGAAGATCGTCAGCAAGGCAAGTTCACTTTGACCATGTTTTTCATACCCATGTGTTTTATTGCATCTAGTGTCATCTTCGCAACAATCCCTCCAGTAGTGATATTGAATCCTTGTAGTTGAGTAGTATGCATGAGGTAGGAACCCATCACCCTGTTACCAAGCCCGGACGTTATTTATTTTAATGCTACGCTATAGTAGACGGGTTGGTATGAGTGCTCGGGAGTGGTGTGAGAATGGAGGATCTACGTCAATGACGACAACTCCATGATGGAATCTGCAAGGACTGCATCTTCAAGGCCTCAAGACTTCAAGACTCGAGACAAGAATTCAATACACACTCTTCGGGTGAAGGACGGTTGACGGGCACCTGGAGAAACCAGTGGATGGCGGGATGCATGGAGAAGCGCCATGACATCTTGCGTAAAGCTTCACCCAGACTCAAAGAGACGGAAGAATACTTCATGCCCGAAGCTTACCCGTGCAACCGCAAGTCACTATGGGCTCGCTTGGTTGACCTTAGTTGTGACTCTGGCTGGGGCGGTGCTAGCAGATGTAGAACTACGGTAGGATTGGATGAGCACGGACGGTGGTCGAGGAACTCTTCGAAGACCATGTTTGGTCATCTTGTTCTCAAACACCACAAGTGCGAGAACGTAAAAGAGGGATCGAATCTTGCGGGTAAAGTGTACAAACCTCTGCAGAGGGTTTAAAACCTAATCGATTAGCCGTGTCCCGATTACGGACAATTTGAGCATCCGGACTTGGATCTATCTCGAACTCTCAACACGGATTGATAACTTAATTGTGGGCAACTTATGATGATTTTGGGCTACGAGACATCGGTTGGCGGAACCATGTCATAATAGAAAACTCCATAGTACAGATTTCATTTATTTCTTTGATGTAGGGAAAATAAAACCAGCTTTTACGCAAACAAAACTCAGACCACGAGCCACAAAGCCATATTGCATATAGTATAGTTTTATCATCTGTTTTCTCATGTTGTGATCTTGCGGTACATTCAATGTAATTGACCTACACGGCTGCAACGTATCATGTTGCAGATATTTTACTTCCGACGAGTAAGAGTACGGTACAGGGTTACGGTCTACACTCAACCTGCCGATGGCGTTGATGGGACTCCACACCCGTTGATTGTTTCCGCTGAGTATTATGAGGTATATATCATTTTACGTTATTTATACATGTGATTGCACTTTGATATATACATTGATGTACTGTGTGTGCCAGCATACTGATCCAGGGATGGTACAGATACACAGAGGCTTGACCGTCTGAGGTCGGGTCGCTACAATGCTTCTTCCCTTGATCATCATCGTCCTCATCTTTACCTTCTCAGGGTTCTTCTCGCATTTCTTGCTTGCAATTGGCACTCCGGAGTGGTGTGCTTTGGCATGCTCGGGTTGCCATCTTCGTCTCTTTTGGTGTGAATCTGACAAGGTTGATCAAGAATGTCGCCCTTTGGGTTGCTCTTCTTCTTGCCAGCCCATTCGCCATTCAGACTGCAAAAACACCGGGGCAACTTTCCACCGCATGATCCAGAAATTCTTGCAAAAGCAAATCAGTCGGAACATGGAGGCCTACATGGATGACATCGTGGTAAAGTCTAGGAAAGTTTCCAACCTCCTGGCTGACCTCGTCGAGACCTTTGCTTCATAGATTCAGAATAAAGCTCAACCCGGCCAAGTGCACTTTTGGGGTCCAGCCGACAAGTTACTCGGTTTCCTTGTTTCTGAACGTGGGGTCGATGCTAACCTCGAAAAGATCAGCGCGATAGTCCAAATGAAGCAACCAGAGTGTCTTCACGACGTGCAGAGGCATGAGCATGTTGTACAATCTTGGGAGAGAATGAAATTAACGATAAGAAATAATTCCACTCATGGTTTAAGTTTATGGATGATTATACAAAATTCCTATGCAGGACTAAACTTTGTTTCTAGAAATCTTCTAGACTTTGCTGCAGGTGGAACCTTTATGGAAATTGAAGGAAATATGCCCTAGAGGCAATAAAAAAGTTATTATTTATTTCCTTATTTCATGATAAATGTTTATTATTCATGCTAGAATTGTATTAACCGGAAACATAATACATGTGTGAATACATAGACAGACATAGTGTCACTAGTATGCCTCTACTTGACTAGCTCGTTAATCAAAGATGGTTGAGTTTCCTAGCCATGGACATGAGTTGTCATTTGATTAACGGGATCACATCATTAGGAGAATGATGTGATTGACTTGACCCATTCTGTTAGCTTAGCACTTGATCGTTTAGTATGTTGCTATTGCTTTCTTCATGACTTAAACATGTTCCTATGACTATGAGATTATGCAACTCCCGTTTATCGGAGGAACACTTTGTGTGCTACCAAACGTCACAACATAACTGGGTGATTATAAAGGTGCTCTACAGGTGTCTCCGAAGGTACTTGTTGGGTTGGCGTATTTCGTGAAGGAAATATGCCCTAGAGGCAATAATAAAGTTATTATTTATTTCCTTATTTCATGATAAATGTTTATTATTCATGCTAGAATTGTATTAACCGGAAACATAATACATGTGTGAATACATAGACAAACAGAGTGTCACTAGTATGCCTCTACTAGACTAGCTTGTTAATCAAAGATGGTTAAGTTTCCTAACCATAGACAAAGGAGTTGTCATTTGATTAACAAGGTCACATCATTAGTTGAATGATCTGATTGACATGACCCATTCCATTAGCTTAGCACCACCGCTTAGTATGTTGCTATTGCTTTTATCCATGACTTATACATGTTCCTATAACTATGAGATTATGCAACTCCGCTTTACGGAGGAACACTTTGGTACTACCAAACGTCACAACGTAATCGGGTGATTATAAACGAGTACTACAGGTGTCTCCAAAGGCGATGTTGGGTTGGCGATTTCGAGATTAGGATTTGTCACTCCGATTGTCGGAGAGGTATCTCTGGGCCCTCTCGGTAATGCACATCACTAAGCCTTGCAAGCATTACAACTAATGAGTTAGCTGTGATATGATGTATTACGGAACGAGTAAAGAGACTTGCCAGTAACAAGATTGAACTAGGTATTGGATACCGACGATCGAATCTCGGGCAAGTAACATACCGATGACAAAGGGAACAACGTATGTTGTTATGCGGTCTGACCGATAAAGATCTTCGTAGAATATGTAGGAGCCAATATGGGCATCCAGGTTCCGCTATTGGTTATTGACCGAGAATAGTTCTAGGTCATGTCTACATAGTTCTCGAACCCGTAGGGTCCGCACGCTTAAGGTTTCGATGCTTATATTATGAGTTTGCATGTTTTGATGTACCGAAGGAGTTCGAGTCCGGATGAGATCGGGGACATGACGAGGAGTCTCGAAATGGTCGAGACGTAAAGATTCATATATTGGATGATATGTTTAGGCTAAGGGTCAAGCCCATGAGGCTTTAGGTCGGTGCAAAAGGAGTTTTATGGAGGCGGGGGCCAAACGCCGGAGACCCTGGCGTCTGGCCCTGGGCCAAACGCCGAGGCCCATGGCGTCTGGGCCAGACGCCAAGGATTGTGGCGTTTGGTCCTGGAGTCCGAGTGGGACTCTTGCCTTTCGGGCAAAACCGACTTTGAGGAGGTTTTTGCTCCAAGTTTTGACCCCGGGGCTCAACATATAAATAGAGGGGCAGGGCTAGCACCAAAGAACACAACAATTGATCCCTTGGATCTCTTAGCCGTGTGCGGTGCCCCCTTCCACCATATTCCACCTCGGTCATATCGTCGCAGAGTTTAGGCGAAGCCCTGCGCCGGTAGAGCATCATCATCGTCACCACGACGTCGTGCTGACGGAACTCATCCCGACACTTTGCTGGATCGAGTCCGGGATCGTCATCGAGCTGAACGTGTGCAGAACTCGGAGGTGCCGTACGTTCGGTGCTTGGATCGGTCGGATCGTGAAGACGTACGACTACATCAACCGCGTTGTTATAACGCTTCCGCTTTCGGTCTACGAGGGTACGTAGACAACACTCTCCCATCTCGTTGCTATGCATCACCATGATCTTGCGTGTGCGTAGGAAAATTTTGAAATTACTACGTTCCCCAACATTTCGAGATTAGGATTTGTCACTCCGATTGTCGGAGAGGTATCTCTGGGCCCACTCGCTAATGCACATCACTATAAGCCTTACAAGCATTGTAACTAATGAGTTAGCTACGGGGTGATGTGTTACGGAACGAGTAAAGAGACTTGCCGGTAACGAGATTGAACTAGGTATTGAGATACCGACGATTGAATTTCGGGCAAGTAACATACCGATGACAAAGGGAACAACGTATGTTGTTATGCGATTTGACCGATAAAGATCTTCGTAGAATATGTGGGAGCCAATATGAGCATCCAGGTTCCGCTCTTGGTTATTGACCGGAGACGTGTCTCGGTCATGTCTACATAGTTCTCGAACCTGTAGGGTCTGCACGCTTAACGTTCGGTAACGATTTGTATTATAAGTTTATGTGATTTGATGTACCGAAGGTAGTTCGGAGTCCCGGATGAGATCGGGGACATGATGAGGAGTCTCAAAATGGTCGAGACGTAAAGATCGATATATTGGACGACTATATTCGGACATCGGAAAGGTTCCGAGTGGTTCGGGTATTTTTCAGAGTACCGGGGAGTTATGGGAATACAGAGGAAGAAGTATATGGGCCTTATTGGGCTTTAGGGGAGAGAGAGAGAGAGGCAGGCCGCGCGCCCCCCAATGACTAGTCTGAATTGGACTAGGGGGAGGGGTGGCGCCCCCTCCTTCCTTCTCTTCCCTCTTCCCCTTCCTTGTCTCCTACTCCTACTACTTAGAAGGGGGGGGAATCCTACTCCCGGTGGGAGTAGGACTCCTCCAGGGCGCGCCATAGGGGCCTACCCTCTCCCCCTCCTCCACTCCTTTATATACGTGGCCAGGGTGCACCCCATAGACACAACAATTGATCTCTTGATCTCTTGCCGTGTGCGGTGCCCCCCTCCACCATATTCCACCTCGATAATATCGTAGCGGTGCTTAGGCGAAGCCCTGCGTTGGTAGCATCATCAGCACCGTCACCACGCCGTCGTGCTGACGGAACTGTCCCTCAAAGCTCGGCTAGATCGGAGTTCGAGGGACGTCATCGAGCTGAACGTGTGCTGAACTCGGAGGTGCCGTACGTTCGGTACTTGGATCGGTCGGATAGTGAAGACGTATGACTACATCAACCGCGTTGTGCTAACGCTTCCGCTTTCGGTCTACGAGGCTACGTGGATAACACTCTTCCCTCTCGTTTCTAAGCATCACCATGATCTTGCGTGTGCATAGGAAATTTTTTGAAATTACTACGTTCCCCATCAGAAATCACATTAGGAGAAGCTACAAAACTCCTTGATTATATTATGGCAAATTACTCTCAACGGCATACCGAAAGAGCTCTAACTGGTAACAAGGTAAATTCTGTTGAAGAAATTACTACTTTAAGTGATAAAATGAATGCTATTATGAAAATGGTCGCTAGTAAGAATGCTCATGTTGATCATAATGATGTGCCATTATATACTTTGATTGAGCAAAATAATGATTCCATTTATGTGAATTTTGTCGCTCGAAATAATTTCAATAACAATGCTTATAGAGGTAATTTTAATCCTAGACCTGGAAATTCCTCTAATAATTATGGTAATTCCTATGGAAATTCTTATAATAATAATAATAATAATAATAATAATAATAATAATAATAATAATAATAATAATAATAATAATAATAATAATAATAATAGTAATAATAATAATAATAGGATACCCACCGATCTTGAAAGTAATATTAAAGAATTCATAGATTCTCCAAAGATTTTAATGCCATGGTAGAAGAAAAGTTGAATAAAGTTGATGACATGGTAGGAATATGGATAGAATTGCTCATGAACAATAGGTGCTATTATTGATATGAAAGAAGGAAACATAAGGTTCCAATTTCCATTAAAGAAAGGAATGGAACACTTCCCTAGAAATATAATTAAGCCACCATATGAATCTATTATGAGGGCCACCTATAAGTTAAACACTAAGGATGAAAATACTTGAAATTATGCATTACGCCTAGCTAGGGGTGTAACATAATAGCGCTTGTTGGGAGGCAACCCAATTGCTATCTTATTTTTATTGTTTTCTTTCCTGTTTTCTTGTATCCCCACACAATCATGCTACTATTGTGATTGTATTTTTATGTTTTAATAAGTGTTGGTGCCAAGTAAAGCCTTTGGGATTATTTGCTTGATAGTTGACTTGATTCTGTAAACAAACAAAAACTTTTACGCACAGTGCCTGAATTCATGGAGCGTGATAAAATTCTATTTTTTACGCATTATTGATATATATTTCCCATGGTGTCCTAGTTTTTCAGAATTTTTGAAGTTACAGAAGTATTGTGTTTGTTCGGATCATTACAGACTGTTCTGTTTTTGACAGATGATGTTCTTGTTACATAGTTTGCTTGTTTAAATGAATCTATGGATTATATTGGGGGGGTATAAGTCATGGAGAAGTTAGAATGCAGTAGGTATTATGCAATAATAAAATATGAATGGGTTTACAACATTACCTAAAGTTTATGATTTTCTTGTTATACTAACGGATCTCACGAGGTTTCTGTTGAGTTTCGTGTGCTGAAGTTTTCAAGTGTTGGGTGAGATCACGATGGATTAAGGAATAAGGAGCAGCAAGAACCTAAGCTTGGGATGCCTAAGGAACTCCAAGGTAATATTCAAGGATACCCAAGCGTCTAAGCTTAGGGATGCCCCTGATGGCATCCCCTCTTTCGTCTACAAACCATCGGTAAATTACTTGGAGCTATATTTTTATTCATCACATGATATGAGTTTTGCTTGGAGCATCATGTATTATAAGTGTCTTTGCTTTGTTTGATTTTTGGTTTGACACAATCATCTTTGCTGCACACACACCTTTTGAGAGGGACACACTTATTCATGATTTGTCAGAATACTCTATGTGCTTCACATATATCTTTTGAGCTAGGCAGTTGCTCTAGTGCTCATTTATATCTTTTAGAGTATGGCGGTGGTTATATTCTAAAGAAGTAGTTGTACTCTCATGCTTCACTTATATATATTTTTAGAGTCTAATAAATAGTAATGGCAACAAGTATGGGTTATGAAATTGGTCGTAATATGATAGGTATTCAAGAGGCATATAACAAAAACTTTCATGTGGATCACTGAATATAATAAGTTTGATTCCTTGCAATAGTTTTGAGATATAAAGATGGGAATATGTCCTCCTTATGGTCTAGTAAGAATATTGGTGCTAAGGTTTGTGATTCTCGAAGCATGCACGTATAGTCCCCCATTATGCTAAGAAGTTGGAGCATGATTTATTATTGATTGTCTTCTTTATTAGTGGCGGTCGGGGACGAGCGATGGTCTTTTCCTACCAATCTATCTCCCTAGGGGCATGCGTAGTAGTATTTTGCTTCGAGGGCTAATAAACTTCCGCAATAAGTATGTGAGTTCTTTATGACTAATGTGAGTCCATGGATTATGCGCATTCTCACCTTTTTGCAATTTGCTAGCCTCTTCGGTACCATGCATTGCCCTTTGTCACCTCGAGAGTCAGTGCAAACTTTGTCGGTGCATCCAAACCCCGTGATATGCACTACTATAGGATGCTGCTAACGCGACACTACGATTAGAGACCCTTCGATGAAAATTCGTGCGATGCATTATTCGCAAACGATGATGTAAAATAACCGTAAAAAATTATACGAAACGTTTGTGATGTTGGAGACATCAAACACCATTCATATCATAGTTGCGTGTGTGATGCCTAGCATATGGTTCACTCCAATGAACTGTTTGCGATGATCCAGAAAAACAGAAACGGGCAGCCAGATGAAGGGTGTGTGCGATATACGGCATATAGTTCACTCGGATGAACTGTTTGTGATTAGGAAATGATACGTCTCTGACGTATCTATAATTTTTGATTGTTCCATGCTATTATTTTATCCATCTAGGATGTTTTATATGCATTTATATGCTACTCCCTCCGTCCCAAAATATAAGAGCGTTTTTTTACACTAGTGTAGTGTCAAAAATGCTCTTATATTATGGGACGGAGGGAGTATTTTATATGATTTTTGGGACTAACCTATTAACCTAGAGCCCAGTGCCAGTTTCTGTTTTTTCCTTGTTTTTGAGTATCGCAGAAAAGGAAAACCAAACAGAGTCCAATTGACCTGAAAATTGACGAAGATTATTTTGGACCAGAAGAAGCCCACGGAGCACCGGAGATGGGCCAGAGGAGTCCCGAGGCACCCACGAGGGTGGGTGCGCGCCCTACCCCCTGGGCGCGCCCCCTACCTCGTGGCCGCCTCGGAGACCCCCCTGACTTGTTCTCGATGCCAAAACATCTTATATATACACAAACCCCCAGAACATAACCTAGATCGGGAGTTCCGCCGCCGCAAGCCTCTGTAGCCACCGAAAACCAATCTAGACCCATTCTGGCACTCTGCCGGAGGGGGGAATCCCTCTCCGGTGGCCATCTTCATCATCCCGGCGTTCTCCATGACGAGGAGGGAGTAGTTAACCCTCGGGGCTGAGGGTATGTACCAGTAGCTATTTGTTTCATCTCTCTCTCTCTCTCTCTCTCTCTCTCTCTCTCTCTCATGTTCTTGAGGTCGTACGATCTTGATGTATCGCGAGCTTTGCTATTATAGTTGGATCTTATGATGTTTCTCTCCCTCTACTCTGTCGGCATGGATTGAGTATTCCCTTTGAAGTTATCTTATCAGATTGAGTCTTTAAGGATTTGAGAACACTTGATGTATGTATTGCATGTGCTTATCTATGGTGACAATGGGATATTCACGTGATCTACTTGATGTATGTTTTGGTGATCAACTTGCGGGTTCCATAACATTGTGAACTTATGCATAGGGGTTGGCACACGTTTTCATCTTGACTCTCCGGTAGAAACTTTGGGGCACTCTTTTAAGTTCTTTGTGTTGGTTGAATAGATGAATCTGAGATTGTGTGATGCATATCGTATAATCATACCCACGGATACTTGAGGTGACATTGGAGTATCTAGGTGACATTAGGGTTTTGGTTGATTTGTGTCTTAAGGTGTTATTCTAGTACAAACTCTATGATAGATCGAACGGAAAGAATAGCTTCGTGTTATTTTACTACGGACTCTTGAATAGATCGATCAGAAAGGATAACTTTGAGGGGGTTTCATACCCTACAATAATCTCTTCGTTTGTTCTCCACTATTAGTGACTTTGGAGTGAATCTTTGTTGCATGTCGAGGGATAGTTATATGACCCAATTATGTTATTATTGTTGAGAGAACTTGCACTAGTGAAAGTATGAACCCTAGGCCTTGTTTCAACGCATTGCAATACCGTTCGTGCTCACTTTTATCATTAGTTACCTTGCTGTTTTTATATTTTCAGATTACAAAAACCTATATCTACCATCCATATTGTACTTGTATCACCATCTCTTCGCCGAACTAGTGCATCTATGCAATTTACCATTGTATTGGGTGTGTTGGGGACACAAGAGACTCTTTCTTATTTGGTTGCAGGGTTGCTTGAGAGAGACTATCTTTATCCTACGCCTCCCACTGATTGATAAACCTTAGGTCATCCACTTGAGGGAAATTTGCTATTGTCCTACAAACCTCTGCACTTGGAGGCCCAACAACGTCTACAAGAAGAAGGTTGCGTAGTAGACATCAAGAAGTTTCTGGCGCCGTTGCCGGGGAGGTTAGTGCTTTAAGGTATATCTTTAGATCTTGCAATCGAATCTTTTAGTTTCTTGTTTTATCACTAGTTTAGTTTATAAAAGAAAACTACAAAAATGGAATTGAGGGTGCCTCATATGCTTCATCTTTTTAATATCTTTCAAGAAAATAAGGATTCCGATAATTGTGCTCAGTTGCTTGAGGAAGAATGCATTAGAGTGTTTGGCACTAAATCTTTGAATGATGAGCATGATTGCAATGTTGTTAGTATGAACTCTTTGAATATCCATAGTACTAATGAAGATTGCACTAGTCATGATGAAAATGTCTCTTATAAGCATGTCAATTTTTGTGGAGTGCATAGAGTTTGCAAGTACACACCAAATAGGGAAGATATATTTTTCAAGAGGCATAAGTATTTAGAAACTAAATGGTTGCAAGAGAGGCTAGATGCTTGTGCTGAAAATTTAAAATTTCTTTGCCATCCTGGTGAACTTTGCAATGAACGTGACCATTTAAATCCCCAATGCAAATTGTTTCATGATCGTATCGTGTCCAAAAATTGTGATGACTTGATTTCCCTTGCACATCATAATGAACTTAGTTTGCTTTTGGGTTATGAAGAAATGAAACGTATAACTAAAGATATGCCAGAATTTGTCCTTGATAAAGTTCTTGATTTTGATCTAGAAGAAACTTTTATGTATTGTGCGGTGAATTGCATTGACAATCCTTATATTGCCAATTACATAAAGACAAGAAAACAAATAGAAGATGAAGAGAATACTAATGAAAGGTAAGAGGTTCCCAATATTCTCCTATTATTTCTTATTATGAATCAGGTGACGAGGAGGAGCTTTCTATTCAACCAATCTCATTAATAAGGAGCTCCAAAAAGAGGATTAAACCCACACATGATGTGAAGAAGAAAAAGAAAAGACGGAGAAGCAAAGGTAAAAAGGTATCCCTCCAAAATGATATTGCTCCTATTACTCATTGTGATGATGATAATTGCTATACTATTGGTGCTATCCATACTATTAATGATGAGAGTGATTATGCTTATGATATGAAAGGGCCCAAGCTTGGGGATGCTATGTTTGATGAGAATGACATGTTTTAGAATATAATTTCTGCAATTAATGTTTGTCCCAAGCTTGGGGATGATATGTTTAATGAAGATGATATTTTAGCCTCCCAAGTTTTGATGAGCAAATTTATCATGATGATAGCATGCCTCCTATTTATGATGATTATATTGATGAAAGTGGGTTTGGAAGAGTGTCAACTTTAGGAAGTAATGATCCCACTATTTTGGAGGGTGTTGAATCTTATTGTGATAATTATGAAAGTGGATTTGGAGAGGTCATGACTTTATTTAGTGATGAATCCACTATT